>CM038464.1:113641176-114260752 GCA_021464415.1 Lonicera japonica | reverse complement strand
TATTGATTTTTGGATTATTTAGAAAGCAAAGTTACAATAATCGCATGAAAAATTAGGACAATCAGAAATGGTTTTGGTTAGAAAAACGATCGATTTAGTAACCCAGCGGGATCTAAAAAATCTGATTGGATTGCAATTTGATGCTATTAACCTTAGTCTCCACATATGGATCTTCTACATAATCTACAAAGGTGAAATCTCTCTTTTTTATAGGGTTTTTCAAAATTATTTTGTTCGATCTATACGCAATATCAAACGATCATTGAATTAAGTTTCCATCACTTAGTTACCTCTGATAACCTTTAAGGTGTCCTTTATAACACAAGGACTTTGTCCATCAATTTTATTATGTATTCGATAATATGTATTAAGTACTCCTTATTCAAAGTTGTGCGATTATGTGTAATGATATTTGGAACTCTATTTTAAGATTAAACTTGGTTGTCAAACTATACATTATGTTATGTAATATAACTATGTATTTGGTTTCTATTACATAGTGTGTTAAATATATATTCTTAATTGAGATGGTTGGTGTTGTTGAATCTAATGGTGATTAATGGCAACTGTGTTACGTTTTAGTCTACCACTGTGCAATTGATGACTAACTTGTAAAATGGAAATTAATAATTACAATGATGGGATTGTTAACCTACCTTGTATATTATTTTCTTATAAGGGTAAACTACATATTTCATTAGCATAAATTTTCATAATTAGCCGTTGTTAGTAACGACATCCGTGATTGCCCACTCCTCGAGGTTATTGCCTCATAATGGGAACCCTCGTGGCTAGCCAAATAAATAAATTGATTGGCTTTGACAAAGTAAAATAGAGGCTTATCAAAAACTTTAAAGGCACCTATAAAAAGAACAAGTGACATAAGTAACAAACTGACAAGTATAAACTAAGAAAAATTAAACAGCTAAATATGCACAATATTACCAATCACAATTACTGCATCTTCATCAGACCCCTTTGAGAGACATGAAGGGCTAATACTAGTCTATAGGCATCACTCCTAGTCTTAAAGTTGTAGCTGTATCTTACCCGTCTAAGGGAATAGTGGTCCTTTACCTCATATAAACCTAAATTGGTTTAATGGATTTTATTCAAAGCGTCAATACCCAAGAATATTCTAATTACATTAGGGCTTAATTGACCTAATGTAAGGTAAACACATATGAGGAAATCAACTAGAAGAGGCCATAAAGGTAGTCGAAGACCAACTTCTTAAAGAAGGCTATGTGTATTGGATAATCCTTATAACCTAATTTATACTCTTCCTCAAAAAGATTCTCATCAACTTCGAGAGTCCTCTAACTAAGCCCCTTAGGGATATATTTGGTGGTGGACTTAATTTGTTAAGCCTCGGAGATTAAAGCATTTTTACCTATAACGGAAGATCTAAGGGTATCTAAACATAATTACGTATGAAGGAAGAAGGAAAAAGTGAAGTACAAAAAGAACAAGTTTAAGCAACTTACTTGATGTTTGGGGTTTTTTACTTTAGAAACTGGAGATTAGGACTCGAAAAAAAGAACTAAAAAAGAAAATTTATGGGGGAAAATAAGAGTTTTGAAGATTCCAGTGAGATTGGAGAATTTTTCGGCAGAGTTTTCAAATTGCAAGAGTTTGGTTAGAGAGAGGGAATGAGAATAAGGAGGAATAAAATATGGATGGTTTATATAGACTCCTATTATCTCTCTCCAGATGATGGTTGCTGGCTTGGAAATTGGCATTTAATGATGAAAGGCAATTAATGTGTGGGGCACGCATACGTATATACCCCCCCCCCCCAAATTTTAAAACATGTTCATCCAATCAACAGATACCTGGGGAGGATACAACCACAACTGCTAGGCATATATCTTTCTAAAAAAGCCAAGCAATAAACGTTTGAAATTTTTTAACCAATGGATAACTACAAGTATCATACCTTTGTTCACAATACATTGTTCTTTTTGTTAATTAATTTATTAATTGCTTAATGAAATTGAGCACCCAATCTTAGCTGGTAAGTCGAGATCATATGCTCGGGGGGAGGGGGGGCAATTTTACCCAAACCCAGCTTGGATTAACTTGATCGGATTATAACCCACAACATACAAGTTCACCATGTGTTAACTTAGAGAATACATTAAGTCCATGAAGAATAGTGTTAGCTGTCTAGGTGATAGTTCTGGGATAGCCAACCACCATAGCCAACTAAATAAGATGTACAACGATAATAAAGACCGACCATTTATGGTCGGCCAATTGGCAAATGAAAGTTAAGGGAGGATATGTGATGGGAAATAACCATTTATACAAGTATGAACAGGGTTAAAGACAGCTATTATCTTGGAGTAGTGACGAAGTTTTCACTTTATAATAATTTCCTTACCTCACCGACCCTAATGTAACCTTATCCTATACTTATAAAAAGGAAAGGATAACCCTTAGCTCAAATCAATCGATATTATAATCTCTACACTCACCCCCATATAACCATCTTATTCCTCAAGCCAAACCCTCATTTCCACTATAATTATATTGACCATCAAGTTTTAAGCTAATACAATCATCACTTACACACCAAGGGATGACATATTGCTGGATTGGTTATAAGAGCCACTGGGAGAAACACATCCTCAAACACAAATCTAGTATTCTCTTTATTTCTACTTGGTTACTGTTTCATTGCTGGAAGTTGTTTATCATTGTTCCTCGACCATTTTCTAGTTACCATCATACAGAACATCGCTGGTCCTCAACAAATTGGGCTTCGTTAACTTTCAACCACCCACTAACATTAACTTAACTTTTAACACTAATATTAACTTAACTCTTACATTTATAATATGTCTCTAATATTCATTAGAACACTCTATAAAGCATTTTACAAAAACACCTTCAATAATTAGAGCACTTACATTTTACAAAAGCACCCTTAATAATTAGAGCACTCTATAAAACATGGCACTTTTTTATTCTTTGGCAGGAAACATCTGAAAGTTGTTTTCATGGAAGAACGCTAAGCAAAAGCTAACTGAATTAATCAACAAAAACAAAAAGCACCAATTTTTTGAAACAAACCTTAAAAAGGAGTTCCAAAAATTAAGATAGACCCATGGGAGAAAGAAAGATGAATTGTCCAAAAGCCTTCTTCCCTGTGTACTATATATTTTCTCTATATAAATTTGTCACTTTACAAGAGAGGCTCAACAAGAATTTGTGATATTAGTAATAATTATGAAGAAGTCTAACAAATAGAAATGGCATATTTCTCTAGAACAAACAGAAATACACTTGTATTTAATCTTCTCTCTCTCTCCGCTTCCTTTACTATAAATTAATTGTACTTCGGTAGTTCTTGAAGTGCACTGCTACGGTGCTTCTGGTTCAAAGGCTATATTAAAAAGTTCAATCATCGTAAACAACAAATTCAATGACTAAAAAGTCTAGTTTTAAGTGTTAGTAAATTAGGGCAGTAATCATGCATCGCATACACTAATTTACGCACTAATCATTGAATCCTATGATCTATGCAGTTCAATAAAATCGACAGATGACATACCTTAATCGAGATTTGATGTCAATGAAACGAACAGGATGGATCTGATCCTTCTGTTGTTGTCGTCCTTAGCGTAGAAAACACGACGCCTCTACGGTATGCACACACGAACGAGATGAGATCTTGCTTGGTGTACTAGCGCCCTCTAGGGTTCTCTCTGCTATTTCGAATTTTCTTGCCTCTCTCAATTTCGTTGACAGCCAAGAAGAACAAAGGTTCCCTTTTATAAGGGAACCCTAGTGAGAACCCTAAGCAACAAACGAACTGGGCCCAAGTCCAACTTGGCCCGTTTTAATTCGTTTTGATCCAACTCGTTTTGGTGTGCGACCCTGTAGGTTTTACACTCTTTGGCCGTACAATTAAAACCCGTTTTATTATACGCACAGTAAGCGGTTTCTAGTAAAACATTACTATTATCCAAAGGGTATAAAGGTCAAAAACGACACAATCTTAAATTGATATTTCACACATTAACTCCTTTTGTCAATCGATATCTAGATTGAACACAAGACTAGGCAAGTGTCATTCTTGTATAGTTCAATCTTTATTTCTTGATCTCTAAGTATAATTAATCCAAAACAAATGACATCTCATTTGTGCATGGCCATGCAAATATTAATTACACTTATCAAGGGGCCCAACGATATCTCTCTCAATATATGAGAGTGACAAATCCCATCTTGATCAACCACATACCGCTACATAGTTCATAGTATGCTCGGTCATCATCTTTATAATTACTCGGTCAAGAGCAACGTTTGATAATGCCTGACATGCTAATCCCTATGTTGGTAACCATGGCGATCTCAGGTCTGAGGATAATACGATATCACAAATGGGGAACATCACTGATGACATTATGTAACACTCCTCGCAGTGTCCCCAAAGCGAGTCAGTCCAATACTTTGTTCCCTAACAAGTATCAGTATGTTCAGCTTGATATCTCCATATCCATGACTTGTGGAACATAGTCATCAGCTGACCCATACTCTAATCATTATATCAATGTGATCCTAGGTTATTGATACATGATTAGGGACATCTAAACAATATTATTATTACATTACTAGCATCCCACAATCTAGTCACGTACTTGATGAACTAGTATTGATAAATATTATTTACAAGAGATTATAAAGTAAAATAAATAAACTTTATTAATAACAATAAGCATAAGATATCCAAGTACAAATCATAATCTATGAATAGTCCTAGGACATATCTCTTTCATTAAGAACAATCCATCTAACATCCCGTGAGTTTAAAAGGAGAATCAGAAAAGGTTTATTTGAATTACAAAGGGAAATAAACCCTATTTCACATGTGGGTGCTTTAACTAGTGCTAACTTTGACTTTTTAAAGCTCGTGTTAAAATTAGTTTTTAACGGCGCTGTAACAATAATAGTTGAAAGCTTGATGATAATTTCATTCACTTCCATAATTTTTCAAGTTAACTATGTTTATATTGGTAAGCTGATTGTTATGATTCGTTGCAGATTACGTCAACTTTCAAAAGAGAACCAAAACATGATAATTTGAAAGAGAACAACAGATCATATTGAACAATGGCACAGCATATTGTTATATTAAGACCAAAAATGCATAAAAACATTAATGGTGATTAAACCGGATACATAGTAGGAAAGAGACAAATTAAACAAAGCCCAAATCATGTACACAAATTACTCCTTTGAGTCCTTTCCCTCCCACCCTGCCTGCCTCCTACGGGGTTGGAAATGGAACTTCTTTAATGCTGCTGCTTCTGCCTTCTACATTTTTATACATCATCACACACATACACATATATCCAACAAGAAGCTTAAGCTGCCGATGGAGCAGTCACGCATTGTAGACGACTACTATCAGAAATAGCCTGTTTAATTAGGGGCTGCAAAGCAGCCACATGTTCATGGGCTTCCCCGCTAACATTATCGCTGCTCACAATGTAGTTGCTAGATGATGTTGTTTTCCCTAGTGCTACAGGCTTCAATATAGGCTGCTTCTTGTAGTCCAAAGATCTGTCGTCGTAGATATCCCACCACTTCTTCACCAGCATCTTAATGTCTTCCCTCTCCATATTCTCTTCCTTCCCCGTGTACCTCCATGGCTTTGATCCCTGCATCCATCCAGATATGGACAAGACTTTTACAGAATAGTCCACAAACTAATTATTTTATATAAACAAATTAATAAAATAAATGAACGAAAGAATATACATACATACCGCTGCACAGTAATGAACGACCTTAACCTTGTCAAGGTCTACCTTTTCTGGGTGGCGCCATAGCATCGCAAGTACAAGGTTGTACTCCAAAGGAATTGGTTTGTAAATGTCCCTAAAGAACATATTCAAATAGTCCTGCAAGCCCATCCATTTTGAAAAGAATTGATTAGAAATTTTTTAACAAATTCATCAATCAGATAATAGTTAATTAATTATGAATTGATCGAAGTACATATATATATATATACATATGCATTTACCTGTTCTGCGAAAGGAGTTGGGGGTGTAACCTTGAGGGTGTTGAGGAGATTGTGGTAAGTGGAGAGGCTGGGTTCAAACACGAACATGCCAGCATTGAAGTAGAGGGAGGGGGCTGCTGACCCAACTTCTCATCATCCACAGGCCACTTGACTCTGTCAGGGCATTGCTGGCAGTAACCGATCTTGTACTGAGGGCTGTGGCTCCATGTCTTCTCGCAGAAGCAATCCATGACCGCGTAGAAATGACCCTCCGGCAGCTCAAATAGATGGTCTATGTTGTCGTACACTTGGATGTCCCCATCCAGGTATATCATCCTCTCATATTCCACAAACTGAACCATTTTTATTATATTATTATCATTAACCAAATCAATACATGTCCAAAATTGGAAACCCAGCCACAAAATAAACATATATTAGCCTATTAAAAGTTATTCTTCCAATTTTTTTTATTTTAAAAAAATAAATTAATCTCAATAATTTGATGAATTTCTTTTTTTAATAAAAAATTGTGTAAATGATGTATATACAGTGAATAGACCATATCCACTTGTAAAAGAATAATAGACCATTTCTTGTGTAACTATTCAACGTACGATGTCATCTCCTAGAGGTTTGAAAAAAAAAAGTATTTTTTAAATTTACATTTTTATAACTTTATATAATACTTTGAAAATCATGAATGTGAGAAGACAATAATAATGTGTAAACGAAAGAAGAGAAGTTGGATAAGTCCGAGATCGAAGAGAGGTAATTAAAGGTACCTCCCAAATACGGAGCTTGGAATAGTTGATGACGTAATAGGCCATGGCAAACTGGGTGTGGTTGTCGGGCGGGTAAACGGGTTCAATTTCCCTGACGATGCAGCCCTGATCCTCCAGTATAAGGCGGTGTTCCTCCGGCACGTCTGGAAGAATGGCAACGACGAGTGGATAGGCAGAGTTGGACTTCCTCAAACCCTTTGCCAATCCCACCACCCCTTTCACGTAGTCACCGTTACCCGCCAAGAACGTCACGTACGCTCTCCTCTTGCCTCCTGTTCTGTTTGCCACCGCCGCAGCATCTTCAATAAGCCCAGGAGCCATGACTTTGGTATTTCTTCTCGGGTTACACCAAGAATTGGAAGGAAGGAAGGAAGAAAGGAATTAGTAAACAAGAATCTAGACAAATTGTATAACAAAAAGGCTCGGAATTAAATTAAGAATGGAAATGTATTATTATGAATTAAATTGTAGAAGAAAAGAAATCTGAAGAGTTATTTGTGGGCCTGGGGACTATTGGTTAAGTCGCTCTTCCGAGTTGGTGGGGAGGGGAGTTTTAAGGCTTTTTATAGGCCTCAAAAACCACCATTTTTTATTCAATTACAAATTTACGTTAACCTCTAATTCCCGATCAAATTGGGTTGTTGGAGGACACCTGTCCAATCCAACGGCGTAGGTTAAGTTTTAGGGAAGCTTCTCGAATTAGGCACTAACTATTTTAAGGGCATTGAGTTAACGTTTAGTTTAGAAGAGACTAGAACTCCCGGCCCCTTCTCTTTCGGCCGTACTAGAAGGTATGAGTCCGGGGCGGGAAGTCTTCTCCTGCTACACACTTCCACCTTCTCTCTCCTACTCTTCATCTATCGGTCCGGAATTTGCTAGCTCCTCCCCAAGGATCGGATTTAAAGAGGGTTCGATGTAGTGCACTAATTTTTTTTTATCCCTTCTAGGTATTAATTAGAATAATTCAGCATGTGTATAAAATATTAGTTTATTATTAACAAAAAAATTTAAATAAACTTGAGTATCTCGTGGTTTAAGTGATAAAGATATTTAATATTTATATAAAAGTTGCGAGTTTAAATACTTAATATTATATTAGTTTTTGTTCTAACCCCCTTTGTATTTTATTTATCTCCTACTTTTTGCATATATTTTTTTCTAACCCTTTCAATCTCCTTAGGTATTTATAATCAATTTCAAATACTCATTGAAATCAAATTTGTTAGTAACTTTTTAAATGTTAAATTATGGTTACATTATTGTTAAATTTAAATGTTCAATGTTGTTACTGTTGAAATTTTTATGATAAAATTTGATTTTTTTTATTCCTATTACATAATTAACCTACTCTCACACAAATCCTAAATCCACCCTTTGTCATCTTTTCGAGGTTAGTTGGTGTGTTAAAATACTCATTGAAAGAGTAAAAAGTAACATTATCCATAAAAATTTAACCTATGATTTTTTTCTTGCGGGAACAAAAGGTAAGCTTAAAGTGTCTAAACAGAATTAAGCTGAAATTGTTATTGGCTTCTTTGAAAATCAAAAGATAATCGAATTATACTTTAAATTGGCGTCATTTTATGTGATAATTTTTTGTCAAAAGAACAACCATATATAAGTGGGACAAGATAACAGAATGACCAATAAGAAAGCTTGCTTTACCTCACTGGAGGAGAGGCCACTAGATGCCTCCATTGAATATGACGGCCAAATCTTTGTTTTCCTTTCACTTTTCATTAAAAAATTTCCGATATACGCGATTCAAAATGTATATATGGCTATGTTCTATTATAAAATAAAAAAATATATAATTAATTTGTATGAAGCATTAGAAAATAAGTTGAGTGATATTTTGAGATATTCTTCATCTAACATAAAATCATTTTTATAATTAGATGTGTTCTATCATTTTTTTTATAGTTAATATATTTCATTTCTCACCGATTAAAGAAACTTAATTTTTTGTGGAAAAAGGCAAAATGCAAGAAAACGTCTTACCATATTTTTCAAGTTATTTTCTAACTTCTGATGCAAACTCTTTTTATAATTTTCATCTTATTATTAAACAGAGCTTAAGATCAATATCTGTTTTTTCTCAAAAATATTTTGACTACAAGATTGTAATTGGGGAAGATGTATTAAATGGTGCATGAACTGAAACAGATATATCCTAGGACTATTCATAGATTATGATTTGTACTTGGATATCTTATACTTATTATTATTAATAAGTTTATTTTATTTTACTTTATATTCTCTTATAAATAATATATATTAATATTAGTTCATAAAGTACGTGACTTGATTGTGGGATGCTAGTAATGTTATAGTAATATTATTTAGATGTCCCTAATCATGTGTCAATAACCTAGGATCACATTGATATAATGATTAGAGTATAGGTCAGCTGATGACTATGTTCCACAAGTCATGGATATGGAGATATCAAGCTGAACATACTAATACTTATTGGGGAACAAAGTATCAGACCGACCCGCTTTGGGGACACTGCGAGGAGTGTTATATAATGTCATCAGTGATGTTCCCCATTTGTGATATCGTATTATCCTCAGACCTGAGATTGCCATGGTTACCAACATAGGGATTAGCATGTCAGACATTATCAAACGTTGCTCTTGATTGAGTAATTATAAAGATAATGATTGAGCATACTATGAACTATGTAGAGGTATGTGGTTGATCAAGATGGGATTTGTCACTCTCATATAATGAGAGAGAGATATTTGGACCATTTGATAAGTATAATTAATATTTGCATGGCCATGCACAAATGAGATGTCATTTGTTTTAGATTAATTATATTTAGAGATCAAGAAATAAAGATTGAACTATACAAGAATGACACTTTCCTAGTCTTGTGTTCAATCTAGATATCGATTGACAAAAGGAGTTAATATGTGGAATATCAATTTAAGGTTGTGTTGTTTTGACCATTATACCCTTTGGGTAATAGTAATGTTTTACTAGAGACCGCTTACTATTCGTATAATAAAACGGACTTTTAATTATACTGCCAAAGAGTATAAACCTACAGGGTCGCACACCAAAACGAGTTGGATCAAAACGAATTGAAAACGGGTCAAGTTGGACTTGGGCCTAATTCGTTTTGTTGCTTAGAGTTTCTCACTAGGGTTCCCCTTTAAAAGGGACCATTGTTCTTCTTGGCCGTCTAAGAGAGGAAAAAAGACAGAGTACGAAATAGGTGTGAGAACCCTAAAGGCGTTAGTACACTAAGCAAGGATCCAATCTCGTTCGTGTGTGCATACCGTAGAGGCGTTGTATTTTCAACGCTAGAACGACAACAACAGAAGGTTCTGTCCATCGTGCTCATCACTTTTAATTCGAATCTCATACAAGGTATGTCTTCTATGCGATGCATGATTACTGCCATAATTCCCTTCATGACTCCATTTTCTTGAGCTTCGAAAAAAACTTAGGAAATAAGGAACTCTGATGATCATGATTTTGTTTTCTCAAATAAGAATAAATTTTAGCTTAGGTCACAATAAAAATGATGAAAAACAAGTTTTAAGTGAACTTTTGGAGACTCTTATCCAACGTCTTAAATTTTGGGAGATTTTTTGAAATATGATTTTGATAGAAATTAACTAGTTAGAAGATTGATCATACAGTTTGCCTCCTTGCAGCAAATTGAGTGGTACATATGATTCATATCTCTTCATGCATCCATAACAACATACCATTTTTAACAAAGACATATGTGGATCAAATAAAAAAATATTTTTGCTATATTTTTTAAATTGATTGTTTCATTTTAGTGTTGGTATATTTTTTAAGCCAATATTAATTTTTAAATAATTAATTGTCGAAATTTGCATTCATATTATATTGTGAGATTTGATATTGTACCAAAAATTAAATAAATAAATAAAATTATCAAGTTATGACGTTTAGATAAATATTGATTTGCGATGATCGGCGAATTATCTTTGAATAGTAAATAAAAAATAAAAAATAAAAGAGGGACATGGGCGACTAATTTGAGGCTTGGAATAGAAGTAAAATCCTCAGAGAGGATCTGAAGGTAGTGGCACTCATGTAACCTTAAAAAAAAAAAAAAAAAAAAAAAAAGGGGCACGGTGTCACGGGGTGCCTTCCAACAGCTCTCGTGACCGACACCGACTACACTTCATCAGCACCGTGCTTGCGCCCGAGCGCAGCATGGCCCAACAGGCGATCCAGCGTCATCTAGTTTTATTATGTTTAGGTTTCTCATATGTAAATATTGTTTCCATGTAATTAGATCTAGGAATTTCCTTTGTATTTGTAGTGCATTTCCTTTGTATGAGTTTTCTTGTAACTTGTAAGACCCAACGTGCACTGCTACAACTTTGGTATTTTCATTAAGTGGTTATATGTGGGGATAAGACTATCTGCCTCACACCCGAGTTGCCTACCAGTGCACGTTGCTTAGCACTTGCTTTCAAGCTCTTACTTTCTTTCGAATTGTAATAGCTTTCCATGTAATCTCATTTTCTTGCAATGAAGTAATCTCAATTTGCGCTCACGCTCTCTTTCAAATTATTGTTGTTGCATGTTGTTCGTTGATTGTTAATAAAATTCGATCACATTCAACCGTGCTATCGGTTAGCACGGTCGTTCACGCGGCCTTCTTTGTGCCATCAAAGGACGCCCCGTGACAGTTGGTATCAGAGGGGATTGTTTTCGATTGCTGCCTTGTGAAACCCGGTTGGTGTATCTTGTTATGTTACTATGGGAACCAATAGCCAGAGAATCGAAGCCCTCGAAAGAAATGTCGGCTCACTAATGGAGAAAATGGGCGGAACGCCCTCTCTCCTCGATCGTGTGCAAAGTTTGGAGTCACGTACCCAAACTGTACAGCAAGGGACGCATCGGGTAGCTTGCCCGCACTAGTTGACCGCATACAAGATTTGGAGGAAGGCCTCCAAAATCTTCAAGGAATCCCACCAGGGGGTAACTTTGGAAAGATGATGGATGAGATGAGAATCGAAATCGATCAGCTCACCCAAAAATTGACTATACTGTCGATGGCGGTCGCTAACTCAACGGTTGGAGGTGGGGAGCGTACGAAGATAAAAGTGCCCGAACCCAAAGCATTCACTGGTGTTCGTGATGCTAGGGAATTAGAAAATTTCATTTTTGACATGGAACAATATTTCCGTGCAACAAAGGTCGACGAAGAGGAAACGAAAATATCCTCTGCGTCCATGTACTTGTCCGAATATGCCAAATTGTAGTGGCGGAACAAGTACAACGACGTTCAAGCTGGAGAGTGCGAGATTAGCACTTGGGAGGATTTGAAAAAGGAATTGCGCGATCGATTCCTTCCCGAAAACACCTCCCATAACGCGCGACAAGAACTCCTTCAAACGAAGCACTCAGGGACCATCAAGGAGTACGTCAATGCGTTTAGCACCATCATGTTAGATATCCACGATATGAATGATGCTGATAGACTATTCTTCTTCATGATTGGGTTACAACCGTGGGCCAAAACAGAACTAAATCGAAGACAGGTGAAGACGTTACATCAAGCCATATCAGCTGCCGAATGCTTGCAAGATTACACCGCAGGTCCTAAAACAAATGTCCCAAGAAATGGACAAGCAAAGAATGCGGGGGAGAGAAAGCAGAATTATTCGGCTAAACCGGATTGGAGAGGCAACACACCCACTAGGCCATCTACCCAGCAAAATAATTACAAGAATGGGAACAAGTTCACATGGAACTCTCAAACCGGCAATAATGGGAAAAAGCCCGCCAGCCCCGGAACGTGTTACTTGTGTCACGGTGCTCATTTCATGGCCAATTGCCCCGATAAACAACTCCTTAGTGCTCTCGTCGCCAGGGGTGGCGGCATGCTTCCCAAAGCCCCAGCTGCCTCTGGACAATCTTATCGTACTCAGCAAAATGACCACGCCGAGTCTGAAGAAGAAACTGAGGAGTATGAGGGAGCATCATTGGGTGCCTATCAGGGGCAGTTCATGCACTCTTGCAATGCAGTAACGGTTGAAGAAGATCCCCGACAAGAAGGGAAGGTGGAATCATCCTCAAAAGGGAAAGCAGGTGTGGGGAAGAGTCCTCAGAGAAATGGTATGATGTATGTTGATATCAAAATCAACGGAAAGCTGATTCAGGCCATGGTGGACACAGGCGCAACGCATAACTACTTGGCGAGCACTGAAGTTGAACGGTTAGGCCTTATCTTAGAAAAAGGAGTGGGTCGTGTAAAGGCCATCAACTCAGCCGCTCAACCTGTCGCCGGAATGGCAAAATCTGTGTTAGTAAAAGTGGGTCCTTACGAAGGGAGAACTAATTTCTCAGTTGTGGTAATGGACGACTTCAAGGTTATCTCGGGGCTAGAGTTTTTGAGAGAAACTAAGGCTAGCGCATGCCCAGCACAAATAGCCTCATGATGCTCGGTAAGAACCCATGCGTTATCCCGGTGATGACCCCGTCAAGCAGTGGGAAGTTTTTATCGGCAATCCAATTAAAGAAGGGCATCAAGCATGACAACCCCACTTTTGTGGCTGCACTGAAATGGGATGAAATCCAGGAGACTTCAGGACCCCTGCCGAAATCCATTCAATGGGTGTTAACCGAGTTCGAAGATATAATGCCCGACAGCCTTCCGAAGAAGTTACCTCCACGTAGAGAAGTGGACCACCAGATTGATCTGGTGCTGGGTGCTAAGCCTCCAGTTCGTGCCGCTTATCGGATGTCTCAGCCCGAGCTAGCGGAACTTCGAAAACAGCTAAAGGAATTATTAGATGCAGGTTTAGTGCAGCCAGCCAAATCGCCGTACGGGGCCCTAGTCCTCTTTCAGAAGAAACAAGACGGTTCCTTGAGAATGTGTGTTGACTACCGAGCTCTCAACAAGGTAACCATCAGGAACAACTATCCGATCCCTCTTGTGGCAAATTGCTTTGACCAACTCAGTCGGGCAAAAGTTTTCACTAAGCTCGATCTCAGATCCGGGTATTGGCAAGTTCGCATTGCGGCGAGGGATAAGGGAAAAACCACATGCGTCACCAGATATGGAGCTTATGAATTTCTTGTTATGCCATTTGGGCTAACCAATGCTCTAGCCACTTTCAGCACCTTAATGAATCAGGTTCTTAGGGACTACTTAGATGATTTTGTCGTGGTTTATCTCGACGATATCGTTGTCTACAGCGAAAACGTGGAAGAACACGAAGAGCACCTGAAGAAGGTATTTGAGAGACTTCGAAAGCATGAATTGTATCTCAAGTTGTCGAAGTGCTCTTTTGCGCAGAAACGTATCAAATTTCTTGGCCACATCATTGAACAAGGGAGAGTTCAAATGGATCCGGTTAAGGTCAAGGTTATCCAGGAATGGCAAGCGCCCACCAATGTGTCGGAACTTCGTTCTTTTCTGGGAATGGCGAATTACTACAGGAAGTTTGTGAAAGACTACTCCAGTATCGCATTGCCCTTGACGGAACTCTTAAAGAAGGCAAAAGTTTGGAACTGGTCCACAGAGTGCCAAACTGCCTTCGATGCTTTGAAGAAGGCTATGTCTGAAGACCCGGTTCTTGTTCTACCAGATGTGACCAAGCCGTTTGAAGTGCACACCGATGCATCAAATTTTGCCCTCGGAGGAGTCCTAATGCAGGAGAGCCACCCGGTAGCATACGAAAGTCGTAAGCTCAATGACACCGAGAGGAGGTATTCTGCTCACGAGAAGGAGTTACTCGCAGTGGTCCATTGTCTGAGGTTATGGCGGCACTACCTTCTCGGTTCTCGATTTCTTGTGAAAACAGATAATACTGCGGTCAGCCACTTTCTTAGTCAACCAAAATTGAGTTCTAAACAAGCAAGGTGGCAGGAGTTACTAGCTGAATTCAATTTTTGGATGGAGTATAAGGCGGGTTCGACCAACAAAGTAGCAGATGCTTTGAGTCGCAAGGTGGAGTTCAACGAACAAGCTAACGCGTTCCTTAATGCCATTCTTCGAATCGACAGTCAAGTGTCTACCGAAATCCGGAGCAAAATCAAGGACGCGTTACCACAAGATCCTGTTTCTGCCCAACTATTGAAGATGATCGAGAAAGGGAAGACGCGGCAATTTTGGTTAGACAACGGGTTCATCTCGACAAAGGGAAATCGAGTTTTTGTTCCTCGAGTAGGGGAGTTGAGGCGGACCCTGATTCGAGAATGCCATGATACCTTATGGGCGGGACACCCTGGTCAAGAAAGGACGTTGGCCCTCCTCAAGCAAGGGTACTACTGGCCTCAAATGGAAGACGATGTGGAGAGCTATGTTAGGACTTGCCTGATCTGCCAACAAGACAAAATCGAGCGGAGACAGCCTTCAGGGTTACTGGAACCTCTACCCATCCCAGAGCGACCTTGGGAAAGTGTTTCGCTCGATTTCATATCAGGTCTGCCCAAAGTGGGGGACTTGACGACTATCCTTGTGGTCGTCGATCGTTTTTCGAAGTATTCCACTTTTATTGCTGTCCCAAAGAACACGTCAGGAGAGGAGACTGCACAACTATTCTTCAAGTATGTGGTCAAGTATTGGGGAATTCCTCGGAGCATTGTTAGTGATGGGACGATCACAGATTCACGGGAAATTTTTGGAAGGAACTTTTCAAGGTTCTCGGTTCCAAACTGTGTATGAGCTCCAGTTACCACCCTCAGTCCGATGGGCAGACTGAAAGATACAACGCAATGCTTGAGGAATATCTGCGCCATTTTGCTAGTGCAACACAACGAAATTGGGTCAAGTTATTGGATGTAGCTCAACTGTGCTTCAATGCCCAGAAAAACTCCGGGGACAGGCAAGCGCCTTCGAAGATTGATTACTAGGACAACACCCATCCAACCCTCACACAAACCCGCCAACAAATCGATGCCCAGTTTCAAAATCTCCTAAGCCCGTAATTACTCAGAAGAAGTGGAAGCAGAAATTGAGTTGGCTCGTTCGCACCTAGAGAAAGCCAACCCATCGAATGAAGAAGTATGCAGATCAGAAAAGGCGACCGTTAGAGTTCCCCAAGTAGGAGATCTCGTAATGGTGAAGCTCCTTCCACAAGATAGGAAGTTCTTGATGGGTCAGAGACCCACACCTTCTGCAAAAATATGAGGGGCCGCTTAGGATTTTGAAGAAAATTGGGAAAGTGGCTTATCGGATTGAACCCCCTAGCAGACTGAAGGTTCACCCAGTATTTCATGTCAGCAGCTGAAAAACCGTAATTTGCTGACACAACCGATCCATCCGGGGAGAGTCTAGTCGTCCAGGGCTAAAGCAGAGAGCAAAAGAAGCAGTCAGTGGAAGCCATCCTGGCCGATTGAGTTGTGACAGCTTCTCGCAAACAACACCAAGAGTTCCTTGTCAAATGGGCAGGAAGAGACCCAGAAGAGAACACTTGGGAAAGAGCATCAGACCTATCGCCTTCCAGACCAGATCACATCACAAGCATACCTCAACCATTGCCGAGGGCGTCAACAGTTCTGGTGGGGGAGAGATGTCACGGGTGCCTTCCAACAGCTCTCGTGACCGACACCGACTACACTTTCCATCAGCACCGTGCTTGCGCCCGAGCGCAGCACGCCCAACAGGCGATCCAGCATCATCTAGTTTTATTATTTTAGGTTTCTCATATGTAAATATTGTTTCCATGTAATTAGATCTAGGAATTTCTTTGTATTTGTATTGCATTCCTTTGTAATGAGTTTTCTTGTAACTTGTAAGATCCAACGTGCACTGCTACAACTTTGGTATTTTCATTAAGTGGTTATATGTGGGGATAAGACTATCTGCCTCACACCCGAGATGCCTACCAGTGCACGTTGTTTAGCACTTGTTTTCAAGCTCTTACTTTCTTTCGAATTGTAATAGCTTTCCATGTAATCTCATTTTCTTGCAATGAAGTATCTCAATTTGCGCTCACGCTCACTCTTCAAATTATTGTTGTTGCATGTTGTTCGTTGATTGTTAATAAAATTCGATCACATTCAACCGTGCTATCGGTTAGCACGGTCGTTCACGCGGCCTCCTTTGTGCCATCAAAGGGCGCCCCGTGACACACGGCCATGTCGGCTCAACGTGAATCCGTTAAAGTCATGCCTGCCCCAATTTTGAGGTTTTTGAATGTTGTCCCTCAAAATTGCGTTTGTCAGCATCTCCGTGAATGCCATATGTCATCCTGTACTGCAGCGCTCCAATTTTCTTGAGCCATAATAAGAGCATCTCATATGGTAATTATATAAATTAGTTGTGTAAAAATATGTGAATTAATAAAAAATAAATATTTGAAAGATAAAAATTAATTTTACACAAATATTTTACACATTTTTATTTGTACTCCAATGGTACACTTTAAGATTGCTGTGTAAAATTTGAATGAACTAATGATATTGTACCATGTGGAATATATATATTCACATATAATATTCAATATTTTTTATGAATGTTTTTTATTTATAATTTAATAGTCAATATGGGTATTATTTTAAAACTTTTGCTGAGTAGAATTCAAATATAAAAATATCATAATAAAATCATATTTTGATTTTTACTTATATTACATTTAATATTTTGTAAAAAGTTGGAGAGAGAAAATGATGATGTGGATGTGTAAAATAGATGTGTAAAATACACACCCATTTTACACAAGTGATGATGTGGCATGTTTTACACAACACCATTGGAGCACCAAAAATTATACATATTGTGTAAATTTTATACAAATCCTATGTGTCATAGTTTATACATGCCCATTGGAGATGCTCTAATATGGGCTACTCCACATTTGTTCACCCGAAAATTATACTGACACCATTTGGCGACATTGAATGGGGACATTTTTACGTGTCTGCTTACTTTTTATTTATTTAATTTTTTTAACATTTGTACTTAAAAGAATTTAAATATGATATTTTATTTCTTATAAAAATCTAGTAAACTACTAGACTAATCTATAAGACCTATGTGACTACTTAGTTCAGCAATTAATTAATTAATTTTTATAATTTATATGATGTAATCCTTCTCTTTGTTCACACCTTTCTTCCGCTTTTACCCTAATTCTCTTTGTTATGCACCTTTGTTCCCCTTGTAACCTTAATTCCACATGATTCAACATCATTTTATCTTCATAAATTGATTGATAGGTGTTCTCACTCTAAATTATCTTAACAAAGATCCATTACAAATTTGTTTTCAAAACTTTTAACGAGTTTAAGGCACAAATAAACACTATTTAATTCAATAAGTCATTTAACCTCTTTTGATGTTTCTTTAATTTTCTTTTTACAAAATTTAATTATTTTATACGCATATAAAAACTCCATCGGTTCGTATTATTAGTTTATAATGAGTGTTTGTGATGCTCCAAATCCCGTTTAGAGATTTTCACCCCCAGGACTAGTTTGTCACTGGTGACGTACGCTGACGGCGGGTGATATGAAAATTTTATGAATAAATTTAAATTTGTTAGTTTAATTAAGAAAAGTACATTTTAGATTTTTAGAAAAATTCGGTATGTTTTACTCTGTTTTATCAATAACCAAGACCTATATAATTGGCATTCCATCAAATCATTTCTCAAATAAAACTTGATCACAATTTTCATAACAAAGAATAAAGTTCACTATATCAATGTAGTTCTCAAAAGAGTAAACACTTCACTATAATTTGTCATAATTAATATTACATTGTCTCTTCAATTATATAAACCAATTGTTCAACAATATTTACTTAATACAAATGGAATCAACTTAAAGTTACACATATAAAATCAAGTCGTCCTTAAATGGAAGACTAAGGCAGTTCTGGGATCATCAGAGGTAATTAAATTGTAATACGTGCCAACTCAGAAAGTGTACCTTCAAAACTGTTTTGAAAAATGAGAGTGAGACAAATACAAGTTTAATGGGAACTATAAAAGTTTTTCCCAACTTTCTATAGCTTCGTCCCAATCTTGGGGATATATTATGTCTAAATTTAAAGTTGTTTCATAAAATACTATGAAATCACATATCGAAACTAGTGACACATACTATGCACAACACATGGTATCTCCCTCCAAAGTAAATTTGTATACGTAAAATAGTATCAAAATCAAACCAAAGGATAATAAACAAGTATAGGCACCCATATTTCTACCATAAGATGTGTCCTCCCATATAACCCACATCTCATTTTCCTCGGCTAAAACCATGATACAAGAGAGTCTAGAAATAAAATCGTCCTCCAAAGACGTATAGTCAACCATCTAGGATTTAAATCTACTTTGCACATTTAATAATCCCCATGGCTCTGGTATTTTCGCTCCCATAGCGGGGACCCTCTACTACGGTCCACTTAGTGGTAAGCCCCCAAGGCTAAGTAACTCATGTAACGACATAGGCTATGTGTAATGCCCTGTATTTGTATTAATGTAAATTATGTTTGGTTCAATGTGTTTAGTGTGAAAATGGTTGTTAAATGATGTTAGTATGCTTCATATTGAATTTTTATAACTATGGGTATAATAGACGCTTGTTATGTGGAACAGGCGACTATTTGGGATGGTTTTGGATTAGTTTGGCTTCGCTAGTAAAGAGGCGCTAGTTGAGGGTGAACAGGCGCCGTTGTGGACCTAACAGGCACCTGTTAGTGAGTTAGTGGCGCATATTTAAATGCTTTTAGTGTTTTTCTCTAGCCAATTTTCTACCATTTTCATACTAGAAAACAAGGGAAAGCTTATTGTGAGAATCCGCAAATGCGACCCCTGGGTCTCGTCCCCGTTCGGTTGGGCGTCTGAAGCATCGGAACGGATTCCGTTGTTCCATTTGCTGGAGTATCTTTGTTGATTCATATCACATGTCCCTATGTTCTATTTCTAGATGCAAAGGGGTTCATTCAGAGCCGCCAGTACGTTTTACGAGAAAACGGACAAAACAGTTGCATAAGAGGAAAAACTACAAATAAGCCTTTCTTTACACATTTGTCTACGAAACCAGGATTTTATAGGGTTCGGAAACTATATTACGGTTTGGGAAGGTGTTAAGCACCCATTCCGCCCTTTCGGTCTCTAGTGGTCTTTTATATATTTATTCTATGTTAAAAAATTTGGATGCTTTTACTGACAGTCTACTACTTTCTAAGTGAAAACTCTAATTTTTGGGAAAAACGGGAAAAGGGAGGAAAACCTTTTTGTTCCGAGATCCGATGTTTCGTTTTGAGAAATGTAAATACAAGTGACAAAAGTCATTTTTCATAGAGATGGAGTTTTCCGTATTATTTCTCGAATAATGACGGTTTTCTCGGGTTTTGACCTTTGTTAGAAAAAGTTTGGATCTTTTAGTGGAACTAATTCAATATGGAATTGGAACTCTTGAGAGGAATTCTCCCGAACGTATCACAATCTATGAAACAGATAGGATATACTGGGTTTTTAATTCCTAAGTAAGTTTTACCGGTCCGGGTTTTGAAAGCAAGGTTTATCCGGATGGTAACGTACTTACTCTTCTGGTTTTGTAAATAGTTTTATCAGGGTCTTTTGTTTTGAAAACGGTAGACTATTTGTAACTTGGCAATAAGTTTATTCAAATAAAACGTGGACAAAACAACAGAAATAAAACA
Organism: Lonicera japonica; assembly: GCA_021464415.1. Lineage (NCBI taxonomy): Eukaryota > Viridiplantae > Streptophyta > Magnoliopsida > Dipsacales > Caprifoliaceae > Lonicera > Lonicera japonica. The sequence continues at coordinate 114,240,324 of CM038464.1, read as the reverse complement.
AGTACACAGATGTTTAATGTTAAGTACTAGAAGAGACTTTATTTACCTTCCCGACAAGAATAATAATAAGAAAGAAAATATAATACGGCAGAGAGATCTCCGGCGATAATGATCTTTTCCTTCTTCAGATATTTCTGAGAATTCGATTCCAGAGACGGGACACGTCGAGTGTCGAGAATAGATTCGATAATTCTTCAGAAATAAGACGATAATAGAGAATGCTTGATAAAATACTGGAAAATCAGATTTAAAGCTTAGAATTCTTCAATCCCAAGTTGCCGCCTTGAACCCTTGGGGGGTGTTGGCCTATTTATACTGCCCGGGAGAGTATGTCGCGCGACACTTCTCCAGAAAGGGAATATGTCGCGCGACAATGTGTCCAATGTCGCGCGACAAACGGTTGAAGTGATGTTTCTAACAGACTGATGTGTCAGAGAGTGGATGGTCTGGTGTCAGAAGGGATTGTCGCGCGACATAAGAGTGTTTGTCGCGCGACAATGTGATATGTCGTGCGACAATCTATATTAAAAATAGGTTTGTTGGCCGACAAACCCCTTAGGGGTAGTTCCGGGTGCTCGGGTGGGTCCCGGTCCCAAAAACAGTAGTTCTTGGAGGTTGTTAGGGTTCTTACGGGGGTCACGGATCGGGGTGTCTACAGACTCTCTCGACTCAAGCTCCTTGCTTGCAAAGAATTGAGGCGACTGGAAGAGACCGTGATCCATGGCTCCCGCAGGAACTCTAAGGAAGTGTGTATATGCAACAGTGTTCGTGAGTGCCTCCGAAGAGGGTTTTTGTTTGGTTTTGCCTTCGGAGAGGGCTTTTGTTACCTCATTGCCTCTTTTGAGGACTTTCATTTGCTCCACTCGCCTCAGATGGGAGGACTACCATTGCTCCACTAGCCTCAGATGGGAGGACTACCTTTTGTTCCACTTTGCGCCTCAGGTGGGAGGACTACCACTGTGCCTCTCTGGGAGGGCTTCGCCTCAGGTGGGAGGACTACCATTGCTCCACTTTGTCTCTCTGGGAGGGCTTCGCCTCAGGTGGGAGGACTACCATTGCTCCACTTTGCCTCTCTAGGAGGGCTTCGCCTCAGGTGGGAGGACTACCGTGTGCCTCTCTGGGAGGACTTCGCCTTAGGTGGGAGGACTACCGTTGCTACACTTGTGCCTCTCTGGGAGGGCTTTGCCTCAAGTGGGAGGACTACCGTGTGCCTCTCTGGGAGGACTTCACCTTAGGTGGGAGGACTACCGTGTGCCTCTCTGGGAAGGCTTCACATCTGTAAGAAGAAAGAAAAATTGCCTCTGGGAGGGCTTTGTGAGTATTTTTGCCTCTGGCGAGGGCTTGTGTTGTATTCCGGTGATTTTGATTGTTGTCTCTCTTAGACTGCTAGAGTGAGAGAGAGAAATTTTTGTGAGGGTAAAAAGAGCTTCCCAGGGTCTAATCCGGATGTCCGTTTCCCTGTATCTTTCTGAACTTTATCTCTCATGTTTTCCTCGAGCGAAGATACTTCTCTCAGAAGGCAGTTTTCGGATTTCTTTTGCTCTCCGCAGAGTGATGGTCCGAGAACTTCCAAACCATCTCTTCTTTATCATGCTGAAAAGAACATTTGTTTGAGATTTCAATCTCTGATCCTCTATTCTCTTCTTTAGTTTCTCTTTTTGGTGGGCCCACATCGTATTCTGTTTTTCGATGCCCTTATTTCTCCCTCTTTTGGGAAAGACTTTTCATGGCCTTCTCTGTTTTTTACCAAGAGTCTTTTTTATCCCTTTGTCGTGATCAGGAGCCTTACTCACCCAAAACGAAGCCCTGAGCCGGTTTTGGCCTAGCTGTCACTTTTGGTGTGGCTCTCCCTGTCACTCTGTATTTCTGTTTCTCTCGCTTGCTCTGGGCGCTCGTGCGGGTTCTTTCTCTTTTCTACTCTTTCAATTTTTTCTATTCCCGTCTTATTTTAATATCCCGCTTTTTCTCATTGATGGTCTTGGTCCTTCTGGGAGATCAAAGGCTACTTTAACAATTTGTATCTTTTTCTTGCTTTTTCAGAGAGATGATTTGGAAGCCCTCCTTGAATTTTTCATCCTGGGTGTGCGTTTTTTAGCAATTTTTTCGAAAACTGCTTCTCTGGAGTACCCCTGCAAGAGATGAAATGAGACAAAGGTAAAAACAATCAGGGGTGGGATGGGTTTGTCGCGCGACACTTCGGTGTCTGGCTCTTTGTCGCACGACAATGTGGCCATTTGTCGAGCGACAAACTGCCCCACTATATAAGCCCCTTGCTGAGCTCATTCCACCTCATTCTCTCCTTTCTCTCTCTCTCTCTCTCTAGCTTTCTCTCTTCCTTCTCTTTAGCGCGGAAGCCCTGCCGCTTTCTCGACTTTTCGATTCTTCTTACATATTATATACACACATATGGACCCTGCACATCCTGATAGATTGGAGGGTGACCAGGAGGAGGTCACTTTTACAGACGCTCAGGGCGTTCTTCGCTGCAGCCCTCACCACGACGACTAGGCCGACCTTTATTGGTACGGTGAGGATGGGGTAGACCGCGGTCGGGCGGTGGTCTACCGAGACATTACCTGGGCTGCTCCGGTCCCGGACGTTCCGTGGCTCTTGATGGAGCCTGTCTCTCACGAGATCCGTTGTCGATCTCTGGTATGTCTTCTTTTCGTGTTTCTTATCTGTTATGTTACTTCTGTCGTTTCCTGCGTGTATTTTAAACAATGTTTAGTATGCATGACTAGAAATAATGCCCAATTTTAGCGAACACATACTTTTACCTGTGATACCTCTTAGGTTTTTTAGAAAACTACATAATGTACCCTCCTAATCCCATAACCCTCATAACTTTCATAATTCACACCAAAGTACCCTCACGTTTGGAAAATTACATAATTTGCCCTTATAACCCTATAACTCTCATATTTACACCAAAGTACCCTCAGGTTTGGAAAATTACATAATTTACCCTTATATCCCTATATCTCTCATAATTACACCAAAGTACCCTCAGGTTTGGAAAATTACATAATTTACTCCTATAACCCTATATCTCTCATAATTACACCAAAGTACCCTCAGTTTGGAAAATTACATAATTTACCCTTATAACCCTATAACTCTCATAATTACACCAAAGTACCCTCAGGTTTGGAAAATTACATATTTTACCCCTATAACCCTATATCTCTCATAATTACACCAAAGTACCCTCAGGTTTCGAAAATTACATAATTTACCCTTATAACCCTAAAACTCTCATATTTACACCAAAGTACCCTCAGGTTTGAAAAATTACATATTTTACCCCTATAACCTTATATCTCTCATAATTACACCAAAGTACTCTCAGGTTTGGAAAATTACATATTTTACCCTTATAACCCTATGACTCTCATATTTACACCAAAGTACCCTCAGGTTTGGAAAATTACATAATTTGCCCTTATAACCCTAAAATTCTCATAATTACACCAAAGTACCCTCAGGTTTGGAAAATTACATAATTTGCCCTTATAACCCTATAACTCTCATAATTACACCAAAGTACCCTCAGATTTGGAAAATTACATAATTTACCCTTATAACCCTATAACTCTCATAATTACACCAAAGTACCCTCAGGTTTGGAAAATTACATAATTTACCCTTATAACCCTATAACTCTCATAATTACACCAAAGTACCCTCAGGTTTGGAAAATTACATAATTTACCCTTATAACCCTATAACTCTCATAATTACACCAAAGTACCCTCATAATCCTATATTCGTTCCTTTTTGTTTGCAGTGGGTTGGCCGTGGTTGGGGTTCTCCTAACACCATTTCTTTAGAGTGGCGACAGGCACCGACTCCTGTTCAGGAGTTGCTTCTCGCGACTCCTTTTGGCTCTCTCTTTGATGCCCTCCTGGAGCGGGTATCTAGGGCAGCTGTGTTGGTGTCAGCTCTGGCCTGTCACTGGTGGGACACCACTCACACTTTTCACTAGAGCTGGGGGGAGATGATAATGACCCCCCTCGACTTATTCGCTTTGACTGGGATTCCTTCAAGGGGGGTCCCTATTCAGATCGATGTTCCTTTGCGCCTGACGGCAGAGGGTATCGTGGGCGCACTTGGGTGGTTTCCCGAGCGACGGAGTTCAGGCGATACGATCCCCCGAGCGGTTCTGGTCACGCGCCTGGCCACAGAGAGAGCTCGCTTGGTTGCTTCAGGAGCTTTGATGACTCGTCAGGAGGCGCGTCAGTATGCCCGCGTCCTTCTTCTATTGACGCTCTATGATCTGTTCGAGGCCCGTGGGGGGGACACGGCCCATCTCTGGTGGCTGCCCTATCTCCGGAATTTTAGCATCATGTTCGACTATGATTAGGGTGGCTTTATTCTTGCCGTCCTCTATGATGCTATGGACCAGGTTTCTCGCCATTTAGCCCTGAACCTTAAGGGATTTTCTCTGCTGTGGGAGGTATATACCTTTGTTCCCTTATCTCTGTTCCAGTCCTTTACTTTTTATTTGTTGATTGTTGCTGATATTCTTTGTGTTTCCTCTCCAGAGTTAGTTTGTGGCGTATACTTGCTTGGGTCGCGCCCAGGTAGATCTCCTCGTCGAGAAAGAGGACTAGTTTCCTTTTCTCTGCCGATTCATTGCGAGGAACTACAGGGCTCCCTACGTATACCGGACTCGGGAGACCGGAGCTGCTGCCGTCCATGACCTACTAGAGGAGCAGGTAAATATCTTAGTATTCTTTCTTTTTCATAAATAAATTGTGAATAAAATATAAATAACTGAAATAAAATTTTGTTCTCTTTGTAGATTGAGTGGGCCTCCTGGGGCGATCTGGGCCTCCATTTCGGGTACGTCCGTGCTCTGACTGCCTCGAGGACCAGGCGGTTGATTAGGGATGAGTACAGCCTTTATTTTTACTTAGGCGAGAGAGTTATTCGCCAGCACACACTGGCCCAGTGGCCTCGAGTTCCACTATTTCCACCGATTCTGATGAGGCGGACGGGCGAGATTGATCCGGTGACGGTGCAGGCCTTGGTGGATGGTCTTGGCTTTCAGACGTTCGCTGAGGAGGGGGACTATGCCGCTTTCGCTGCCCGTTATTTGATAAGGGAGCCGAAGGGGACTCGGGGACGGGTCTTCTATGAGAGATATCGGGCGTTGAGAGGCGATCCTCATTTTATACGAGGACAGACCCATCTAGCTAGGACAATTCCGGGTCATCTGCCACCTGTCCCCGATCAGAGGGACAACATTCTGGATTCCGAGGATGAGGACCCCGAGGGAGAGAGGGACATTTCTTCTGCTGCCGAGGGTGATGATAGGTCAGGGGGTGAGGGAGGTGATACGACGGCAGCTCCGGAGCAGCCACCTCAGACGACACCCGTGGAGGAGTGGCGTGCTGAAGGTTTTGAGTTTACTACCGGCCCTTCTGTGTCTTCGGAGGTCCGTTTTGATGCTGTCGAGGCTGCCGAGGGGAGAGCAGGGTTTTCTGAGCGGTCCTGGGAGCCTACGGACCTTGGGACAGACTACGATCAGTTTGGGCGGACCCCTCTTGCTGCGGCAACTACTCCTTCTAGTGGGGTCCCGCCTTTGAGAGCTACGGCCATGGTGGATCCTCCAGGTGTCCGTACCTACGCTACTCTGACCCCTTTTCCGCCGACTGTTATGGGTCCTCCATCCCGATCTCCAGGTCTCGGCAGCTCATCCTCTCGCCCTCTTTTGTTCCCTATTCGTGAGGAAGGGGTCCACTTCCGCTGATGTTCCGGTGGGGCCGTCGGTTCCTTGGGTAGATCTACCCTCATTCCCTAGAGATATTTCTTATGTCGGCGCCGGTTTGCGTCGATACACGGTTCCTGAGTATCCTCTTCCTGATGACACTTTTGACTATTTGGGTGGTCGCCCTGGTGATGAGGTACTTTCTTCACCTTCTCTTGATACTTTTATATCTGTACTTATTTATTTTGACTGTGTTGATCCTCTTTATCTTATGTCTTTTTCAACGGGTGAGTTTACGGGTGGCGGATATGTGGGCTTGGCACGCCCAGTACCTCTACAGCTGGAACCTGCTCCAGTACATCAGTCGAGACCCTCTAGCATACATGCGTGACTACTAGAGGGCTATCGACGTCTCTTTGCGGACGGACGATCCTCTGACTTCTTCTCATGCCCGGACAGAGTCTCGAAGGAGTAGCAGTCGGACCTCCAGGCATTCTCGGTCGTCGGTGATCCGTCCTACAGCTCCTGTCCAGTCGACGGGGCCTTCCTAGGCGGCAGATCCTCCTTCTCAAGGCATCCCAGCGGTTGTCCTTGCTCCCGAGGAGGGCTCGGGTGATAGTGGGAGCACGTCAAAATGCGCCCGAGTAGATTAGTTCTTTCCTTTCTGCATTTTTGTTAGTTTGGGACAGATATGTAGTTTTTCATTTTTATAGACTTGTAAACAGAGTTTTAGTTTTTGAAAACTGTTCTTTTATTGGATTTATGAAAATCTTTATTTGTGTCTGATGATATACCATTACTCTCTTGTTTTGTGAAAGATATATATATATACGTATGCGAGTTAGTGTTTTTAGGAGCCATACCTTGTAGTGTAGTGACATTCAGGTTTCCTGCAAAAGAACAAAGTGAGAACAAGAATGCATCCAGAAGTAATTCTTTTGGCAAGAATGACTCTTAAGTGTAAGAAAAATAAAAATAGGGTGACCCTAAATGGGTTTGTCGCGCGATAATCCCTAGTGGATATGGGTTTGTCGCGCGACAAACAGGCACAAGACCCTCTTTTTTGCTATAAATACACCCATCTTCCTTCCTTCATCCCCACACCTTCCAAAAAATGTCTTCTTATCGCACAAAATCTGATTTTTTTTACGTCAATGCCCGAGATGCTTTGATATCTTCTGAAAACGGTTTGAACTTCGGTGCTTTTAGCCCTTTAGCGGGCTGGTGCCATCGTCCCGTCGATTTTTCCTTTCTGTTGGGTGCTTTGTATTTCTAGAGTCCTGCGAACCATCTCTTTCACTTTGGACTAGATGAACTCTGTCCGACTTATGAAGAGTTCTCCTGGCTGTTGCGTTCTGACGTTTGTCTCCCAATGGCAGTTTTCATGGAAGAAATCGGTCCTCGAGATATGCTGATTGCTCTTTTAGCCATTCCCCAAGCGGCCTGTGATGGTTTTATTACCGACGGACTCCTTGACCTCCATAAGATGGTGAGGTTCTTTCATCGTTATGAAGATAGAGCCTCTTATGGTGTGGGGCGTACTGCGGCGGCTTTGATCTGTCTTGTTTCGAATATGTTACTGGTGACGGGCTCTTCTCGTATTGATCCGACTATTCTGAGTTTGATCTACCATGCTAGGAATGGGGAGTCCATAGTGCCCATCGTTCTTGCAGAGACTCTGAATGGTCTAGATGATATTCAAAGGGGGGCCTCACTCTTCTTCAGGGGAAGTCCGCGTTTGTTATACATGTGGCTGTTGGAGCGTTTCCGATCGGTGGGTTTCAACGGGGTTCGGCTTGATAATCCGACGCATTTCTTCCGTCGTCCCATCTTTGGGGCTCTGACCATGTCTTCCTCTGATTAGACAGTATGGTTTTCGGAGAACTTTTGGGCTATCCGGTGGAACATTCCTTGGTGGAAGTTGAGGGCGATAGTGCTTAGTACTGGAGGTCAGAACTACGTTCGGCTCCGTGAGCTCTGGTTTTTCTCCTTTTATCTCCCAGGACGTCTTCTTCGGCAGTTTAACGTTCCTCAAGAAATTTTCCTTGGTCTGGACAACTTCTCCTCTGAGTCTAAGTTTGTGACCCCGCATGTTTCTTTATCAGTAGAGAGGATGTGGCGTGCTCGGCTGACTCGGCAGTTCATCTATGCTCGTTTTGGTATTTTTAGGCCCCTCCGGGCTGACATTATCCGCTCTTACTGGCAATCTCTAGAAGGAGAGCTAATTGATGACCCCTTTCAAATGGAGTGGTTCCGATTCATGGATTCTGAGCCTACAGAGGATAACATTGTCTTTGCGTATCAAATCCTGGACGAGGCTCGAATTGATTTGGCCACCGAGGACCTGGTGTGGCCAACCCCTAGGGATTAGTTTCTTCTTGTATGCTGTATTTCCTTTGTAACTTTCGATGTTCTGAACCACCTTTTAATAATATACGAGGGAAAATAAATTTCTTTACAAAGTTTAAACCGGGCCTGAAGTCACTTCTCAGGTTGCCTACGTTCCCCCCTTTTTTGATTTTTTCAAAAACAAAAATTTTGAGTTGGGACTTAGGTTTACATAATTCTTATCTATACATGTTATGCCTATTGATAATACTTCTCCAGTCGGCCCATGTTGACTGATGAATGCAGTAACTGTCCGTCTAAGTCAGCGAGTATAGCGGCACCCCCCGTATCAATCTCTTTGATGATATACGGCCCTGTCCACTTCTGCCCGAACTTACCTTTTGGATCTCTGACTGGCTCTCGAATTTCTTTCAATACGATGTCGTTCTCATTGATACCCCGAGTCTTTACTTTCTAGTTAAATGCTCGAGCGATTCTCTTTTGATAACCTTGGTGGTGGTATGCGGCTTTCAACCTCTTCTCATCTAATAGGGCTAGCTCGTTATACCGTGCCTGGACCCACTCTAGTTCATTGACTTGATTCTCTAGCATTACCCTGAGAGAGGGGACCTCTAACTCAACAGGGAGGACTGCTTCCATCCCGTATATAAGAGAAAACGGGGTTGCCCCGATGGAGACCCTCTCGGTGGTGCGGTATCCCTACAATGCATATGGTAACTTTTCTGGCTAGTCTCGGCAGGCGTCGGTCATTTTGCTTAGGATATTCTTTAGATTCTTGTTGGCGGCCTCGACTGCCCCATTGGTTTGCGGCCTATATGGCAAAGATCTGTGTCGGATGATACCGTATTCTTCCATGACGGAATTAGCCTTTCCCTCGAAGTAGGTGCAGTTGTCCGAGATGATCTCGTGTGGGACCCCATACCGACAGATGATATTCCGTCTGATGAATCGGGCAACTTTTTTGGCGTCAAGGGATTGGAAAGACTCGGCTTCCACCCATTTGGTGAAGTAGTCAATGGCCACTAGTATGAACTCATGGCCGTTGCTGGCCTTTGGTGAAATCTTCCCGATGATGTCAATCCCCCAGGTCGCGAAAGGCCAAGGAGCAGTCATGTTGTACAACTCTTTCGGGGAAAGTTCTGAGAGTTAGCATAAATTTGGCATTTGTGGCAATGGCGTACGTGATTAACGCAGTCGTTCTGTAGGGTAGACCAGTAATAGCCTTGCCTGATGATCTTTCGGGCAAGCGTATGGCCGCTCATGTGAGGTCCACAATCGCCCCCATGTATCTGATCCATCACTTTGACGGACTCTTTTTCTGCCAGACATTGGAGATGGGTCCCGTCGTAGTTCCTTTTGTATAGCCTGCCGGCACAAAGTATGAATCCTGATGCTAATCTCCTGAGTGTGACCCGTGTTTTCTTGTCTGTTTGCTCGGGGTACTGGTGATTTTTCAATAGGTTCCAGATATCATAAAACCAAGTGGTTGAGTCCCCTTCCTCTTCACTTTCTACCTCAAGGGCTATGTAGTGTGCTAGTCCGGATTTCTTTTGTACTGTAAGAGTTATTTCTTCCATTCCCTCTGGGATATCGATCATAGATGCCAGGGTTGCAAGTGCGTCAGCAAAACTGTTCTGTGACCTGGGGACATAGTAAAACTCTGCATGCTCAAACCTTCCTGCGACATCCTCCAGTCGGGCGAGGTAAGGGACTAATTTCTCATCTCTAATCTTCCATTCCTTCAGAATTTGGTGGACCACTAGTGCTGAATCTCCGTATACCTGTATTCTTTTTATACCCCTTTGGAGTGCGATCTCCAACCCGGTGATGCAAGCTTCATATTTGGCCATGTTGTTGGTGCAGAAGTAGTCCAAACGATATGATACCGGGGAGTGAGTTTGGTCTGGAGAGACTAACAGAATGCCTATCCCGTTTTCGTTTCGGTTGGCGGCCCCGTCAAAATACAATTTTCAGTCTTCATCGATCTCGATATTCATGATAGTTTCATCCGAGAACTCGGCTTCTTCTAGCATGTCCCTCAATATCAGATTGTGGGCTAGGTAATCAGCTATGATCTTGCCTTTGATCGCCTTCTGCGTCATGTAGGTGATGTCGAATTCAGAGAGCAGGAATAACCATTTTGCCATACGGTTCGAGAGATCTGGTTTCTCGAAGAGGTATTTTAACGGATCAATTCGTGATGCCAGGATGACTGGGAAAACTAGCATGTAATGTCGTAATTTCTGTGTTACCTAGACAAGAGCGGTGCATGATTTCTCCAATGGTGTATAGTTTATCTCAAACGGGGACAGCTTCTTGCTGATGTAATAGATGGCCTGCTCTTTCCGGGTATCGGTCAGGTGTTGTGCTAGCATGGCTCCTACAGCAGAATCAATGATGGTCAGGTATAGGATTAGTGGCAGTTCGGTCTGTGGTGGGGCTAATACTGGGGGGTTAGAGAGGTAATCCTTAATTCTGTCAAAAGCCTCTTGGCACTGATCGTCCCATTCTCCGGGTGAAGACTTCCTCAGGAGTTTAAAAATGGGTTTGCAAGTTTGGGTAAGCTGAGAGATGAACCTGCTGATGTATTGCAAATTTCCCAAAAATCCTCGGACTTCTTTCTCTGTACGAGGTTCGGGCATGTCTCGGATTGCTCGAACTTTGGCAGGGTCTACCTCGATTCCCTTTTTACTGACGACATACCCCAGAAGTTTTCCTTTGGTTACCCCGAACACACATTTCTGCGGATTGAGTCTCATCTGGTACTGACGGAGGCGGTCAAAGAAAGCTCGTAAGGCTGGTACATGGCCTTCCCTCTCCTTCGACTTGATTATCATGTCGTCCACATACACCTCTACTTCTTTGTGAATCATGTCGTGAAAGATAGTTGTTGCTGCCCTCTGATATGTTGCTCCGGCATTCTTCAGCCCGAATGGCATAACGGTGTAACAGTATGTTCCCCACGGTGTGATGAATGTAGTTTTCTCTTGGTGATCCGGGTGCATCTTGATCTGATTATACCCGACAAAACCATCTACAAAGGACTTCAGGGCATGGTTGGCAGTATTATCCACTATCAAGTCGATGTTGAGTAATGGAAAATCGTCTTTTGGGCAAGCTTTGTTAAGATCTCGGTAATCCACACACATGCGGACCTTCCCATTTGCCTTTAGAACGGGTACAATATTGGCTAACCTTGAAGGGTACTCGATCACCCGCAAGAACCCTACACTCAGTTGTTTCATCACTTCTTCTTTTACTTTCATGGACCATTCTGGTGTAAGTTTCCTCAACTTCTGCTTGACGGGCCTAAATTCTGGCTTGGTGTGTATCTCGTGCATGACTATCTGGCTGTTCAAACCTGGCATATCTGCATAGGACCAGGCGAAGACATCCACATACTCTTTCAGAGTTTGTGTGAATTCTTCTCTTTCTGTCTTACTTAGACTTACCCCAATACGAACCTCTTTTCTCTCCTCTTTTGTCCCGAGGTTGATCACAAGGGTGTCTCCTTCCTCGCTCTGTATATGCTACTCCTCCCGTTCAGGGTGTTCGTTTAGTCTTTCCAACTCCATATAAGCAATTACAGAATTAAAATTAACAGGATAATGCAAAACATAATCTTCTTCATTGATAATGGTGTTTACAGGTACAAAAAGTAAATCTATGAGTGACTTCTCCTTAGCCTTACCCTCAGTCCTATCTCTCACCCTTACATTTTCACTATTTCCTCCTTTTCCTTGGCAATCCGGATCTGCGTGTATCAAGTGTACAGGGTCGTCTCTTGGTTCCTCATCCCCTAGGGCCTTGACGTCGGAGAGATCTCCGATCAACTCTTCCTCTTCATCTTTGTCGTCTTTATTTTCTTCCTTCAGCCCGATTGTTAACTTGGTAGAGAAGCTGTGTATGACGTCTTCCTTGATATAAAAGTCCTCTTCATAGAAGATTTCCCATCTCGGAAGGTTTTCTCCGTCGCTGTTTCTCCAAGGTTTTTGAAAATCACAAAAGGGGAAGTCCTCTCCTTCTTTGACGAAAAACCCATTCAGAGAGCTAAAACTCGGATACTGATGCCCTCGGCTTCTTTTTCTTGGTTGTCTTCTTCGGTGTGCTGGTACCCCAAACCTTCTTTTTCGTGCCTCGTCACTGGTTCTAAGGCCTGGAGTAACCCTGGCTGTCCCATTCCTAGACTGGCTCCAGGTAAATATTTTATCATCCTCAGCATATTTGTGATCTCGGCGCTGAGACCGGGAATGTTGTCAGGGGGTAGATACTCGATTCTTTGGGTGGTGAGAGCTTGTACTTGAGGCTCGTAAGAAAAGCCTCCCAACTGTATGCTCTGGCTCTCGATGCCCAATACAGGTAACTCCAGATCCACCAAGGTCCTTTCAGGATCTCCTTGGATGGTGATTATATTCCCTTCGAACGGTATCTTGATCTTCTGGTGTAAGGAGGAGGGGAGTGCTCCTATATCGTGTAGCCATGCTCTTCCCAACAGGAGGTTGAAACTGGAGGGAATGTCTATGATTTGAAAGTCAGCCGAAAAGTTTTCAGGACCGACCATGAGATCAAGCTTCAAAGAACCCAAAATGGCCCTTCTGGTATTGTCATAGGCCCTAACAGTCACAGCTGACGGGGAAAGCTCTGAATCCAAGATACCCAGACATCTAGCGATTTTAGGGGGCAGACGTTTATGGTTGACCCGTTGTCGATGAGGACTTGTGGCAGGATTTTCCCTCAGGTCCGGACGGTGATATGGAGGGCCAGGCTGTGTTTCTTCCCCAATGGAGACAAGTCTTCATCTGAAAATGACAGGCTTCTTTGGACTGTAAGTGACCCGATCATGTTTGGCAATTGTTCGGGTGTAGAGTTTGGTGATATGACGGCCTCGTCTAGAAGTTTGATGAAGGCGGTCCTGTGAGGTTTGGAGGCAACCAAGAGGCCCCAAATGGTGATGTGTGCCTGGGTCTTCTTCAACTGCTCAAGTACTCGATCTTCTCATATTTCTTTAGGAGGTGGTGATTTCTCGGCATCTATCGGTGGTGGTTGGTATACCCTTCCTGAACGGGTGATTTGTTGGATCCAAAGGGATGTTGGGTCTGATCCCTCTGGGATTTCTGATGACTCTGGCTCTGCCGACCAACTAAAAGTTTTGGGGGAGGTTTCTGTCATACAGATTGTCTCTTTAGGGGGGCCTCGGGGTTTCCATGGCTGTTTCTTCTTCTTCTGGGTCCATTTTATCCCAGATTTTCTGGGATTGGTTTTGATTATAAGTGGCTGTGAGATCCCTTGATTTTCCTTTCCTAAACCCTGCCCGGGTAGGAAGTTCATCTTAGCCATCCATTGGTCGATTATCGGATTGAGGCCTGGGGCAACTTGAGCCTTTGTTGGTAGCATAACGGGCGCCTTATAGGCTGGGTCATCCCGAATGAGTCTTACGGGGTCAAAGCCTTCTTCATCAGTGGTCAAGGCGTTAATTCCCGCAGGTGGAGCATGGTTAGGAAGTGGATTGTTGGTAACATTGGGTCCGCCGGGTGTAGGAATGGTTCCGACTTCAATGAGGTCCTGGATACGATGGCGAAGAGCCAAGCAGTGTTCCGTGTCATGGCCCGCTGCTTGATGGTATGCACAGTTTTCATTCATTCTCCAGGTGCTGGGAATAGGGTTTGGTGGGGGGCGCGGGTTGAGTGAAGTGATCAATCCGGCCTTTCGGAGTAGTTTCACGCTTTTGACCAGGGTAGTGGGGAAGGTGCAGAAGTTTCTCCTCCTCTTAGCCTCGGTGTTTGAAGAGTCTCCTTGTGCAGGCCAACTCATCGGAGGGGTTTGTTGGAATGGGTTTTGTTGATATGGGTACGAGCTTAGTTGATTCACGGCTGGAGTGGCTGTCTTTCTCCCGGTGTATGAGGCTTTCTTGGTATCTGTTTCTGCCTTCTTGGCTAGTTCTTCCTCTACTTGCGACCCCATACTTTCTTGGTATCTGTATCTGTTGATATGGCTCTGAAGTGTGGGAATACATGCTTTTCCATGCAACTCAGTACGGCCGGGGTGAAATTCTTCTGTATGATTTCCAGCTGTTCTTCTTCATCAGGTTGCTTGGACATTTGGGAGGCCATCTCTCTCTAGCGTGTGACGAAATTGCTGAAGTTCTCTTTCTCGCCCTGCTTGGCCATTTCCAGGTGTTTACGAGTTATTTCCAAATCTTCGTTGGACCCGTATTTGGTCACGAACTCCTTGACGATATCTCCTAAGTCTTCGTGTGGTGTCTCTCTAGATTTAAAAACCATCTCAGGGCGGCCCCCGTGAGAGTCATGTGAAAGGCTTGAGCCAACTCCGGCTCCCCACAGCCTGATACTTGCATGGATCTGATGTAGGATTGAAGATGGGTTTTGGGGGGTGTGGTTCCTATGAATTTGGTGATGGAAGGGAGCTTAAATCCCTGAGGCAGTCTTGCTTCTGGGTAGAGGGAGAAAGCATTCATATTTGTAATCTCTTCTGTCCCTTTTATCAGAGAAATCCCTCTTTGCAGAACCTTCATCTGTTCTTTCAGTTTCTTCATCTCTTCGCTCTCTCTTGACGCCTCATCGGGCTGTTCCCGAGCTATAACCGATTATGCATACACTGCCCGAAGTCGATTGATGTCTGGGTATTCATTGGGAGGGGCTATTGGGGCCGGTGGTATGGGTCTTGCGGGAACTTGTGGCCATGGTTGGTATTGGGGGTCAAATCCGGGTTGTACTTGGGGTTGCGGCCAAACTATAGGTGGATCTTGTTGCTGACAAGTGGGGCCTGAATCCGGGGCCTATTGATTCTGGTTGTTGGGATCGGTTTGAACGGGACCGGCTATGATGGGACCCATTGGTGGTGGGTTGGTTCCTTGGACCGGGGGAAGCACTTGTGAAAACTGCCCTTGGTTTGAATCTCGATTCGGTGGTAGTTGTTCAAAACCCGATGGTGCAGCTCGTTCGGCTGACAACTCTTCTATTCGGACACGGGTATTCTGTTGCTCGTTTGTGAGGCTTGCTAGGTTCATGCTGACGGTCGTCAACAGACAGTGCATCTCAGCTAAAGTTGGCTGAACTGCAGATGTCTCGGCTAGGCTCTGATCTGTCTCTTGATTCTCGCGTCCCTCGGCCATTTCGGGTGTGCTTGGTCTTACTAGTCTTTCGGTGTGATCTCGACCGGCCCAACCTTCTAGACTGTCGTCGCTTTACGGCTGTAGACGAAACCACGTGGCGAAGATGAAGGAAGACTGTGATGCGACTCGATTTTTGCCAAAAGAAATACGAAAAATTGCCGAGAAAAGCCTCGGATTTTAAAAAGATGTTGGAAAGTAAGTCGTAAGGTGGTACATCCCCTACAGCTGTTTGACAAGTGTTTTAGCCGACTCAATCTTATATGCAGCACAAGTGTACGAACGGTTAAGGCTTCAGGCTCCCTCCTATTTGGCAAGACCTTGCGATATACCCCAAGGGCGGGTACGTGCAAGAGCCTTTTGATATACTTCCCGGGTACGTGAGTGTTCTCGTCACTCGATATACCTCGGGGGCATACTTGGCCAAGGAGAGTGGAAGTAAATGCTTTCGGTTTATGTTGGCCCAAGCAAGCCAACTCCCTACTCACTTATAATACTTCCAAGGGTTTGGGGTAATTTCACACTCGTAGAACCAATGCATGATTTATGATAGTGTGTGTAAAGTTCGAAAGGTTGGTTTCACAAATATCATCATCTTTATTACGTATTTTTTAAAAACTTCCATTTTTAGAAAAAAAGGTTTCTCCTCGAAACAATTTACACAAGTAGGGAAAGCGGTAAAAGCAAGTATTCAACAGATAAACAAAAAGTCCACATATAAGAGTCTAGTTTTCTAACAGTCCCCAGCAGAGTCGCCACTGTGAGAATCCGCAAATGTGACCCCCGGGTCTCATCCCCATTCGGTTGGGCGTCTGAAGCGTCGGAAAGGATTCCGTCGTTCCATTTGCTGGAGTATCTTTGTTGATTCATATCACATGTCCCTATGTTCTATTTCTAGATGCAAAGGGGTTCATTCAGAGCCGCCAGTACGTTTTACGAGAAAACGGACAAAATAGTTGCGTAAGAGGAAAAACTACAGATAAGCTTTTTTTACACGTTTGTCTACGAAACTAGGATTCTATAGGGTTCGGAAATTATATTACGGTTTGGGAAGGTGTTAAGCACCCATTCCGCCCTTTCGGTTTCTAGTGGTCTTTTATATGTTTATTCTATGTTGAAAAACTTGGATGCTTTTACTGACAGTCTACTACTTTCTAAGTGAAAACCCTAATTTCTAGGGAAAAACGGGAAAAGGGAGGAAAATCTTTTTGTTCTGAGATCCGATGTTTCGTTTTGAGAAATGTAAATACAAGTGACAAAAGTCATTTTTCATTAGAGAGGGAGTTTTCCGTATTATTTCTCGAATAATGACGGTTTTCTCGGGTTTTGACCTTTTTTAGAAAAAGTTTGGATCTTTTAGTGGAACTAATTCAATATGGAATTGGAACTCTTGAGAGGAATTCTCCCGAACGTATCACAATTTATGAAACAGATAGGATATACTGTGTTTTTAATTTCTAATTACCGGTCCGGGTTTTGAAAACAAGGTTTATCCGGATGGTAACGTACTTACTCTTCTGGTTTTGTAAATAGTTTTATCAGGGTCTTTTGTTTTGAAAACGGTAGACTATTTGTAACTTGGCAATAAGTTTATTCAAATAAAACGTGGACAAAACAACAGAAATAAAACAAGTACACAGATGTTTAATGTTAAGTACTAGAAGAGACTTTCTTTACCTTCCCGACGAGAATAATAATAAGAAAGAAAATATAATACGGCAGAGAGATCTCCGGCGATAATGATCTTTTCCTTCTTCAGATATTTTCGAGAATTCGATTCCAGAGACGGGACACGTCGAGTGTCGAGAATAGATTCGATAATTCTTCAGAAATAAGACGATAATAGAGAATGCTTGATAAAATACTGGAAAATCAGATTTAAAGCTTAGAATTCTTCAATCCCAAGTTGCCGCCTTGAACCCTTGGGGGCTGTTGGCCTATTTATACTGCTCGGGAGAGTATGTCGCGCGACACTTCTCCAGAAAGGGAATATGTCGCGCGACAATGTGTCCAATGTCGCGCGACAAACGGCTGAAGTGATGTTTCTGACAGACTGATGTGTCAGAGAGTGGATGGTCTGGTGTCAGAAGGGATTGTCGCGCGACATAGGAGTGTTTGTCGCGCGACAATGTGATATGTCGTGCGACAATCTCTATTAAAAATAGGTTTGTTGGCCGACAAACCCCGTAGGGGTAGTTCCGGGTGCTCGGGTGGGTCCCGGTCCCAAAAACAGTAGTTCTTGGAAGTCGTTAGGGTTCTTGCGGGGGTCACGGATCGGGGTGTCTACACTTATCTTTTTTTTCTCTCTCTAGATTTTACCTATTTTTACTATCCGAAATTCGATTCGGCTTTAGGAGAAATTATTCTACGCGACGTGAGGATCGCGGTGACGTAAAAATTTTAGGATTTCACCGAACAGAGTTTCGGTCTTTATCTTCTTTTCTTCCTTTTGGCTTGTTGAATTGAGGTTGGGATTTTTAATTATTTTAAAAAACTCGATAATACGATTTTATTGATAATTGTTTCAAGAATTATTACATGATGAAGTGATGATGTTTTATGATTTATAAAGTCATGAGCATGTGATTTGAAACAAGATATGCCATTTATACTTGATAAATATGTGTTAGTTGATATACATGATGTATCCCTTGGATGTATAAATGTTGTATATTGATGAAATTGATTAATTAATGAATTATATACATCAAATGACATTTATAGAGATTTATTGGAGTTATGTGGCATAAGTTATTTCAAATGTTCATTTGTTAGCGTGTTATGCATATTGTGCATTATTATTGTGTCAACCGGATTCGTGGAGATCTTTTGGCAAGCTCAGAATGTTCTTATGGCCTATCATGTGGCATATGTCTTGTATCTATGATGCTGGATGCTTTTTATGTTTATTGTATCATTTTAGATGTAATATGATCCCGTAGTGAATTCGATTGTGATTCTATTATGGCCTTCAATGATGAAAGGAATATATATTGATTGGTATTTACCGATGTGAAGATAAGTAGGGCTTAGAGTCCTTGGGTTAAAAATCCCTAAACCCACGGAGGATGAGGTCGATTGTCTATAACTAGCGGTAAGTGGCCCGAAAATCTAGACCTCGACAAAGCACTTATGATTCTATTTATATGATATTGATGGACATGTGGTCCAATTCTATTGAGATGATGATGATCTTTTATGAGCCGAATGATATTATATTGTGATCGTGTTTGGATTATTCTCTGAGGCGGTCAAGCCCGTTCTAATTCTATTATGATTATGACTCAGCCCGGTTTTGGTATTTTCTCGGTGATATGGTTGACACAAGGGAGATACCATGCATATGCATTGTTTTAACGGTTTATGATTAAATTGCTAATTATGTTTTGGAATGTAATATTTCTTATTATCCCCACTACTGAGCAGTGAGCTCACTCGATTTTTATGTAAACAAATTCAAGTATCTAGGAGACAGATAAGACTAAGGAAGTAACTAGGTCGAGAACAAAGTAGAGAACTCTGATACCAAGTCATTTTTGTTATACATATGTGTGTATGGCAAGCCACGGCTAGCCTAAATTGTTGTGTATTTTGTACTACATGAGGACATAGTTTTGTACATCTTTTGGATTACATGTATGTGTGTAGACGTATATTACACTCATGTTTTATATTATTGCTCACAGCATGAGTATCGTGGTTGTTTATCCTATGTTATATGATGTACTTAAATTTATTACTTCATTATTTACATTTGACCTACTTTAACTAGTCTAAGGTGGGTTAGTAACGCTTCAGGTCTTAATTACAGATATTATCTTACTAATTAAGGCGGTGATGTTACACTATGTCCCCCAAGCACAAATATATTATGTAGTTAGCCACCAAGGCTAATATAATAAGGGTAACTTCTTGCTTATGAGGGATTTAGAGGAGGTCGGCCTCTTCATTCCCTACTTTAATGTCTTGTGGCTCCTCTTGAGTGTTCCTGAGAACTGTATTCACTTGTGGGTTTTTAGAAGGGAAGGGAGGAGGACTGACCGAGGTTTCCTCGTTGGAGGTCTCACACCCTGCATTGGTATGATTAATTTCAATCCCACTATTCCTGCTACAGCTCCTCCTAGATCCTTTGTGGTGGTTCCCTAGCATATAGATAGTTGAGACTCGCAAGTTGACTAAAGGAGTAGATGCGGACTCAAAAGTCGAAGCCGGCCTATTTTTTGTGCCGAGCTGTGGCAACTCCCTTTGAACTATAAGCATATTAATTTGAACTTATAGGACAACTTGTTGCATGATTAGCCCCATTAAAAGGTTTGACTCAGTGTGCTCAAAAGAAGACATAATGAACTTCGGCCGTTATTAGCTTTTGAAAGGGGATGCGACTTTAAAAGAAACTGTCTTTCCCACAGACAACACCAAACTGTTGGTACAACAATCTAAAACAGGTCTATTTTCAACCACACAGTCAAAATATTGGGTAATAATTAAAATGACAAAGAACAAAACAAGATATATAGAGGATGTTCACCCTTCTATAAAGTTAGGGGTTAATCCCCCTCTTATGAATAGACTTAGGAGCTCATAGTTGCTTTTTGTTATAACAAAAAAGTTCTAATTACAAACAAATGTTGTCTTTTTAACTATTATATCTCACAATACTACAGTAGGAAGAGTTTTAAGATTTTGAAAGCCTGAATATACTATTCTCAAAGCTTTGTAAAATATTTTAAACCTCTATATCTCTGTATTTCTTTCCTTTTATGTAGTTCTGTAACTAAAAGATTCGGTTGTTGAAGAAAGTAAATGCTTCTAATATATATAAAACAAAAGAAGATATGTGGAAGAACTCTTAGAGTAAGTCTCGAGTCATCTTTCATCATCACAAACTCTGATGTTACTTTTCTAGGTTTTTTGGTGCATTTAATGCAGTTGATATGCATTTAGTGAAGTTGAAAGCGGGCCTATGCACTGGCAGAGTTGGTGGCAGTCGCCCATGCGCATGTACTTACTCTGACAAAGTGGTTGGCCAGAGAGCTCACTAAAAAAGCTCTGGACCTTCAGCTTTGAAATCTGGCATGTAAGAGCAGTATTTGACATGGATACATATATAATCAAAAGCTCTAGTTCATCGTGCTACTTAGGTTAGAGCTCTTGGGTCTTACTTGCCATGGTGGATTTGACTACTGACGTGGCCGGCCACGTGTCCTCTTGTGACTGGCCAAGTAAATTAATTTATTAATTTACTTTATCAAAAGGGATGTACGGTTTTATCTCGGGTTGTAGCGATTGAGGTTGGCTAGAGATGACTCGCCAATGTGGAGATTGTTGTATTTGGCTCATCATCTGGTAAGTGGCTTATAAGTCACTCCAAGGAGGCATACTGTTATATAGAGTGGCACAGATTCAAAGTTTAGTGCTGATAAGCTACGTACCGGTATTGGCTGGTTTAGCTATACCGAAATGTGTTTAGCATGTTAGGTTCTGTTATTAACCAATTACGGGTCATACTGGTACACGGTGGTGACATGGCCCAAGCCCATTATTTTATCTTTCTCACTTGTATTAATAAATAGGTCTTATTCTTTTTTGTTGTAAAATTAACCTTTATTATAATGCAGGTAGAGAAAACTAGGGTTTTAGATTATTGCAAGAGGGATTTCTTATGAGGGTTTTTCTAGCTAGGGTTTAGCTACTGTTTGAGAGGGTAAGATCAATTAGGGGTTTACTCCATTGATCAGTAAGTGGGATTCAGTGTTGAGTTTTGAATTTTGAATTTTGAATTTTGAATTCATCAATAAAGTTCTCATTTTTCACGTGAAAGACCTGGTTAGGGTGCTTACGTTACGTCTTGATGTGTTTTCTTGATTCTCTTGCTGTTTATTTATTGTCTACTTTATCATTTATTTATAGTTGCACATATCTATACTATTAATAAAGTCTCAACCCATTTTTTGGTGTGCCATTGAAATGACTAAATTATCCCTCTCTTATAGTGCTTTTCCCACTTTGTGACTTGGTTATTTGGTAAATTCAATCCATTATTCCCACTAACTACCTACACATCATAATTTCACCCACCTCCTTTCAAAATTAACTTCCTATACATTTCATTTACCTCTCTGCAAAAGAAATCATTGCTATTATGAGTTTAGATGCTTTTTTTTTCTTCGCATTGTTGTTTTAAGGTATTTCTTCCTCTTAATACTTTACTTTACTTCCATTAATGTATTTATATATCTAATTCTTCCTTTAACTGTTTTAATGCATGTATATATATCCACACATGTGTATATATATATTCACCATACTTTCCTCAGAGAAAAAATAAAAATAAAAAGAAGCAATATATATATATCCTCATTTTTTCCTTTGCTCTCCTATTGCATACGCCTTCTTCCCCTCCCCCCCCCCCCCCCCCCCCCCCCCCCCCCCCCCCCCCCCCCAATTTTTTTTATTAAAAGGTGTGTTCAACAGTTTAAATCTTCCTTCAACAACAAATTTACTATAACCGGTGTACAAGGTTTTTTTTTTGGCTAAAAGTTGTATAATTTTTTTTTAATAAAAGGCATGTACAAAGAATTTCCTCTTTTTTTTGAAGAAATAAAATTATTATACATGTCTATGTATCTTTTACATTATTTTTGTATGAATTTTACAATAGATACTTTAGAAAACAAAAAAAATAAAATTAATTTGTGTACATAGCTTTACAACTGACAAATGATTCAAAAAAAATATTATACTTTTTTTGTCCATCTTTTACATTGACCTTTGACTTTGACAATCATTATTGCAAATAAATAAATACTATATGTGTAGGTAGCTTTTAAATTGACATAAATTTCACTTTTTCTTTATAATAAAAAATTAATCACAAATTATCAATAGGAGAAAAAGAAGTAAAAGGTTTTCTTAAAAAAAAAAAAAAAACTATTTTAACCACCTCTCCCACTACGTACTTCCCTCACTCTCACTTACCCCTCTCTCCCTCCTACCACTAACTACTCTTATCCATTCACCTTAATTTTTACCGACACAAGAAAAAAATAAATCTTTAACTCTCTCTTTTTATATGAATTTTGTTTTATATATATGCCATTGGCTGCATTAAAAAAAATTAAAATTAAATAAAAAGGTTTAATTTATGTTGGTATGATACAAAGTTTGATTTCACTTCTCCAACAATGTAGTAATTAATATATACTAGTGTACATAATTTTCATTTTTTCCTTCCAAAAATAAAAAATACAAATCAATAACACATGTCTACGAATCAGAAATTTGACCTACTAAATTCACATTCAATACTACAAAGCAATACAGAATAAAAATAAATGTCTTATGTTTTAAATTGACATATGAATTTACTTTTTTGGATTTTTTTAAATAAAAGGTTGTATTAATTCTTTCTCAAGAAAAAAAATTAATACAACCTGTTTACAATATCAATCTTTTTTTTTATAAAAGGTGTATACAATTTTTTTTTAATAAAAGGTGTGTACAATTAATTTATCAACAAGAAAAAAAATGGAAGGTTTTCTTTAAACAAAAAAATAAAATCCACTAACTAAACCCCCCCTCTCCCACTCATACTCTTTTCTCTCTCTCTCTCTCTCTCTCTCTCTCTCTCTCTCTCTCCCTCCTTACCACTGATTATTATAATCCATTTACCTCAATTTCTACTAACACAGAACGGGAAAAAAATATTTAACACACTTTAAATTTCAACTATTCATTTTTTTCCTTCTCTACAAATTCTTGAAACTTATAATGGAGTTTAATGCAGAATCATCCAATGCAACTGACCTAAGAGAGAATCATAGAATTCGTCAAAGAATGAGACGAGAATCAATGACTCCTGAAGATAGGGAAATGAGTTTAGCTAGGCGGCATTATAACTATCATCAACGGAGATCATCAACCATCACTCTTAATGAAAATCCTAGCTCCGATAATTCTCATGGTACACAATTTTTTTCCCTCTTAGAAAATGTTTGTCTTATGAATTTTAATTTAAAGGAAGGAAAGACAAAAATAAATGCTTTTGTGGGTGTAAAACAAAACATGCCCTATAGGTGAATTCCCCATATTTGAACACTTTGATTGCTGTCTATTATTTATTTTCTTATTTTATATCACAGGATTATTGTCAACATGTAAATCACATTATTATTTTTAATTATAATAGTTACCTCTAATATTTTTTTAGACAGGACTAAAATTAGGCGGACCAACTAATTCAATTGCTAGAGTTGTGACCAAGGGCATATCTAGAATACATCTTTGGGGTGGGCTATTATTAGTCAGAACAGCAATATGACAACAATAGGTTTGAACAACTCAGTTAGCATCGGAAAATTTAGGTTCAATTCATACTTAAATTTATATATAATGTTGATAAAAAAAATAACACAAGGCAACAATCCACAAGTAATATCAAATTTAAACAAAAAATTTATCTATGTGCAATTTATATTAAAAAATAATAAATTTAGCTCAAAATTAGTTAGGATCGGGATTTTTAAATTTAGCTCAAAAGTTTCAAATCTTAGGATTTTAGAAACCAAAAAAAAAATCAAATCAGCGATGCTCTTTATTCCAAACAAAGTATATAACAAAACTACAATTTGAAGAAAAAAATTAATAATCAAAGAAACTTTACTTTGATTATTATTTATTTAGTTAATTTTGATTCATAAATTTAGTTTCAGCTTTTTTCTAAATTTGAATAGTTTATACAATTTAATAAACTCTAAAATTATATTTAAAATAACATGAGTAGAATATATTGAGTTTAAAGTAAATGGTGCAATTCAAGTTAGACTTAAGAAAAAGGCCTGGAATTTACAAGGGTATGTTGGTTAAGAAAAAAATTTATATTTTATGTAATTTTTATTCAAGTTCTTATACATTTTTTTTTACATTCGTGAAACAAAACAAAAAATAGAGTGAGAATATTAAAGTGTTTACAACTACACTGTTAATAGTACATACATTATGTTGAATTTATCCTTACGCATAATCTTCCTTTCTTTAAGAAAAAGAACCGCTCATCTAAAAGGATAATTGAATAAATTAATTTCTTGAAACTATTAGGTAAAGATGATATATTATTATTTATGATATTTTGGCAATGACTATGTTTATGAGTTCATTTTTTTTATGATCAATTGTCTAGCGGTGCCTATGGATGTTGCTGCTAGATCTTCAATTACTACACGACTCAAAGAACACACGAGCGATCCTCGAAGGTCATCACCCATATTGCATTTTCAACAAGCGATCCCGGACAGCAGTACTAGTAGCATTTTTAAACCAAAATGTCATGTTCTTTTAAAATTGTTTAAGGTTGTAAATATTTACATTCTCTGTACAATATTAATTTTTTATTTCTTAAACATTTTACTTAATTTTTTTTTCCAAATATACATATCTTTTCATTAAAACATACAGACATATCCTTATAAAATATCTAAGTTAACTCCAATGTAAATTGAAATTTCTTAAGTTCCAAAAATAAAAAAATTAAAAAAAATATTAACTTAAATAAAGGAATCAAAAAATTTAAAAATACAACCATCTGTTTATCAAATGTAAATCCGAATATTTATTTTTTGTACTTATTTTCACAAACTAGGTGGTACTCAAGAACAAAGCTTAATACAACTATTTCTTCGGTCCCACAAAAAAGAATATACACTTACAAAGAAAGACCCAAAGAACATAAAAAAAAATATAATAATCACAATTGGGGTATTACTGATGTTGTTCAACCAACTAATTCTTTGCCACAACATATATTGGTTTAAGAAATCGAAATATATGCATATAAAATTCTATATTCTTATCATATTGCAATGACCTATCCATCGCCAAACATCACAAAAAAATTACGTCACTTTGACATTGAAATATATTTAATTATAATGCAATTTCAATATGCGATCTTGGGCAATACTATTGATAACATTTTGTAATCGAAAATTCCATGTTCTCTAAAAATTGTTTAAGGTTGCAAATGTTTACACTTTATATACACTTTTATTTAAGGTTTACTTTCAATAAATATTTTTGCATTTTTTGGTGTGCCACTGATAATGTACAATCTACACCCATTAAATATCAACCCAACCCACCATAAAATTTACAACTAATTAATAATTTAACAATTAAAAGATATTGAACATATCCTTAACCATTATATTCACAATTATTGTGTCAATTTTTTTCTATAATAACTATTTCGTCGAGATAATTTCAATTTTTACACCTTCACTAAACCACGTATAAGTATTGCTTTTTTTAAAAAAAAAAACCATTCCTCATAAACAAAAATTATATTACTTTCCTTTTTTATATGTGTCACTAATAATGCTAATTTACCTTTTCATAAATTGTAAAGCATTAAGATTGCATATGGATTATCAACTCGTGTTATGGGACATGTGGAAATTTGAAATATTTCTAAATGACAAGGATGCCATCACAAAAAAGGTAAATAACATTTGTCATTCATACAAAAGTGAAACCATAAGTTTGAAGTATTTTTTTCTCACATGAAAATATATTTTTTCATAACTCTTGGGTATGACTGTTTAACTCCTCATTTGTCAATGTTCATACAGTCACCTAGGCTCTAGGTTATTGTTCCCGGCTGGCCCATTGCTCTTAAACTTAGTGGTAGAGATTTAGGACGATTGATACTAAAAGAACTACAGACAAAAAAAACTAAAAGGTGTGGTACATGCATTTCTAATAAATCACTTGATTTCATACTAACACATTATATGTAATTATTTTCAGCACTGCTATATTTGGTGGTCAACCAATGTCAGTGGTAATTTAATTCACTTTTTATTTAATTCCTAAATTTGTTCTTTATTTTATCTATACTATTATCCTTTTAATCAATCAGCTTACTGAACTTTTCATATTATAGTTTTTATCAACATCACAAATTATATGAAGTGAATGACTACATAAGGATGTGTTTAAGCGCTACAAGGTGAAATATACTATTCATCCATACAATGACACTATATAATATATTATATTAATTAAAAAATTTACACAATGTATTAATTTCTTCTTCTGTTTCAGGGTTGCTGCAGATGTCGTTGGAAAACAATTAGAAGAAGGACCACGTTGACTATCATTATATATGCACAAATGGCTATCTTAATAAATTTTTCATATGTTCTATTGTACTTTATGCATCGTTTTCGTAATTTATTGGCATACTCAATTTTGTAAGAACTTTTTATATTTTTCCTATAACTGTTATGTTCCTTACATAATTTAGTTTGGTATTGTTACTTATTTCCTAAGCTGTATTGGATGGCTTATCACGAAATATCACTAACTGGATGCAAAAATTTGTCTTTCACTGCACACACGCAAGGTGTGCCAAGAAGCTAGTGTAGAATATAAATTTTTTTTGTAATATACGTACTACCGCTGTTACACTAACCTATTGATGCAGATTACTTAAAATATGAAAGTATATGTGGGTCTGTGTATATGAACTTAGTAATTCAAACCCCAAACCTAACCAACTTCATTGCAGAATATAATTCTAACACTCTCTCTGAGTATGCTTTAAATATATATATTTTTTATTTAATTTTGATTTTTTGATTTAAAATTATAATATTTTAAAAATTTTATGAAAGAAAAAGTAAAGTGTAGTGAATTTTGAAAATTATAAAAGTAAAATTGACTTTTGGTAGAAAATTAAAAAATTAATTTCTAAAAACTGAACCAAAAAGGTGCTTAATTTTTTTTTTTTTTTTTTTGAACAAAAAAAGGCCTTTTAATGTTAGCCTCAAATGATTCCAGGTGGATCTGGGACCTACGCCCAGATACTCTAGTCTAAGGTAAGAAAATAAAATCCTCGTTAGACATATATAAAAACAAATTAATTCTACAAATCAGCTCAGTCCTGCGGAGCCCAACCAACCTAGTATATATATACAGTTGCGCTTCCCGTATGCACAATTGCGTACACATTTGTGAGTAAATTGCTTTCCGCTCAAAATTTACTAGGACCCACTTTTATTTGAGAGAGAGAAACACTTGTATTCAGTGCCCTTTGGTCAAAAAGCGAAATTTCTCTTCTCTATGAGCCCCTTTATCTCTAACCTCACTCTCTTCGCCGCGCAACACCGACTACCCAGAGGTGACCCTGGGGCAGGGTAGTTAGGGCAATCGCCCAGAGCCCAAAAATGAGAAAAGGTACTAAATTTTGTGTATATGTATATATATATATATATATAATAATATAACAAGTATATGTTAAAAAAACATTAAATAAATAAAATATTTTTAAAAATATTTATTTAATAAGGTAACTTTTTAATAAAATGACGCAAATTTTTAAAGTCGGTTTCTTCGTTTTCGTTTATTTTTTATTGACCAAAATTAAGAAAAACAGAGCTATACCTATTCTTTTATTATTCTTCAATCTTCAAATCTTCCTTTTGCAATTGCCTATTGCCTTTTTAGCGTCATTTTAGAGCGTCTAGAAGTTTTTAGAAGATGAAAATGCACATGAAAGTTGAAGATGTAAGCATATAAGTGCTTGAATCATCGTTGTATTGATTTTAAAGACATGTAAATCCGTACATTTTAAAATGAAATTTGTCAACACTTTAATTTTTAATTGTAATATATTTTTAAAGAAATATAAAAATTAATTGTTTTTTTTAATATAAAAAAATAACATATTTATTTATAAAAGGGCATCATTTTTAAATTTGGCACGGGCCTAAAATTGGCGACCGGCTCTGCGACCATCGCCGGCGGGAAAGCTTCTTTGGTGCCGGGATCGAGGAACGTAGCACACCCACCACTCTTCTCTCACTCTCTCTCTAAATCCGGGCCCCCTCTCTCTTGTCTTCTCTCTACGAGCCCCTCTCTCTCTAACCTCACTCTCTTCGCACAACACCGACCAGCACCGCCGGAATTGGGGAAGCTAGTAGACCCATCACTCTTCTCTCACCCTCTACGACATACCCCCTTCCCCCTCTCTCTCTAAAACCGGACCCTCACAATACTCGAAATCGACCCCCAGCACACAAGACCAGCAAACCAATTTCCTTTGCGAAGCTTTCCCTCTCTCACTGAAATTGTAAGCTTTCTTTCCACCTGATTTCCATTGCTTCAGTTTCGGTTTGGCCAAATAATTTCAAGCTTAATTTCAAGCATTGCAGTCGGTGTTGGTTTGATTGTGATATTCCTGTAGAAAATTGGTTTGATTGAATATTGCTTCAGTTTCAGTTTCGGTGGTCGGTGTTGTGCGGCGAAGAGAGTGAAGTTAGAGATAGAGGGGCTCGTAGAGAGAAGAGAAGAAAGAAGAGAAATTTCGCTTTTTGACCGAAGGGGAATGAATACAAGTGTTTCTCTGTCTCAAATAAAAGTGGGTCCCAGCAAATTTTGAGCGGAAAGCAATTTACCCACAAATGCGCGTACAGGAAGCGCACTGTATATATATAAGTGTGTGTGTGGATTGCTTGTTTGCTTGTGTGGTTGGTTGATCCTTTTGGCTAATAGGAATTCCACCCGGTTAGTGTTCGTGAAAATTACCAAAAGGGGTTTCTCGGGTTATTAACATGGTTTGGTACTAGGTTAATTGCTCTCATTTTCACAACAAATAGTTGGCTCAAATCTATAGTCCTACATTAGTGGTTCAACATGACATGAGTTAGGAGATTAACAAGTCACCTGAAACCCATAGGCGGTCAAGTTGGGGATAATATGGGCACAATCGTAGATCCATTCGCCAACATTTGATGAGCATGGACTAATCTGCTCCCAGGTTAATTATTGCTAAGAAGATCAATTTCTCACTGGCATATATTGCAGCCTATGGAGGAAAATTATGACAATCCAAGACATGCTTCTTTCATGTTTTTTCTCAAGGTGAATGTGTAGGTGTTACTCACTGCTGTTTGGTTTCATTTGGTTACATACACGATAATAACTTCTTCAGTAGATGAGCAGTGATTTTCGAAGTTTGATAGGCGGCAGCTCCAGCAATCTACATTCTTTTGCATTTTTCTTTGATAGCTTCCTTATCATTTTTGTATCTGTTGATCTTTGGGTTATCAAAAATAAATTAATGGCCCTAGTTTAATTTTAGGAGTAATTTATAACCATTTTGAACAAGCAACAGCCGTTTTTATCTTATTCAGCAGCCTTAAAGATTTAATTTAAAAAAATTCTTAGCCAAGATAATGAACTCGGAAAACTTTTGCATCGAAAGTTATAGTGAATCGGATAGTATAAGGTATCTTATAAATGTCCAACAGAAGTATCCGTGCTTTGTGGAGCCTAGCCCTAATGAAAGCAACAAGGAGACACTTCTTTCTTGCAAGTTCACATTGGAATACGTAGAAGGCTGAAAACATTACTTGGTGGGATTGTCCTGATGCAAAGAAGCGAATTCAAGCTTTCTCTGCGCAGACTATTAATGTTTCTGGCTTCTCATCTACACTACAGTCAGCATTTAGTGTTGATAACACAATGAAAACACAAGGCAAGTATTTTTCCTCTGAATTATTTTCTAGCATTCCTTTCCTATATATAGGTTGCTGGTTTTAGTACGTTGTATAGTTGGAATAACATGGTTGTGCTCTCTATTAACTTTTTCTGTAGTGCAAGGACAAAAGGCAGTGAATATAAAATATCACAGCAAGATTTTCATAATATCATAAAAGCTTGATCAAAGATCTGTTTGTGTTCCTTGAATGGTGGTGTATCCAAAAGATAACCCTGTTTCTGAAATACATTTGAGATCACTTCAAATTGGGGAGCTGAATGAGGAGTGTCCTTCCTTCGTCTTCTATACAGATACATGCTGTTTTTGGAAAGATAAATTTTAATATTTTTTTACCCCAATGAAGTACGAAAGATTGGAATTCTTGCTTTATTCATCTTTCAGGTTACGCACGCAGCTTATATATTAGAACTTGCTAGTGAAGGAAAAAAAAAGTGTCAATTTCCTTCCAAAAGTTCACAAAAATCTGGAGATTATGTTTCTAGAACAAGTAGTTAACAAATATTTATAGATGCTGGCCGGCCGATCTATATACAGAACACGAAGGCCCTTTTCCCATGTAATGTTCATGTCACTGATATGCCTTTATTAACTAGCTAGGCTAGGCTGCATGCTTTGAGTACCTCTCCAATGCAAGGGCAATCCTCATTTTCTTCACCCTCTCAAAGTTAGTTCAAACAACATGCATGAAATGAAGTATTTGTTGAATTTCTATCATCTTGTTTTGGACAAGGCCTCACGTGCTTGTTCTCCTAGCTAGTTGTTCTGTTCATTATTTTGCACTCAGTTTTAACATGTGATTGATGGAATGAATCTAATTGCATGTATGTAATTGCAAACGAAATAAAATGAACCAAATCGATGGAACCAGATAGTCTTTTTTAATCCAGAATAATTCACTTGTTGGCGTGAATGGATCGACTCTGCAATAGTACTCCTTTAGTCACTTTGGTATACCTAGCTTAGCTAGTATTAATTAAGCATTTACAATCTGAGACCAGATTGAAATGTCAGATACATGGGGAAAATCCCGAGGGACTCTCCCTAGCTAGCTACCCCTTAACTAATCACAATCAACCTTCTTTAGTAAAAAGATGGAATCAGGATCTGTTCTGTTTGAAATGATAATTAGCTAACTCTGGTCAAACAAAGCAATCCAACTAAGATTCCCTTCCAGGCCAATTTCTGAGAGAGCATTGAATCCATGTTTGTGAACCATTTGTGTTTGTATTTCAATATTCTTACAATTGCAAATAACATGGCCTTATGGTCATGTGAAAAAATAGAAAAAAAAAGGGAGGAGAAATAAAGGAAGAAGAATACTAATTAAGGCCAAATGCAACTTTCAGCAATCTTCCAGGTGTGGACCTGCTCTTCCACTATTAATGGAGAAGTCTGGAAGTATTCATAGCGGTTGGTATCAGAGACCATTTTCCATGATAGAGTCGTCACATTTCCATGATCATCAGTAGTGCAGCGTTGAGGCTCCCTCTTCAGCTCCCAGCTGCAGTTCTCCTCCTCCTTACCTGCAGAACGGCGGCTGCTGACGCAGATGCTGTTGTGTTTTGATATAACTAGAGCTTCCAGCAGCAACATCAACGAAGCCATAACTACTTGGTCTAGCTCATCAAGATTCCCTTTGTAATTAAATGAATTAGAATATAATGTATATATATATTAGGGTCTACGGGCATGCTTGGGGCCTATGAATTATAATTAATTACACCCTTCTCTCCTGCAGCACTATGTTGGACATACGTTTACTATTACAAACCTAACACCAACTACCCATTGCCATTCACTCAAAGTTGATGATAAACCCAATACTTCAATTCCTCATTCCCAAATTAATAAAGGGGTGATATTTCCTCCCCCACAACACACTTAATTCAACTCATAGTCCCACTTTCATTCGGTTATTTTGAACTGAGTAAGATGCATGTTATTCGGTACTTAAGGACCATGTACAAACTTACATACTCGGTGCTTGGAGATCGAGTAAGGCATTGTCAATGTTATACTTGGTTCTCAAGAATCAAATAAAAAGTGGGAATAAAACTAAGTGTTTTGTAGTGTGTGAAAATATTAACAACCATTAATAATCCACTATTCTATATGTTTTATTTATATATAAATATATATATATTTTTGTGTGTGGGATGTTTGGTGTTTCGGGGGGGGGGGGGGGGGGGGGGGGGTAAGTATAGATATCCCTAATTAAAAGTTCATTTTCGCTTTGGTTGGGGCCATCTTTATGGCATTAGCCAGCTAGCTTCTTCTTCTTTAATTTTTTCCAATTACAATGATAGGTTTCAAATTTCTAACATAAATTCTCGCGGTTCAGTCCTTAATGTCAACCAACGTTATCAATGTGCTATATATAAAGCTATTTCAGATAGCATTAGCTTTTAAATTGTGTAACAAGTAATATTATGGTTCAACTACATGCATTTATATATATACATATATATCCCAGTAGGGCTTCCATATCTAGTTCCTTCACGCAAATTGTGCAATATATACACTCAAGTTTAATTTCCTATTAATTAATCAGTTGGTCATCTAATCTAAACCTCTTCTTATTTACCAGCAACTGACCATATATATAACATAGACAAGTGCATTGATTGACCCTTACATATATTATATATGCCTGATCGAGAGAGATCGATATTTCCAATGTTCTTTGAATACAAATTATTTCACTATTGCCCAACACTGAAAATTACTATTGCCTTCATTTCACACTGTTCCATACATTTCCGCTCTCATTTGGTACATATTGTTTTAAAAAAAGTCACACTTTCACTTATGAATCTTTTAAGAAAATTTTACATATTATTATGAGATTTGATATAAAAAAATAAAAATTTGAGACTCTTTTATTTAAGATGTTTGAAAGGAAAAAAAAAAGGTGAGATTTTTTATTATTTAAGACATGCCCATTAGCCATAAGCTCAATAAATGCTGAGCAGGTGACTTGGACTAAAATTTAATTGGGGGTTATACATTTTCGGTGTGACGCGAGCACTTATCTCCATGTACGTAAGGGTTCAGGATATCTTTAATGAAATAACAAAAATTAAATAACTAAAGAGCTTTCGAAGTTAACAACAGTTTTTCATGGTTATTTATTCTCAATAATTAAATTTATGGGATCGATTATATTAATTGGCTACAAGAAGTTAATTAACTTATTTTCTAAAATTATAACAAGAGTAGAAAATTATCTAATATTTGAAAAAATTCTCTTAAATTTTGTTTTACCCGTGGAACCCCCAATTTGATTATTGAAAAATATTATTAATTTTGATTATAAATTAAGTAGTTGGATTTGGTTATTGGTTGAAGAATTGCTAAAATTTGATTATGCATTTGGGGTAAATTTTTTACTTAACATTGTTAAAATTAATTATAATTGCTATTTTGAACATAACATTAGAGATATTATGATAAGAGTGTAATAAAGTGTAGCATTATTGTCACATGCATGTAGGACTATTTAAACATGATCTATAATATATACATGTGGTTGCGAGGCTACACTTTTTGGATGAGATTCCATCCCCACACGTATGTAATGCCTATCAGCAATTTAGGAAACCTGCCTAAAGAATTAAGCATTAATTAAAATTTCTTATTTAATTACGCACTAACAGATAATAATGGGGGAATTTTCCTTTTCATGGTTAGTAGGAATGATTTGATCAAATGTACAAAATTAGCTAGATAGGTCTAACATCACATTTGTTGTACATCGATCTGTAACTTTTTAATGTGATTAAGCTAATCGATCATAGCCATCTCCAACACAATTAATATATATTCAATTAATTGTTCACAACCATTTTTTGATACTTTCATCTACATGCATATAAAATAGATTTTGTACTTCTGCTCTAATATTCAGTGGTTGACAATCATCTTTTATACATGATTTCTTTACCCTATGATCGAATGGGTTAGGCAGAGCGGGCCCTGGGGTAGGGCTGGCCGGGCGACCGCCCAGGGCCCAAAATTTTAGAGGGGCACAAATATTTATATATATATATATATATTAATTAAAAATATAATTTTTTTAATTAATAACAACTTAGGCTTTCAAAGTTCTAATTGTGTTTAGGAAAATAGTTCTTTAACTCTTCTCCAATATTTCTTTTCATATTCAATCTCAATTTTCTCACGCTACTAGATAGAATTAGAGGGGTACCAATATTTTTTCTGTCATTCATATTTATTTTAAAATAATAAGGAAGAATTTGATATTTAATTGTAAGGTATTTTGTAGGATTTTTCGCAATTGTAATGTATTTTTTGTGTCATGTAAATTCTTATTATTAGAATAAAATTATTATTTTAATATAAAATTATATAAAAAAATAATTTATCTATTTATAAGAAGGTATCTTTTTGGGTTTTGCCCAAGGCCTAGAAATGGCCAAGACCGGCTCTGGGGTTAGGAATGGCAACGGGGCGGTTTTGCTTAAACCCGAAACCGAACTACATTCTTTTATCCCAAACCGAAACCGCAACGGTTTTTTTTTTTTTTTTGAAACCGAAACCGATCCAAATCAATTTACGGTTAACTAATCTGAACGCCCCGTCCTGAATAACCATTGTTTTAAGCTAAAAATAAATTTTAGACATTAAATCTAGACATACAATTAAACTTCAAACAAATTAAATATCCATTCTTCAAAAATAATTTATATATTTTTATATATTATTTATATATTTTTTATATAAAATAATATTTCTATAGATTATTCATATATATATATATATATATATTTTCGGGGCGGTTCGGAGCGATTTTTAGAAAAAAAAAAAAACCGAAACCAAAACTGAATTCTCAGCGGTTTTTTTTAAAACCCAAAACCGAACTGGTCTAAAAAAAGCCGTTCTGAAACCGCTCCAAACGGATCGGATCGGTTCGGTAATCTGGCGGGTTGGTATTTTTTGCCACCCTTAAAATGGGTTACCATATATAATATATCTTCCACTAGGTAAAGGAAAAACAAAAGACCAGTTACTATCATCGATCCAAGTATGCCGCATGACCAAATCTCTCAAATTAATTAGTTATGTAGCATATCACATTTATGCATGACTAATTAAATATATGGTAGGAAACATCATCCAAAATACCTTGACATTGGAAGGCATGATTTTTTCCAAAAACTAACTAGTACTTGTGAATGATTGGCCGGGCGTACGTGGTTAAACATATCTCATGTACTCAGCAAACACACACTAATTTTATATATCTACTTTCCACAAAACAATCGTACGTACAATAATTTAGGGTTGTTTCACTTACATGTGTTTGAATACATGTAAAAAATTACAATCATATGTTTTAACTCTCAGAATTGATCTTTTCACCCAACTTGGTTGCATGATGTGCACTATATATATATATATATATATATTAGTGATCGATTATTCAGGAGTCGCTGAGATTCACTGGATATACCAACCAGTGTAATACACCACATCAACCTATTAGTTAAAAAGAGTCAATTTTAAGGGTCACACGGCAACTCCTCTCACAATGAAAGGAAAAAAAAAATTAGGGGAAGGTCTAAAGAGCCAAAAATCCCCCCTTTCTTTAAAATACATCCTTCAACTTCTATATATCCAACACACATATGTACACAACTTGATCTTTTTTTCCGAACCCATATGTGTCCTATTCCTACTACGTTGTAATATATATATATATATATATTATGAACTGGATCTTAATTATATATATATGAAGCAAGAGATGCAAAACTATTCACTATTTTGTTGTATGATTATTATTATTACTATTATGCTTGAAAAGCTCAAGACGGCGATCTCCCAAACGCATGGAGTAAGCAGCTTTCTTAAATTGTCCCCAAGTGAAGGGCTTGTAAATACTCGGATTTTGGGGTGACATCATATGTGGAAGAGGAGTGATCCAAGCATTTAACGGCGGTGCCCCAAAATACATCATGGACATTCTGGGCTTAGCTGAATTTGTGACTACTCTGTGTCTTACGCTTACAAACCTCTCATTTGTCATAGCCTAATATATAGCACACAGGAAAAAGGAATTAATCATAGCATATGCAAACTCAAACAAGATATATACTTGAAAAAGAGTAGTACAATGTATGTAGATAGAAAGCCGGTATATACCTGTAAAGCATCACCGACAAATACAAAAAAATGATTGGGATCAGGAGGAACAGGGATCCAGAGTCCATCTTGGGAACAAATTTGAAGACCACCAACGTTGTTGGATCTGAAAATGGTCAAGATCTGAGGGTCAGAATGCTCTCCGAACCCAATGCGAGGAGTAGTAGTGTCGTGGCGGTGGTGGTCAGGATTATGGTTGTTGTTGTAGGTGGTGGGAAGGTAATGATTGAGCCTAAAGCAAGAATCGCTGTGGACGTCCTTGAGGAGGCTGCTCAACACTGGTGGTGGTCCTGGGCCGTCCAACCATTGATGTTGATGTTGAAGTTGATGATGATGATGATTTTGATGTTGTTCAGCCAGATCCAATATCTCACAAGCCAGGTCCGTTACTGCTCCTACGTAATCATTCACTGCACACCTATATATATATATGCATGCATGTCCCCACCGCTCCATTAATTAAGCCCAATTAAGTAAGTACTATTAGTACTACGTACCACTACTCATAATTAATGTTTCACCAAATATATACACATCATCATGCAATTGGAAACAGCATATATTCTTCATGTATCATGCAGATCTTTATTTGGTAAAAAAAAGAAAAGGGGTACTTTTTTTAAAACTGTGGGGCCGTCCCTATAGACGATTGGCATGCAGGGTGGGGGCTCATTATTAATTCCTTTTCTTGATTGGAATCGAAATCTATTGACTGATTGTCCAAAAAAAAAATAAAAAAATCTATTGACTGACAAATTTTCATTTCATGACTTCAATACCAGATGGCCGGCCTGTTTGTACGTAGTTTAAGCACTAAAGACTCTTCTGATCGTCAGGGTATTGGTTTCTAGTTTCATTCACCCTAAGACTTAATTATTACTGCGAATTAACACCAAATACTATTCTTGATTTCCACTAAGGATTGAGTCATGATCAGGTAGCTAAGATATATATATATATATACCAATTAGTGCTAATTGATAATGCATCGATCGAAATCTGTAATTATGATGTAAACCCAACGAAGTTGGTTAGTTAGCTAGTGTTGACTCGATCAATTAAGCTAGCAGCAGATATGATCGATGTTTTCTCCGGCAAAAGGTCGTGTATGACGGCTCTATTAATAAAATTTTCTCATTCTTAAAACCAGACTTTCAGTTATATTGAAATACAAACAATAATTAATCAATTTAGTTATTATAGTATTAATTAATTAATTAATTAGTAGGTAGCAGCTAACCCTGTTGGACTACTTGTTTTCCACACGGAGATAGACTGAGAACTCACGCGTTTTTTGGACTGCACGTGCAACTCTTATTTGACTTAAATCTCAATTCTTGTAGAAAGCATGATTTCTGTATAATATAATATATACAAGTAGACCTAATCAAGTATAATATATACAATTATAAAAAAATTGAAACCTTAAAAGTGGTTTAAAAAGTAGACCTATACATATAAAGAGGCCGTCTTGCTCGCTTGGACCTTGTACTCAGCAACAACATAGATTTTTTGTTGGAAAATATGATTTACAATTAAAGAGTTGCTCTTGATATTCTAAGGTTAGAAGAATCTAAATTTGCCTTGGTTCATTTTATATTAGAAAAATCTAATTGAGTTGTTGAAAAATGTGAATCACTAATAATAAGAAAGAGTCTAAAGTGTTCTTATACTCTTATAAAATAAGTTTTAAACGTATTCCAAGAATGTCAGGAAGAAAGAAAAGAAATAAAAAATTTCTCTATAAAATATAATATTTCTCTTAAGCATTTTTAGAGGATCAGATTTGTACAACTATGTATGCTTTTGTTGTATCCCGACTCAAAGTGCTAAAAATTCTAAGAGTAGGCACCAACAACACATGGCTGGGAAGCGTTGGGGTTTGGCTAAGTGATGGGTTTACTCAGGGGCAAATTTAGGGAGGGACAAGACGGGCTTTTTATGTCCCGTATATGTTGAATAGTAGCTGTATATATGTATATATATTTCTTGTTTCTTTATTTTCTCCTAAGAGAATATAACGTTGCTTTCTTTCGTATATAAAAAAGTTATTATTAAAAGGAATTCTAGGTTTCTAGGTGAGCAGGCATTTTTGCATAAACAACATTTTACCGGTCCTTCCGCCAAAACTAAAAAGCCATATATAATATATATATATTTATATATATTTTTTATATATATATTGCAGTCGACTTAAGTAGGCGGCTGACAACTGGCGAGATGCTGCTTTTTCTTTAAATTCTTTCTTTCCTTTTTTTTTTCTTATTCCAAATATTTCCTAATCCTACCACCCGCACTACTGACCTTTCAAAGATTTTTGTCACATATCCAAGGCGTGGTACCTCGCTTTTGGAAGTGGGACCCTATGTCTTTAAAATTATATATATTATTAAAAATGATAATAATAATTTTTTCAATAATAATATTATTTTAAACAATATAATTAAATATTTTGATATATTAGTTATGTTTGTGCGTGATTTGACAATATATATTAGAATCGTGAGGCACTTATATTTTTATGCAATATAATATCATATAAATTTTAATGTTACTTTTTTTTAATTAAATTTAAAAAATATGTGATAGAATTAGTCTAGTAATAAGATATCTGAATTATGTAAAATGTTATCATGACTTTCAATCCTAGTTGCAATAGTATTTTCTAATGAATGCTAATTCTATACTTTTATTTGTTCACCAAAATTAACTGTCACCAAATTTCTTATTCTATTAGGCTGCATTATTTTCACAAAATTTTGAAATATGTGAATTAATAAATTAATCATAGAATTTTGTAATTTTTGATTTTAAAATCTCAGGATTTTTAATTTAGGTAAGTATTTTATAAATTATCATAATATATTAATATAAGTTGAGTTTGAGTGGGATTTTATCTATTTACATGTTTTAGTTAAAGATTAGAGAAAGAAAATATTGTTGACTAATAATATAGGATTAAAAGGAGATGCATGAAATTCCTTTTAAGTGAATTATGGAATCAAACAATTTACAGGATTTCAAAATCTGATGCAATCCTAAATTATGTAAATCATGTGATTTACCAAGTCTTATATCAAAATCACATGAAAAGAAAATAGCCTTAATAAAATTCCTAATGCGTGACCACAACATTCTATGTCAAAGATCATGTGAAGCAACGTTTATTTCAAAAAATTTAATGCCACTTATCATTAAAAAAAAATTAACAACATTCGAACAAGAATAATACAAAGTATTGAGCTTTTATTGTTTGTATTTTTTTGTTCTTTTTTTTAAAAAAATCTACATTTCCAGAAAAGAGGGAAGAAATTAAAAGAATTACACTTTATCATAACAAAATACTGTTGCATTTAATGTGACAGTGAACTATTGCGATTAATAATTGAAAGAAAATAAAAGGGAGATCGAGGTGGATCTCAAGTGCGTTCTTCTCAACATATATATTTCAAACGTATACTAAAAGTCGTGGTATATTTGATACTTGTGAAATAAAATATATAATAATCTTTAATTAATTATATGGTTATACGGAAATATTGGATAGACATATATATATGCATGATTCATGAAGGTCATATACACCAGAGATAATGATGCGCGCAGTTTAAATATATATATATATATATATTTTCTTACATTTAAATTTGAAGTAGGAATGCATTGTGCGTGCCATTCAGAAGTAAATATATATAACAAGAGATCGAGAGCGACTGCATTGATCATGACGTATGATGGACGATGAAATTAAAAGATATATAGATAACTAAAATTACCTGAAGTTTGTTGTTGGGTCAGCAAAAGTGTTGGATATTAAGCGAGAAATGGAGGAGGAGGAGGAGGAGGAGGAGGAGGGAGCATGTTCGATATGGGCTTGGAGAAGAAGGTATTCGAGCTCGCCCATATCGCCATTGAAGCCAATGTTCTTGCAACCATAACCGAAGGGACTACTAGTAGGTGGTGGTCCGGCCTGTACTAGTAGCTTTTCGGAAGTGGGTTTGGCAAAGAAATCAAAAGCCGCTTTCTCTATTGATGATATAATATGGGGAGGGACACCATGGTTTACCACCTTGAAGAAACCATATTCCTCGCAAGCTTTTACGATATGGTGGGAACAACTAGACCTCTCCGCAGAAAGATCAATTGTTGGGATATTCATTATTAATCCTCCTCCTCCTCCTCCTCCTTCATTATTTATTGCTACTGCAGCTCTCCTCTTTTTGTTCGACCTCAACAAGGCCATCTGTGTTGGCGAATTACATGTCTTTGCCATCGATCTACCACGTACTACGTCCACCGGCCTCTAAAATTAAACTAATTAAAGCTACCTAGGTAGTAGCAGAGATGGATGATCATATATGTTTCAGCTCCCTCTCCCTCTATTTATATATATATATTAGAGAGAGATAGAGAGAGGGGGGGGGGGGTGGCACAAAATGACCTCGACCTCGACCCCGATA
The DNA here is from genome assembly GCA_021464415.1 of Lonicera japonica. Taxonomy (NCBI): domain Eukaryota; kingdom Viridiplantae; phylum Streptophyta; class Magnoliopsida; order Dipsacales; family Caprifoliaceae; genus Lonicera; species Lonicera japonica. The sequence goes on along the minus strand of CM038464.1, from coordinate 114,199,948 downwards.
TTCATTTTATATTAGACATTAAAATAATGAACAACAAGGCCTTAGTTGTACTTTGCCTAGCTTTGGTTAATTAAGTTAATTGCAATGTCATCTAGGCCATAGACCGATTAAATTATGCGATCAAGACTTACAAGACTATTAATATCCATATATATATATACACACTCTCTTTATTTATTCTTTTTATTTTCGGATGATTACAATTTCTTTTTTAGTTGACATTTAGTACTTAATTATTTGGTTTGAGTTGTTTTTTGTTGTTGAAATTTTAAACTGATCAATAAATCACGTTAGGAGATTATTATTATTATTATTAAAGGGTTAAAATGATAAATTGTGAAATAAAAAGAAACATGATTGATCTGAATCTCAAATTAATTAGTTAAACTCTATATTCTATATAATAGTATCTGTAAATTGCTTCATACATACTTGTGTATGTATGAGTCTGCATATCTGTATATCTATAGGTAGAAAGACTTCAGATGCATCTAGAAACACATTAACCTTTTCTTTTTCTTTTTTTGGTCCTAGAACACATTTACTTAGGGAACTAAGTATCAAGCAGAACCGGCCACAAATATTAAATATAGTTGGGATTTAAAGTTAGTTAGATACATAAGGAGCGGTGGACTCAAGGCAAATAATTGAAGTCTTTTGAGTTAATTATTAATTTGCTCACGTGAAATTCGATCCATATGACTCTTTGAATATATATATATATATATATGGCCTTAGTTTGTAATGATGATTGAGCTAGCCAGATTTTCATATATATTAATCAAAATTTTGCCTTGAACATATAATTAAGCTAGCATATATATATATATGTATGAGCTAGAAACTGTTAATTACTATAAAACAAAGGTACGTGCAAATACATTAAATTTATATGAATTATATATTAGTAAGTTAGTGTGGTCGTAGTTTGTCTTCCATCTTTGCTCTAATTATAATTTATATGAACTTAAAAATAGAAATAATGGTGGACATAATACCATAAATCAGTACAAACGTATACTAAATTAATTAAAGTCAAACCTCCCTGTGAGAGTCAGCGGGTTAAAACTGGAGTTTGCCAAGTGTTGGATTTCTAAAAAATCACATGTCTCAACTGGAGTGGAGTGGGAATATATCCACATATTTACGAAAGGCCGAAGACAAGCAGTACAGGTTATCTATATATATATACACATATATATATATGTTATATTTTTTGATTGATTTTATGGTACAATGTGTTCATACCAACTTTTACAGAAATCCATTAATTTTATTTTGAAGAACAGTCAACAGTTGCTGGTTTTAGCTTTTTAGCTGTTGAGAAATTTAATTTGAAAAGTTTCCGATCTAACTGAAAATTAAATCTAGTACGCTACTATCTTCGCACTCTTAGTGGGTTATATAGACTATATATAAACACAACGTATTGCTTATGTACATGTAATTACTGACGGATTTAGGGTGTGAGGTGGGCCATAATCTACCCTAAATTTCTTTATCAGTGTTAATTTTTAGGTCAACCCAAGTAAAAAATATTAATTACTTCATTACTCAAAAATGCTAAACAGACATGACTATCATATAATTCAAGTGGTAAATATGTTTTATATCAAAAGCACATCTTGAGTTTAAAACCCTTCATATAATCTCAATTTTTGTTTTAACCTCCTTCCCTCTGTGTCTCTTTATTTCCCTATTTCATCCATCTCATGCCATTTCTTTATAGTTTTTTTCTAACCCTCTATTGCCTTTTCTTTTAAATATTTATGATCAATTTTACATACTAATTGAAGTTAAATTTGTGACTAACTATAAATACTGATTATGGTTAAATTATTGTTAAGTTTTAAATGTTTAATCTTATTAATAATGAAATTTTGATGATAAATTTTTAGTTTTTTTGGCGTATCTCTTTTACATTGCCCACCTGAATTCTAGATCCGCCCTTGCATGTAATTATATTCTTATAATCTAAATTCCATTTTTTTTTGACATAAGTAGTGATAGATATGGGTAGCTTTTAAGGAAAGGGGGAGAGAATTGAAGTTTAGTTCCGTATGGAATACCACACATTTAACCATTTGTACATGCAGTTAATTATTAATAATTTAACATCACGTCCTTATCTAAGATTCTCTGTCAGTTACTTGTATGAACGAAGCATCTTTCTTTTTCATTTTCTTTGTTAAAACCTTTTCATTGTCTAACTCGGTCGCACACGTACATATGTGTGTGTATATATAAATATATATGGGCCAATTAGGACCACGATCGAATATATACTCGGAGCAAAACATAAAAATATATATATATATATATACACTAGCTAATAGCAAGATAGAAGTCAAGACGGCAACTACTGGACAACTACATGCGTACATATGTACATAATTCATTCATTGAGATGATTGAGTAGTGATCATGTTCATCACTCCACATTAATATATTAACTAATTATTCCCAATTTCTTAATTGTAATGGAATCATATTCTACCTTGGGATTTTGCTTTTGTTAAAATAAATTCAAGTCATATATATTATAGTACTGTACTGAAGACCATTAGTACTGCTATCATGTTGATTTAATTTTCTAAGAATTTTGGCGTACGTAGTGGTTTATGTTATAATAATAGAGAAAAATAACAATAGACCAAAAAAAGTTAAAAAATTAGAAGTGGGTCAAAGCTTTGGGATCCTTAATGGCCAAGCTACTCGGCAGTTAAGGAAATGGGTCAAAGTGGTCAAGCACCTTTATTTACCAAGTCTAGCTAGCTAGCTAGCATCTGCCAATACAAAGTTTTGACCAATGCTTGACCGTTCCTCCTTGTGCATGCAACAAAATGTAAATATGATGGTAGAGAGCTAGTAAAAGCAAGAGTTCAAAAGATAAACAGAGCCTTAGAGAGAAGGCAGAGAGCCTTAAAGGCAATAGTGTGCCCAGAATTTTGCAAAAAACCAAAAATATCAAGAGAATATAGAGAGAAAAATCAGAAGCAAAGATTCTATGCGAGGGTATGTATTACGTGTATACGTCCACGGACTTATCTTGTAGATCATTATCTTTGATATAGTAAAAATATTAGTCTGCTTCGTAGATTAGGCGGTTGTAGTTTCTATATATGAGTTGGTCTGCGATTGGGGTATTTTTATTGTCCAAAATAATTTTTATCGTGCCAATTTTCTTTTGTTATTTGTATTAATTCCAAGATACTAATTAAAAATTACTAGTGTAGTTTTTCCAACAGTTAATGCTCTTTTAAAATTGATCTTTTAGTTACTTTGTGTGTTTTTGAGAACTAAATAATTGATCAGTTGAGTGAAACTCAAATAATAACTTAAATTTTGAAAGAGTAATAATAAACTAGGTTGGAGATATAAATATAGGTATAATATGTGTACGGGGCAGTGGGTTTAAAGGGCATCCTACAAAATTAAAACCAATAAAAGGGTACCTTACATTACTATTATAAATTAATGACAATTAATATAAAAGTGGCAAGTGTCTTACTAAAGTTAAGAAAAACCCCTTTCTTTTTCGATTAATTACGAGTTGTGCCATCAACCTCCTACTCCTCTCACACGATTTGCAATCCAGTTCTACTCACGCAATTTTCGTAGCTCAATCTCCTTCATCAACAAAGATCTCCAATCTAATTACTGAATGCTGGTTATGAATTGCATTCCTAGCCATATCCAATTTAGTGCAAAATCAATTTTGCAGTGAAATATTTCTAAAGATTGCACTCGCATTTAGTGCAAAATCGTTTTTGCACTGAAATATTTTACTGCAAAAACGATTTTGCACTAAATGCGCTTGTAATCTTTAGAAACATTTCACTGTAAAATCGATTTTGCACTAAATGCATGTGCAATCTTTAGAAACATTTCACTACAAAAACGATTTTGCACTAAATGCGCGTGCAATTTACCAGAAATATTTGACTGCAAAAATTCTTTTGCACTAAATCTGAGTGCAATTTAGCATAGATAATCAAAGTCTTTCGCATTCAAATAAACAACTTGCAAAGAATAGCAAACATCTTAATATTGTTTATTCCACAAAAATAGAAAAACATCACCATTCATATATCAAAATCAAAATTACATTCTTTTAAAATCAAAACTAAAGGAATCCGAAAAAAATTTCAATCATACCAAGAATTTCAAAATTCCAAATATTCGCTAAATGTAATTATACATAGTAAAATCTAAACAATCGATGCAGTGCACGTCTTCTTATTGTGATATCTATAACGGTTACACCTTCCGCACTTTCGTTTCTTCTTTGTGCTTGAGTCGGTGCTCTCAATTTGATTCTTTTTAGGACGACCGGGTTGAGTTTTATAATCGGGAGGTAAAATTTTTGATACATCAGAGACATTAGTAGGACGGTCAGAAGTTGGCACCGGGTAAATTACATATGCATAAGAACTCTGAAAGCTACACGTAAAGAAACAAGAATCTTAATAGTCATAAACAACATCCTATCAGCCAAAATACACAAAACGGCATGCGAACATGGGAAGCCATCAATTTGCCATGAATTACAACCACACTCTTATGTCGAAAGATTTACGCGATAAGACTTTTGCTCTATAACCTCAAAGACAGAATCAGATGATTTGACAACCCTCCATGTCGAAGTCTCATTAACCTTCTCCTTCAAGCATTTTTCAACCTCCAGACACAAGAGAGTTTTCCAATTTCTCGACAATTCACGTTTATTCGACATTTGCTTCATTATTTTCACACAAATTTGATCTAGCATCGTTGTTATAGGAAGGTTTTGTTCATTTGCAACCCATGAGTTATAACTTTTGGCCATATTAGAACACATAACACCATATCTTCTTCCCTAAAAAAATGCATTAACCCCATAACACCATATCTTCTTCCCGAAAAAAACGCATTAACCCAATGATCAAGTAACAAACTCCTTGTCATCACGAGTAACAAATAGGTCTACACACAAACGATTAATATCGGACCACCTCTCACACACTAAACGTTTTAGTACTTCAACACTCGTACCAAGAAACAATTGAATTCCAAAAGAACAACCATTGTAATAAACCACGCCTATAATGCCTCTATCAAGATCCCTAAAAAATGAGACATAAAAACTTAGAAGCAATACATTGCATAACAAACAAGTATGTTCATTCATTCACATATGAAATCATACATTTAAACTAACCAAAACCTACAATATAAGAATCAAATGCATAAATAATGCACTTAAAAAAACTTAGATCAAAAACTGAAAAACTGCAAAATCAGTTTTGCAGTTTTTTCTGCACAAAGGAGAAAAACAAAGAACAGAGCATATACATAGATAGATCACAAGAATGCTAAAACTACCTTTAAAAACATGAACAATCACTCATTATTGGATCAAATCTTCCAAATATAAGTTAAAACAACCAAAATGAAGTAATATTTCTACAACTTCTGCACAAATATAAGCGAAAAACGTGATAGCTCTCTATAATCTAAATATATAATCAAAACTGCAAAATCAGTTTTGCAGTTTTTCTGTAGTTGGGAGGAAAAGAAAAGGAAAACAGAGCATTCATCAAATCCTCTATAATCTAAATATACATGGATTGATTGAACACTATTTCATCAAATCCTATAAATATAAGCTACAACAAACCAAAACGAAGCAAAATCACAGTTAATAACATGAAAAAAAGAAGAAGTTATACTTAGATAGTGCTTCAACATCCATGGAACTAAGAAATTTCTTCTCATTTCCTTTGTTAATCCCGTCGATCTAAGATGTTTTCCGTCAATCTAAGATGATAGCATTCCTCTCTTGAATCGTAGTGTAATTTCCCCTCTCTTCCTGTCAAACTGTATCGCATCTCCTCCGAATTGCGTCGCCTCTCGCTCCTCAATGTTTCTGCGCGCGGGATTATGAGTTAAAAGAGGGAAGGGTAGTTTAGTCATTTTAAATTTCTTAAATTATCTAATTTATAAAAGACAAAATACTTACAACTAACCTAAAAGCTGAAATTGTCCTTACAATAGAACAATAATGTTAAAAAATCCTTCATTCATTAAGCTAATGTATGATGTCCTTTTATTGTATAAAATTATGAAAGAAGGTCTCTGAACCCATTTTCCTTATGTGTATACATATCTAGAGGCGGAGGGGCACTCCCTGAAATTTTAGGATTTTTTATCTATATTTAATATTAATTTATTTACACATTTGATATGTGTGCTACTATAATATATAATTTAAAGAGATATGTTTAAAATTAATGAAAGTTGGTTTGATGATTAAGGTTAAGAGTAAGTTTTATGAAGTAAGGTTCAAATTCCATAACTAACAACTTTTGCATTTGTTTTAAGAATGCCATACACTTCAATAATAAAAACTTTACCATAACTATAAGATTATTAATTTTGATTATAAGATTTGATTAGTGAATAATCGAATATTGATGTTGAGATTTGGTTTGACCTTGCTATTTTCTTTGGTAACTTAAAAAAAATCCGCACCCCCTTTCGGCCGGTGACCTAAACTAGTTAAGCCATCAGCACAAGCATTACTACAACGAGGAATCCACGATATTGGACAACCCCATAAAAAATATTATCAAGCCTTTTGCGCTCATAAATAAGACCACGAAGAGGATGAGTTGGATTCGTAAACTCATCCAGCAAGGTAATAACTGCATTCACCTCCTCCAAAACACGAAGACAGACACGCTCCATAATTAAACGCAACCTGACGTGTTTGAAAAGCTAACAACTCTCTAGCTATGGTGAATTAAATATTGGAGTAGGCAAAAAGACCCCAAATCCAGTTTCCATGTTCGTCAAGCAAGAATCATCCGTATGCCACGTGCCCATCTTAAAAGCTACTATCAAAGTTAAGCTTATCCTATATATCCCGGAGGCGGTTTACACAAGTGATCATTTACCATATCAGAACAGAACACCCGAAAATCATCGAACTTAATTGCATATCTCAAGCCAAAAAATAAGCTTATTTAAACACTTTAATGGAAGAGAAAATGGTACTGTTGAACACAACCTCATTTCTTTCTATCCAAATAGTTTAAAGAGCTGGTAGAAGAATTTGGCTTCAACAACTTATGAGTTGAGCATTTAATTAATCCATCTAGCTAAAGTGAAACTAAAAAACCATTGTTCTTGTGGAGGCGAAATATGCAGGTCCCACACAATTCGAGAATTATTGATGTTTAGATAGAGAGATGAGAATATAAATTGTATGTTTAATAATAATGAATTGATACAGGAGGACCTATTTATAGGATTACGCGTAATGGAAAAATAAGAAAACATAATACCATAAAGAAACCAATACAATAAAGAAACCTAATTAATTATAATATATTCTAATACTCCCCCTCAAGTTGGTGCATAAATATCGAACATGCCCAACTTGCTGATTAACCTGAAAGATATCCCGTTGGAAATAGCCTTAGTGTGGTACACCCACCTTAATTAACAGGATAACAACTGTAATTAAGACCTAGAGCGTCACTAACCCACCTTAGACTAGCTAAAGTATATCTAATATAAATAACAAAACAATAAATCCAAGTAAACCACATAACATGGAATAAAAAACCATAATACTTAATTATATAGTGGATGATAATACAAAACGAAAATACAACACACACATATGTATCCAAAAAGCATGCAAAATCGTGTGAACATGTAGATTAGCATAACCTGTTCGGCGAAATCCCGAAACTTCTACGTCATTGTGATCCTCATGTCGCATTGAACAATTTCTCCTCAAGCCGAATCAAATTTCGGAGGCTAAATAAAAATAAAATCTAGAGAGAGAAAGAAAAATAAAGCTTAGCTATGTATTTTACTCTAACAATGGTAGAAAATGGGTAAAATGAGACTTTGGAACCTTTCAAAATTGTGTAATCGACTCAATAACAATCGTATGTGGGCCCCAATAGGCGCCTGTTTAACCTCAACAAGTGCCTCTCCAATGTCGAGTCAATTTATAATCTAGGACTATCCTAAACAGTCACCTTTCTCCCACAACAGGCGCTTGTTACACCCAAAATTACAAAATTCAATCTGAAGCATACTAAAATCATTTATAAACCATTTCCACATTAAACACACTGAACCAACCATAATTTATATTAATATAAACACAGGGCGTTACACTTAGTAAGTACATCAGCCAACTGATCTTTCAAGCGTATATGAAGCACTACAACTATGCTTTCCTCTAATTTATCTTTAATGAAGAATCTATTATTCACTTCCACGTCTTTTATTCTATCATGTTAAACCAAATTTTGAGCAATATTGTATCATGCCTTTTTATCACAGTATAAGATCATAGGTTATCCTGACGGATAACCTATATCAGTCAATAACAACTTTAACCACAATAATTCCTGGACTCCCACTGCCATTCCTTGATATTCTGCTTCGACGCTCGAACGAAAAACGACATTTTATTTTTTACTTCGACATGTAATGAGATTCCCACCAACAAATGTAAAATTTCTTGATATAGACCGTCTGTCACTAACATTTTAGGAGCAATCAGCATTAGTGTACCCTTCAATTTTCAAGAAATCACTGTTCTTTGTAAACAAAATCCTTTTTCCAAGAGCTGCCTCAAATTACTTAGAATCTTCATCACAGCCCACATATTCTTCTCTCTAGGATTATGCATGAACTAACTGTACTCAATGCATAGGAAATATTGGGTCTAGTATGAGCTAAATACATCAGCCTTCCTTCCAATCTCTAATAATGTCCTTTATCAACAGGCATTTGATCGGCTTCAATTTTCAATTTTAATCATTCTTCCACAGGAATATCTGACGGCTAGCAAGCAGACATTCCTATTTCACTTAGTAAATCTAATGCATATTTTCTTTAAGAGAGGAAGATGCCCTTTAAAGATCTGGACACCTCAATCCTTAAAAAAAAAACTTTAGCTAGCAAAGATCTTTTATCTCGAACTCCCGAGATAAGTATTTTTCAGTGCTTCTCGTTCACTAAGGTCATCCTCTGTGACAACCATATCATCAACATAAACAATAAGTGATGTGATCTTCCCATGGCACTTCTTTAAAAATAACGTATGATCAGAATTGCTCTGTTTATACCTGAACTTCCTCATTAATCTAGCAAATCTCCCAAGCCAAGCTCTAAGAGACTCTTTCAAGCCATACAAAGACTTTCTCAATTTGCATACTTTGCTTCTTTGCTCTAAAGGAACTTCGTAGCCTGGTGGGAGTTCTATGTATACCTCATCCTTTAAATCCCAATGCAAGAATGCATTTTTCATATCGAATTATTGTAATGGCCAATCCAGATTTACCACTAAAGAGAGCAAGACACGCACAGTGTTAATTTTTTCCACTGGTCCAAACGTCTCCAAATAATCGATCCCATGCGTCTGGGTGTAGCCTTTTGTTATAGGTCTAGCTTTGAATCTTTTGATAGTTCCATCTGTTGACCTAAGGTCTTAATCTTATTTGATAATAACAATAAATTAATCATGTGTAATTTAACATGTTTCTTGATATAAGTATAAAGTTTATTTACTTGAAAAATTCAAGAAAAACATGACAATGATCATTCTTTCACTATAGGTTAAAGATACAAAATGAGAGGATAAGATGTGAGAGGGATGAAGATGGTTGGTAAAATATGGTTTGTGGTAAATATGAGGTTAAGTGAAGGGCAAAGTGGACATTTTATATGGGAGGGGAGGGCAATTGTGCCAAAACCTTAAAAGGCTAGTGATTTATATTACTTTTTTAATTATATTGAATGATTTTTTATATTATATAATTTAAAAAGAAAAAAATACGTATCACTTTTGCAAATATTACGTTAAAATATTTCATTTTTTGTAAAAATCCACCCCCTACAGCCGTCCTTTTTATTACCAAAATGTATCCGTTGGGTTTAGGGATTTTGGATCATTTTATCTTTTAGCCCTAATTTTGAAGAAAACTCGATCGGATATCTCTTAATGCCATTGCCGATCGAATTTATCTCTCCTCCAATGCTGATGATGCATCACCATTGCGATCTTCTATTAGATTTTCTAGTTTCTCTTTCTATTTTATCAATCAATCTCTCTCCAATCAAAAATAAATCCTAGTAGAGTAAGGTTCCAATAAATCCTAGTAGTGTAAGGTTCCAATAATCTATAGTAGTGTAAGCTTATTGACTCGGTGAAAACAATGCGAGTTATTACACCCAAGTGCAGATGGTCGGTCAAATAATAAATACTCGATAAGTCCGAGGTCAATCTACGAGGAGGAGGGTAGTTTTTTGAGTTAGGAAAGTTTCTTTCAAGAGGAATATAAGAAAAATAAATAAAAAATAAAATATGGAGATAATGGAATGAGAATCAATAACTAAATAAAACATGCAAATAAAACTAAACCTACAGGTAGCGAAACATTACTATGCTAAAGAAAACTAAACTAGCATAACAAGAATATGAAATAGAGCTAAATATAATAAACACTAAAAATAGCATGCTAAATTAATTAAATACGTGAAAAACTTTAACTAAAATTAAGAATAAAAAGAATTAAGGGTATCCATAAGTTTCGGGCAACGCAACGGACAATTCGGTGGACCGGGAATCATTTTCTAATTAATTTTTCTTTAAAAATTAGCCTACTTTCCACAAGCTAATTTGTTGGACGTAAATTCACAATTGCGCTCCTCTCCATGATGAATCCGGAGGGTATATTCGGTGTGCAGGTTATCGAATGCCATGGCGCTCTAATGGGCCTTGCGTATAAGGAAATAAAGTTGCGCCTTCGTTAACAGCTATAGCTTTTGGCACAACGATAAGCGCTTGATCCTCACAATTGGTATTAGAGGAGGTTACGGGTTCGATACCTGGGGCACGCCATTGTGGGGGGGGGATTGTTGGAGGTAAATTCACAATTGCGCTCCTCTCCATGGTGAATCCGGAGGGTATATCCGGTGTGCAGGTTATCGAATGCCATGGCGCTCTAATGGGCCTTGCGTATAAGGAAATAAAGTTACGCATTCGCTAACAACTATAACTTTTGGCGCAACGGTAAGCGCTTGATCCTCACATAATTGATCTTATAAACTCGTATTTCTCGTAATAATTCATGCATGACATGAACTATACGTATCAATACCAATTATGAAATCAAATTGCATTACTTAATTTTACTGAAAACACTTGTTTATCAAAGTGAAGTAGTGCTTGACACTACAAAATCTTTTATTAAAAGTGAGTTTAAAACTATTAAGTAAAAGCCACAATTTGATTCAAATATGTTAAAACATGATTGAAATCAAATTTGAACTAAAACAGGCAGTGAAAATACAAAATTGGCGATTTTGGTATCAATAAGTAAGGATTAAAACAACTACCGAAAACAGAGCACTCTAGTTTAAAATTATAAAGATATAAAACCAATTAATTTAGAGGGTATAGACTGCTCTTTAACTCGACCGGTTATGATTTAGCGCAAAAATAACGATTCAAACTAGTTTGGTTCTTTTGTCGAAAATATTTTATTAAATTTATTATAAAAATATGTGATTAGCATACTAAGATAATAATTTAAAAAAAATCAGATTTATAATGATCTATTAACCTATAGAAAATTAATTAGAATTAAATTCAGGTCTGAAAAATTACCGCGTCGGCATACCCCTTCCTTACGGACCCCTAACTAACAAACTAGCCAAACATATCTAATAAATTCATGCTAAATAAATTAATTAAACAAAACAACGTATATAAATTCATAAATTGATAAAATAATTAACAGTCTAAACATATAAATTATAGGCGATAAATTAACAATGCAATAAATAAATTAAGAACCTGTAATTGAAGTATACGCGTAAACCAATAATTAAATTTGAAAATTAATCTTTAAAATTGTACTTGAATACTTTGTCTCTAACTCCGAATTAACACTAAAGAAAAATAATAGAAGCGGGACAAAACGATTCCTTAATGTGTAGGAGAGAGAGATAGGGCACGGCTGTTATGTTGATGATTGTGGCTGCTTTTTGGTTTATATATACATATTAGAAACCTAATTTAATTAAGAGATGAAAATTGATTGCATGTGGCGTAGGTGTATCACTTATGGTGCACCTTTACATGGAATTAACTCTATAAAAATAAAGTTGCATGAATCATGTATTGACCACAAGATCTATAGCTCAAATACAACTTATGCCATCCATCTGAGCTAGGCCCACTTTTGATAATTTTTTGCACCTTCAATTATTTTATTCATTCGTGCATGAATCTGATCATTTGGTGCACTGTTCGTATTTTAGCCATAACTTTGTACTCCGAATTCCAATTGATGCATGGTTTTACGCGTAGAAGGTTTTCGCCTACATGTAGCTAACTCAGAGCTCTACAACTTCTATTTTGAAGTTTTCTTCAAATTATGCACGAATAAATACTAGAATTGGCTGGAACAGAGTCATTGCGCTCCGTGAATCTCTTCTTCATCCGAAAATTTTTCAAATTGATTCAAATAACTTTTTCTTCGCTTGGGTTGCTCTATTGGCTTCTATTAGTCTCTTCCATCCACTCCCTTCATGCTTGAGCTTAGGATTTGTTTTCGGTTCACTTCTTAAACTCAATTTAGCTTCGAATTTGACCGACAATAACTAATTTTGGGGGAATTTGCTTCTAGTTCGTTCTTATTCATTTTTAACCCGTAGAAGGGGTAAAATGTACTAGAAACAAATATATTATCCTATTTCATGATTAAAACTCAATTCTTAACAATTTAAGATAATCAAAATCAAATTCATACATATTAAGTCATCTAATTATGTATAAAATGTAATATTTTGGCTTAATCACTTATATTTAAAAATTAAGGTTTATTGTCTTCTTTTTAGGCAAACTAAGGTTCCAATAAACAAATTTCAATTTTTCCTTTTTCATAAATAGGTGAATAATATCATATTATAAAATTTTTGGCTTTTGTTAACTGTGATTGTTTATTGGAGCTTGGCATACCAAATACACATTTAAACTTTAATATTGGTACGTTTGGTTAAGTTTCCTGAGAAATTTTATGCTATCTTATTTACTAATATACACATTTAAGCTTCAACAAAGGTACGCAGGGCTTACTCAGGAATGCTAATTTATACTACTTACACATATATACATTTAAGCTTCAACAAAGGTACGCGGGGCTTACTAATATACACATTTTTCACTATAGATATTACAAATGGAAATGAGTTTTTGTTCACATAATGCAACCAACCAAACATATTATTTATAAAACAGATTTTACAATCCCTCCCTTTGTCTATTCCGTGACAAAACACTTTATTACATGTACAGACTATATGGCACGTTACTCTATAGTGATACAATCCCATATGCTATATAGGCGCAATAATCAAATAGAACTATACATACAGACTTAAACTTAAGGACACAGATCAAACCTCAAAATCAAGTTGATGTTGCCTTGCATTGCTTCCTTAATATATATTTGTTTAACCTGAAACCTCAAAACACTAGAAGATACCTTAAAGAAGCAAATGTTAAGAGAGATAAACAAATATAAGGTAATGAAAATGAATATCAAAATTTTCCCTTTTAATTTAAATCACTCTCCCATTTAACTAATATTCTCCCCCCAATATATCTTACATAATACATATCTCATCATTTAAATTCTTCTCATCCTTTTTGTCGCGAATAGGCAAAGCATAACTATTTAAATCATATGGAAGAGCATATAAGATAGCAATTAGAAAACTAACTAAAGCATGCTTAGGAAAGTAAACCAAAAGTTTAAAAGTGCAAGATAAGTATGAAATAAACGAAAGTACTTTAAACAATCATATCCAAATAGTCTAAATAACCCAATTCCTAAACCCGATTTAAAATTTAAAGCAGTAGGATCATAATGTTCATCTTTAGATGATGACTGTGGACATCTCATTTTGTGACCCTTATAAGGAAGTACTTTCCACTATCCGAAATAATCAAAAGCAGAGTTAGAAGAACATCAGAGTTCGATATTGACTTTGAACAACACCAAAAATAGGGCATGCTTAGACTTCGATAGCACCTGAAAGTCACCCCTGACTTCGAAGGATCAAAAGAGCAGGAAAATAAGCATACCACACCATAGACCGATTGGTCATCTGGATAGGCCGATTGGTCTTGCAACCTCAAAGTCGATCTTCAATGTTCACAGGCCAGTCTTACTAGCTCACAGGTCGATCTTCAGCAAAAAGCATGCTTTGATTAGGTTGACCGATCGATGCATATAAATCACAGATCGATTTTTGGCTTCCACGAATCCGTCTACAGACCATCCCAATCAGTCTTCAAGTGAAGCTGCTTATCTACCACTATATCAACTAAAACAGAAGAGAGAAAAGAGGAGGAGCTTCCTGATGGAGGCAGGGAGCTCAAAGAAAAAAGAGAGAGATCCCGAGACAACAAAAATGCTCAAAAATAGATAGATAGAAATTAAATCTAAAGATAGAAACACATTTTAAAAACGATGTATTCAAAATTCTTAGACTACTTTGTAATATTTTATAATATCAATCGAAACAAAAGCTTTGTCTTCGAAAATACAGTATTTTGTTAAATCCCTCGATTTTAAATTCATTAACTGTATTCTATGTATATAAACTATTAAGAATGTTGTATATAACGAATGGACTGCATGTAAGTTGAACAATCTTAAATTGGATATGATTTGCTTGCATGACAAGTAAATATATTTTTAAACTCGAATATAGCTGTAAATATATTAATATACCTTAAACATGTTTATAATCACCCCCTGCATGCTCCCCTACTCTAAATATAAGGAATCAGTACACTGTTTAGAAGACCGATCGGTTTTAAATGATGACCTATTGGTCTATTAGTAATGTCGATCGGTCTTTTTTGTATTTTTACTAATTTTCATCATAAACTGTACCATTATTCTAGCCTGTTAATAAAATTGATATACATGCATATTTGGGCCAAAAACAGTAGGAAAGAGATAAAAAATGATAAACGAGCATGTCTATTTAGGAGCCGAAAAGGCGGCACGGATGCTTAATACATTCCTGCGTCGTAACATACTTCCCGAACCCAATTTGGTTATGCAGACTACGTTGTACCCCAAAAGGGTATAAAAACACACTTTTGTTCGTTTTTTCAGAAAACATACTAGCGACTCGAAAACCTTTTCTAAAGTGAGCCACGCGCCGAACGGTGTTGGGGGGGTCCTGTCAGATTCTCACAATGACGATTCATCTTTTAATCTAAACTGGGATGTAGAAGTGCGACCTCTCTTTCTCCTGCAGCTTTGCTTAACTCCTTTTCAAATTCTGAGGCATTGCTTTTGGTATCTACACCATCGTAGGCGCTATCGATCTCTATATATAGAAGATGTTGTTCAAGATATCTAAGAAATAAATCTCCCTCAAAAAGCAAATTGTTATTAAGTTAGTGAACATCATTCCTCTTACATATGTCATTAAGATGATGTGATATACTGATCAAAGCAAAACTCTACTCACCACCTATCACTTTAAGATAATAGGCATTTATTTCTACCTGATACAGTATACACCGTGAATTCTTCTCCAGAGTGGAAATCCGCCTAAGAAGAGGCACATAGGAATCTTGTCAATGAGAGCTCTTATCCTTTTTTAGCTGCATTAGCCTTAAACATCATTCCTTTTTCGAGTAACCTTCTTGTGTTAAAATTGAATAAACAACTCATCTTTATCATATTCTATGTGAGTATAAACCAAAGCATTTGAAATAAAATTCTTTAGACTCCCTAAATTAAATGTCCCATCTTTGCACTTGAGAAACTTCTTGCCTTCCATGAGTGGGGCCCCTTACTTTTATAGAATACATAAAATCAATAATCCAAGAACAAGGGTAAGAGATTTTGAATGTAATGATTTGAAATGGCGTAAGCAACTATGAAACTCTTCAAAAATAACTGTTGTCAAATTAATTTATTTGCCTGAACTTACTCCAAAGATAGAATGTGGGTTGGCCTTGGTGAATATGGAATAATGAGCCCATAGGGTCGTAATCTCTTGGCCCATGACATCGTGATCTTAAAAGAAAGATGTTCTCATTTTCATTTGAAAAAAACATATATTTACTCCATTTTAACATTAATTGTTAGCCAAAATTATAATTCATTTGTATGTGCAAAAAAAAATAAAGAAAAATTTATTTAATTTTTGACTGAGGTTCTTAAGAGTGCCACCATAGCATATGACACTAATTAGTGAAAGAAAAACTAGGTTCACTTTATGATTTTTACTTGGCATTACTAGGCATACGTGATACTTCTGGAGGTAGTATTTATACACTTGTAAATTTAAGTATAAATTTTGCATTTTTGATTCAAAACCTTAAGGTTGTGATTGTGTATCTTGTTTAAAACAATAATAATATGAACCAAGTAGAAACATTAGATAATTTAGTATTGTAATAGGCAAATATTAATTTGTTTTTAATTGTAAGGCTATCACTGTAAGTATGCTAATATTTACGTTAAATTGATATTTTAGCAAGATAAATTCAACTATGGGCAAATGGTAAAAATGGAGAGGGACGAGAGATATTCACCCGCCTGAGATAGAGAGAGAGTTGAGAGAAACAATGGAGACTGCAAACAAATAAGAGAAGGGCGTATCATCCCTTCTATCTCTATTAAATATAATACATGTATATATAACTACCTACTCTTTCATGGTTTGAATCGAGTTAAATGTATATCAAAACTCAATGGGTGACATTAACCCACCTGAGGGAGGGGCGGGCTAATCTCACGAACATGCCTGGCAATAATTTAGTTAATTACTAAATTTAGTCAGACCTTACCATACAAGATACTTGTTATACCCTAAGTAGTTGGGGTTGGAGTTGGCATGACTAGGTTGCACCATTGCCAAGGCATGCTTGGTAAAAATAAGGGGTGCGGGAATTTAGAGGCTTTCTATGCGGGCAGTTAGGCTCCATTCGAGAAATCAGCCAAGTACGTGGGCACTTGGGCTGCAGCAACTTATGAGACCTGATGTGTACTGCTACCACTTTGGATATTTCATTAAGTGGTATTATATGGGGCTGGTGTGAGCTGTGGCATGCAATCCTCATGCGGGCTAAGTGTGGGGTCCGACACAGCACATGAGTTACTAAAGTTGCATTGTGGGCTTAATGTTTCCTAAGTCATGAGTGGCTCATGACTTGAATTTGTGTAAATTCGAGAGAAGACCGAAACAATGTTGTTTTGATGCATGGATAGGCAGCTGAGGAAGCTAGCTACTTGTGGGCAGTTGGTTGTCTGATTGGACAAGGGAAACTCCCTTGCACATGCTTGGCACAGGAGGACAAAACTACCTAGCAGTTATGTTGGTTTTCTTGTCTTTGAATTAGACAAGGTAGTTTTGTGTGTGGACAAAACCACGTTGCAGTTATGTTGGTTTTTTGTCTTTGAATTTGAATTTTTAGGCAGTTGGGGTTATCAACTACAGGCATATAAATGTGTCTAAGCCAAGTGTGTTTGGCTAATTAGACAAATTGTAAGATTTGTGCATTCCTTGTAAACTATTGAGGCAATAGAAAAGGTTTGGGAGTGTTG
This sequence comes from Lonicera japonica, assembly GCA_021464415.1. Taxonomy (NCBI): domain Eukaryota; kingdom Viridiplantae; phylum Streptophyta; class Magnoliopsida; order Dipsacales; family Caprifoliaceae; genus Lonicera; species Lonicera japonica. Next base: position 114,182,291 of record CM038464.1, on the reverse strand, counting down.
TCCCTGTAATTGTTTGTTCTTATAATCTGAATTGTGTGTGTGCCTATATTTGCTGGTTGTTTTTGGAAACAACGCAATCATTTAGTAAGCCTCTAACGAAAAAAGATAATTACCCCGTGACAATTTGGTATCAGAGCCAAGTTTGGCTTAGAAATTTGTGAGATCCTTGTTTGAGAATATCCATGGTTGGTGGAACAGCGAAAATTCGTGAGCATGTGACTCGTTTGGAAGAACTCGTGGGTGTTCCTCCTGAGGGGGAGGAAACCAATCCAACTTTGTTTGTGGGTACGAAAGAAATCTGGTCTGAATTTCAGTCCCTTCGTGTTATACTTGAGAATCATGCAAAGATACCGGGGAACAAAATGACTAGGTTATTACTGATGTGAAGGCTCTTGCAGACAATCATAAGGCCAGGTTTTCCAAACTTGATGCAAAACTTAGAATTCTAAAGATGGCAGCCTATTCTTCTGGTGGTGCGTCTGGGTCTGATGCATGCGCCTTCAAAACGAAAGTCTCTAAACCAAAGCCCTTTTTTGGTGGAAGAAATGCAAAGGAATTAAAGAATTTCTTGTGGGATATGTCTCACTACTTCAAGGCAGTTCGTACACCAGATGCCGAAAAGGTTAATCTTACAAGCATGCTCCTTTCAGGAAATGTGAAATTATGGTGGCGCATTCGGTATGAGGATGAATACCGTCCTCAAATTCAAACTTGGGAAGCAATGATGAAAGAATTAAGATAGTAGTTCTTTTCTACCAATACTGTGTGGCAGGCTCGTGATAATCTTCACTGGTTGAAGCAAACTGGTACCGTTCGAGAGTATGTTAAAAAATTCTCGTCCTTGATGTTGGACATTAAGAACATGTCTGATGATGACAAAATGTTCAACTTCATGAAAAGACTGTAGAATTGGGCACAAACTGAACTGTGGAGGCAAGGTGTCAAAGACTTGCCCGCAGCCATGGCCACGGCAGATGCGTTGGTCGATTACAAATTTAATGCAACCCTAACAGAGAAGGACAAAGAGAAAGGCAAGGAGTGGTCGAAGAACAATAAATGGAAGAACAAGAAGAAAGGCCACAATAAAGGTTCCACTTCAAATGTTTCACAGACCCAGCATGAAAAACCCGCGACGTCCAAGAGGGGAGGGTGTTTCATTTGTGATGGCTCACACATGGCCAAGAATTGTACCAAGAAGGAAAAAATAAATGATATGGTGGTAGAAGAAGGAAGCCGTTCTGGGAATGAACCAACTCGTGTCAACCCGCTGTAACTCCTCAATGTGATTCAGAGGGAAGTGCAGCCTACAACTGTGAATGGGTTGATGTATGTTCAGGTCTTGCTGAATAATATGGGTATTCATGCAATGGTCGACACTGGTGCCACACACAACTTCATTTCAGACCGAGAAGTGCAAAGATTGGGCCTCTCATTAGTGGATGATGGCAGCAGAATCAAAGCAGTAAACTCGGATGCGAGACCAGTTGGTGGCGTTGCAAGAGACGTGTTGTTAAAAGTGGGTGATTGGTATAGTCGTTGCAGTTTCATGGCTGTGCCTTTGGATGATTTTTAAGTCATCCTCCGCTTAGAATTCTTCCTTAAAGCACAAGTTTCAGTTATGCCGCACTTGCAAGGATTGTTCATCATGGATATGATAAATTCGTGTTTTGTTTCATTATCGAGGATCAGAAGCCAGACAGAAATGTGTTCTGCCTTGCAATTGAATAGTGGTCTGAAGAAAGGGGAGATGACGTATTTAGTAATGATCTTTGAGGAAAAGGAATTCATGGGTTTGCAAGTGCTAGAATTTGTTGCAGAGTTGCTGAAAGAGTTCAAGGATGTGATGCCAGATGAACTCCTATCGAAATTGCCTCCAAGGAGGGAATTTGATCATGCCATCGAATTGGTGCCTGGTGCAAAACCACCAACACAGGCCCCATATCGCATGGCCCCGTCTGAGTTGGTTGAGTTACGAAAATAGTTAGATGAGATGTTGAAGGCTGGGTTCATCAGGCCTTCGAAGGTGCCTTATGGTGCCCCTATTATTTTTCAGAAAAAGAAAGATGGTTCGCTCAGAATGTGTGTGGATTATCGGGCCTTGAATAAGGTCACCATTCGAAACAATTATCCAGTGCCGATTCAGGATGAATTGTTTGATCGTTTGGGCAAAGCCAAATTCTTCACCAAAATGGATCTGCGATCAGGGTATTATCAAGTCAAAATTGTTGAAGGTGATGAGCCAAAAACTGCTTGTGTAACAAGGTATGGCTCTTATGAGTATCTAGTTATGCCTTTCGGCTTGATAAATGCACCTGCTACTTTCTGTACGTTGATGAACAATCTGTTTAGGGAATACCTTGATGATTTTATGGTGATATATTTGGATGATATTGTGGTATATAGTCGAACTCTTGAGGAGCATGTTAAGCACCTCAGGTTGGCCTTAAGGAAGTTAAGGGATGCAAAATTGTATTTAAAATTACAAAAGTGTGAGTTTGGTCAAAAGAAAATCATGTTCCTTGGCCATATAATTTATGAGGTTAGCGTGAGGATGGACCCAAAGAAAATCCAGGTTATTGTGGAATGGCCTACTCTCAAAAAAGGTCACAGAACTTAGGAGTTTTCTAGGTTTTATTAATTATTATCGAAAGTTTTTGATGGGGTATTCTAAGAAATGTGCTTGTTTGACCAATCTATTGAAGAAGAATAGGCCTTGGATTTGGTCGCCTGAATGCTAGGAGGCATTCGACAAATTGAAGGCGGTAGTGACTACTAGTCCCGTACTTCATTTGCCTAATTTTGACTTGCCTTTTGAAGTCCATACAGATGCATTGGACTTTGCAATTGGGGGTGTTCTTGTGCAGGAAGATCATCCCATGGCTTTTGAAAGTAGAAAATTTAGTGATACCGAGTGGCGGTATTCAGTCCATGACAAGGAGATGACATATGTCGTTCATTGTGTTCATACATGGCGGCATTACTTGTTGGGTAGACATTTTCTTGTGTTTACTGATAATGTTGGTACTAGTTGTTTTAATTCTATGAAGAAACTAACCCTTAAACAAGCAATATGGAATGATTTCATGGCTCAGTTCCATTACACATTGCAATATAAACCAGGGAGTGTGAATTAGGTTGCTGATGCTCTTAGCCGTATGCCAGCGGTGGTTGAGAATGTAGAGTGCAGTACTGCAGCGGTCGTGAGAGTCACAGCAGTTTCACAGGTTATAGGTGACATATTGCAGCAGATCAGGGAGAAGACTGATCTTGATCTGGTTACCAGTCAATTAGTGAGACAGGTGCAGGATGGTTTGATCCGAAGGTTTTGGGTTGAGGTTGGCGTTTTGTATGCAAAAGGGCACAGACTGTATGCGCTAAATACGGGTGGGTTACGGCAGGTTTTGCTAAAAGAGACTCACGACGCCCTTTATGCAGGTCATTCGGGGCAGGAACGCACACTTGCCCTTATTTTTGAGAGTTATTATTGGCCCCGTATGGAAGCAGATGTTGAACTCTATGTCAGAACTTGTCTAGTTTGCCAGCAGGATAAGACGGAGGGAAGAAAACAGCGGGTACTTTGGATCCCCTCCCAATTCTAACCAGGCCTTGGGAGAGTGTTTCAATGGACTTTATCAACGGCTTGCCAAATGTGAAGGATTTTGTGTCCATAATGGTGGTTGTGGACAGATTCTCAAAGTATGCTACATTCATTCCTGCTCCAAAAGTGTGTTCCGCTGAGGTTGCAGCAAATTTGTTCTTTAGGCATATGGTCAAATTCTGGGGGTTACCGCTGGATATTGTTAGTGACAGGGATGCACGGTTTACAGGTCGGTTCTGGACCACGTTATTTGAGATGTTGGGTTCTCAATTGAAATTTTTCACAGCAAATCATCCTCAAACTGGTGGGCAGACAGAATGTGTTAATGCTTTGCTCGAGGAGTACTTGCGGCATTATGTGACCGCAAATTAGTCAAACTGGATTGATTTACTTGATGTGGTGCAGTTCAATTATAATCTACATCAAATCTCTTCTACAGGTCAGCATCCATTCGAGTTGGCTACGGGCGAGCAGCCACTCATTCCGCATGAGGTGGCCAAGCAAAAATCTCAGGGTCGTTGTCCTACAGCCTATCGCTATGCTCGAGAAAAGCAAGAAAGGGCTGAGGAAGCCAAAGATGTGTTGGCTAAATCAGTGCGAAGGATGAAAAAATGGGCAGATGAAAGTAGAAGGCCAGTTCAGTTTAATGTGGGTGACCGAATGATGCTGAAGTTGACTCCACAAGTTTGGAAGAAAGTTTGTCGAAAAATTGCTCACAAAGGGTTGATCCAGCGATACGATGGTCCGTTCGAGATCACAAGGAGAATTGGAAGGTTGGCTTATTGCCTTGATTTGCCAGCCCGACTCAAACTCCATCCAATCTTTCATGTTAGTTTTTTTAAGAAGTATGTTGAGGATACAAATAATTCTAGCAGGGGTGCAAGGACACGAGCTGCTCCAACAATCAGAAAACAGTACACCGAGGTTGCCGAAGCAATCCTAAATCATAAGACCGAGGGTCAATGTAAAAAGAATCGAAGAACTTACTACTTGGTAAAGTGGAAAAGAAAGGCACCGAAAGAGGCAACTTGGGAGAAGGACACACAGCTTTGGCAGTTTAAAAACTTAATCCACCGTTACTTAGACTCGACCTCGACGAGGACGTCGAGGAAATCTAGTGGGGGTGGCTTGTTAGACCCTAAGTAGTTGGGGTTGGAGTTGGCATGACTTGATTGCACTATTTCCGAGGCATGCCCGGTAGAAATAAGGGATGCAGGAATTTGGAGGCTTTCTGTGCGGGCAGTTAGGCTCCATTCGAGAAATCAGCCAAGTACGTGGGCACTTGAACTGCAGCAACTTATGAGACCTGATGTGTACTACTACCACTTTGGATATTTCATTAAGTGGTATTATATGGGGCTGGTGTGAGTTGTGGCATGTAGTCCCCATGCGGGCTAAGTGCAGGTGTCCAACACAGCACGTGAATTACTAGAGTTGCATTGTGGGCTTAATGTTGCCTAAGTCATGAGTGGCTCATGACTTGAATTTTTGGGAATTTGAGAAAAGACCGAAACTACGTCTTTTTGATGCATGAATAGGCATCTGAGAAAGCTAGCTACTTGTGGGCAGTTGGTTGTCTGATTGGGATAAGGGAAACTCCCTTGCACATGCTTGGCACAGGATAAGGTAGTTTTGTGTGGACAAAACTACCTAGCAGTTGTGTTGATTTTCTTGTCTTTGAATTAGACAAGGTAGTTTTGTGTGTGGACAAAACCACCTTGCAGTTATATTGGTTTCTTGTCTTTGAATTTGAATTTCTAGGCAGTTGGGGTTGTCAACTGCAGGCATATAAATGTGTTTAAGCCAAGTGTGTTTAGCTAGTTAGATAAATTGTGAGATTTATGTATTCCTTGTAAACTATTGAGGCAATAGAAAAGGTTTAGGAGTGTATTCCCTGTAGTTGCTTGTTCTTATAATCTGAATTGTGTGTGTGCCTATGTTTGCTGGTTGTTTGTGAAAACAACGCAATCATTTGGTAAGCCTCTAACGAAAAAAGAGAATTACCCTGTGACAATACCCACAATGGATGGCCTAACATGTAGGGATGTTGTGGCCAATCCAAAAACTGACTAACTAAATTGAACCGATAGAAAAAACACTGAGAGAATGAATGAATGGATTATAATGATTTAAATATATTATAGAGATGAAGAAAAAATAATAAATAAAATTTGGGAAAAGAAGATATTTTAGATAGAGAGAATGGAGTAGAATGATTTAATAGGTTATCGAAAGAAGAAGAAATAATACCTAGAGTTGAGAGATAGATAAAAATAAATTCATGTGAAATCTTTTACTTGAAGAAAAGGTTTATCGGTGTATTTGTTATTTATAAAAGTACTCCCAAACATATCAAAATCTATCAACTTATAAAATCTTTCAAAGTTTATTGAGTTTTGAATATCATAAGATTTTAAAAGACTTTTTAACATCCTAATTGAATACTATAAAATTTTAAAAAAAATTTAATCTCAATTAAATACACAGACTTTTAAAATTCAAAAAAATCATATAAAATCTAAATTAAATACACCCCCTTTAATTTCTAAATTGAAAATAACACCGTTAACGTGTCGATATTGGGAAAAATAAAAATAAAAAAATCAAGCTTGTATACCACGAGCTACAAGCGAGAGAGGGAGAGAAAGAGACTACGTATTGGCCCCCAAAGAAAAGAAAGGAAAAGAAAAGAGAAGGCAGAGGAGAGCGAGCGAGGGAAGTGGAGAAAACAGGCACGGGAATTGAACCCTGGTAAGTCAATAGATAACCTGAATTCAATTCAATGGCTTCCTTTACAGCGACTGGGATGTCGTCCCATATTCCACCATCCATCATAAACATCCCTTTTACCAAATCCCTCACAAAATTAACTCTCTTGCCCTTTGTACAATTAGTATCCCTCAAAAACCAACACCACTTTCAGATTCAGAGAGTTCAGAGTCTCAGCAGCAGATTCTCTACTACTACTGTTACTTGTGTCAAAGCAGCCTCCTCCGCCGCTAATAATACTAGTAGTGGGTCTCCGGGGGGGCTCTACTCTGCGGAGATACTCCAACTAACCCAGCAAAACGTAGATACAGTTCTTGACAACGTTCGACCTTACCTCATAGCCGATGGTGGAAACGTCGATGTTGTTTCCGTCCAAGATGGTGTCATCTCTCTCAAGCTTCAAGGTAATTAACTATTCTCTACTATTCCTTGTTGTTTCACTTCTTTTTAACCGTGCACCATCAATTTTCACCCGAGCTCACCCTTTTTCTTTTTCTTTTCTTTTTTTGGCTTATGCCCTAGTATGTGAACACAATTTGGGTAGACTTCAGATAGGTTTTGTATTTTGGATATATATATATATATATAGGCACATAGAGGGAGTAATTCATTTGATTCAATTAAATCCGTCTTCTTGGATTGGGCTTTACTTTCCAGTAGTAGGGCCAGTGTCTATTACATCTTTATCTTAACCCGCCGCGTTTCAATTTCAGACAAACACCTAGTAGACTTGGTACTAATTCCAATACCTATGCAATACTTTATCTGGTTTTTTTTTTTCTGAGATTTGTTTCTAGGATTTATTTGCTCTATCCGTCTTTCTGCTAGCCATTGGCCCAGCAATGGTGTTTTTTTTTTTTTAGGTCCCTTCACTCATTTATCAGCATTCAATGACTTACTCTTGTACGCATACATTAGACTAAGACATTTTAATCCTGCCATTGTCGTCTCTTCTATGGAATCTGACGCATCACTATACATTCATAGAGCATAGTTCACGTGGATCATAACAAGGAGGAAGAGTATCAAGTAGCCATACAATATTTCAATTTCTAGCCACCTTGGATAAGTATAATTTGATATGCTACCAAGGATCCAACTTCCGTTATATAAGTTTGACCACATAACTTTACATACTTTACTGCATGTACCAACATAAGCGATGTTGCATATATAAACCTATATATTCAATAGTACCTGTAGTCTTCAATGGCATACCAAAACAAATCATTGCTGGTTAGGATGGGATTGAAAGTTTTTGTAAGGACAACCTTTATGGAATGTGATGAAGTGATGAACACTTAAAAGTTCTGAGAGTAGTTGTAGGTAGTTAGTTTCTGCTTCTGTTGCTGAATGAAATGTCTCAGATAAGGAGTTGTTCTTAAAAGCATAAGCATGAACCCGCGATGCTTCAATTCTCTAAAATCCATGCAAAGATTTTCATATTACACCCAGCTTCGGTTCTCCTGTTCACAATGCTAGGCTTGTCCCTACCCTTCTCTTTTCTCTCAATACCCTAATCAAGGGCAATACATGTATGTACTTAATAGCAAATGATAAGTAGATATGACTGTGTTTGTGCTTATAATGAATTATGGATGTCCGCGGCACGCCAGCACTACAACAAATTACTAAGCCCCACATGAAAAATTATCCATGTGTATGACTATTTGTATGGCATTCAATTCTATGAATTTTTTTTGTGATAATTTTATGACTTCATCTATTTTATTTGGATTATTAATTAGGATATTTACATGGGGTTTAAATAGCATCACCTTATAAGTTACATCATTCTATTATTGGGGAATACTTTTGTACTTGAAATATTTTAGTCATATTTCTTCATAGGAATAATACTCCCTCCATGCTCTATTATTATTTTTGTTTTGATACATTGTGGTCGGCCACGAACATAATCAAGTAGGACTCTTAATTTGACGCAGAGGGAGAGTCAATTGCATGTTTTTCTCCCTCTAGAAAAAAGTTCTTAGGTACACCATCGGCTGCGTCCAGAATGCAATCCAGTGCCTATGACGAATTACTTACGCAGTTACGCCTAAGTCAAGGTTTTTTTGAGAAATTTTCAGCAAGATAGACAATACCCTGAGTCCTTGACAATATTTGGGAAAAAAATTCTGGAGCAAAATTGATAGTTTTTCAAAATAGTGAGATCATATATAATTAATCGGTTTTATATACTCTGTTGTTAAATACCAATTTTATCTTCAATCAAAGTCCATAACTTTTGGTGGCTATTTACCATCGTTGCTATTTACTGGGAGCATCATCTGCTGTTGTACAAGAAACAATTCTTTAAGGCTCCATTTGATAATAATATGGGAAATGATAGCAAAATTAATTGGTTTTTGTGAGAAATTGGAAAATGATGTTGTGAGTGTTACTTGTGTGGCTAGTTTGGTATTATTATGTAATGTTGGGCCATATTGTAATTATTAATATTCTTTGGTAGTATATATAGAAAGAGGAGATGGACTAGGGTAATCTAGTTTATCCATACCAATAGTTCTCTCCTCCTCTCTAAATCTAACAAATGAGTTGAGTCATATGGTGAGAGTTTCTCCTACTTTTTCGCTTTTACATGGTAGGAGAAAATTATTTGGGTGGAGAGCATCTCACCACATCACTCAACTCATTTTCCAACTTCTCATAAAAAATTAATTGGTTTTGCTATCATTTTCCATCTTGTCATCAAGTGAGTCTAATAGTCTAAATTATTACTACTTGTGCCTATGGCTCTACTTTTTCCTAACAGAATTATTTGTACAGTGAGCCTGTTATGTTACGCTTACCTTCAGTGTTACGCAGTACTCAACTTTGTGCTCATGGAGACTTACTCATTCTTAACGCAAACTACCAATGCTTGTGAGAACTACCTAAGTACATTTGCTTTTCGAGAGAGAGAGAGTCGTGTTTTGTACAGAGGTGCTTCGATGAGTTTATAAACTTGGTCCATTCAAATTGTGCAGCATTAGGTGGGAACAGTAAATGAGGTAGCGAGCGAAGCCTTCCATTAAGCTGCTTCCCCCTTTTCCCTCACCCTGCTCTTTCATTTCCACTTAAACTTCCCCGGTTTGGTTGGTTTGGGGGATAATTTGAAACTGAAATACAAATAATCCCTACTCAGCTATCTTCAACTGCTCGCTCTTCTTTCATCAAGCTGATTTGAGTTTTGTCCGATTTATTTATTATAGTTATTTGCTATTGTTGCGATCAAGCATTTATGAAGTTGTTGAGGTGTTATGGCTGCTACAAGAGGATAAAACTTCTCTCTAATTCAAGCTGAGAGAGGCATTTTTTTGACACATTTAATGTATAATAGGAGCTTGTGGGAGCTGTCCTAGCTCGACAACCACAATGAAGATGGGGATTGAAAAGGTATTGAAGGAGAAGTTTGGGGATGCCGTGAAGGACATCTGTCAAGTTCAAGATGAAATTACAAGTGAGACGACTGTTGAGGTGAGTTCGTTCAAGGGCATTTTATTTTCTGTTTTATTTTATCTTTTAAACAAATTGACACAGAAGATTTGGTGCAAGTGCAGGCAGTGAATGGTCATCTTGAGATATTGAGACCAGCAATCAAAAATTTTGGCGGGAGTGTGGAAGTTCTCTCTGTTGAAGGCGGGGATTGCATTGTAAAGTATATGGGTCCCGAGTCAATTGGTTCAGGTGTCAAAGCTGCAATCAAGGAGAAGTTCCCGGACATTGTGAATGTTGTCTTTACTGGTTAGGTTGGTTCCAGTTGTTGGTACAAGCTTAGAGCTATATCAAGTACTATATATGAGATGCAATTTTTCATGACATTTGAAGCAGCACCAACCTAATGTCTTGACAGTTGACACACACATTTCCAAGTGAAAAGCTTTTGTGTATACAACTACAACTACCGTTACATCTCACACTGTGGGTTTGGTACCATGAACGTTGTTTGTGATTCCTTATGTTAATAAATGGTATATACCCTTGTATTATCGTGAGTTTTATTTATCTCAGACAGTTAGACATGTTCTATCCTTTTCTTTTCCCCTTTTTGGCTTTTCTAGAAGCATGTGGCCTCTCCAATGAACTCTTGAAAGAAAGGATTGAATAAAAAGTCATTTGAGGAGTAATATCATGACAAGTATAATATATTTTTTTATCAAAAGGCTGGAGAGCACGATAAGTTCGGATTCTCGAGATTCGTCTTTGGGTTGAGACTTGCGAATTGTAAAGCAAATCAAAGTGAAAAAATAATAAGTCCTTCAAATTCACTTGGCTGCCTCAACTCCCCAGTCAATGGACGCGTATCATAAGAAGATTTGCCTTAGGTAGTTGCAGCTGTGATGATTGATTTCAGCCAACGTGACAGCTTAATCAAGAATGGGGTGTACGCAAAGTAGCAGGTGATTGTCCAAGTGATTAATCCCTGATATGAGTAAAATTTAAGAAAGAAAAAACTTTAGTCATTCGTACAAATTAGCAAAGGAAAGAGTATGTAGTGATAGTTTGATAAGGTTGCTTCGTGTTAGTCAGTAATGCCAACTACCTGGCCAAAGATCTCAATGTTTGCTTGGGGATAGTACCAGACGTGGAAAAACCTGAAATATTCAGTAGCATAAAATCAACACTAACATCTCATTTAGTTCTAACTTATTTTTATAATTCTGTAGTAGAAAAAGAGTGCAGTGAGCTTACTTCATTAGAGGAACCTCAGCAAGTGGGCAGCCAAGTCCAATAAGGGAAGCTAGTGCAAAACCCTGCAGTGTTCTATCGAGGGATAACCACATAAGTTCGGCGCCTGCAAATAGTATGTAGGCTTCAATGTTGTCTGCTACTCCGCCTTTGTACAATTCCGCACTCAACTCAATGAACGCCACCAATGCTCTGTCCTTGGATTACAAGAATGAATATACAAAGTCCGTATTAAATTAAGTAGACGGGCATGTTTGCACAGCGTAGTTGTGGAAACTGAAGTACATTACAATTGGCAACTAAGAAAATGTTGTTTCAGTTTGGTAGCTATTATTGTTTGTTATCATCTATTACTCACAGGAGCGAAGCAAGAGTTTCTTGGTATGGGCTACCCTGAGGAACCTTGGGAGGAAACTTCTCATCCAGTAAGAGTTGAAGCAATCCCACGGTGCAATAGAACAATCCGAGCAAGGGAGGTACCTACCAAACATACACACACATATATATGTATTTATGAGCCATTAAATAAAAGAGCTGCTCAAAACTGAACCCCATCTTCTCACTGAATTACTCCCCCAGAGAAATGGAGAAAGAAGATAGATTGATAATCATTCATATGTGTATATATATATATATATTACCCAGATATTAGTGTGAAGAGGACCGATATCTATAGACCCATTTTCGTAAACCACAAGATGAACTCTGGAATGGATGCCATCGATAAGGGGACCCAACAAGAAACCAGATCCGAAAAGCAAGAGAGAGACAGATGGCCAAATGGTTTTGAGACTATTACTACTACTGCTACTAATTGTTGTGTTGTTTTTTCTGTTTCTGAGGCTGCAAGTGAAAGTAGCAGGTTGTTTAATGGAGGCGGATTGTTTGATGGGTAGAGAAGGAAGATTCTTAAAATTACTGCTGAATGTAAAAGATGGGGAAGAGAAGGGCAGAGCCAGAGGAGGAGGAGGAGCAGCAACAAGAAGGGTTTGCATCATATTTTAATTAATGTGGTGGCTAGCTACCTCTTTGGGCCTTAATTGCTACTTCATCCTTCCTTCCTTTATTTGCTTTTTCAGTTTTAGCATCAGCACTCAGCAGTAGGGGTAACTGGTGAGAGTGAGTGCGGGGAGTTTCTCAATCATATAAATAAATTACAGCAAACTGCAACTATGGCCACTGACTTGTTATTCAATTTCAATTTACACACTTAATTTTTAATTTGTTTCAATCAATTCATACCATCTATTAAGTCCTTAGGGACCACATGAAATTCACATATGATGTTATTCATCTTTTGTTCATTATAATGATTATCATTCACACTTAAAAGGTTGAAGGGAAGTATTTTATTCAAGAATTTTTTACTTTAAAGGTGCGTTTGATTAAATTTTTATATTATTTTGAATTTTATATTTTAAGTTATGCCATTTTTAATGTAGAAAATGATAAAAATCTTGTCTTGTGAACTGTGTCCAAGCATAGAAAACAGAAAATCACCTCTCCCAAAAAAAAACATTTTCCTCAATTGCCTTGAAAATGCACATGTGTGAGTTAAAAGTGAGAATTGAATTGCCTGGAAAAAAAAAAGCTAATCAAATACTTTAAGTTGTCAAATCAAGTAAGAAATGCTCATTTTTCATTGAAAACGTTACCGATCAAACATACTCTCAGTTATTTAAATGAGGAAAGTGAAAACGTTTTAAGTTTGAATGAAATTTATTTTGTGGGTAAATAGTGAAAATGGTCTAACAAGTGACACGCAACTTTCTTTAAATATAGACACGATTGTATGGAATGGGCTAATCAATGAGTAAATTGATTTTTTTTTTATCAAGTTTGGTGGCTATAAGAAATTACATAATAATTTAGTGACTATTTTGGTAATTTTTGAGATAAATTAATTAATTATTGTTTATTTAATTACTATATGTTTGAGACCACCAAAACAAATATCCTCAACCACATATCTATCTGTGGCTGTCCTCATCTCTACCATCAATCAAAACAATTACTCTGTTGGTCATGCAGGCCGTGGATTGGCTCTTAGATATATATATATATATATATATATGTGGGCGCATTTTAAGTAAGGATATTAACTTAAGGATTATATTTACGGATTAGACCATTTGACATGTTTTTTGATAAAAAAAATTTGATGAAATTTGGTGGGAACATTCTTCATCATGTGTAGAATATCTCTACCAAATTTCATTAAAAAATTCAACCAGAAAGTGGATTAACTACATGATTGTAAAGATATATATATATTTCTTTCTGAACAAATATTTTTCAATCATGTAGTTAACCGACTTCCCGGTCGAATGTTTTGATAAAATTTGGTGGAGATATTCTATACCTGATGAAAAATATTTCCACCAAATTTCATCAACAAATTATATTGGGAAGCGTGCCAAATAACTCAATCTGTAAATAAGGTCCTTACTTGAAATTTTTCATATGATATATATTTATATGTATGTATATATGTTTGTGCGTGTTCATTTCTAAAGCATGGATACTTTATATATGATCGCCGTATCATATACATATTTTACACTGATACTTATCCGATACACCTGGATATATATATATATATATGATACGTATCAAAAATATTCGCATTTTTTATTTTTCAAATACTTCTTGAATACAACTATGATACACCACGGATACTTCTAAGATAAGACATATAAATATGATAATATTTTGTATAAGTAATAAATAGAGGCTAATTCATTATGTTGAAAATGTACGTTGATGTGGGGCTTTTCCATCAACTTGACCCATCATAATAGTATATTGAAATGGCGACAATTGACTTATTGACCAAGTCTAATGGAATGACCAACGTGATAGAGATGAACTTCGAGAATGAAATATTAGGCCGAGGTCAAACGCCCAACTCGAGAATAAGAAGAGCTCACTTTGACCAAAATCAGATGCTCATTTTGGTTTAGATCAGCCAGGCCCAAGGGATTACCTTGGCTTAAATCATCCATGCCTAAGTGATCACCTTGGCCTAAGTCAGCCAAGTTCAAATGATCATATTGGCTTAAATTAACCAGGCCCAAGTGTAATACCCCATTGATTCATTCCACCGTAATTTCCTTTATTCGTCCATTTGTTTAACCATGAGTGGTGAAATATCGATTCGTGGAGATTCGTAGCTTTTTAGCACTTGCACTAGTTATATTAGTGTACTTACACTCTTATGAGTAATCGTTTCATGATTCAGGTGGTCCGAATCAATATCGACTAGTTGATTGTGCATTTTGACTTCACGTGATTCATTGATTCTAACCAACTTTGGACTTTTGTAACTTCTCCATTTCTTGTTTGATTGAGTCTCTGTTTTTGCCTATGTCTAGTTTTTGTGTCATTCTACAACTTTTGTGTTTCGACTGAAGCCAATTCATACTCCTAGTTGGTCCAAACAGAGCGCGAAGTAGGCCGGTTAGCGAAATTTGATGGTTCGGTAATATAGTGGTAGAGCGCTGTCTTCGACGAATTTTTGGGAATTATCCATCCATAATTTAAAGAAACTTCCTAAGGAAACTTTTAGATCTTTGAATTAATTTTCCATGGACATAAAGATCACCACCATCCGAGTTCCGAATAAGGAGTTATGACCAAAATACCAACCGCTATCAGTGCTGCAGGAAGCAAAATCTTGGCTAAGAGCTTCCAAAATCGATCTTGGAGCCCTTTGTGTCGAATTTTAACCATCTTTAACCAAATTTTCTCACTATTTATCGCCACAAAACCTCTTATTTTGAGCCATACACTCCCACAACTCCTCAAGAAAGTTCTAGAGAGAGAGTGAAGGATTCTTGAGAGATTGAGAGGATTATTCATATTGGTTCAAGATTTGGGGCTAGTTTATAACTATTCATCATCTTCTACCTCCATTTCCTCCATGGAAGCTTAAAGGGTGAGCTAAGGTTTCGGATTTTGGCTTCTACACCTCTCATCATATAAGGTTGGAACATTACTCCTAAACTTATTTTTCAAATTATTACATGTTGTATTAGAGATTTATACTCAAATTGGGGATTTTCTTGAAAACCCTAGGTTGTTTACATATCATGAGGGTTGGGGTAGATAAAGCTTCAATTAATGGTTAATATTGATGGATTATTACTTCAATTGCATGCTTTAACAATTAAATCCATGTTCTAACATATACATATGAAAATCTTTAAGAAACCCATCTTGTAGTTACATGTTTAACCTAGAAATTGGAGTCTTAGGATTTGTGCTTATAAAATGGTTGATTATGGATTATAAATGATAGATACACATAAATATACCATTAGTTGCAATTGTAGAACATTATTTATGGGATTTGCACTAAGAACCCACTAGGGCGAAATGATATGTTATAATTGTCGAGTCTAGCTCCTTGTATGGAACATGGTAGGCACTAGTGACAAAAATATAACCTCAACACGTCCTAGAAATGCTAGGAACATGATTTGGTGGGGCGTAGGTTTCTATTGCCATAATTATATATACTTAAGCGTGCCATAAGTATACTAATTAGGCGAGTATCACAATAACTAATGATTGGTCAGGTAGAATAAAATGAGAACCTTGACACTAATCACACGGCCTTAGTTTACACATACTACATGCCAATAATGCACAAGTTGGCCATAGAATGTGAATAACCATGTAACATAAGGTTACTGATGCAAAGCGTGATAACGACGCATATGATAATGATATACAAATGTTGTACAATTGTATAATTGTGTATATACATATGAAATGCCATACATATGATGGATGATGTGATTAATGATATATATATATATTTTCATAAAGGAATCGGTATATTCATGTTGTTATGATCACACGTATGGGTTGGATTGATAGACCGAGCACCGGGTCGCTATCACGTGGCTCGAAGACAAGTTGCCTAATTTTTGCCCTTAGGTGAAAATCCCTAAACTGTGCACAGAAAAATATTGGTAACTCCACCGGGTGGTTGAATTCCACGAAAGGGAGGATTGATGACTCTGCCAGGTGGTTGAAATCCCACGAAAAGAGTGCTCACTCGTTGCATCTTGCTTTTCGACTGACTATGTGTCATAAGGCTATAGAGTTTCCCCGACAAGTGTGAACACCCGAATCCACAACTCTCGTGTGAATCTGGTTTTTATACAAAACGAGCATTCTGCATCAAGACTTGAATCATCATGCATATAGAAGGCTATTAGGAAAGACCCAACTTCTGTTTGAGGATTCAACATTCCCAGATCCGTTGGGAATCTACCACTACTAATGTTGTCACTTCGCTTACTAGGACAATTTTTGGACATTTTTAGACAATTTTCAAATGCTAGACGCAAGTCCCCACCGCGCGACTACTCCCAACCGCACGGTTGGCTGCTGACTGCACACCCCAGCCGCAGGTCCCAGCCGAACCCCTGCGGCTAGCCCATTTTGAAATATTTTTTGAGCAAAAATTTCTCTCTAAATAGGACCCTTAGTGTGATATTCCGAATCTTAAAACAAACATTTTAGTATCATTTAAATATGTTTAAGTATTTATTAGTATTTTCAATCATGTTTGTACATTTGATAATATCAATTTATTCCTAATGTGTGGTGAATAGTATAATTGTGTATTTTGCCATGATGTTTGATTTTGTAGGAAGAATGTGAGTTAGATTTATAAGAACTCATGTTAGAATAATAATTCAAGAAGAACTTATTTGAAAATAAAGTATGTAAGTGGATTTAGTTGTTTGAAATAAAAATAGAGGGGGGTAGTGTGTAAATGGCATAACATGTGTATGATTGAATCAATTGATAATCTTAAAAATATAAGAGAAAATTGAGAGAAAAACAGGGAGAAGAAGAGAAAAATAAGGAAAATTAGAGAATTAAAGTTTGGTAAGTTTAAACTATGTTATTTATGTTTTTATCATCCTTTTATTGTGTTTGTAGTAATTGAAATTCAAAAATTATGATTGAAAATGAAAGAACATGGTTTTGAGTTTCTTTCTTGGTGTTCTTGTTTGTTGTGATGATATAATTGAATTTTCTTAATTATGAAGAGATAATAATAGATGGCATAGTAGAAATCATACTAAAATTTTATAAGTTTTATAATTTTGGAAGATTGGTCTCACTGTGGGAGAATTGTTATAACTCCTTGTAAAAACATTTGATTTATGCACCGTAAATTGCATTAAAAAGTAGACACACAGAGCTTTCCAAAAATATATGGTAGAGCACCTAGCTCTCAGCCAATTGGTACAGTTTAATCCATGAAGTTGGACTATTGCCATAAGTTATATTCTGGACAGCATGTTTGTACCGAGTTATTTTGTGAATATCCGATGTTTTAGTAGTTGGATTATGCTCAAATTTTGGAATGTTGTTTATAGACATGTTGTGTAAATACTCTAAAAATTTGGTGATGATTGGAGAATGGAAAGTACCTAGTTTGTGCAAGGGATCCAGACTGCACCTAATTTCGAAAGGTTGTAATGTGTTGTAAATTAATAAGTGCATAAGGAGTATACATTTGTGTAATTGTTAGTGTATTTTTCACACTTATAAATGATTATATTGATGTAGAATTGGAATACTAATTATGTTAGATTGGTAGGTGAAGGAACAAATACTTCTAACGCACCGAGAAAATAGAACTTGGAACTACGTTGGTGTGGACTTGAGGTGAGTGTACTCACTTGGAATTTATATATATTTGAATGTATAAATGTGAAGGGTGGTGTGGAATATATATGTTGATATTATCATGCTTGGTAAAGTAGAGTTGAGTCGTGACTTGATTGAAAGAAGAGTATGGAAAGCTACATCTGATGCCCATTATATATAGGGCTAGAAGATGGGTATATGGAATGGATGCTTGATGCCTAATAATTGAGGCTATAGAGCGGTTATATGTGTGGTACATCTGATGCTCAATATATATAGGGCTAGAGGATGGGTATATGGTATGGATGCTTGATGCCTAATAATTTAGGCTAGAGAGCGGTTATGTGTGTGGTACATCTGATGCCTTAAATGATGGCTAAAGGATGGGAATTGAATGTGATTATATATAATATGTATATATATACTTTTACATATTATTGTTAAGGAAAGTGGTGCATTCACTGAGCCTATAGCTCATGCCTTTATATATGTTTCTCTTTACAGGTATCAAGAATGGATGTCCACTGCCAGGTCTAGGATGGGTGGAAATGTTTATAGAAAAAGACACTATGTCGTTTTTGTTTATTGTATATATTTTTTCAATAAGTTAAGCACAAACAAATGACAAGTTTTGAGATGTAAATATTTACTAGTCTTATCTTGGAAACTTTGACTAGACATCCTTATATGTGTGTAAGTTGTGAATATTTGTTAGTATTATTTTTTTTAAGACAATGTTGTTGTTTTTAAAAAAAAACAAATCATGGATATGGGATGATGTTGACTTTGGAAATGATAATATTATTATGTTCTCTTAATTATTTTTGTTGTTCGGGTGTGACACTTATGGTCTCATTTGGATCATCAACACTCAAGAAAGTTTTAGAGAGAGGAAGTTATGTCAATATTCTTAAAGAGAGTTTTAGAGAGGGAATGTTGGAGAGAGAGATACTTTTAGAGAGAGAAAGTTAAAGATAGAGGGTTCTAGAGAGAGTAAGTTTTAGAGAGAGGAAGTTCTAGAGAGAGAAAATAAGCAAGCAAGGAGATCAAGGCAAGAATCTTTTATTTTTTTTCAAACACATTAGGCAAGGATCTTTTATTCTTTTCAAGCATATCATATACGCATTTCTATAGACTTTTTGAATTTAAATACTGCATTTCAACTATAACGCTCGTTGGCAGCCTATTAAAAGACTTACACTCATACGGTTTCCATGCTTTTAAAACAGTCGCATATTCCCTTAAGACAGGTGCTTATTAACCAACAATTAGGTTTTCTCAAATTTTTAAGCTCAACTAGGACAAATTTTAAGGATTATCAAGAAAATCAAGCATTAGGATATGTAATTACTATTAATCTAAAAACAAAATGTTACAATCTCCCTCACTAAATAAAATTTCTTCCCCAAATTTTCGATAACGCGTCTTAATTGAACAACTTGGGATATTTAATACGAATCTTGATCTCTGACTTCTACATCGCCTCCTTAGCTCCGTGATGCAACCACAAGACCTTCACTAATGGTATGACTTTGCTCCTAAGCACTTGATCGCAATAATCTAATATTTGAATTGGCCAAGTTTCATATGTTCCATTATCAAGAAGCTTTAAATCCTCTTATTGGACTATACGGATCATAAACATATCGACGAAGTATCGACACGTAGAAAACATTATGAACATATGACATTTGAGGTGGTAATGCTAATTGATACGAGACATTTTTAACATGCTTTAAGATTTCGAAAAGCCCAATATAACGAGAAGTGACCTTTCCTTTGCTACCAAACCGCGTAATACCAAAATGAGTTTTAGTTTTTAAAAACACATGACTAACCATTTCAAATTCCAAAGGACGACGACACTTATCGGTATAACTCTTCTGCCAACTTTGTGCGATGAGAAGATGTCGAATAATCTAGATTGTATTGGTAGTTTACTCTACTAGTTCTAGACCTAATAAAGTTATTTCCCCAAATTTATACCAATAAATCGAAGATCTACATACTCGACTATAAAGGGTTTCGTATGGCGCCATGCTTATACGAGCTTGATAGTTGTTGTTGGATGCAAACTCTATTAATGGTAAATGCTTGACCCAATTCCCACAAAAATTTAAAACACAAGCCATCAACATATTTTCAAGTATCTGGATAACTTGTTTAGATAGTTCATCAGTTTGTGGGTAAATGTCATACTAAATTTCAATGAAGTGCTTACAGCTTTTTTCAAACTCCCCCAAAATCAAAAAGCAAAATGAGGATCTCGGTCAGATATAATAGTGAAAGGTATTTCATGGAGTCTTACTATCTCTCAAACAAATAACTTGTTAAAACTTTCTACATTTTGATTATTACGAATAGGAAGAAAATGTGCAGATTTCCATCAATTTATTGACAATCACCCAAATGGTATCTTGACCACCCAATAGTTTAGGTAGTCCCGAAACAAAATCCAATGTGACATGTTCCTATTTTCACTTTAGAATGGGTAAAGATTGAAGTTACCCCGTGGGTCTTTGATGTTCGGCTTTCATTAGTTGATAAGTCATAAACCTACCCACATAGTTCGCTACATCATGTTTCATACCACTCCACCAAATTTTTTTACACATGTCCTGATATATTTTTTGCTTATCGGATGAATAGAAAACTTAGAATGACTTTACCCAAAATTTAATTTCTATGCCCCGAATTCTTCGGTACCACTAACCGACCTCAAACCCAAATTCCACCATTGGTACCAAGCTCATATATCTCCATTTCTAACTCCTAAAACCAAACTATTACTTGGTAAAGACCCAAAAATGCCAAACTGCACGGCTCTAGTCGTATCAATACTACAAATAAAAACCCTTATCTGCAAAAATCTATTTAGGCATAGTAAATTAGGAAATAAGGACTCAGTCCAAATCTCGGGAGATGGATCTTGACGTTTATTAAAAAAAATTGGGAACTTTGAAAACTCTTTTTCTTTTAACTAAAATAAAATTAAAGTTAGAGAATAACTAATTATCAAACATAAAATAGATTAATCAAATATTGAAAGAGATCAAGGGTTAAAAATCTACCACCAATTACTTCGATTTAACTATTTATAAGACCATATGTATGTACCCAAGATAAAATAAAAATTCTAATTTTCTTAAACACTTAGGAGTGACTTATGGTATGTAGTGTGATCCTAGTATTCAAGTAAACTAGTAGTTCTAAGATATAACTTTCAAACAATTCTTCATCTTTTAATTAAATATTTTATAAATTCTAATTTTCTTCTTTCAAAAAAATAATAACATGAATTAAAGTAAACTTTCAATGAATCGTCACTTATGGAAAACACAAAACTTCAATACCCATCCATATTAACAATTAAAGTTTTAGAAGAGAACTTAGTAATTAAAATCAACTCCAAAAAATTCTATAGTGTGTAATTTGTTTATCAAGTCAATAGTAACACTAAATTGGATTGCCTCCTTTGGAGGTCAATCAAAAGAAATTTTTTTTAAAAAAAATAAAATGAAAATTTAAGCCCATATGTAAAACATACAATAACATAAGTTAAATCAATCACTACACAAAAAACAGCCTTTTGTGACTTTTTATCTCGCTACATTTGTTGACAGTCATAATGTTTATGACTGGCCAATGATAATCACAAAGGTCAAAGAGTTATAAAATGAAATATTTGTATTTACTAATGACAGTAAAAAAATGACTATATTATAATTGCCATACGCAATCACAAAATGACTCCGGTAATAACTTAAGTTTATGACATCTATATGCAGTCATAAATTATGGTCAAAACGACATCGTACAATTAAATATATAAACTCCTTCCCAAAAACTCTATAGGTGTGTTTGACGTGTCGGATTAAAAAGTTGGATAAGATTATTTAATCCCATTTGAACGGAATAAAACAAACCCACCTTAAGTTCCAACAAATTCCAAACATAAAATAAAATAAAGTTATTGTATCCCACCACTTTATCCCGCGCGTCAATAGCAGCGTCTATGACTCCCATATCAGAAAAAGTGTATGACCCCCATCTCTCATCTCACGCTGTTTTTGTGAGAAATCATCTTCCACCGCCGATTTCATCATCATGTCCGATCTCACTATTTTTATATTACTCTCACACATTTGATTCAACATAAAATCATTTAGATCTCACTGTTTCCTCCCATTTCAAGCTGATTCATAGCTAAATCGTTTAGATCTGGTTAAGCCTTAAATTTCATTCTTGTGTTCATCCGAATTCTATTTGAGTTTGCTGTGTTAGCAGGGGAATTCTACCCTTTGGATTCAGATTTTGTTTGGGTTGTAGTGTTAGCACTCAGGTAATTTTTACAATTTATATATCCTTAGTTCTTTATTTATTTTAAATGATTTAATCTATAAGGTTGTTAATTTGGAGCATTTAAATCTGAAAACTTAAAGTTTTCAAATTTAAGTGGTTCCAAACTTATTTGTTTACTAAAACTTAATTTTTACCACTGAAAACTTAAAAATTTTCATCAAAAGTTTTAAGTGAAAAATTTGACACTTAAAACTAAAATCTAAATTTTAAAGTATGTGAATTTACCAATTCTACCCTCTTTTAAAACAAAAACACACGCACATGTCCCTTACCTCTTCTTACTCTATGCACACCAACCCTTCCCACAACGCAGAACCCCTCTCTCTCTTTTCTCCTTTGTTTATGATTCATTGCATTCACACACACACACACATATATATATATATATATATATCTTTCTTCCTCTCTTGAGCCCTAGCAGCCGCAACAAACACACACAAATTGAGCCATAATTTTTTCCCCTTTCTCTCTCACATTTGTTTATGTCTCTCTAGAATTTGTAGCTAAATCTTTGTTAGGGTTTTTGAAGTTTTTCGAAAGTATATCAATCATATTTTGGGGTTTTTCAGTATCAAGATTGAAGGGGCTATTTATGTTAAATATTGAAAATGCCCTATGTGTGTGTCCATATTCAAATCTACTGTGAATTCTTAGCTGTGTAGCACACTTGGTAGTGTTGTACTTGGTTGTATTGTGTACACTCGGTTGTGGTTCTTTCACAGATTGGTGCTGTCATAAATTCAGACATTGTTATTGATCCTAATCTTTCTTGATTTGGTTTGTTGTGTTACACTTGGAATCTGTGCTTAATTGTTATTGATATGTTTGTTGCTGCTAATAGTGAGTGGTTTAATTTCCCTTTAATTTGCTGTGTGATTCTTCACCTTGTCCTAGTGATTAAATAGATGTCCACTAGCTACTAATTTAGGATGTTAGTAATTTTCATAAATGAAATGGGTTAACTTGGTAGAATCATTTGATCTAAATAAAATAATATAGGAAAAATTGTCATATTAAAAAAATCAGTTTTCAGATGTGTTATATTTTAACAAACAACATTTTTTCAGATATAGTTTTTAGACCTAAACAAACAGTTTTTTCAGTTTCAGTTTTTAGTTTTTCAATTTTCAGTTTTCAGATGTTTTATCAAATGCCACCTATGTGTTTATTGCTAAAAACTATGCTTTTCAATTGAAGAACAATAGTGAATCATTCTTCGCATTATAACAGATGCCCATCAAATATTTGAAGAAATGCTTCAATGGGTTTGTTTTACTTGGCCTTGGTTTTAAAGATCTTATATTCACATTATTGATCTTTTCTTGATGGGATTGCGTATGTTTGATGAAATGCTTCAATGGGTTTATTTTACTTGGCCTTGTTTTTAGAGATTTGGTTTACATTATTGATCTTTTCTGTTTTTCAAATCATTCAAGGATTTCAAAGGTTCCACAAAATCCACACAGCAAATCTTATAGTTTCTTTCATATCTCATCAAAGGTATCCACATAGCAAAGCCACAACTCGTCACAGGTTATATTTTTTCTTCTTCATTTTCTTTTTAGTATATAATTTTTTTTCTTTTTTATACTGTTGATATTTCGAAGTATTTCGTTTTATTAATTTTTGTTCTCAACGCTGCTTGTGCTGCTGTAAGTTTCAGTTATATATCTTAAGTTTTCATACCTAAGATTTGAAAAATTAGGGTACTTGCTTGGTTCAATGAACTTCTTTCTTATGTATATTTTAAACAAATAAATTTCTCAAGATTATAGTTAAGTTAGTAATGGTTTATAATCTTATAAGATGTATTTTTTTGGGTGGAGATATTGGCACCCCAAAAAACACTTGGATACACTCCCAATTTCAATCATTTAGTCCTTCACAACCGAGTAATGTTTCTGTAACTTGGCTTTTGAGGGCCAAGCATAAGCCTATATACTTAGTCCTTGACAACTGACTAAGACATTATCAAGTTTATACTTGGTCCTTTACAACTGAGTAACATACACCTTACTTGGTTGTTAATGACTAAATGAAAAGTGTGAGTGTTTTCGAGACATATTGGGAGTGCTAATAACTCCACCCATTTTTTTGTATGACTACATTAATGCAATTTGATGTTAGTTGATTGGGTTGATTTTTTGCATTAATTTAGCTTTGTTCAATGACCTTCTTTCTTATATATTTTAAAGAAATAAATTTCTCAAAATTATAATCAAGTTAGTTGGTTTAAAATATGGTAGGATGGAATTTTTTTGGGTATGATTACATCAATGCAATTGGATATCAATTAGTTAGGTTGATTTTCTGCATTAATTTGGCTAGGTTCATTGAACTTCTTTCTTATGTATATTTTAAACAAATAAGTTTCTCAAGATTATAATTTAGTCATGGTATATAATTGGTAGGATGCATTTTTATCTTATTTTTTTAGTATGATTACATCAATGCAATTAGATGTTAGTTAGTTGGGTTGATTTTATGCATTTATTTGGCTTGATTTACTATTTATATTAACTTATTTTTATGCATTTGTGTTTAACTGATTATAAAAAGTTGTTTTGATTACTTGGGTTGAAGCATGGTTGCTTATGCTACAAAAATGCAGAAAACTTACGAGATTTAACATTTTGTAATTTTTTTGGAGATGGTGGTTATATTTTTTGGAAAGTCTTGTAAGAACATACCACCAATAATTGGTATTAAATGAGCCCACAACATCCCATTTATTGATCTCCCCTATGCCTATTATCTAATAAACTAAAGTACTACTCGTGCGATGCACAGGCGAATTTATCAAAATAATTTTTTGATGTAATGAAAAAGTAAACGTACGAATTTAATAATATTTCCATGATAATAAAGAACCGAAATTGAAAAACCAATAGGATTCAATATGAATAACATTCGTAATATTTAGAGTTTGTTGAATAAAAATTGTTTAACATAAAGTTCCATAAAAGCTTGTTGATAACATTGTTGTTTATTCTTTTGCGTATACTTTTTACTCTCTATTCCGCTTTGCTTCGTTATTCCTTCAAAAGAAGAAAAAAATATAAGCATTATTAGATTATATGTCTGTATTTGATATTCTTGGAAATGGTTTTTGTGGGAATAAGGTGGATTGTTTTGTGGGAATATGGGTTTTAGGGAGAGTGAAATTTATGGGATGTACAAATTTACATAGTTGGTGGGGAAAAAAAATTTAAACAAAAGTTCAGGCTTTGAGTTTAGCCTCTTTGTTTTTTTATATTGGCTTTCCTTGTGCTTAAGTGGTGTGTGTATAATTAAAACAAATGTTGTGAAAAAACATACTTAACAAATAAGATGGTAATTAAGAAACATCATATATCAACTCAAGGTCCGTATGGGTCCAGTAAGTTTCGCAAACCTTTTGATTTGACACTTGTAGATTTTGGAAGAGTGTTTTGGTCCTGAAAGTAAAACATATAGAATCACAACATAAAAATACTTATGCGTTACTTCAAATTAAAATAAGGTACAACATAATCCCTTTTAAAAAAACTATATATGGGTATTGTTTCTCACTCAGGCATTTTGTCAAACAACATGGAGGCATGCTTTTTTTCCTACTATTTTGGTTGTTTGCTGCCCTACTAATTTGTTTATTTTCTGATTCTTTGCCATTTATTTTCATTTGGGTATCTATGAATTGAAGAACATATATAGTGAATCCCTTTAAAAAAAGCTATATATGGGTATTCTTTTTCACTCAAGCATTTTGTCAAACAACATACATGCATGCTTTTTTTTTAATATTATAATATTTTGGTTGTTTGCTTCCCTTTAGAGAGACGTATTGCTACAAACATCAGGATTTGTTTTTCCCCAAAATTCTTCCTCTTGCTATGGGTTGTTTGCTGTCGTTTAGAGAGATCTATTGCTACAAATATCGGGATTTGTTTTTCCCCAAAATTCTTCCTTTCGCTATATTATACCATTTTTCATGAAAACCCTTAGCAAAATAGAAATACAAATAAAAAAAATGGAAAGAGTAGTACCTGTTCGAAATAAAAAGAACGGCTGTAGAAAAGGCATAGTACAGTGTAAATCTTTTCTCCTTTATACAAATTACCATTAAACTAATGTAAAAGCTGGAAAGGTTAAGTTTAATGGGGGAAGATGAGGAAAAGGAAAACTGAAATATATAAGAGGATAGATGATTCAAAAAAAAAGAAATGGAGAAAGATTAATTTAATGCGGACAATGTTTAAAAAAGAGGGCATTTAATAAAACTACACGTGGAACTTTGTGGTTTCGAGGGAGTGTTTTACAATAGTAGTAGTAGTAGTAGTAGTAGTAGTAGTAGTAGTAGTAGTAGTAGTAAATTTGCTTTTTCTACTAGATCTGCAAGTACTTTAAGATCAATAATGTTATTCTTTTTATGACTCTCATATATTAATGCGATTCTTTTGGGCAATAATATTAGTTTTCTAACACTCTAAAATCATCTTTGGTGACACTTTACATGAATTTTTTGGGACATCTTTTATACATTGAGTGCTAGAATATTCATGTGGAGTACTAATAGCATTACCCATTCTTTTTTCCTTGTTATGATAATGCTATAGGTACATAATGTGATTTCATTTGATGTCGTTTGGGTGTTACGTTGGCGGGGGTATATAGTTCCTTTTTTATTTTTAATAATATTATTATTTATTTAGTATGTGCATGTATGAATGAATGTTAGTTTGTTTTCTTTAAGGGATATACAGTTCATTTTTTTCTTTTTTAAAGTCTATTCATTCTTAAAGTAGTTTCTTTAAGGTATTTTTTAAATATGTTGAACCGTTGCATTTGTATCGCATCATACCAATACAAAGACTCTAGGATCTTTAATTCATATATTCACATTCACTTGTTTAAAACAACTCTATTTAAACCAAATACATTTAAAATACACATGATTAACTTTTTGTCATTATCAAAATAAGATTAAGACCTTCTAGGTCAACAATCTCCCCCTTTTTGATGATGACAATAAATTAATGTGTGTTATCAATAAATAATAATATCTTAAGGAGTAAATTTTTAAACAATAAACAAGCTCCCCCTTAATATATGCATATAAGTAGAAAATAGAGAATAATAAGTAATCCAAGCACAATAATAAAATGAAAGTAATAGTTTAATAGTTAAAACTTAAATATAGTCATAGTTTTAAGAGTGTGTACCATTATCACTCTTTAAACTTGGCTTAAAAACTCACACACATTTTTTGTCCCCCTTTGATATCATTAAAAAGAAGGAGTTACTCTTGAGGTTGTGGTTATGGTTGTGGTGAATTGGACTCATGTACACGTCACCTAGTGGATCGTCTCGAGCTACTGGAAAAAAAATTGGCTTAGGCCAACATGCTGTTTTTGAGGATAGCATGCTGTTTTTGAGGATAGCATGCTGTTTTGCTACTCTAGAATCGTCAAAAATCTGCTAGAATATCAAGTCCTTTGTGGGAGAATTGCTATAACTCTTTGTAGAAAATTCCGATTGATGCACTGTAAATTGAGTTAGAAAGTAGACATATAGAGATTTACAGAAATATATGGTAGAGCACCTAGTTCTCAGCCAATTAGTACAGTTTTAGCTGTGAAGTTACACCATGTCCAATTTTCTATACATTGTTTTGCCATTTTGTGCTAATTTTTCATCGTAAATCATTCTAATGCTGCACAAACTTGTTAAATTCCATAATAACATGTAAAAATAATACTTAGCAAGTTTTTAATTTAAATAAAATAAATAACTAAATATAATTAACATAATTAATTTATGCTAAAAATTAAGCATTTATCAATGAACTTTTTGGATTTAAATTGGATATCACAAGCTCTAGTCATACCAAGTTCACGTTGAATAGTACTAAAACAATCATCCGGGAGTGGTTTAGTGAAAATATCCGCAAATTGTGATTCGGTTCTAACAAATTCAATATCAACATCACTTTTTTGTACATGATCACGAATAAAATGATGTCTTATCTCAATGTGCATAGTACATGAATGTTTTATGGGGTTCTTGGTCAAGCTACTAGCACTAGTGTTATCACATTTAATGGGAATGTGGTAAGACTAATTCCAAAGTCTTTTAGTTGTTGTTTAATATATAAAGTTTGTGCACAACAACTTCCGACTGTCATGTATTCGGCTGCGGCCGTTGAAAGGGCCACCGAATTTTGTTTCTAACTTGACTAAGATACTAGTGCGTTTCCTAGAAAATGACATGTGCTATTAGTGCTTTTTCTATCGATTTTGTAACCGGCAAAATCCGCATTGGCGTGTAAGTGGGATTTTTTTGGATTCGTTTGGAATCATGCGCATAGACAAACACTAAACATGATGTTCGGCCTAGAAGCCGTCAAATAATATAAGCCACTGATCATACCTCGATAATTCTTAATGTCGACACTCTTACCACTTTTGTCTTTATCAAGTTTCAACGTTGAACTCATAGGCGTACTCATTGATTTAGCGCCTCCCATGTCGAACTTCTTCAAGAGTACCTTCACATACTTCTGTTGATTGACAAAGATCTCATCTTTGCATTGCTTTACTTGCAATCTAAGAAAATAATTCATCTCTCCCATCATGCTCATCTCAAATTCCTTTTACATACAAGTAGAAAATTCTTTACAAAGATTGTTGTTAGTAGAACCGAAAATAATATCATCAACATAAATTTGCACAAGTAGCATATCATTGGCATGATTCGTAATAAATAAAGTAGTGTCTACTTTGCCTCTAACAAATCCATTATTAAGCAAAAATGAACTTAATCTATCATACCATGCTCTAGGTGCTTGTTTCAAAACATATAATGCTTTATACAATTTAAACACGTAATCCGGATGTGTATGATTTTCAAATCCGGGGAGGTTGTTTTACATAAACTTCCTCTTCAATAAATTCATTCAAAAAAGCATTTTTCACATTCATTTGATATAGTTTGAAAATTTTAAAGCAGGAGTAAGCTATTAGCATGCGAATAGCTTTTAAACATGCAATGGGTGGATATGTTTCTTTATAATCAATGCCCTCTTTTTTATTGTATCATTGGGCAACGAGCCTAACTTTATTTATAATAATTACACCACTTTCATCCTTTTTATTCCAAAATACCCATTTAATACCTATAATAGTATGATCATTCGATTTGGGAACAAGTGTTCGCACTTTGTTTCTCTCAAATTAGTTGAGCTTTTCCTGCATAGCCATCATCCAAGATTCATCTTGTTCAGCTTCATTGATATTTTTAGGCTCAAATTGAGAAATGAAAGCCACATTATTGCATACATTTCTTAAGGATGATCTAGTCATAACTTTACTAGATAACTCTTCAAGGATTTGATCAATAGGGTGATTGGACACAAATTTCCAAGTCTTGGGTAAATCATTCGAGTTTTGCTCGATTTTATTTTCTAACTTTTTAGGAGAAGCTTGAGCACTCGATGGTTCTTCCTTAGATGTGCAATAGAAGTACCATTTTCATTTTAAACTTTTCTACAGAATTTAGCAAATACATGAGGTGTTTCACTTTTATGAGTAAGAAACAATACCTAAATAAATCTAGAAAAGTCATCAATAATCATAAAAGCATACAATTTACCACCTAAACTAGTAACCGAATTAGGTCCAACTAAATCTAAATGTAACATATCAAATGGTCTAGTAGTAGTAATATATTTCTTAGATTTAAAGGAAGACTTGTGTTGTTTACCAAGTTGACAAGCATCATCAATTTTATCTTTAACAGATTTAGTTTTAGGCAATCTTTTAACTAATTCATTTTTAGATAATTTGTGAATTAAACCCATATTAGCATGACCTAATCTTCTATGCTAAAACCAAAAAATCCCATCATTTATGGCAGATAAACATTTAACATCTTGTTAGGATAAATCATCAAGTTCAAGAGTATATACATTATTAGTTCTATATGCAACAAGCAATGTAGAATTATCACTAATATTTTTCATAATGCAACGATTGGATCTAAAAATAACTTCATGTCCTTTATCACAAAGTTGACTAATGCTAAGTAAATTATGCTTCAAACCTTAAACTAGAAAAACATTGTTAACACAAATAAATTCCTTACCAACCTTACCTATAACGATGAATTTTCCCTTGGCATTATCCCTAAAAGTTACATTTCCTCCTCATTTGGGAATGAGACTTAAGAAGTTGTTTTTATCTCCCGTCATGTGCTTCGAACATCCGCTATCCAAGAACCACTTGGTCTTGCTACTTTTTGCTCCAAGCACACCTACACCATAACTTTGAGAAACTTCTCCTGTGGTACCCAAAATGTGTTAGGTCCCTTTGAGTTAGCATACATAATGGTTCCTTTTAGAACCCAAGCAAGTTTTCTCTTTGGAAAACTTTTGTTTTTGTAGAAGCAATAGTCTAAATGATGAGAATTTTTACCACAATATGAACAAAGATAAGTAGGATCATGAGGTGTGTATGTTTTGAAGAAACTTTTATAATCCTTTTGATTATTGATTTGATTAAAACCCAAGCCGGCTTTATCAAAGACACACATTTGCATTTCCAATAGTTTATCCAATTTATCTCTTCCATTTGTAAACTTGGTTAGACTATTAGTTAGATTATCCACTTGATTTTTCAACTTAACATTTTCTAATACAAGTGTGTTTGGAATTTTCTTTTATTTTCCCCTTTTCAGGGTTTTAATATCATTTTTCAAAGCAATGTTTTCTTTTTCAAAAATGTCACATTTGCTAGAAATTGTAAGGTTATCCTTTTTAAGATTTGCATATCTCTTAGAAAGAGTATCAAATTTAATATGCAATTCTTCAAACATTTCATATAACTCATCAAAGTTATTTTCATCATTATCATCATCACTAGAAGAGTTATAGTTAGATTGTACCTCATCTTCTTGAGCAACTAGGCAAAGGTTTGTTGTTTTCTCGTCACTAAAATCGTCATCCGATTCTTCATTTTTCGAGTCACTCCATGTGCTTTTGAGAGCATGTTTTACTTGCTTGAAAACTTTATCTCTGTTTTTCTTTCTTCTAACAGGACAATTGGTTTTGAAATGTCCCGGTTCATGGCAATAGAAGCATTTCTTGACTTCTTCACTTTCAACTTTTGATTGAGATGGTTTATCATGATTTCTTCTAGATAAAAAGACATTGTTGTTCCCTTTTCCTTGATAGCTCTTCTTTTTAGCTATAAATTTCATAAATTTCCTAGATAAAAGTACCATGTCTTCATCTCCTCCGGATGACTCTTCTTCATCCTCGTTTTGACTTGCTTTAAGAGCTAATGTCTTATTTGACTTTAATTCGGCCTCTTATTCTCTATTTAGTTCTTTCTCATGGGTTTTAAGAGAACCCAAAAGCTCATCCATGTTAAGTGTTTTGAGATTCTTAGCTTCTTGAATTGTCGTCACTTTTAGTCCCTATTTCTTTGGAAGAATCCTAAGAATTTTTCTTATCTTATCTTTATTAGAATAAACCTTCCAAGAAAATCCAAATCATTGTAATAATAGAGAATCTACCATACATGAAGGCAAGAGATTCATTAAGCTCCATCTTAAATAGTTCATAATCATGAACAAGCATGTTTATATTATCATCTTTAACTTGAGTGTGTGAACACCCTAATCCACGACTCTCGTATGAATCTGGTTTTTATACAAAACAAGCATTCCGCATCAAGTCTTGAGTCATCATGCATATAGGAGACCGTTAGGAAAATCCTGACTTTCGAGCGCGTCAAGAATCTGCCACAACCAATGTTGCCACTTCGCTTACTAGGACAGGGATTGACCTGCCCGGTCAGGTCGCGGGGCAGCGCCCCATTAGAAAAATTGAGTTTTTTAATAGCCAGCCGCACGCCCTAACCGTACGGTTGGCCATACCCTAGCCGCACGGTTGGCTCCCAACCATACGGTTGGCTTCAAACCACAAGCTCGAGCCACATGCCCCGGCTCTTAGCCGCATGCCCTAGCCGCACGGTTGGCTTCGAGCCGCATGCCCTAGCCACACCCCCTGCGGCTACCCCCTGCAGCTGGCCCCTTTTGAAGTGTTTTTGGCGGAATTTCCCCTATACATTGGACCCTTGGGCTCTCATTTGGGGGCATCAACATTTAAGCAAGTTTTAGAAAGAGAAAGCTCTGTCTAGATCATTAAGAAGAGAGTTTTTAGAGAGAGCAAGTTCTAGAGAGAGTTTTTAGAGAGAGAAAGTTCTAGAGAGAGAAAGGAGCAAGCAAGCAGTCTTTATTATTCAAGTGCATCAAGTACATCTTTCTACCATTCTTCTGATTTTAATTACTACATAAGTTTTAATCAAGAGAATTAGATAACTTGCAAAGAAGTCCACTGCTTTCAAAATAAGTCCTTTTTAAGTTTTACAAGAAATCTAAAATCTGTTTTGACACGTTTTTCAAAATAAACTAAAATACAAAAATAGTTTTCAAACAAGTGGAACTACGAGACTCTAATTTCATTCTACGAATGAATACGTAGGTGCTCACAAAGCTCGAGTCTGATTTCATAAATACCATTTCTAATCTAACTTATCCGAAAGGACTACTTTGGAAATGATTCAAACTAATTGCAAGATATCTAAAATAGGAATTATATACATGATCCATAAAGAGACCGAAAGGAAGAATTGTGTGCCTACACCTTCCCAATTCGTAACGTAGTTCCCGAACCCTAGCAAAGCAAGTTATCAAAATAAATCTCTGGTTTCAAACGTATGAAAGATAGTTTGTTTTTCAAATTATCTTTTTGTACGAACTTTTGTTTGTTTTCTTGTAAAACAAATTGGCGACTCTAAAAACACGTTTTCCTTTAAAACATGAAACCCCGAGGAGGACGGGTCGAAAGCTCAGGTTCTCACAGAGTGATTCCTTCATAAGTTACCTCAAGCTTATCCTAAATCTCTTTGGCAGTTTTGCAACTAGAGATTTTATTATATTTATCCATGCTTAATACACAATTTAAAGCGTTTAGGGCTAGCTCTAGCATTAAATTGAATTTTTTTAATAACATTTTTGTCATACTCGGACATTTTCTTAGGAACAATCTTTCCACTTTTATCTGTTTTGGTAATTTCATAGGATCCTTAAAGTATAACTCTCCATTGTTCAAAATCACTGGATTGTAAGAATATACTCATTCTACTTTTCTAATAGCTATAGTTTTTACTATAAATAGTGGTGGTTTAGAGGTAGAAAGACCTTCGAAAAAGTCGATTCCTTAATATATAGACATGATCGTAAACTCTAAGATTGTTAAATCAAAATAAGAGTACAGCATCTGATACCAATTGTTGATCGAAAAATAACCCTAGAGGGGGGTGAATAGAGTTTTCAAAACTTAATGCGGAATTAAAAAGTTTCAAGAAAAGTAAAAAATAAAACTTTTAACTCAATGAATATCAAGGAAATATACAAAGTAATCAATCTCAAGAACAAGCAATAAATATAAATGCAAGTAAATAAAGAGCTTGATTTAGAGAGATTGAACCGCGTGAGACTATGATATTTTGTTCTCGCAATTCGGTTGTTTAAACCATATGTCCGTGCCCGGATAATGTCCCCCGAGAAGGTCCACTAAAACCGATTTTCTTTCGGGTGAAAATCAAACCTTTATAAATGTAATCTTTCTTACTACACTCAACAAGTGTTGTTCTTCTCACAACACTCTACAAGTGTGATTCTACTCACCACACTCAACACAAGAATTAACCTTCTTACTTTTCTATGAGATAAACCTCTTATAATTGATGAATAAAGATTGTTTGGTGATTCACACCAGTAAACAATAACTCTCAAGTGTTTGCAAGATACAATTTAAGCTCACACTAGAATTATCAAGATTGATCAAGACAATATAGCTCAAAATGATAAATATGATCAATGAATGATTTAAATCTTTTCAATCTTAGTAGATGATGAATATGAAGTATTAAAATCGATTGAAGTGTGTAAAAATGAGTTTAGAACATCCTATATATAGCCCCTAAGTCAATATATCCGTTAAAGCCTTTTTAGAAAAGGTTGTGTGCAAAAAGTAGGGCAAAAATTACTTTTCCAATGGCTAGTTTTGTTGACCAGATATTCAAATTTTATCCGATTTATTTTGATCATATCTCATAATCTGACCGTTGGATAATGCTTAAATTTTGGTCATAAGTGCTAAGAGATGTTGTCTAACTACTGTAAAAATTTCAAAGTGATCGGAGTCCGAGAAGCCTCCATCGAACCGTCAGATCAAAACTGTGCCAAAATTGAGTGAATCTAAAATATAAAATAAAAGCATCTTTGCAATTTACAGCAATTTAGTTCCAAATATAATTATAATGATTTGTGAACCTCAAAGATATGTTTCTAAGATACCTATTTTTATGAGAGCTTAAAATACAATCATTTAAAATTAATATGAATTTATTTTGAAACTCGGTCTTTGTAAAACGATGTTTTTCAAAGAAATTCAATTTCAAACTTGTTTGAATCAATCTTTAAAAGATGCATGAATACGTTTGAGCTATATAGATTGATTAATCAAGAAATTAACATAAATCCTAAGCATTCACTCAATTATCGAATTAATGAGTCTTTGAATGCTCTGATTTGTTTATTCAATATGATATTCACTTGCATCATTTTCCTGGAAAACTTTTTCATCTATTCCTTTGATCTTTGATCTTCATGAATTGCATGAGTTCATGTGAGAGTAAAGAGGATCTCGTGGAGTAGTGATACACTTGATAAGGTTTTGGTTTTAGTTCTCGGGATACTTTAGAAAAAACAATGCAGCTTGTTAAATCGGTTTAAACCAAATACATTTAAAATACATGTAAAATACACATGATTAACTTTTTGTCATTATCAAAATAAGATTAAGACCTTCTAAATTAACATAAGCTACTACCAATCAAGAAAAACTTTTCTTTCTCCTCTGAATCAAGAATTGTAAGGCTTAAATTAGGTCTTCAAAGATCTCTTCTAGTCATCCTCTAGCCACACCATCTATGGGACGACCATGCTGTTATTAAATCATTAGTCTCTTTCTCCTTCCCCATTCCCAAGGAAGATTTACCTTACTCTATTATGCTCTTTACCGTTTTCTGTTTCTCACTGACTATGACAACTTGATTGAAGCTTGGAGGATTTTGTCTTTCAAGTAGTGATTCTCAGACATCAAGGTCGAAGCACATTAGGCATCCTCTTGCTTACCCCTTATGTAGTTATTCTCAATCTTCCAACTTAGCTTGCCTCTGCTCGTTGGCCGGCCAATATTGGCCGGTCTTCATTACCTATGTACCTTTTATTCATTCTTGGTTGGACTGCAGTAGTGATTCACTAAAGTGATAGCAACATCTGGTTGGATAACTGCCTTTTTTTGAAAGATATGAAAAACTCAAGAACTTTGGGCCAACCATGATGTGGGCCATTCAGGATGGGCATGGCTAAAGGCCCACTTACAAATTTTACCTCCCATAATATCACTTTTACACTCATAATAAATTATCAAATCAACTAAAATCTTTACTCACACACTAAACATACACATACACATAACTCTTACTCTCTCTTTACTTTTTTGTAGTATTTCTCCCTTATTAATTTAAAAAAAATAAAATAAAAAAACTTTCAAATGCCATAACTTTAAATCCGTAAATCCAATTTTAATAAAATTTATTTATTTTAAAATATGTTCATTGAGATCTATAAAATAAGATCCATTGCGATATTAGATTATGTATAAAAGATTTTCGAGAAAATTTATGGTACATTACAATTATAATGACATACTTAACGTGTTAAATGATTATGTAATATAATTAAGAATTCTTAAACCTAATGAGTTTTTAATCTTACTTGACCCAATTGGGCGGGTATTTTTTGTATTAGGCCCGTCCAGCCTTAAATATATATTTTTTCTTTTAAATGTCCTTATAATATTATGAAATCACAAAGGGTGGAAGCGTCTCCGGGTTCAAATGTACAACTAAGCGGGATGTGTTTGGATTTTTAAAAGTAAAAATTGTCTCAGGTCAAGTCGGGTATATTTTTTTGCAGATAGGGTTCAATTTTTATGTTATTATATTTTACTCGATTATTAATATTTGTTTGATTCACCATGCCATTCAATGCATCCATACCCTATGTATGTGTATATATATACATATGAATATCAATGGCTAAATGAGTAAAAACATTATGGAAGCCATTGGAATAAAGTACTATTAAGATTAAATTAAGTATTCAAGACATGTCTTGCTTAAGTGTTTCATTTGAATCCAATTTACCATTAAAAGACGAGAAAAGAAATACAATTTATATCTCTTAATGCTGTACAGACTTCGATTAAGTATTAAGAGGTAAAAAAGATATCACCTAAGGGTGCGTTTGTTTATCAGTCTAAATTGGAATGGCTAAATTTGAAAACTAAAGAATGTTTTGAAGTTTAAAAACTGAATTTGAAAAATATGTTTGTTTTCTTTCTAAATGTTACATCTAAATAGGCGTTGTTTCTTTGAGCATATTACGAATGCTAAATGAATGTTATTTAGACAATCTTATCCTTGAGTTCTTATTTTATAAAAATAATTTAAGGGCAAAAGAAGTATTTTACTTTTTTAAAAATTATGCGTTAAAAAGGGGATATCTAAATTTTAAGAGACAAAAGATGACTTCAGATCTCATTCTTTTAAACTACCAAATAAATTTTAATTCCTTTTAAATCTGAATAGACCATCCACCCATTCAAATTTCATAGTTGAAAAAAAAAAAACAGCTTAGCGCATAAAATGAAGGTGAAGTAAAAAAAGGGAGAAACGAAAGAAAGAGTTTGATCACAGGGGAAAAGGGGAAAGAGGTAGATCTGGCAAAACAACACACGACACGAACTGACACGAAATTATAAGTTAATGGGTGAAGCTTTAACAGTTTCAATTCGTATTGGTGTTGACTTGATAAAACATGATAAGCTAACAAGTTGGGTCATTTAATATTCGTTAACACGATAATAACCTATTTAAATACGTTAATAATATACATAGTTGTATAATATTATATTTGTACATGTATATATGTATATTTCTAAGATAAATGTGCAAAATTTGAGTAAGTGTTACATATATATTTGTTAATTCAAGATAAACTTAAATATATACATATAATATTATATAAACAAATGTATTTTTTTATTATATATGTACTTAACAGGTAAAAACAGGTCATGTCGAGTAAATTGTTAAAATTTGAAACGATAACACCCAAAATACAATAACACCAGATAAAAAAGTCATCCATTTAGATCCGAAACGATAACACCCAAACACAATAAAAACCAACACGAAGACGATCCAAAACGACCCATTGATAGGTCTAGAGAAGGAGCAAAATGGATGGTGGGATGAGCAAACGTGAACATCAATAATTTTAATTAAATATAAATATTTAATACAAAATTTCATATATCAAATATGGCCACTGTTATTAGCTAATTTTTTGTCTTTATCATAGTCCATATTAATCAATGAGTAGTTAGCAAATTAATATGTCAATTTTTATCATAATCTATATTAATCAATGAGTAATTAAAAGAAGTAGTCGGCATACATATATTATAAGAGATTGGCATTATTGTAAAAATAATTATATACTGTTGAAGTTATTTATGGCTTCGACAAGTTAAGTTAATTGAGAAATAAACGTGTTAATGGATTGAATTTGTATTCAAATTTGATCCATTTAGTCAGATATAAATTGAAATTTATAATCCGTATATTTAAATTCAATTTAAACCAATTAAGCCTTTGATTAACAAATTAAATATAAATTTATGTCAATTCAATCTATTTGCAATCTAATTTATATAATTAAAATTTTAAACGAAAGGGATATAATCCAATTCGAATACAATTCAAAAAAAATTAATTATGAATCGATGTTTTTAAATCCGTTGACAGGCCTACGGAGGAAGAAGGTTTGATGGATTCGTGGGGTAATGACTTCCACTTTCACTTTCACCTTCACTTGAATGTTTTTATACTTGATAGAGCCTCCTGACGAACATAGTTGGTGTTGTAAACCCCTGATAGAGCATAGCGCCTCAATTTGGCCCTCTTCCTTCTTCACACTCTTTTGAGTTTTGAGAAAGCTCAACGACGTCGTCACGGTTGGTTGGTGGACCGGCCAGTTATCAGTGAAATACTCGACCCGCCGAGGAGGAGTTTGGGATGTCGGACTTGCGCTTCCACCTTGAGCGGCGGACTGATGGTAAATGGGCCCCACCTCAGAAGCAGGTACTAGCTTGATCTGCCTTTCCAACTTGTCTTCTTTTTATTCTGTTTATGAAAATGAAATGTTAATCTTTTATTAAACTCCTAATTAAATGCAGCATTCATTCCCTGTAATTTCTGTATTCTTTGATTTCTTCTTTTCATCCATCCTAAATATTATTTCTGGGAAGACCAATTTGCCTTCCTTCTATTTACTTATGGTATATGTATGTATTGGGTTTTTAGGGCAATCTTTCAAAAATTATCTTCATGGAAGTTAGTGTGTATGCGGGGGTAACTTTCTTGGTGTTTTTTAGTACTTGACTTAGTATTGATGTAATGCCTTTTATGGCTCTCTACAATTATTGTCCTAGGGTTTAGAAATTATGATCTATATATTTGACTTCTGTTTAGTTTTTCAGATGCAAAATATTTTAAAACTACATATATATATATATATATATATAATTATAAAGACATGTACTTATTTATAATCAAACATGTTACATGATGCTTGTGTATGTACTAGTACTTACCTGTGCCTACAACATGACATCTACCTTAAGGAAATTATCCGTCCTATCACCCATGTCAACGCACAGTGCATTGTCCATATCTGAGATACTAATCATGAACATTGCCCACAAATTACGCCTCTATGATACCCCTCAGAGTGCCCCTATGATAGTAAACACAACGGAGGGGTTATTACAAACAACCTTACAACTTTACTAAGCATTACCCACATGATTCCTTAAAATGCTACACCAGAGTGCACATTTGAAACGATTGAATCCTCCTCCCCACTCCCAGTGAGCCAAAAAAAAAAATGCCTCTCCTCCTCTGCCCCATCGTGTAGTTCAATTGTGCATAGGTACATATGTACATTATAACTAATATCCAAGAGAGGAGGTATAGCAGAGACACTTGCTCTTTTCATTTAGACATAAAACCATGGCTAGAAATAGGAATACATCCTTATCCAAGTCAGACAAATGATATTCAATGTGAAGATAAATTTTACCAGCTACGTACCAGGAACGCATTGCAATTCGCAAGGCTACTGAGAGACATTATATTAGCAAGGTTGGATAGCCCATGAATCATCACAAATTTCCAGCAAGCTTTGGATTCACCAGCGCAACTTCCTAGTTTTTAGTCCACCCAGTTTCCTTTCAACCTTGGGCCTTTGTTTCATCATCTACAGCAGAAAAAAAAACATAATTTCACTCGTTAAGCTCAGAAGACACTAACATATCAAGGGATAGACCTCAGAAGTCAGAACTGCACTGATAACGAAGAATGCTTGTCATATTTCTCAACCTACAACCTACCATACTAAGTCAATACAAAATATTAATGGAACAGAACATCATTTACCATAGGTAAACAACCTTCAACTTAATATAATTGATTGTTGGGCACCTGCTACATGCCTATAGCTGCAGTGGTATCTACTTTCACCCATAATGAGAGAGATGAAGTTCACAGTTTATGAAGAGGAGGAAAAGGCATATACATATTCAAACATTAATCTTTGCAATTTTAATTGTTACATAGCATTAAGAAATTTTACAGCTACTCACCAAGACAACCAAATCCAAGAATTGTATAGCCATACAAAGCATTACATCAATTAGTAGATATCTTGGACGGGCTGGGTTGAAATGAATAGAAGAATTTTAGGGAAGAATATAAAAGAGAAAGAAGGAATCAAGGAGATACTAAAGTCGTGGTTCATGGAAAGATGTAAACAAACTGAGTTACGGAGTTTCCTTCTAGTCTGGTGTATCAGTACCGTCCAACTTGTTGTTTAACGTACTAAATACTTTTGTTTCTCATAGAACAAAAAAAAAAAAGAAGACATTATATTAGAATTTTGAATATATACAAGTGATAAAACTAAAGAGCACTTTGAAGAAAAAGTATATTTGAATATTGCTATCAATTCTCCATTCTGATTTTCTTCGTTCTTCTCAAATTCTCGAAAGAGAACAACAGGATTGATGTTTAGCACCGGGAAAAAGGTAGAAGTGTCTTTTGAGAAAGAAAATTATCGCGATGTTTGGTTCCCTGCAACTGTCCTTGAAGATTCAGGGAACGACTCTTTCTTTGTGGAGTACCAAAGCCCAGGGATTGGTGATGAAGAGCCTGGGCTTTTCAAAAAAATTGTCGATTCTCTTCATATCCGACCTTCCCCTCCTAACCTCAAGGATAAAAATTTTGTTTTGTTGGACAAGGTGGACGCATTCTTTGATTTTGGCTGGTGGAGTGGAGTTATTACCAAAGAACTTGCTGATAGTAGGTATCTTGTCTTGTTTAAGCATACAAACAAGGAAAGGGAACTTAATCAGTCAGAATTAAGACCTCACATGGAATGGAGAGATGGCAAATGGTTTAGTGCTTCTCGGGTATGATGTTTTTCTCTTAGTTGGGACCAAGGCTCTGTGCAATACTACTCTTGCGCTCGAAATTTCTTGTCCCCCGGAAGTTAATTGATCTTTCCATAGTTATCTCCATATAGTTAAATAAATTTAACTTTGTTTACCTATGATTTAGAGACAAATATGCTCACCAGAAGATGGGGTCAAAAGGATTACGCCTTTACCGAATTTGTTTAGCACGTGGCACAAGGCAAGTATATTCCTGGTTAACGAATGAAAATAAAGATCCGAGTAATCCGCTACTTTTTTTTTCTCCAGACATGATAATTTGTCATATGAGCTTTAGAAATAAACTTTATATTGTACGGTCCCTCTGAGCTTGCCTGGTTAGACAATTGTCCAAACTGCTGTACATTTTTTTTTTGTTGAATAAAACTAATATCTTATATATGTATATATATTATGGCTTCTTTTGGGTGTTTGTAAAAGTATATTGTAGTTGTAGTTATGACTTATGAAGTATTAAAAAGTTTTTTATGCATCAGGGCCTTGAACTCACATATTGGGTTAGGGTTGAACAGTGTGAGTTTGGACCTCTCTGCTTGGCCATATCAAAATTTTTATCCTCTGATGAACCACGGACTTGGTCGTTCCTATACAGAGAGTATCAATCCTGACTCTTCTCTTGAGCCCTTGTCCAGAGGGATACTGGGAACTTGATGCAATATTCTGTCAACGAAACACAAAATTGATACATATCCAGCCCTTCACAATACCTCCTCATCCCTCTTTGCCTTTTCAATTTTTTGTTTTGTTATGGATTATCAATTGACAATGTAAATGAACATTTATCATTTTAAGACTGATTACTTGCAGTGTTCATATAGCAAGGTGTTAAGCTCCCATCACCTTGGTGGATCTGTTTGTGCAAACGAACAATAAACCCTTGTTATGATGATTATTTAGAGTTTATTACGATGCATATTTAATTTCATAATCACTTTCCCATTGAACAATATATTAAGTGGTATATTTGCACTTGGCAGCAATGCACTGATACGTGTGTGGACTTGCATATTATTTGAGAGGTCTGGCGCCTAGACAAATGTTTTTGACATTTCTGTGGGCT
This sequence comes from Lonicera japonica, assembly GCA_021464415.1. NCBI lineage: Eukaryota > Viridiplantae > Streptophyta > Magnoliopsida > Dipsacales > Caprifoliaceae > Lonicera > Lonicera japonica. The sequence goes on along the minus strand of CM038464.1, from coordinate 114,140,384 downwards.
GCTTATGTGTTTAAACTTTAATTTGATTCCTTTACTGTACTAGGTTTTGTGAGTGTGATTTTAAATGCTAAGTTGGTAACTAAAAGGGAAGCTAAGGTTGCATTAGTTTTATTCTTCTAGGTGACTAAAATGTTAGTATATTTTTCCAGGACTGCTTAATTTCATCTGATAACCAAGGGAAACATATAAAGAAAACAAAGCAGACAAGTCCAGATGATCATACACATGCACAGCCTTTGAGAAAGTTGAAGGAAGGAAATGGGGCAGAGACCTCATCCTATCAGGAAGTTTGTCAATTAAATACATCTCCACTAGACGCACGAAGTAAAGCTATGCCTTATGGTTTTGGTAGCCCAAGTACTGGAATCAATAGCTCAGAGCAACCCATGGCTGCTGTCGATCAGTCCATTGTTAAACCTCGTAACTTTTTGCAGGGGGAAGAAGTCGTGAGTCAAATGCATCCCTCCATTCTTCAATTAAAAGTTTAATGTCACAGATAAACTATTGTAACCTGAAATGGGAAGTATATACAAGAAAAGGGAAAAACAATGAAATATCAGTTTAATCAACCAACATGCCAGAAAGTCATGTCAAAGCTCTATTATTTGAGTGTTCTGTTGCTATCGTATGTAACAGAGTTTGTGCGTGCGTAAATTATAATACAGCAACTCTATTCTCATCAAGGTAGACAGAAAAAGCAGATTGCCAGCTGAATCTTATTACGTAAAAAATCGAAAGGACCTTCAAGGATTATTATAATAGCCGTCCTGCAATCATATTCTGATTGGTTCTACTCTTAGGGGTTGGTGAAAGAAGGGGCAGAATTATTCTTAAAATCGACTGACTTGGTCAGCCTCATTTTTATCCATAGTCTAGAATTTAGCAATTTACTCAGGATGTTGCTAAATAAAAGCCTGATTCAGCAGTTATAAGAGTATGGATGGGACATGCTTCTGGATATTCCCATGTAAATCCCTTTTTAATATTTTAGTGGACAGTACTTATTCTTCCTCGTTTGCCCCAAAATGATTTGGAAAAAAGGGCTCCCGCCATAAGTTTAGAATCTTTTCTTGGTTGGCTGCTCTTGAATACAGGTCATGTGATATTATCCAGTGCAATATGAAGACTCTTTCCTGTCTCCAAGTTGATACACTCTTTATCTAGGGAAGAAAATGTGAACAATATGTTCTGCCACACTGCAGCTTTGGAGGAGATTATGCTGGCAATTGCCTTCAACTTTTATCCCTCTTCTGCTGGGCAATGGGATAGAGTTAATAATCTTTGGCTTATATAAATGTTGTTAATAGTTATTTAGTAATGTTGATAAGACAAAAAAAAAAGAAAAAAGAAAAAGAGAAACCATTATTTTTTTTTATCACAAGTTTCTCATCAAACTTTCTTTATTTACTATTATCTTTTTTAAGCATTTCAATTTGTTATCCCTAGTGATTGACTAACTCAAGTTTTTGTCAGCTGAGCCTGTCATTGATTCAAGTTAATGAATCTGTTGGGTTTTGTTTGCCATATTTGATTTATTCATTGTTTTTTCCTTCAAACTGTAATGTCAGTGATTGTTGTTTGTCTGTAGGAGAGTAATCAATTTGGAGGTGGTGGCTCTAGCATACAGAAAGGAAGGAGGGGAAGACCGCCAAAGTTACTGGCAGGTGTATTTTGCTTCCTTTAGGTTACATTGTCTTCTGGATCTTTGAATTTTTATTAACAGAATGGACATCATGGTTGTAGTTAGGAAGCAGAATAGAGAGGTTGCTGCTCATGATAAAATGATTGTGAAGGATGAAGTTGGTTTACCTGCTACTGGTGTTAAGGAGAAGCTTGTTTGTGGCTTACCGAAGCAGATTAACAATTCAAGCCATATGATGAAAACTCCCCTTGTTAACAAAGGTATATGTGCCAAATGAAAAGGATACTAGTTAGAGGCCACTGGAAGCCCATGTTTTCCACCTCATTATAATGGTTCTTCATCTGGCTCTGATTCTCTTTCGGGCTGTCTGCAGATACTCAGAATGTAAGCGCAGGAAAGGCAGCTGGAGGTTTTAAGAAAGATTGCTTCACAAAAGAAGTACAAAAGAAGATTATTAAATCACCCAGCACCAACAGCATGCCTGATGATCAACCTCTTTCAACTTGGTTTGAAGGAGTGCGCTCTCAAACAACCATTAATGGCTCAAGTAAGTACGGCTTTTGAAGGCATTCGGTATCATAGTTTTTTTGCTGCTCGTGTTTATTTTATTTTTCTTTTTTCTAGATATTTCTCCAGATAAGAATGTGGAAGAGAGTACTGAAGGGGGTAAGGGGCAGAAACTAGCTGCTGCTGCAGGCTGTAAGGAAAGTGAAGCTTTGCCCAGTGAAGTTCAAAGGTTGCCATTTGTGAAGAACATTGAACTTTGGAGAGCTATCGAGTCTATGGACGTAATCCAGAGGATGCCGCAAAAGCCGCACTTCCGTGATTTGGAGTCTTGTAATGAGATATATCGCGAAGGATTAGCTGTGGCTTGTATGGTTAACTTTTCAAGTTTGGTACAAAGTACAGCCAAGTTACGATTGGAGGACCCCAGAAGCAAGATTGAGGGAAAACTGAAAACACTTGTTGAATTAGAAGGCCATGGGTTCGATGTGAAGCTGGTACGGGATCGTTTAAACGAGTTGTTGTTGCTGAAAGATAGGCATGAAGAGCTTCAAAAGCAATACAAAGAAGAAGAAAGTGAGATCATGGAACGTAATCTTGAGAAATCTGAAATTGAGGAAAAGAATGATGATATGACGAAGAAGTTAAGAGAATTAGAAGAAACACAAGCATTGATAATGGTGAAGAAGGAGAAGAAGGATTCGGAGATTGCTTCATTGGAGTTGAAGGTTGAGGGAATAAATGATGCCATAAGGAGTCTTGGGCATGAATTTGTTGAAGTCTTGGCAGCTGCTACTGATGCGCTTTCATGAGTACATGCCCATGCTATTTTTGAGGACTCTGAAAGGTGACAAACTTAGACTTGCTCCTTACTTAGGAACATCCTCTTTGCTTTTTTTTCCTTTTTTCTTTTTTTCCTGTTGTCGTCATTGTTGGAAAAACCATGAATGAATGAATGAAAGCTGGCATGTTTACAGTTTGCTATAGCGGCATCAGGGTGCTGCCTGCTACAACACGTTCCCTGGGTCCTTGGACGTAAAAAGAAGAAATCTTAAAATAGCCTGCTGAATTTCACTTGTTTGGAGCTTGCCAAATTACCTTTTGTGGTGGTAGTTTTTGTTGTTCTTGGAAGTCCAAGCGCAAATTCCATGAATGGTAACTCTAGGTTTTTGTTATATGTAGGCCCAAGCACAAGCTTGAAAAAGAATAGCTTGCTATTGATTCGCAGTTGTACATGAATATTGGCCTCAATTTCCTGGTCTTGAATTGCGGAACAAGCAAGATACTTCTCAGTCAAGAGTTTTTAATATTTAAGATACCAAGTCAAATCAAATGTTTTCAATTTTCAGACACCAATAGGGGTTCGAGTGTTCGATGGTCAAATGTCTTCACCTACCAATAGGGGTTCAAGTGTTCAACGGTTAAAAAACTATCGATTTCTAGCAATTAATACACACTCTTAAGGAAGCCATTGATTCTGTCTTTTTTAACTTTTAAACCTTAGATTTAATTTTGATCCATTCATAATAAAGCATCTTTGAACTCAACTATCATAATTACTTCATATACATAATAAGGAGCAATGGTTTTTTAATTTCGATCAAAATTTTATAAGGGGATAAACAATTATGTGATTAAAATTTAAAATGTTTTTTGAAAGTTGGCGCTGGCAAAAAAAATTTCAAACAATTATTGAATCTTTAAAACAATTTGTATATTGAATTGGATTTTCCGTTAAGTTCTCTTGCTGTTATTCGTAGGGACAGAAAGAAAGAAAAGATGGGTGGTTGGGTATTTTAGATTTGTAGATGTAGAATTATCGCCTAATTTCAAACGTACCAAGGGAAAGTGTTCTGGTAGTACCCCTTGGATATAAAGTTCAACTCCCCCTTAAAATCTAGTATAAATGGCCAAGACCGCGTTCTATGCCTCTTGTTAGCATAGGTCGAGTCTTCAACTTCTCAATCACTTTGGTTGGTATGAATTAGTTACCATTAAACAATTTTTTTTCATTTGATTTAAACCTTTTCATTTTAAATGAAATGATGCCTATGTATGAGGACGGAGTCAGCAATTAGCCTCTGCAAGCCAATATATATTAATTACTCGTGTTACCAAAAAAAAAAAAAATTGTGATGATATTTTAAGCAAATAAATGATTTGGTTTCAATTTTTTTTTCCGCTCTCGTATCATTACTAAAGATTTATTTTGTGCAATGATGTATTCAACGGTGAATTTTTTTTTCATTTTTTTATTGTTTTCACGTATTTTATTTATTTATATATATTTCATTATTGAACGTGACTTGTGGTAAATATTGCTACTTTTCTTATTGCAATTAATATTGATATCATGAATTGAGTTATATGTTAGGTGATTCTTATATTTAAATTAGGGGAAGAGGCAATACTTACTTTTCCTAAAAAAAAAAATTGAGAAACAAATCCTTTAACTTTGAAATATTAGTGACTAAATACTAATATAGTAATACTAAGTATTGCCTGTGCCGTCCGGCATGGTAAAATAAAAAAATATTAAATACAAATAAAGAGACTCCATGTTCGAAGTGTACATGTCAACTTTACTAAATTCACATAATAAACTATCATAGATAAGAATGGTATTAGTTGGGACTTACAGGTTTTTTTGCCAAATCTTGAATCGTAAATGAAAAACCATATTAATTTAAGTATAAAATGGTTAGCTTGAGTGATAAAATGGTTGACAACGCTACGGGATATTAACAAAACTCACATACATGAAGAGAGAGGGGAGGGGGGGGGGGAATAAAAACTAAACAAAATAATATTATACAAGGATATCAAAAAAGTATAAAACTCACATGCATGCATGAAAACTTTTTTATTCCTATTTCTATTAACTATAAAGTGGATATTCAACACACATAAAGGGAAAAATTCAAAAGCATATGCACTATTATTAACCTAGGCTGCCACTAAAACAAATAATTATCGGATCCTCAACTAAATATACATATCATAAAATAAAGTTGCAATCTCCAACTAAATGAGTTAGTAATTGCTAATGAAAAATGAGCACCCATATATACATTATTCAAATGAGTTATGTAAACCCATATATACCTTTTTAAAAAAAAAGAGTAAACCACAAAATATTACATTCTTCAAAATAGTAAACAATAAAAACAGTAGAAAATCTCAAGTATTTTGATGTGTGTTTAGCCATGAAAATCTTAAGAAAAAGAGAATATATATATATATATTTGGTGAGAGAGAAAGAGTGTTCTTGTATTTATAAAAAAATTGTGAGGGAAAAAAGTGAGAAAATTTTAAAATTTGAATCTCAAATTTCAAATTGTATATTTGTATTATTATATTATATTAAGGTGAAAAAAGACAATAAAAAAGTATTATGTAAGTGGGTAATTTAATATCTTAAAAACGTATCTAAAGGGTTTACATTTCTTTTTAGTTTGTAAACAAATTTTGATCATTAGTTAATAATAACAAAATAATAAAAAAAATACATCTTATAATATAGATAGAAAATTGCCGCTAGAAAAAATGAAATAGTTTTAAGAGTAATGTGAAAATTTTATAATAAGAGTAAGAAAAGTGGATTATAATTCTAAATATACAAATTTTCTCTTACACGTAACTTTATATCTACAATTTTAAATATACAAACTTTTATTGGTAAATTTTAAATATGCAAACTCTTATATGGTATTTTGTTTTAAATTTAATGTATTTTGAATTTCATAAAAATAGTTTTAAAAAAAAGATAATAGAATAAAATTGGTGGAATAAGAGAGATAAAAAATTGTTGACTTTCTTAATTTGATGGGTTGAAAACACATCTAATGGTCCAAATTTTTTTCTTCTTTTTTGCAAATCAATGTGGACCATTGATTAGATAATTTGGTGATATAATGGTTCTTTTTCTTATAATATAGATAAATTATCTATTTTTTTTTTGTAAGGGGACCTCCAATCTAGCCCCTAACCCCCGGCAAAAAAAAATTAAAATTGAAGTTTATCTTTTTCTATTTTTTTTTTTTGAGGAGGGGCGCCGTCGACCATCTTACGCCCTCTCCTTCTAAATCTAGTATGTGTTATTGTGCATGTGTCGCGCATGTAAATAATCAAATTGCCGTGTCTAGCTTCAAATAAATGCATGGATTTATTTGTAGTGTGTGCGTGCATATGTATATATTGGGTTCCAACTCTTTCATAAATTATTGGCTTTTGAAAGTTGTTATGCTCGGTCAATGTGTATGTGTGTGCTATAACGTATCAAAAAAAATGCATATATTTACATCGGATACCGGTCATAGTCTGTAACTAGGCCAGCTACTTAATTAGTCAAAATCAATAATATGTACGGCCCCCATCAGCTTTTACATTTAATTCTGCCTAATGCTCCAACCACTTCCCATCTATAATACAAATTAGAGTTTTACTATTTATCGACTACGACCGCTAACTTTAATAATCTAATGGTCACAAACTATTTGCATAAATCCAAAGGTTTAGATAAGTTGAAACAATTATGTAATATTCAACAATACTAAAGGTCAAATTTAATACATTTCTTAAAGGACAATAATCCACAAACTACAACTCCTTCCTACACCCTCCTCCCGGGTTATTGTCTTCCTTTTTTAAAAAAAAAATGGTGTTCTCTAAAATAATAATAAAACAAAAGTTTTTTTTTTATTAAGAATGTTATTTTGTTAGATTATTAATGTTTTATACTTTTTATTGAAAAAATTGAAGATATTTGTATTGCAAAAAATATTAATAGATTCAGTTCCAATGGTATTTTGATTTAATTTGGACCAAATAGGTATGGTCATCTATTTCCTATAAACTATGTCGACCGTTTAATACTTTCAAATGAAAATATTGGTTATTTAAACTTTTTCATAATTTTGTTTATGAATAATTTATTAACTTTGCTTTTATTCTATATAAAAAAAATCTTAAGTTATCTTAAGTAGATAAGAAATAAATTAGCTTTGAAAGTTAAATTTAGAAAGTTTTACATAACCAATTTTTATGATACAACTTGGTTTAGTAAATTTGTCAGGTGCACTTTAAATTTGATGAAAACAGTGATGATTTTAGGTAAAAACTATATATTTATTTTCATACAGTGTTATACTAGATTTTACTTATTTTAATCTATATTTTACTAAAATATTATGTAAAAACTACATTTGCATCGAGTTAAGAGATTAGCTTATTTGGTATGAGACTAACTCACATTGACATTCAGTAAGGCTTAATCCCACCATTGGTGGAATTCTTATCTATTTTCCCCACCATTACTCTAATGGAACAAAAAACATATAATAATGGTAGGATTCTTATCACGTTCCCTGTCATTATTTAAACATTGTTTAATAACTTTTAGATATTGCAGAGAGTAAGACAAGTAATGAAGTTTATTAAGAAAACTTTTTGTATATCAATTGTAATCAATCTAATAAATATGGAAACAATTATTAATTTTTTTTGATTTTTTTTTACTCTTCATAGTTAATATTAATTTTTTTCCTGTCAAATATAAAAATTAAATGTGGACTTTTAATTTGCAATCATGATCTTGGGTAGACCATTAATATTTTCGATTTTTGCTCTAAAAGAATTTGAGTTTGATTTTATTTCAAATTTACTAAAAAATCATTTGCATTTTAAAATTGAATTTTCTTGTTTCAAAAATTTTAATCTAAAAAGATAAAATTAAATGGAGAAGAAATGAGCTCAAAAACTAAGTAAAGCGTGCTGGTTGACACATTATTATCTTGTAGTAGGTAAAACCAAACCCTATAATTATGTTTTGCATAAACAAAAGTTATTATTACTGTTGCGATACAACAAACAATGGTCGTGCGTATGTTTTTTTTTTTTTAAAAAAAAGGAAAAAAATAAAACTCAAATTATATTAAATATTAAACATTTTTTTAATTGCACAAAATATATTTTATATTTTCTAAAATTTTTGATAGTGCCAGATAGTACGAGCATATCCTACTATCTATAATTCTATGGGTATATCTATAATGCATATCTATATTACAATCTAGAGCACCTTTTTAAATACAATCCAGAGCACTAATTGTTCGATGGAGACTATTGTTTTTAAAATTGGAAAATTAGTAATTAGTCCAACATTTTTTAAACTAATCTACTCAAGGACACATAATTTTAACCAATTGTTTGAAGGCCAAAGATTTTAAAGAAGGACAAATTTTTGGAAACAGGCCATTTGATTTATTAATTTTTTTATTTTATTCTATTTCATTTTAATTTGCATTATTGTGACATATTATCTTTTTTGCCCTTTGTGAAGATGGATCCGAGATCCTGATTTGTAGCATATGTTTTTGTTTTTAAATTTATACTATAATGGTGGGTAAAATTATTAAATATAATGGGGGAGGACCAAGTGTCCGCTTGGATCATTCCATTTTCTTTTCTTTCACATTCTCTCTCTCTCTCTCTCTCTCTCTCTCTCTACACTTGTAGAAAAATAAAATCTAGCTAATAAACCCCCAAAACAAACAACAAAAACTCCCCCAATTTTAAAACCCCAATCCAACCCAGATATCGATTATCATTTTCCCTTAATTTCCTATCATCAATGATCAACTGGGGCAGAAGCTTCCTCACTGGGTATTGTTGATCATGAGAAAGGAAGCCAATGATTTACATACCTTTGACAGGGAATGAGAAAGATGAGGATTTTCGTGCAACGAAAGGGACAAAGCTTCCCCACAGACCCAAAAAAAGGCCCAAGGCCATTGATAGACTTCTACAGGTATTTTTATTTCCTAACTTAATTTTAATTGTTTCCTTTCTAGATTTTGTGGATAATATAATTATTGTTAGTGTAAAATTTGAATGGTTATAGGAATTGTTTATTTATATTTATAATTGAAGGAAATAAAAGTGAAAATATATCCATCTCAAGGTTTAAACTCGTTTTCCATTTTAGACAATTAGAGGCGTATTATCATTAATTTGACATAGGTGGTTGTTGACTTGTTGTTTATTAATTTTATGATATTGGATCTGTTAGTGTAAAATGCCATAGCGCCTATTATGTCTATGATAATTCATTATGTCTCTGATAATTCATAAATATGATTGATACGCTACTTATAATGCCTGTTTGATTTATAATGTCTTTTGATTTTATAATATCTACGCTACTTGATATAATGTCTGTTGTCTATTGTACAAAATGTCTACTATCTGCCTGAGATTTTTTTCTAATTAATATCATCTTATTAAGTTTGTATATTCTTTGGATTAATCAAGTACTGTTTGAATTTTTTCAAACGTAAGTTTGACTTTTAAAACTAATATTTCAAAGTTACTTGATTTTAGGTAATTTGGATTTTGTAGAACTACTTTTTATATTTGAATTTATGTTGATTAAAGGGCATTGTTGGTATATCACTTTTAATATTATCTAATTTAATTTGTTATTCAATTTTTAATTAAGATATCCTTCTAGCAAACGTTTGTCCTTCTTTAAAACTTTTGGCCTACAAACAATTGGTCAAAAATATGTGTCCTTGAGTAGATAGAGAAAGATACATTTGTCCTTTTGACTAAAAGCCCCTTTTAAAATCTAATGGCCCAAATCGATTTACATGATCTAAAGGTGAAAAGTAAATCTTGACTCAATATTAATTGTATTTATTTTCTTCTCCCTAACTCTTTGTCCCCTATTTTTCTCCATTCTATCTCTTACTTTTGGAAAAAAAAAATATTCTATAAACTTACACTATTTCTCTCGCTATAATCTATCCACTCCCATAGAAGAATCAACACTTGCCGGCACCCTCCCACTAATGCCACATAATCATTTATATCGGCAAAAATAATTTATTTTTTTCCTTTCTTATTTTTTATTTTTACTCAATCTTAGGTGTAAATGACAGGAGCGTGACCAAGTATATAGCTATGTGGTCCATTGATTTCACTCAGTCTATAATTTTTCGTAATAATACCGGGTGACACTAGTATATCTCATAAAATATTTTTTTATTATGTAATTTTTTTAGGTTATTGATATTAATGCTCTACAAAAAGTACTCTTATCATTCTAAAATATTCTTTAGTGAGAAAAAAAGTGTTCCAAAAAATTAATGTAAAGCATCACTAAATATTATTTTTATTATATTGTTCCGTGCCCTTAGGCACGGGCATTACCCTAGTATATATACAAGGGAATCATCTGTCATCTATAATATAAATTAACGTAATTGTTTTGATTATTATTATAGGGTGGTGCTATTATCATCCTTACAATTACTTGCTTTTATTTTCATTTAAAAAAAATATACTTATTTTTATTTTCACCCCGCTTTTTTTAATATTAGTCACATTAGCTTTTACTTAATGGTTAATAATTAACAATTAACTCATTTTTACCCCACCTCTTGCATAATTAACATATTTCATCTCATTCAATCCATTTTAAAAAATTTACCCCACTACATTGAATGCACTTCCCTTCAAATTTATTAATCATTTTCAACCAATTTTTATTTTCATATTCAGTTAAAACAATATTAGTTACCAAAATTTCACCAAAAACCCATAAAACCCACAAAAACTCTATTGGTACAACATAAAAAAACCTAAGTTGTAAAGAATGGTAGAGAAAAGAGAAATGGGGACTGACAAGGTAGAAAAACCTAATGAATGAGAGGTATGTTTGTTTTTATTATGTTTAATGTTTATTTTGTTTAGTTAACATAAAAAATTTTTACCAACAAAACGAATTAGAGCATCAGTACAGGTTACCTCAGTTACAAGGAACCGGAATTGGAGCACTTGTTCGATTTTCGGTGACTGAATGTGTCATATGAAGATGTGAAGGAGACTGATATTTCAATTCTGCAGAACCGACACTTATCATTTTTCTCGATCCTTAATGGTCGAATATATGCCTATTACTCGGCTCTTAGGGGTCAAGGTAGTGAAATTTTTTTAAAGGTTTATGTTCTTCTCCAAATACCGCAGTCCTTAGAAATTGATATTTATGTATTAACTCGTTCACCAAGGAGCCAATTAAGATAATATACTTGGTTTTTAAAGACCAAGTGTGAATATTTGTGAATATCAAGAGGACAATGATCATTTGGTCAATCAAAATCGGATATGGTACCATTACTCAATTACATAGTACCGAATATAATCCTATTACTTGGTTCTTAGGAGCAGAAATGCATTGACAATAAACAATTTTATACATATCAGCTATATATTAGTCACGTGAAAATTTACTATATTTTTTTATGTGCAAAATGTGTGTTCTCTTGATTCTATAATATGGAAAGATTGTTCATTTATTTAAGCAATTGATTTCACTTAAATTGCAAGAATATCCCAAAATCAAAAATTTGTTCACACGTTTAACGAGCATATAATTGAAATAGAGCCTTCGAATTCAATCAAAAATAATATTGATGGTGATGATGGCCAAAGTATCTTCGAACGGTTTATGGGTTACCGTGCGCACACGAATTGTTAGAGTATCGTCGTGAAAATTGGCATATACCCTTGGAATCTGTTGATCAACATTGGGAAAAGCTCACCGTTTTGCCAAATAGTGAAACTTACAAACATGTTCATAGTATGGTGGAAATGATTCATTTAACAAATTCTATGAGGATTCAACGATGACTAAAAGAAAGCTCTTTTAAGAAAACAAAAGGATCTTGCGACTCCAACAATGATATCGCTTAAAGAGCCAACTCCTGTTGTTCCTAAGAGTAGACCGCGTGGTAGTAAGTAAAAAATATCTCGAAAGGATTTAACAACAATAGACGTACCAATCGCTCTTAATTGATTGAGTGATTGGTAAGTCTATTATGAAGTTTTTTTGTTTTTTTGTTCTTTTTTTATGTGAATATGCAAAATATGTCGCATATAAAGTGCTTGTCATTACATGTGATTATTTGATGTTCACAAAGTTCGAACGATGTAATTTTTTTCTTTTCATAAAGTTCTAAGGATGTAATTTTTTTTGTATATGAATGACAACAACTTTTAGTAATTTGATTAAATTCGATTTATTTGAGTAATTTGATTAAATTCAATTTCTTTGGGTAATTTGATTATATTCCAGACAACTTCAGTCCTAGGAGACTGAGTGATTTGATGAATTTCAATCTTAGATAATCAAAAAAATTTAAAATAGTCGGTTGTTAAAGACCGATGTAAGGTCCTGAGAGCTGAAAAATATAGTCCATAATACCTCGGTTGTAAGGAACCAAGAAAATGGATTAACAACGGTCATAGGGAACTGAAATTAATCTCAATACTCGGTTGTTAGAGGTCGATGTAAGGTCCCGAGAGCTAAAATATGAACCGAAATACCTCGGTTGTAAGGGACCGATGTATTTGATGAACTTTGGTCATAGAGAGCCAAAATTATCCAAAATACTCGGTTGTTAGAGGCTGATGTAAGGTCCCGGAGCTAAAATATGAACCGGAATACCTCGATCCTAGGAGACAGAGGAGTTTGATGAACTTTGATCATAGGGAGCCAAAATTATTCAAAATACTCGGTTGTTAGAGGTAGATGGTCCCGAGAGCTAAAATATGAACTGGAATACCTCGGTCCTAGGAGACCGGGGAGTTTGATGAACTTCAATCATAAGGAGTTGAAATTATCCAAAATACTCGGTTGATAAAGGCGATATGTAATTAAAAAAAATACTAAAAACTAATAGGTGAACGCCGCCTTATGAAATATAACAAAAAACAAGTACATCATATCCAATAATTCGCTTTGTGATATATAACCAAAAACAATTACATAATATCCAACTCCTTATGATATATAACCAAAACCGAACTACATAATATCCAACCGATATCCATTAACCAAACCAAAAAGATAGTATCCATCAACCTAAACTAACAAGTAGCAAATATATGATATCCATAAACCAAAAAACTACATAGTTAAGTTTAACAATTAGCAAAAATTAAACAAGTTCACAAAGTTCTAATATTTTTCAAGTAGATAATATCTCGAAATCCAAAAAGCTAATTCTTCTTTCTCTTAGTCGCAGATGTGTTCCATTTTTCTTTTGCTAAAGGTCTTGTGGTGTCCGATGGAGTTGCATTAAGATCATGCTCTTGGGCTTTCTCTGGTGCCATTGCCTTCCTTGCATTCAAAAGTGTGTCACAGGCATTACGTGCAACAATGGAGATATCCTCCGCCTCGTCACCATAAAGCACTTCATATAACATTGATATCACCTTATCAACTTTAACTTGCTGCATAAATAACTTAGCATTTGCAACTTAGTAACTGGAGTACCTATATTATATAATTTTATTAAACATTGAATGAAAATATGATTAGAATGCTTACCAACTTATCATTTGCAATATATTATTCCCCACGTGCCTTTCGTGGTTTTTTCTTAGGGTCAGGACTTGTACATAAGGATGAGGGACTTTTAAAAATCACTTCATGTAATTACTCTTACATTCCCAAGAATATGTCATTGGTATAGAGCGTTGTGTTAGATTGAGAATGTGATTACTCCAATTATTTTGTTGATGGCGATTGACATATACCATATTGAAATATTTGGTTTTCTTTCCTTTAGTTGACTTTGATGGCGTAACGATCGGCATTATGGGAATTGTTTACACTTGCCCGAATTATCTGAGAATGCGGTCAGGATAGTAAGGCTCGGTAACATCAAAACAAACGAGCAAGTCAGAGAAGTTTAAAATCTCTAGGAATGGGCGTGTAACTCTATACTCCTTCGGTTTTATATAATTGAGTAATGGTACCATATCCGATTTTAATTGACCAAATGATCATTGTCCTCTTGATGCGCACAAATATTCACACTTGGTCTTTAAAAACTGAGTATATTATCTTAATTGGGTCCTTGGTGAATGAGTTAATACATAAATGTCAATTCCTAAAGACTGAGGTATTTGGAGAAGAATATAACCTTTTTAGAATTTTTTTCACTACCTCGGCCCATAAGAGTCGAGTAATAGGCATATATTCGACCATTAGGGACCGAGAAAAATGATAAATGTCAATTCTGTAGAACCAAAATATCATTCTCATTCACGTCTTTATATGACATATTCGGTCACCGAAAACCGAATAAGTGCTCTAATTTCGACTCCCTGTAATCGAGGTAACCTGTTCTGATGCTCTAATTCATTTTGTTGATAATTTTTTTTGATATTAACTAAACAAAATAAACATTAAACATAATAAAAATAAGCGTACATCTCATTCATTAGGTTTTTCTACATTGTCAATCCCCTCAAATTGATCCCTCAAATAAACATACCTCTCCTTCAAATTTTGTTAAAAACTTTATTCATTTACTCCTTCCCTAATTTCAACCTCAGATAAAAACGTTAGATTTTGAGTACCTTTGGTCTCCCTCGGCAAAGAGATTGCTTCCAAACAATGGTTATATGTGAGCTTCGAGTGAGAAGATGGAAGTCTTGTGCGAGTATTTTGTCGCCGATTTAAAGGAGGAAAAAGAACGTTAATGGTCAAACAAAGAGATGAGGAGTTGTGCACGAGTGTTTTGGTCGTAAATAGGGGGAGATTGTTTTTATTGTTATTGATTATTTACAAAGTAATTGTAATTAATTAATGTATTAGAGATGGGAGTGGTATGAGGAGTTGTGGGAGTAGAAGTAAGACAAAAGGAGTTAGTAGGAGTGGTAGTGGGAGTGGGAGTGAAACTAAGCAATTCTTGGGGTGGCAATAGCACCACCCTTATTCTAAGTGATAAATCTAATGATTTATAATTCATCTAATAATTTTAAAAGTGTAAAGTTATCATAAAATAATATATGCAAGGTAATTGATTTGATTATTATCCTAAGTAGTAAATTCAATGATCCATAATGCATCTAATAATTTTAAAGGTATAAAGTTATTTTGAGATAATATATGCATTTGTATTTAAAAATGCAATGGGCCCCACTCATCTTTCTCTCATCTCATTTCACCTCTTCCATTATCTCTTACTTTTATAAATTCCTTATAATTTATGCAATTTTTTTTCAACTAGATGTTAAAGTATGTGCGATACATGTGCACTTTTTATGTTTTGCATGTGTATCATCTATTTGAAAATAAAATGAAAAAATTAAAATAAGGATTGTGTTTGTGTTAGAGCTCAAAACTTGATATAAAAATAATCATAGTAAGGACAAAATAATTAAAAAAATATTAATTTAGTATCATAGCTACCTTTAATTATAAAAGGGTTTCTTGGCTTTCTATATTACCGTAGATATCTTCTTATTTTCAAACTATCATTTTCACATATTTATCTAAAAAAAAGTAATAAAAATTCTCCAAATGTGAGAAAGAGTTGTACATTTTCGTGTAAAATAAAGAAATATCAACCCATTTGGTAGAAATAGTGATGGGATTGCCAATGAGAGCTAGCCGAAGTTGTATGGTAACAAAAGTAAAAGCTAGATTTGTATTAACCATTTTATTTTCTTTTTATTTTTTACTTTTCTTTAACTATTTTTTTTATAACTTTTATTTTTTGTGCTTTGGTTATTGGCAATTGTTTTTGTTAATTGAGTAGATAAAACATAGAGCGAAATTAAGGGAACTGTAACTCAGATATACTAATAATTTTATTTCATTTTTAGACTTTTTAAAATTATACTAAGTTTAATCTAATTAATTCCATGAGATAATATTTTTTATTTCTTTTTACCATAGGATTTAATACATTAGTTATGTACGTCAAAAAAATAATAATTTAAGACACCGAAAAAGGAAAAGTAGAACACAACTAATTATTCTTTCAATGACATTTTTGAAATGTCAAATCAATAAGATATAATAATACTAGGATATCCTTGTACCCAAGGGCACGAAATAGCAAAAAGATTAAATCTATGCTTAAGGACAATGAATTTTTTTTTTAAATATGTAAAATCTAACATAGTGGAATAAATAAATATTTATTTATATCTATAATCAAATGCAATAAACAATTAAAATATTAATTAATATAGATTTTTATTAAATTAAGAATAGCTTAGAGTGCTGCAATATTTGTTTGGAGTGTCGTAATTTTAATAAGTGAAATAGTGCCAGATGGCACGGGCAAACAGTCTTTAGTAAAAAACTAAGCACTCATTGTTCGATAGACAAGACTGTTTTTAAGATCTAATGGCCCAAATTGATTTACACATATCTAAAAGGGAAAAGTAAATATTCACTCAATATTAATTGTATTTATTTTCTTCTCCCTAACTCTATGTCCCCTAATTTTTCCCATTCTATCTCATACTTTAGGAAAAAAATTCCTATAAACTTGCACTATTTCTTTCACTATAATCTATCCACTCCCATGGAAGAATCAACACTTGCCGACACCCTCTCACTAATGCCACATAGTCATTTCTATCGGCAAAAATAATTTATTTTTTATTTTTTATCTTTCTTATTTTTATTTTTATTTGATCTTAGGTGTAGGTGACAGGAGCGTGATCAAGTATATAACTATGTGGTCCATTGATTTCACTCAGTTTATAATTTTTTGTAATAATACCGAGTGGCACTAGTATATCTCAAAAAATATTTTTTTATTATGTAATTTTTTTTAAGTTAGTGATATTAGTGCTCTACAAAAAATACTTCTTATCATTCTAAAATATTTTTTAGTGACAAAAAACGTGTTCTAAAAAATTAATATAAAGTATCACTAAATATTATTTTTATTATATTATTCCGTGTACTTAGGCACGGACATTACCCTAGTACAACTAGATGTCTAAGGATTAATATAAGATTGAGTTAGAGGTATTGTGTTAAAGTCAATAATTAACATAACTTCCACTAGAATCCGTAAAAGTAAATAATTCTTAAGTTTTAAAATAACAAAGTTTATAAATAGCTATTATGGGATGGCTATGAAACTAATTATACCAAATTGACAATATATATAAGTAGTGTTCATGCCTGCTGTTTATACTTGCTATATATTTAAATTTACTCCTATATTATCTAGAAATTAGATAGAAAGTCTTATTACACATTGATTTTTACCAAAAATCTAATGAATAATATTTTTTTGAATGAAGGGCCTATTTTTAATTGGTAATTAGTGTAAGAGGCCTATTTTGTTTTATATTTTAAATGAAGGTATTTGAATAAATTTAAATACCATTTAATTAATAAAAACATGTTATATATTACCTAAATTACCCCCTCTTTATGAAATTTGCACAAAAAATATGGACTGCAAAGTTCACATTGCAGTAAAATATGGACTGCAAAGTTCATATTGCAGTCCATATTTTAATGCATATTGGTATTTTTTTAGTTTATTTTAAGGGTTGAGATGTCATTTTACAATGAAAAAAAAAGACACATGTCATATTATCAATAAAATAAAAAAAATAGGCCATTTATTTACAAAAAAATTATTCCTTGGCTTTAGTGTGAAAATCTTTCTCTAATAAGACATTTTTTTTAATTGTCCCCTATATTATTTCCGCAATTTAAATATATTAGTTCGATCGAAACCTGTTCCAGAAGCAATTCACAAAAAATTATCTTGCAATTTTAGCCACACAACATTAATTTAGTTGCTATTTATATATTTTAGGGATTTAAAACGTATTGACCCTTATTATCTAGATTTGGTATGAGTTTAATTACTTATAAAACCTTCGTAGGAGGATACTCAAAATAAATAAGTTTATTACTTAGATGTACATGTATTATTATTTATTTGGTAGAAATGTAAGTAGTCATATATAGTGCCTTCTAACAATTTTAAAAATTAATATATATTTCCATCAGAATTGAAGATGTAAACCTAAAGTTTTGACAACAGACAACAGTCCATGAACAAAAATGCACTAGCTTTGTTTATTGCTCTCTATTTTTATGGTGTTTTTCTTTTTTTCTTTTGTTTTTTGTGCGCGCGCATTGTGAGGGTAAGAAGTTGTTTAACTCTATTACCCATAAGTTTGTTCATTGATTCAATGGAAATTTGGGTTCAAGAATAGATTAATTATTCAGTGAATGATAATATCTGAGCTTTGTTTTCCATCCAAAAAGGAAAAGAAAAAAAAATGCACTAGCATGGATTTCATATTTGGTAAGGAAAGAGGGGGAAAAAGAAGAGAAACCAAAATCATATATTTGGTAAAACAAGAGCGTGTGTCCCTTTATGATGGAGTCTAAATTTGTTTATGTGATGATTGTTGTGCAAAACTCTAGTTAAACCAAGTTACGGACTAACACAACGCGGAGGATTTAAGAAACAATTTATTACCACAATCAAAATGACCATGCATCAAATGCTCCACAATAATGAAAACAATTAATAGAAAATTAAAAAAGAATTACTCACTAACAAACACTAGTATATAAGGTGGTATTGGCAGTGCCGCACTCCACTTGGTTGATAGAGTAAATTGATAATTGGATCAAAACCAAGAGTATAGTGATAAACGTTAGTTTTCTCTCTGTAGAACTTCCTATGTGGATCTTCTTTGAAAACTATAAACAATAGTCCGATTTCTTATTACAAAAAAGAAACAATGCATCTACTTATGCCAAGTACTCCGTGACCTAATCTAATTTGGTATTTGCCGCCTTGCATACCAGTATAGCCGTAATAAGGTTTATATCTATGCGTCCTTGTCCAGTAAAGAAGCCTTGAAGAAATTGATGCTATGTATCGGTATTGCACTAATTAGGTGCATACGGGTATGCTCAAGTTCAGTGTTATTTCCTCAATAGCTTCAACTTTGAGCTCCATAACACCATGTGAGGGTGGTTAACATTTGGTTGGCAAAATAATAAAAAGGGTGAAGAAAAAAAAACAAAGGAAACTAGATGATGAGGTTGACATTATGCTATGCATGTGGTTCAGTTTCTGCATCGAATTGATCTGATATTTAGTAGACAGTAAAAATTCCATAAACCTGAGTTTTTTTTACAAATATGCTAGTTTTGAAACTTATTTAGGGAAATGGGGGTGTTTTGAACTTATTTGTGGGAATGGGATAGGTTAAAAAACGCTATTGTAAATGGCGATTTTATAAATAAAATCGCCATCAAGTCCAGCGTTTTTAAGCATTCTTAAAAAAAAAAAGGAAAAATAGCTAATAATTCTGGCAATTTTAGGCATAGAATCGCTTGACACAATAGCGATTTTATTAGTTTTTCAGACCCACTTCCAGTTCAATTCGAAAAGGTGAGAAACTCAAAACATACCTCTCTCGCTCTACCATGTCGCCGACCCTCTCGCTGCAGCTCCGTCTCCCTTTTACATGAACTGTTCCTCATCATTCTTTGCTGTTTTCGTCTTCCCCGCAGCAGAATCCCGAAGCTGAACAAGGTCGCTGCAGCTCTGTCTCCCTCGCCGGCTTCTCTGCTTTCCTCCGTCAACACCAAGAGGTATGTAATATTTGCCCAAATTCATCTTTTACCAAGTAGTTCTGATGCTATATATTTGGATTTTGGATGATGTTTGTGGGGTTAAAACTTTGTTATATTTGAATGGGGTTTGTCGGGTGTGGGGTTAAAAGTTTGATAGATTTGAATAGGGTTTGTGTGGGTTCGTTTGTGGGGCATTGAGGTGGGGTTTGTCGAGTTTGTGGGGTGCATGTGGAATACACACGTTTTGGAACTGGACCCAAGATATTAACGCGATATATCGCGAGAAAATTCTTGAAAACGAAAGGAAAATTGGAATTAATGTAATGTAGATTCAATTGGGTACATCTCAAAATAAAAAAATAAAATAAATATAACAAAGAAAAGAAACAAAATGTGGGAAAAATTTCCTTCTCTGAACTAGGGAAATTTAATAGTTTCGTCCCTTTTCCTTTCTCAATTGGACCCAAGCATTTTCGTCTTCATAGTGTAGCTTCAATTGGGTTCCACTGTTGGTTTTTGTCTCATTTCTTGTTTTGCTTTTCACATTCATACAGTTAGTAGCTCTGAACTAGGGAACATAGCATTTTGAGTTATTTCCTTCTAATGCTGTTAAATAGTTCAAATTTCGCAATAATAATTTAATTTTTTTTATCATTTAAAAAATTATATATTGAGATAGTCAAACTAAATTCTTAGATTTGGGTAGGAAAAGTAGATAATATATAAATTAATGAACACGCTAATGGTGTACAAAGCTTTATGATAAGGTGGAAAATTTTGTAGCTTTAGAACGGATGGGTAATCTTTTGGCTGAGCTAAATACATATCAGGTGCCTTTAATGATCCAATTTATTAGGTGCTTTTTTGGTAATTGGTAGGGAGAAATCTAATTCGTCTTGCTGGTTCGGTTTAGGTACATTTTACTCCGAATATATTTTTTTTCTTTTTGTGTTAAAAAGTTTTGCTGAATGTGGAACTTTATATTAAGGAGACGTAAAATTAATGCTAATATTAACTTTATATTAATTTTTTTAGAAACCCGAATTTTCATCAGATCAAGAAATTACAGCTTCTATTTTCCCAGGAAAGCCCGGTTTACAGCATCGCCCAACCAGATAGCGTTTTCTTCACTTTGGCTCGTCTTCCACACCTTAAATTTCAATGCAAATGAATTATAGTCGCTCCGTCGCTTAAGAAATGATAGCGAATAGGGTCCCTTTGGTTCCCCGTCCGTCCGCAAAAAATTCCATACAGAACTTTCTGTATCCTCGAGTTCCTGTATTACAATTGCAGCATAACCACCATCATTATCGTCTTCTTCATCATCACTACTCAACTCGATTAACTCAAAAATAAAATTTGTTTTCAGTATTGTATACAAGTGTTCATATAAATGAAATGTTTCATGTATAGTTAAACAAAATAGTACAATCTTTGAACATAAATGCTTCTAAAGCACTAATTCTATTGCCATCAAAGTGGTGAAGTTAGTTTATTAATTAAAGTGCTTATACTTACATGAACTTAAACTACTAATAACGTGTAGAGTACACATAAATACCTAATAATTGTATGTGTTTTCCACAAAAATGTCATCAAACTCCGGTTCTAATTCTGGATCTTGTTCGTATGCCACTTGCTTCTGCGGCGAGGTTGCCCCTATGAGAGTTTCTTGGACGGAGAAAAACCTAGGTAGAAGATTCATTGGTTGCAAAAATTTTGGTAACAATGGATGCAATTTTTTCCATTGGGTTGATAAGGAAAGTCCAGTGGCCGAAGAGATACAAGCCAATTATAGTAAAACGAGGGGCATGTATCGCAAAAAAGAAGATTGGAGGGCAGTTGTTGAAGGGGTGAAGGAATTGAATGCCCATTTATCGAAGCGTATGGAAAGAGAGAGGGAAAAACGAGAAGAAGTACAGAAAAAGTATGAGCAATGTAAAAAAGCACTTAACATTGCAAGAAATAGGGTGTATTTGCTTATAGTTCTACTTTTTTTATCTGTTTTATGTAACTTGTTTTATTAAGTACTATATATTTACGTGTAACGCATTAGTGTGTTTTTGGTGTATATGTATGGGGTTAGAACTTATTTATTCAATATGTATGGATTCGGCTTGTAATGCTACATTGTAATGCATGTGTAATGCTACATTGTAATGCATTTGTATTACTTAATGAATGGATGTCTTTTAAATTTTATACATATGATTGGATTATATGTTAATTGAAGAACATATATGTACTATTGAATATGTATTATTTCGTCAGGTATGCAACTAATGAACATGTATATGGAACAGGTTTTTGTAGATGGATCCTGGTCCTGAGGACCGTCGTGTCTTATATTTACAGGATCATCACAGGTCTTCTGCTATATGGGACGGTCATGACCCTGGATTGTTGGATCCTCGTAGGAGTGATACTGAGTTTAATCGAACTGATGGACATCACATTATCTTGCCTGAAAGGGTACAACAGATATTACTACGGGTGGGATTTTACGGGGTGTACCGTATATGTCACATTCAGTACGACCATGCATTGATTACAGCTATGGTCGAACGATAGCGGCAGAAAACACACATGTTTCATCTTCCTGTAGGAGAGTGTAGTATCACTCTCCAGGATATGGGTGTATTGTTTGGATTGCCAATAGATGGGCTTGTAGTCACCACCCCACCATTGGATGCCCCTCCGGCTGACGTCTGTGAGCGTGTACTAGGCATCCGACCACCGGTCAATACTATTAAGAATTTGAAGCTGAAATTGTCTTGGATAGCCAATATTTTTCGGGAAATACCTACCAACAATGCCGATGACATTCTTATCGAGCGATATGCACGTGCTTGGATTATTCAATCGATCGGCGGTTCTATTTTGGCTAACAAGTCATCAGCTTTTGTGAAGATTTCGTTATTCCCACAACTTCAGGATTTAAACACGGTGGGGCAATATAGTTGGGGCGCCGCCGCACTTGCGGTCTTATACAGAAAAATGTGCCGTGGCAATCATATACGAGCAAAACAAATTGCAGGTCCACTTATTCTGCTGCAGGTATACATTAATTTACATAAGTTAATTTATACTTTTTCATTTCTTATAGTATATGGTTAACAAATAGACGTTGTAATTTTTTGTTAGTTATGGTGTTGGGAGCGTTTATCACACATTCGCCTCCGACGTGCCGGTATAGCTATTCAGGAAGAGGAGGAGTTCGTTTATATTGATAGACCACCACACGGAGCAAGGTTTGATAATATATAACAAGATTGTTGTTGTACACATAAACTTCTTTAATTATGACACCCTCTATTTATTGAATACAGGTGGCAAACGAGGTTTTTGCTGGATCGAACTCCGATCCATGTTTTGAATCACTACAGGGATCAGCTAGATCGTATGCAAGTAGAGCAGGTTATTGTTATCAATTTTAATCATCATTAAGAAACATGTGGTTATAATGCGAGTAGAGTAGATATATTTTAGTCCTGAAAAGATATGTTTTTTTCATTACGTTGGGGATAATTATATATAAATTAGTTGTCATTGATTGGGAGATTGTCTTATTTGGTATACTTTTGCGAGATTGTTAAATAGGTCAATATAAAGTACTATATTGGATTCTTATATAAACAAAGGAAACTCTACCGAAATTTTTAAAATTTACAAATTTATCTTGCATATATCTTTTGTTCCTATAATTTTGAATATTTATAAGTTATTCATAATAATTTACAGATGATCTGGGAGCCATACACCGCACATGTGATGGCTGCATTACCTCCCTACTGTATTGTTGGCCAGCCTATATGGCGCACGTGAGCACCCTTTATTTGCTTCGAAATAGTAGAGTGGCACCTCCCAGACAGAGTCATGCGACAGTTTGGTTTGCAGCAGAATATTCCCGTAGATATTGACACAAGTGAACAATTACATGATACGGATCTGAGGGGGAAGGGTAGAGGGGATCCTATTGATTCGACTCAGCATCACTGCGACTTCATTGCCTTTTGGGATCGCGGGCAAGATCATGTAGTCACTGCGAATGCGTTGACGGGCCCGATTCAGTACGACCATCCTTACATGGTTTGGTTTTGTATCATTACTCAACAATTCATACTTACAGCGCCGGAGGCGCCTCCAGAGTTCGGTCCTGAGCCGGTAGGAGTCACTTTGGAGATACTGGTAAGTTTTATTTACATCAAATAAATGTAATTTCAAATTTAAGTTAATCTTAATATGATATTTATATTGTACTTTAATGGTTCAGGGTGATGCGCTTGCTAAGATATACGCATTAGCGATGAACCATCCAATGCGATCTATCACAGGGGATCCCACATCCGAGGAGAAATCAGACTTGGCACACACAGCTCTTGTAAGGGTGCGTCAACAGTTCCGCTTATCTGTTAACTTATTACAGGTGCATGATCTGATTCCCGAGCCGATCCCACGACCCCCCTCGCCGTCGTCAGAGGTGACCCACTACGGGTATTACATCCTCACAGTCTGCCACGTTTTCTTCTCCTGATGCTGGTCCGTCTACCTCTACATATCATATATCTTCCCCACCTTACCCTACCTTACCCACCACCACCACCAATACTACTACACCATTATCTTCCCCACCTGACCCGACTTTACCACAGCCTACCACCACTACTACTACTACTACTACATTACCCACCACCACCACCACCACCACTACTACTACTACTACTACTACTACTACTACTACTACTACTACTACTACTACTACTACTACTACTACTACTACTACTACTACTACTACATTACCCACCACTGGTACCACTACCACCACTACACCATTATCTTCCCCACCTGACCTTACCTTACCACTGCCCACCACTGGTACTACTAGTACTACTACTACATTACCCACCACCACCACCACCACTACACCATTATTTTCCCCACCTGACCCTACCTTACCACTGCCCACCACTGCTACTACTACTACTATATCTTACCCACCACCACCACCACTACTACTATTACAACATTATCTTCCCCACCTGACCCTACCTTATCACCACTATCTACCCCAAATGACCCTACCTTACCACAGCACAGCACGATAGACTTTTCTCCACTCTTCACCATATTCGAGGACATTCACATATAACATTATGTGTCTATATTGACGACTGACACATCATTTACTTCACCTGATGCATCGCAGCAGCTTCCACCGGTACTTTCACAGTCACCACCACTTACACCCACGGAGGATGCTGGGGGATTGACACAGTCGACTATACCAGATGTTATAGATGTACTTGTGGTACCTATCGGTATAGGTCGAGGGAGAGGTAGACCGAGGGGCAGGGGCAAAGGTGAGGGTTTTGAGGCACACACACACATGTAGAAGTCGATAGGCCTGAGAGACTTGAGAGGCCTAAGAGGAAGAGAACAAAACCTAGTTGTGGTACTTAGTTTGTTGATTATTATTTTTTACTGTTGTACATGGTTATTTATTTTTCTTAGTTGTAATCTTTTCTGTCTATATGTGTTGATTATTAGTTTTTAATGTTAACATGATTATTGCAATGACATTAGTATTAAGAAAAGACACCATTATCTTCAGCACTAATGTTCGTATACCTACTTCATTTACTTTGTAAGTTATATGACAATTCACTGAAAAGTAATTGATTTAGAGATATGATCAGCCACCAAGTACATATATAACATACTGTGATAAGTCAGTGTAAAAAGTCACTGCATCTAATTGTAATTAGTATGGTAGCCCATTCACGTGACTTCTTACAACGTGATTTGACGACACATTCACATGTGAAAAGCTTTGAGAGTTCTCTTATATAACAAACAGGTGCTTCATTAATCTAATCGTGCTCCAAAATTCGTATACTTTTCCAGCATTCTAACTTCAAACAAAACATGAGAAACTCCTTCAATATTGATGATTTGGTTCACCTCCTTCCATCCAATCTTCAATTGGAAATACGAGATAAAGTTCAGAGAAATCGAGCTCTTAGAATCATACGAATGTGTCAAGGGTTATTGCAAACTCCATCTCCTCTTTTAAGGCCAAGGAATTTTCTATATAATTGGCCTAATCTCGAATTTCCCTTTCGTTCACCACTAGCGTTCGTACCTTTGCACTCACAGACGCCTTTATTGTATGTATATCTATGGTATTTGTTAAATACTTATCATATGCCTATTGTATTTTCACCCCATTTATACATTACATGGAATAAATGGGTGCACTATGACTACACGCTATTTGACAAGTTTTTGTTTGAAGATTTTAGAGAAGACTGGAGGGTTGTTGCATCTGGACAAAGCTCACTGTATCTATTGAGTTGTCCAATTGAGAAACATGTCATGTTAATAGCAAAGTTCAACTCGAATAAGCCGCCAATGGACAACGACAGTCATGAGCCAACCCAGTTCGAATGGGTAACAAATATAAATGGATCATTGCATGGACACAACCCAGAAGATTTGTTAAACTATGTATGTCAGACTGCCATATGGAGAGAAGAGTCTTTGAACACAGGTATTGTATACAACACCGAAGAAATGGCTACGACTCCAGACGCGCAGATGCAAATGGAAACTGACTAAAATAAAATAGTTCATTTGCAAAGCTTTGAACACTAGTACGTTTGTCTAAATATTTTATTTACTACAATGTTTAAAAAATTAGAGTTGAGTAGGATGGCTGGTCCTGTGTAAGATTGTGTAAGGTATGGATGAGGAGTCTGATGTCTCATTTACTATACAGCCCACCACAGCTCACTTTATATGTTTTATTATGTTCTTTTTGTACTATTACGTTTATGTAATGATATTTTAGGGTGTGGATTTAATTGTACACATATACCAATCAAAGTTAACCATACATTGAAGTACAATATACGTTAGCGCTTTCATAACATTGCACATAAAACAAAGTAAAACGTGACACATTAAACAAAGTAAAACATAAAAATACATAAACTTAAACATTACGACCATCCAAAACCAAATATTAACTAATAGAGTGCTTAAATAAAATTCAGTACATTAAACATTACATAGAAAAACGGAATTATAATTCATAGAGTGCTTAAGTAAAATCCAGTACATTAAACATTACATAGTAAAACCAAATATTAATTCAGACAATCCTTAAGGAAAGTCCAATACATTATGTAGGGAAAGTTGACGCCTTCTTCCACCAAGTACATGAGATAAGCGCGATCTGTCTACAGGAAAGACAAAATAAATTATTATTAATTAAAAAAATTAAACTTAATTTTACAAGATAATAATTAGTAAAATAACCTCTTACCATCTCTCTCTCAAAATCGCAGTACAGTTTTGCGAGATAGTGGCCCCTACGTGCAGGTTCGACTGTCATCTACTTAGGATGAGGAGTAGGCATTTCCTTCTCATTATAAAAACAGTTAAATTTTTTCACTACTGGTTCAACCTTTGCCCACAGCTGAGCAACTTGATCAGGCGTCACAACCTTATCTTTCCACAAGGAGTCTTCCTTCTTAGGTGCTTCATTAAAATACTCTGCCATTTTCACCCAGGTTTGCGCGTTCTCGCGCTCACACCACTTACCATCACGGGTCACTTGTTTCCAAGCATCACACATGAGAATTTCGTCAGGCATTGCGAATCCATCAGGATTTTCAGATTGTTCATTTTTGGAACTAGAAGAGGCCATTGTCTGTTAAGAGTGAGATGAAAGAAAATTATATATAGATAAAATGATAGTACACTTAAATTATCTTGGATAGCCAATACACTGCTATTAGTGCAATTGCTAAAGTCAATAGCTGTGTATATGAAATGATAATACAGTTCATAGAGCTAAGTTGAAAATACACTGCTATGAGGGAAGTGGCTATAGTAAACACCTGTGTAGATGAAATGCCAAATACTTACAGGATACTGATATGGCAATACAACTATACAGATGGCAAATCTGTAACTGAAATGACAATACGTCTCGATTTACAATAATCATTATGCAGTACACACTGTTCATAATGTAACCCTTTCTAAACATTACATAATTTATAAGGGGTAGGATTTCTAAAATTCTTACGCGTATCTAATAAATAAAAATTTACCATACTTAACAAAAACAACATCATAATAAGTTTACATAAATAGCTTAATAAGTTACATAATAAGTGAAACATAAAGATCTCTAAAACATAATAATTCAACTTCACCAGACTTGCCTAAACTAAACTAAAACATAAAGATCTCTAATAAATAAATTCCCCACCTCCCGCAACTGCACGTGCCTTCATGAATGTTTACATTCTTCACTTTTTCTTTGGCTAAGGTAACGGAGGCCACTCCTTCTGAGTTGCTATGCCTAAAAATAGTATATTTGTCGATTTTGTCCACAATGTCTACTAATTTAATCGCCATAGCCGCCGTGTGTTTCAGCTCTGAATCTTCAATCTTTTTTTTCCTTGCTCACCTCGGTCACAAAAGTACTGAACAATTCGATGAAAAATAAGATGCACCGACGCAGTGACAGGTAAAGACCTTGCTCCAACTAAAACTCCGTTAAAAACCTCCGAAATATTTGTCGAAGCTATCCTATAGCGATGCCTTCCATCGTGAACAAAAGTCCACTTTTCGAGGGGAATTTGGTTTAGCCACCTCCAGGGTCTTTTTCCTTCAGTCTTCTGCTGTTCATCATACTTTTTTTATCATGGCCATGTACTTATTGAATTTCGGCAGGCAATAAGCAGTGGCGGCCTTCCACATTAGTATCCTTAAAGTCTTATCTGGTTTACATTTACTAGTGAAGTTACTGCGAAGATGCCGTATACAGAAGCGATGATATGTATTTGGCTCTTGAAATTATGATTCCGAATTAATTACAGACAATATGCCCTGTGGCGAGGAAGAGAACAAAATCGTGCATGGGTTGGTGCACTTAATGGCAGCCAAATATCTTGGCATATTAGCATAAGACTCTTTCCAATTGCCAAATATTGTTTCAATAGCCTTCTGTTTTGCATTCCATGCTTTCCAATACGAAATCTTGTAACCATATTCATCCTTAACAAATGCGACAATAACGCAAATCTTAAGGCCAGGATCAACCTTAACCAAGTGTTTTATTTTGCTGGTAATGAATTTGCAGTCCAAATGTTTGTGAGTCAGTTTCAAACGATCAAATGTGCATGTGTGGGGACCCTCGTACTTCGTTATCTTAAAGTGCTCGTGTTTCTTCTTCCTCTTACAAGCACGAAGCCTCCATTTGCACCCCTTTTCATACGATTTACACTTAATTGCCCATGTATCTGCCTTTGATTCTTCAACAATAAATTCATTTGAATTCTTAATTGCAAAATGTTTCATAACAGTCTTCAACTTATCTTTAGTATCGTAAGTGAGCCCATTCCGCAGTTCATTTTCATCAACCAAATGCTCATTCATCATTACCTCCTGGTCCACATATGTAACATTAAAATTTGTGTAGAACGCTGGTATATCTTCCACAACCTCCTCAATCTGGTTCGATTCTTTGCATTCATCACTTTTAGAGTCGCTGTCTTCTGTTAGACTGTCAGATTCTGACCCCCAATCGGTGTCCTCATTAGTGGGCTCGTCATACTCTATGCCATATCCACACTCATACATGGGTTCGGGTATGGATTGAGATGAACTACATTTTTTCCTGTTACTTCACGAACTGGAAGGCAAGCTCGAAATAGGAATGCATTGCATCGATTGTGTTGAGCTGTACAACCCAGATAATGGAATATTTTGCCCAATTGGGAGCGCATCATAATTCAATTCAATTTTCTCTACATACATTTCAATTACATTAACAAATGGAGCATTGAAAATGGTACCTATTGCAAATTGTAAACTTCCGTCATCGTTAATTTCATGAAGGAAGTAGTTGTAGGTATTTGGGGTTACAAACATTGGACATCTGCATACAATCTTCAAGGTGGACGGTGATCGGTCAACATCCATTGCAGAATATATATTTTGTACTAATTCCGAATAAGTACTACATTCACTTAACACAATACCTCTTATATGCTGCATATTATAACCCCATCCAGTCTCTTCGTTAATAATATTACCGCCCCAATATAGAAGCACAAATTCTTGTCTGGTTGCCATTACTCACCTTTAACACAATAAATTCAACTTATCACTAACTGATAATAAATCAATTTTTTAAAATAATAAACATTTTTTTCTAAATTTTATTTTAATTATAATAAACACAAATGTGTACATATATTCTTCAAAATAATGAAAAAAAAATTAAAATGTCAAAAGATATTTTAAAAGGTGTAATTAGTGCCACTATTATTTTATATTTTTTATTTGTTTTTATTATTAAGACAACAACATTATATTTATCTTTATTTAATGAGGCAATATACACATGTTAACACGATAATCATTGAATCAGTGTACTAGAACCAAGCCAATATTAGAGTGTTGGTGGATAGTATTTTGAAATGTGTAATTAATTACCTCATCCATTATTTTAAATTTTTTTTCGTTTATTTTTAAGATAATTATACTATATTTGTCTTAATTTAATGAAGCGATATACACATGTCAACACGATAATCATTGAATCAGTGTACTAGAACCAAGCCAATATTAGAATGTTGGTGGATAGTATTTTGAAATGTGTAATTAATTACCTCCTCCATTATTTTAAATTTTTTTCGTTTATTTTTAAGATAATTATACTATATTTGTCTTAATTTAATGAAGCGATATACACATGTCAACATGATAATCATTGAAAAAAAAGACATAAAATATAATTTTTGTATTGTATGGGCACATGTTAAGATGTTAGTCTTGCAAAAACATGACTAAAATTCTAAAAATTTGATTTGCGTCAACATGTTGTGTTCATCAAGAAAAAAGGACTAAAAAAATTAATATGTACATATTATATTTTTTACTTCACACCAAAATAGTAGAGGATTCCCAAAGTCATTTAAGTTGAATATTTGATATCTTGCTTCTAAGAGCAAGACTTTTAACACTTAGGAAACACAAATACATACATTATACATCTATATACTAAGAAACACAAATACATACATTATACACATATATATAAAATCACATTTATACAATATGAAAATATTTAAAATACAACTATAAAATAAAAGATTAAATCACAAATATACATACCTGAAATCTTTTTGAGCTGAGGAGAAAATGAAAGATTAAAAAAAAATTGTAAGATTTTGAAGAAACTACACAAGAGAAGAATGAAAAATGGCCATCCTTCGTCTGTGCGGCGCTCGCTCACCTTTGCAAGAATGAATGAAACGAAGGAATGAAATGAGGGAAGGAAGGGTTTGCAAAGAAAATATCTGGCTTAAATTTGCCACCCTGACTGGCATTTTTATGGGTAAAATCGCTACAATGAACGGCGATTTTTTTTTGCAGAAGGCGTAAAATCGCCACTCTTAATGGCGTTTTTATGGGTAAAATCGCCATCATGAATAGCGATTTTATTTATTTATTTTTTAACAGAAGGCTTAAAATCGCCACTCTTAGTGGCGTTTTTATGGGTAAAATCGCCATAATGAATAGCGATTTTAGTTTTTTTTTTTTCCTCAGATGGCTTAAAAACGCCGGATGTGATGGCGATTTTTTGCGTAAAATTGCCACACTTTTTAGCATTTTTTAACCTACCCCATTCCTACTAATAAGATCAAAACACCCCCAGTTCCTTAAATAAGTTCGAAAAGTAGCTTATTTATAAAAAAAACTCCATAAACCTCATCAGTTTCTTTACCCAATGAATTGAATTGAAATAAAGTTTGCTGGTTGGCATTAAATGGTATGTAGCTAGCTAGCTAATAAGTGTGAGTGAGTGAGATCGAACCAATTCCAAATTTCGTTCTAACTACCTACATTTATTACAATGTATTGTCTCTCTCTCTCTCTCTCTGAATTACCTCTTATGTATTATTATTAATTCAATTCAATCCTCAGCAACCACTACCATTTCAAAAATTAGTCTTCCTTCCTTTTGAGTTTTTCTCTTGTAAGTCTCTCTCTCTCTCTCTCTCTCTCTCTCTACATATCTATATATAGTAAGGGTAATGATTTTCAAATTCAAAAATAAATAAAAAAATAAAGAATTGCGTGTATGAGATTTAATATACTTTTTGAATGAATGATAATTCATTTAGCACATACTTCAATTTAGTGTATATATATATATAGTACACGCAGAGAGAGATGATAATTTATAAAAATGTTAGATCTATTGTGAGCATTTGTCTCCCTCAACTCTCTTGTGACTTTAGGTAAAGTAATTAATAAAACTCTTTTTTGTATTAAAAATAAAGAGGAGGATCATCACACTTGTGAGGTTTTTTCATTTTTCAAGAGGCAATTTCGTTGGTTTATTTTCTTTCTTTAATTTATTTATGTCTTTAAATTAGTAGGTACCGAAACATTTGGCTCAGTCTTTAAGGGCGCTCATGCGTTTCTTGTTGCATTCTGTTAAATTTGAAATGCCTACTTTCTTTCTTACTTAACCTTTTTTGGACCAACATTCTTGATTACCTTATATATACTTTTTTATTTTTTTTTCCCTTTATTATTTTATTGATTTTTTTAGTAACTTTTCTTCTATTTTTTTTTCCTGCTTTCTACTGTATTTTTACTTTTTTTTGTTTAGTCCCATTTCTTCTATTCAACTTTTGTACGGTAAAGTTGTCTGCCACCAGATTTATCCATTACTATTAGGCCTCGTTTGGTTCACGGAAAGGAAATTAGTTCCCCTATCTTTCCTAAGGAGGTAGGAAAGTAAATTTCCTATCAAATTTCCTTTCTTGTGTTTGGTAAACCATGGAAAGTATTTAGGTAAGAGTATTATCGTCTAAAATTTGTGTAATAAATGCTTGGAAATCACATGGGAAAATCAATCCCATGTGTTTTGGGAGGAATGATTTTACCCCTTACTTTCTCCTCTCTCGAGAAAGTGTTTTCGGAATTTGTGCTTACCAAACAAAGAAAAGGAACGACTTTCCTTTCCCGAGTACTAAAATTCGTGAACCAAACGAGACCTTACCGGTTATCTTTTGGAGTTCTTTTTTGTAATTACAAGCATAGCTGAATTTGGAGGTTTTAATTTGCTAAAAGTCAAATAGTAATACTTTTCGCAGTAACGGGGGCAGTTGGTGTTGTTTGCGTTGAGCTCTTGCTTGTCTAATATAACGAGCTTTGGTGGTTGCTAGCTTCATCAATTTCCTTGTTTGGTCTTATAAAATTTCCCTTCATTCCCATGTAAGTGATATTTTCTTTTTGCCAGAGGCACAGCTACTACTAGTCTAAAGGAATGGATAGGTTTGCAGTGAAGGTGGAGGAGGGAAGGGAAGGCCACAATGGGCAGCTGTCAGTTGGCCCGGTGTATCGGAATCCACTGGCCGAGAATGAGTTTCCACCTCTTGATTCTCACTTAGCTACAGCTTGGGATATCTTCAGGTATTACCACTATGAAGAGAAAAAAAAAATGCTAGATTATTACAAATAAAATAAAATTATTATCTGGTTTAAATTTTCTAATGTTACTAGCATAGGAATTTCCCTTGCTATTGTTATATTTACGGTAATAAAGATACATCGATGTGCAGGTCATCTGTTGAAAAGTATCCTGGAAACAACATGCTTGGATGGCGTGAACTTATTGATGGAAAGGTATAATCGATTTAATAGCATCATTCTCATGTTGGTATTAAGCTACGTTTACAATTGATTCCCACTTTGTTTTGTCTTCTCTTAGTTTGGTCCATATGTATGGAAAACATACAAAGAAGTCTACGAGGAAGTTTTGCTTATAGGTGCTGCACTGCGGGCATGTGGTATCCAACCCGTAAGTTGATACAAAAGCAACTTGGATTTTATTGAAGTTCTTGATCAGATTATTACCGCTATGAGAATCTTCCTAGTTTTGCTGCATCAATAGATGCACTTGTTTAATCCTTTATGGGAACTTAGCCGATCCTCTTTTGATAGGGCACTCGAGTTGGGATATATGGATCAAATTGTCCTCAGTGGATTGTGGCAATGGAGGTCAGTTAGAAACCTTTTGCAGGATTTGTGCTTTACTTGCTACCATTAATTTGAGATGATAATGATGATGCCATGAGCATGTCATTGTGTTCTTTTTGTAGGCTTGCAGTGCCTACAGTTTGATTTGTGTGCCTCTCTATGATACCCTTGGTAAACTTCTTCTTCTTATAGACTTGTAGTTTCTGGCTTTATTTAAAGATTTGAAGTTCTTTCAGGAACCCATGTTGATATTTCATCAGTGGGGTTTGCTCCCATGAAAATCATTAACCCTTAATTGATTTTCTTTGTGCAGGGTCTGGTGCTGTAAATTTTATAATAGATCATGCAGAAGTAGATTCTGTTTTCATCCAAGATAAGAAAGTGAAAGAAGTGAGAATCAAAGAACTTGTCCTGCTTCTTGATTGGATAATGGAATGTCATAGTCTGAGTGGTTCAAATAACTATACTCTTGTGTTTGCAGCTGTTGAATCCCGAGTGCCCACATGCTCAACGGCTAAAATGTGAGATTTTTTTTTGACTGGTCGCAAGTGGTCAAAGGCATTTACTGAGTTTGCTTATGATTGGTTGCAGTGATTGTTTCCTTCACTTCATTCACCAAGGAGGAAAAGGATAAGGCAGCCTCCATGGACATTAAACCATATTCCTGGAATGAGTTCCTCAATCTGGTTAGGCTTTGAAATGTTATATTTTGTTTGAGTATATTTCCAATGCTGTTACCCACAAACAAAGCAGAATTATGTGAATTTTCTTTGTTAGTAAACCTTTGCTTGGGATGGCAACTTACTAGCAATTTTTCAACAGAATCTCTTCTGGACATGGTTTGTCTATTGTTAATTATCTTTATTTGTTCATCAGGGGACCGAACACCCATCAGAGACTCAGCCACCTCAGCCAGTTGACATATGTACAATAATGTACACCAGTGGCACCAGTGGAGAACCAAAAGGTGTTATGCTAACCCATGGGAACATTTTAACATACATAAGTGGGGTTGATCTCTTTATGGACCAATTTGAAGACAAGGTATGCAGGCCCGTTCATTCACTGATGCATGGTTTCATACCTTATCCATCTCCTAGTGCCTCATGTATTTAGTATAGGGCCTCGTTAAAGCGGATTTTCTCTCTACTG
The DNA here is from genome assembly GCA_021464415.1 of Lonicera japonica. Lineage (NCBI taxonomy): Eukaryota > Viridiplantae > Streptophyta > Magnoliopsida > Dipsacales > Caprifoliaceae > Lonicera > Lonicera japonica. The sequence goes on along the minus strand of CM038464.1, from coordinate 114,105,573 downwards.
AAATAATTAAATCTTTCTGTCTTCTCCAATTTTCATAGTGCTGATAAGCGATAATGTGTTATGCTGCCATGTGTTTGCATTATTGCACAAGTTTGTGATTCCAATATTTATCATGCAGTTGTGTAAGGTTTTCTTTCTACGACTACCAGTGTCATGATTGTTGAGACTATCAATCCCACATCGGGAAAACAGATTGATGTAGAACAGAGAAAGAGATTAGCGTACAAGAGAGTGAAGATGGGAGAAAAGGAAACTTAACTCAAAATTCTCAATTTCAATTCAAATTCAAGCTGTCTCATCCCACATTATAGCCTGCTTTATATAAATCAAATCCCTAAATTACCTCTATAAATCAAATCTCAATCATATCGCCTGAATTAACTCCTTAAATGAAATCCGCAGATATTTCTCAATCTCACAATTATTTCCCCTCTGGATGAATTAAGACATCAAATATATTTATTTTAATTCTCTTGTCTGCACCACGGATCCTCTAAAAGCAATATTTAAAGAATAAGGGGCTACTCCACTCATTGCCGTGAGTTGGATGCTCGAAACTCTAATAATGATAGGCTCTCTACCAGTTAATTAATTGTTGTTCTGATGTTTGCCATTGGGGTTTTGGGAATTGTGTAGATGACAGTAGATGATGTCTATATATCTTTCCTTCCCCTTGCTCATATCCTTGACCGCATGATTGAAGAATACTTTTTCCATAAGGGCGCTTCTGTTGGCTTCTATCACGGGGTAAGCATCTCTCTCTCTCTCACTCTATATATATATATATATATATTATATATAAGCATTAAACTCCGTTTGGATCCTTAAAAGAGTGAAGAAAATCAAACAAAAATGAAAAATAATGAAAGGCGACAGCTCAGTTCCCTTGCCATTTTTAGAAGAAACATGTCTAATTCTATATGTCATGACTCTCCCAACAACAATGATCTTCCTTTTCTGTTTAAAAGCTCTTGCCAGAAACCAAATAGAGACTAGAGTGGACTTGTCAAGTTCATAACTGATTCCTGAAGGAAGAGTAACTTTGGTGTCTTTTGAATTAATTTTTCTCTATCTTTGTCATTGAAGGACATTAATGCACTAAGGGATGATTTGATGGAGTTGAAGCCAACTTTTTTGGCTGGAGTACCTCGAGTTTTCGAAAGAATCCACGAAGGCATGGAGATTTGGCTACTCACTTGTTATCAATAAAAGACACACATTCACACACTTATATATTTCCTTGGATTCGGAACAATTTGGTCATTGTTACTTGAATGTTCAATTCATTTGTCTTTTAGGTGTACTCAAAGGACTAGAAGAACTCAATCCGAGGAGGAGGAAAATTTTTGACATTCTTTACAACTAGTAATTTTTTCTTATTTTCCCTACTTCTCAATATGATGTTTTATTCCATTAATCTCTTTTTTTGCAGAGAAGGATAAAAATGTAGCATATTTTTTGACCATCATGTGCCTTCACGTTGCAGCAAACTTAAATGGATGAAGTCAGGCTATAAACATAGAAAAGCATCACCATTGGCAGATCTTCTGGCCTTTAGGAAGGTTGTAATTCTACTTCAGTACTGTTTCTTGTTTTGGATTCCATGTTCATTTATTTATTGTTCTCAAGTATTTCTCCCCATTATTTCTCACAATAAAATCTTAATCATGAACGGCAGTTCACCAATTCTGTTTTCGGCTATTTCACACTAAGTTCCAATTGATAAAAAGTTGTAAATCATTGGAAAACGATTAAATTTCATGAGAAGTTGGAAAACGATTAAATTTCACACTCGTCTCTTTTTCCAACTTCTTAGAAAAATTAGTGTTGTTTTATATCATTTTCTATCTTCTTATCGGAGGCACCCTTAGTCCTCAAGTCTATCACTGTAGGTGCCAGAAATCATGGCTTAAACCATTGATTTTGAGGAAACTGAAATTAACCCTCTTCTAATGAAACTTAAAAAACTCAATGCTTTTTAGGAAGATTTCACATTTTACTTTAGTGAACCAGGAAAATTTTACTTGATATCTGACTGACATACTTTGAATTATGTTTAGGTGAAAGCTAGGTTAGGTGGTCGGATTCGTCTAATAGTATCTGGAGGTGCTCCATTGAGTAGTGAGGTGGAAGAATTTTTGAGGGTTACTTCCTGTGCTTTTGTGTTACAAGGCTACGGTAAAGAACTTCAATTCTGGCAGTGTCTTTTGTGAAGAAAGCTTACGAATGCAACAGAAACATAGCCAATTTTAATTTTCCTATATACATGTTTTATCTACTCTCAATCAGCCACTTTTTTGTTCGTTCAGGGTTGACAGAGACTTGTGGTTTAACCACAATTGGCTTCCCAGATGAAATGAGCATGCTTGGAACTGTTGGATCTGCATTTGTGTATAGCGAGCTGCGCTTGGAGGAGGTTCCAGAAATGGGGTACAATCCACTCGCGGATCCTTCACGAGGTGAAATTTGCGTGAGGGGGAAAACAACTTTTGCTGGTTACTACAAGAACCCGGAATTGACAAGGGAGACTATGATAGATGGCTGGTTTCATACAGGTTGACTACCATTTTCCTATCCCATGGTAGAATTTCTTTATAGAGAAACTGATGATACCATTCATCTTTTTGGTTTCATCAGGTGACATAGGGGAGATGCTACCAAATGGAGTTCTAAAAATTGTTGATAGGAAGAAAAATCTCATCAAGCTTTCTCAAGGAGAGTATGTTGCAGTTGAATACCTCGAAAAAGTTTATGGCATCACCCCCATTCTTGAAGATGTTAGCATCGTATTCAATTTATATATAAAGAATTTGGCTTATTTACTGTTGATGGTTCTTTTGATTGAATGTTTCAAAAAATTTCTTGTTAGATATGGGTGTATGGTGACAGCTTCAAGTCAATGCTGGTGGCAGTAGTGGTACCAAATGAAGCTAACACTGAGAGGTGGGCACATGTAAACTGCCACAAAGGTTCCTTCTCTGAACTATGTACCCTTAGTCAGCTCCAAGATTACATTCTCCAGGAGCTCAAGTCTACGGCAGAGAGAAACAAGGTAAGTTCTGACTGTTGAAAACGAAACTAAGTGTGTTTTGGGAACCCCCAATTCCAGTTAGATTCATTGGCACATTTTATTTAATTTGTCACTTTCTTGGAACAAAAACTAAAGACTATTAATTCTGTATTTTCTTTTGACCAAAATTCTTCTGCTCTTTCTAAAACCAGCTGAGAGGTTTCGAATATATAAGAGGCATCATTGTGGAACCTATACTCTTTGAGGCAGCAGAAAAGGATTTGCTGACTGCAACTCTAAAGAAGAAAAGGAATGAAATGCTTAAATGTTATAAGGTAATTAACATCAGGTTACACTGTTATTTTCCATTTTTCTTTTTGTCACATAATTAGTTGTTGAAAAGATACAGAAGACAAATAATCCAGGACTTGACTCGTTTTCAATTTTTGTGCAGGTGAAAATTGATGAACTCTACAAAAAGTTGGCTGGAGTGAAGTAGTACGTACACTCACATGCCATGTATAACCTGTCCAAATGGTGCTAGCGATAAGGTTCAACTATAATGACATCAATCTGCTTATGGATAGTTGGAAGATGTTTGTAGAAGTTTATGATTTCATATATATATATATATATATGTGAAATAAGGCATGCTTTGAGATATTTATCTAAATGGCGATGTAAGATTGGATTTGGGCTTTTCAAATCCATTTATTGTCATAAATGGATTTTCTCTCCCGTTATTTATTTATTTACTTTTCTTTTCCCTTTCTTTCTTTTTTTGTTTGTTAAAAAAGGGGGCATGCTTTGAGATGGAACGTGGTTATAAATATATATTTTTTCAAATAAACTCTTATGTCCTATTAAGGCATTACACTGCTTTTAAATAATTAAATAACAAAAAGAAAATGATATGGGCCCAAAAGAAAACCATAGACAAAAAATAAGTAAAAAAAATAAAAGAAGAGACAACTAAGAGTACATGAGAATGGAAATATGGAGTAAGAGCGCAGCGGAGAGAGAGAGTCCAAAGAGAGCCAGGCTCAACCCAGAAAAAAACTAAAGAAAAGAAGCTATAAATATATAATAAAGCTTGGAAAGAAAGAACGGAATGTAAATGTATTTCCATTAGTCCAATCAGGAATGCCCATGCAACAAGACGACCAAGATCGATCTTCGTTCCCATTGAAAACAAGTAGCGTAAACACACATATATATAGAAATGGAGAGATCATTGGAATATAATAGGGGAGAGAGGATTTGTGTAGTAAACCCCACAGCCAGTGTAGCAAGACTCACCTCCAACCCCAACTCTAGCCAAGAATGATATGATCCATGCATCCTGCCAGCAGCAGCAGTAGGCAAAAGGATCACCCCAGCTCTACCTAAACCTTCTACAATTGGGCTGCAGCTCCAGTTCCCATCCTTTACTATTTCTATATGTATAATATGTGTGTGTCTTGAGCCTGTCTATATATCTGACACTCGAGACAACCATGTACACAGGTGAATGTTTGGAGGTGAAAATTTACATTTGGAATTGAGTAAAACCATCTGCCACAAGCACTAGGAATTAACTTCATTGTTGTGTGTACTTGTTCAGTTTCTTTCACTAGCGTTTACATTGAATAATCAGTTTGCAAGTCAATCATTTAGCAAATATGAATGAAATTGTCACTTGCAATACCAATTAATTATCCATCGGGGCCAAATTGCATCCAATGCTATTGGAATGAGAAAGAAACTTAAGGATATGGACGGAAAAACTAATAGCACACGAGAATAATTCCTTTGTTTCCTTCTGAAAATCAGAGGTTTTAGTGGGGAAAGAAAACCAATTTAATTACACTTTTTCATTTACTTTCCTTTCTCTATCTCAACCCGAAGTGTTTGTTTGGAAAGAAAGAAAGAATGCATGTTTGTGATAATGTGATGAGTATATAATTAAAGTGTGCTATCCCTGTTAGAAAATGGGTATAAAAATCACATTTTCTACCATTTTGAGGGCAATTTTGTAATAAGACTTTGCACTCGGTTGTGAAAGTTCTTTATATATTCATGTTCTCCTACGAGAGTACATTGAAATCGTATAATTATATGCTCAAAATGGTTAAGGGGTGAATGAGAAATTGTCACCCAAAGTGAGCAAGCTGGAATGGACAAATGTAATGAAAGTGGGAAGTCTCACATTGGAAAAAAATTTGCAAAGTTTAAAGGGTTTATAAGTGAACTCTTAAGAGTGCCTTATTGAATGATTCAAAATAAGAGGCTCTCTCTCGCGCACACAGGCGCGCAAAAGGGGGGGGGGATCACGGGTCGAAATAAGCCTAAAACCATTGCGGCTGGTGCGTGCCCCTACCTGCGGACACGAATACCGGACATAAAAAGCTAGCCTTGTGCAGGCTAAATTTTGCACCCTGAATATTTTTTTTTCTAATTCGAACTCAAAATTATCTTGCATTGATTGTAATGATTTGCTCCTTAATTAGCAAATAAAACCATTTTCAGTTTTGAATCTTCAAAATCTGAAACGTTTTCATTAATTCTCTTGATTAAGACAATTAAATATGCCTCCACAATTGGTACAAATTGAGACATTTGGTTCATTCCAAAGACACAAAAATATATATATATTCTCAAACTCAAAATCTCCTCTTTATTGAACCTTTTATACCTGATTTGTCTCTACTCTAGTTCGTAGGTTCTTCTCCGGTGGTAAGACTCGAACAAACTCAGTTCGTTCAGTGTATCGAGGTACTTAGGTAACACTGAAGTATCGTTTTATCCTAAGAAACAGACGACGTTTAGCAACCTTAAAGCACAACCGAGAGGTGGTATAACTGTTTTAAAGAGACTGTGATTATCACAAGGCTCGGTGCCGGTTCAGTTCCAAATTCAATCAGTCTATAAAACAGGATCTAATTACATCAAATTTTTAACAATCTTAAAACAGTTATAGCTAAATTATTTTACAGTTTATTATTCTTGTTGAAATTGATTGTAATCTGCTTTTTGTTAACAAGATGACTGAACCAACCAATGGTGCTACTGTTGCTATTGTGATTGTTAAACCACCGACTGCCCTTGTAAAAAGGGAGAAACTTGAAAAATTTGGTGGGTAGAACTTCAAGCGATGGCAACAAAAGATGATGTTCTACCTAATTATGCTGAATCTGGCTCGGTTCTTGACCGAGAAAAAACCTGTTGTTGAGGAAGGTTCCTAAGACATTCAAGCAATCAGCTCAGTTGATGCTTGAAACCATTCTGATTACCTAGCTAAAAACAAGATCATGAACCACTGATTCATTGTATAATGTGTATCGTGGTAAGAAAACGGCTAAAGAACTGTGGGAAGCATTGGACTACAAGTATAAAGTTGAAGATGCTGGTGCCAAGAAGTTCATTGTTGGCCGGTTTCTTGACTTTAAGATGGTCGATTCCAAAACCGTTGTGAGCCAAGTTGAAGAGTTACAACTGATTTTGCATGAGATACATTCTAAAGGAATGAATCTAAGTGAAAGCTTTCAAACAACTTGTATCATTAAAAAATTTCCACCATCATGGACTAAATTTAAAAATTATTTAAAACATAAACGAAAGGAAATATCATTTGAAGATATAATTTTTAAACTCTGAATTGAAGAGGAAAATAAATTAAAACAAAAAAAGGCTGGAAATTGTGGAGGAAATGGAAATGGTAATAATGGTAATGGTTTAAGGGCTAAAGCTAGTGTGGTTGAACATAGCCAAAGCTCAAAGAAAAAGGCAAAGGGAAAAGGGATCCATATGGGTCCTAAGGGAGGAATCTCTAAGCCTAAATTTCAAGGCAAATGTTTTAATTATGGTAAAACAGGTCATAAGTCTTCGAATTGCAGGTTCCTGAAGAAAAATCATCAAGCTAATGTGGTGGAGAACATAGCTCCTAATGTAGGTGACATTAATTTGTCAACAATCATTTCTGAAGTGAACTTAGTGGGTTCGAATCGTAAGGAATGGTGGATTGATACGGATGTAACCCGTCATGTAAGCTTTGATAATAAGATGTTCTCTTCATTTGAGCCGGTGAAAAATAGAGAGAAGATGTACATGGGAAATTATGCTACTTCGGAATTCAAGGGGCAAGGGAAGGTGATCTTGAAGATGACTTTAGGCGAAGAATTAACTCTCAACAACATGCTTTATATGCCCGAAATTCGCAAGAACTCAGTGTCAGGTTTGTTACTTAGCAAGGACGGCTTTCGTCTTGTTTTTTAGAATGATAAGTTTATTTTGTCTAATAATGGAATGTTTGTTGGTTAGAGGTATATGAGTGATGGAATGTTCAAAATGAATGTAATGACCATGGTTGAAAATAATAAGAATAAAGCTAGTACTTCTACTTATATGCTTGAGTTTTCCAATTTGTGGCATGGTAAACTAGGACATGTTAATTATAATATTTTACACAAATTAATTAACATAAATCATATACTAACATTCCAAATTGACTCTAAACATAAATGTGAAACTTGCGTTGAGGCAAACTAACAAGATTATATTTCCAAAGTGTTGAAAGAGACATTCAACCTCTTGATTTAATTCACAGTGATATATGTGATTTAAAAATGACACAAATTAGAGGTGGGAATAAATATTTTATTACTTTGTTAATGATAATACAAAACATTGCTATGTGTATCTACTCAAAAGTAAGGATGAGGCAATAGAGAAATTTATTCTCTATAAAAATGAAGTTGAAAATCAACTTAATAAGAAAATCAAAGCATTAAGGATTGACCGTGGAGGTGAATATGAATCACCATTTGCTGATTTTTTGTTCAAAAAATGGGATTATACATGAAATGATGGCACCTTATTCACCGCAGTCTAATGGCATTGCCGAACAGAAAAACCGAACTTAATTTAAAAGAAATGATGAATGCTATATTAATAAGTTCAGGTTTACCACCAAACATGTGGGGATACACTATTCTTTCAATTAACTAACTTTTAAATAAGGTACCTAAAAAGAATGAAGACAAAATTTCATATGAGTTATGGAAAGAAAGGAAGCCATCATATAATTACTTGCGAATGGGGGATGCTAGGTTAAGGTTGTAGTGCCTCCACCTAAAAAGGTCAAAATATGACCAAAAATCATTGACTGCATCTTTATTGGATATGCAGAAAATAGCAGTGCCTATAGATTTTTTGTGTATGAATCTAATGTATCTGATATACACATGAACATGATTATGGAATCAAGAAATGCATCGTTCTTTGAACATGTATTCCCATGCAAGCCAAAAAAAGATGCAAGTTCTTTAAAGCGATTCCATGAGATCATAGATGAGGATTATATTGAATAAGAAAGTTCTCATGAACAAGATGAGCAAGTTGAGGTAGAACCTAGACAAAGCAAAGAAGCTAGGACGGAAAAATTGTTTGGTCTAGATTTTGTGACATTTATATTGGAAGATGAACCTCAAACTTATAAAGAAGCCGTGAAATTAATTCCATTATACACAATCGTACTTGGGAACTAGTGGATCTTCCACCAGGTTGTAAATCATTAGGATCTAAGTGGATTTTTAAGATGAAAAGAAAAATGGATGGATCAATTGATAAATATAATGTGAAACTTGTAATCAAAGGTTATAGGCAAAATGAAAGTCTTGACCATTTTAATATTTATTCTCCAATGACGAGAATAAACTCCATTAGAATGGTACTTGCGATTGCAGCTTTATGTAATCTCCAAGTACATCAAATGGGCGTAAAAACCGCTTTCCTAAATGGAGATTTAGAAAAAGAAATTTAAATGGTTTAACTCGAAGGATTTTCTGCCCCTGGGCAAAAAAAGAAGTGTGTAAATCGGTAAAATCTCTACATGGGTTGAAGCAAGGACCAAAGCAATGGCATGCGAAGTTTGATCACACTATGATTACGAATTGTTTCAAAATAAATGAGTGTGACAAGTGTGTATATGTTAAGAACACTGAAGGTGGATATGTCATGGTGTGCTTATATGTACATGATATGCTTATTATTGGGAGTAATGATAAGATGGTTCAATTTACAAAAAATATGTTGAATTCAAGGTTCGATATGAAAGACATGGGTCAGCTGATATGATCTTAGGGATTAAAATCACAAGAACTTCAGATGAGTTTATACTGAGTCAGTCTCATTATATCAAAAAATTGATAAAGATGATTCTAGAGTTACAACACCAATAGATTTATCTCTATATTTATTTAAGAATAAAGGATAGAGTGTTTCTCAAGTAGAATACTCTAGGGTGATAGGCAGTCTAATGTACTTAATGAGTTGTACAAGACTAGACATAACTTATGCAGTGAGCAAACTAAGCAGATGTATGAGTAATCCCGTAGCTGAGCATTGGCAAGGAGTTGTGAGAGTATTAAAATACTTGCGACTTACTCGTGATTATGGACTGCACTATTCTAAATATCCTGATGTGGTTGAAGGATATAGTGATGCAAACTAGATACCTAATGAGAAAGATTCCAAATCCACTAACGGATATGTATTTACGTTAGGAGGAGGAGCCATTTCATGGAAATCCTCAAAACAAACTGTGATAGCCAAATCCACTATGGAATATGAGTTTATCGCACTAGACAAATATAGGGAAGAGGCTGAATGGCTACGTAACTTCTTAGAGGATATTCCAATGTGGACAAAACTTGTGCCTCTAATTTGCATTCATTCAAATAGTAAATCTACAATTAGTAGAGCCCAGAGCAATATGTATAATGGTAAGTCTAGAGATATTCGTTGACGACATAATACCATTAGACAATTACTTTCAACTGGTGTTATATCTATAAACTATGTAAAGTTCAAGGATAATATTATGGATCCATTAACCAAAGGGTTAAATCGAGAGCTAGTTGAGAAATCATCGAGGGGAATGAGGTCAAAGCCTATGAATTAATAAGTCATTATAGTGGATACCCAACCTACGTGACTAGAGATCCCAAGATGTAGGTTCAAAAGGGACAACTAAATTATAAAGACGATGTTGGATCACTGTGGGAATTTTTCCAAACTCATTCCTATGATTAAACAATGATGCCTATATGGATGAATGTTAAGCTAAGCTTTTAATGATTCTTATGCGTCGAGAAATCGAGCGGGGTAAGGCGGATTACCTTAATTAAAAGATCACCTATATAAGAGGGAATAATGGAAGTTTCCAAAGGAATTGTTAAATGCGCAATTCTTGTAAAACTCTTGCAAAACCAGCGTATGTTCATGGCCATTAACGAACATAATAGTGAGAACTAAAATGTTTGAGAAAGATTAATGTGTGAGTTATGTCATCGTTTACACAAATGACAGAACAATTCAAGGACATTGTGTCCACTATTTAGTTAGTAAAGCAAACATAGCATCACAAGGGAAGATTCAAAGGGTAAAACTTACCTATCCTATACAGGTTTCGACCGTCGAGTCTTACCACCATCTTTTTCGAGTCGTTGGTCCCCAATTTTCATTCAGGTGGGGAATTGTTAGAAAATGGGTATAAAAATCACATTTTCTACCATTTTGAGGGCAATTTTGTAATAAGATTTTGCACTTGGTTGTGAAAGTTCTTTATATATTCGTGTTCTCCTATGAAAGTACATCGAAATCGTATAATTATATGCTCAAAATGGTTAAGAGGTGAATGAGAAATTGTCACCCAAAGTGAGCAAGTTGGAATGAAAATATGCAATGAAAGTGGGAAGTCCCACAATGGAAAAAAAATGCAAAGTTTAAAAGGTTTATAAGTGAACTCTTGAGAGTGTCTTATTGAGTGATTCAAAATAAAAGACTCTCTCTTGCGCACACAAGGCTCGCAGGGTGGGTGCAAATCACGCGCCGAAATAAGCTTAAAACCATTGCGCTCGTGCGTGCTTGCACCTACGGACACGAATGCTAAATTGGAAAAGCTAGCCTTGCGCGCGCTAAGTTTTGCACCCTGAATATTATTTTTTCAATTCGAATTCAAAATAATAATTTGCTCCTTAATTGGTAAATAAAACCATTTTCAGTTTTGAATCTTCAAAATTTGAAACGTTTTCATTAGTTGTCTTGATTAAGACAATTAAATCTGTCTCCACAGTTGGTACAAATTAAGACCTTTGGTTCATTCCAAAGACACACAAAAAAATATTCTCAAACTTGAAATCTCCTCTCTACTGAACATTCTATACCTGCTTCGTCTCTGCTCTAGTTTGTAGGTTCTTCTCCGGTGGTAAGACTCAAATAAATTCAGTTCGTTCAGTGTACCGAAGTGCTTAGGTAATATTGAAGTACCGTTTCATCCTGAGAAACAGACGCCGTTTAGCAGCCTCAAAGCACAACCAAGAGGCGGCGTAACTGTTTTAAGGAGACTGTGATTATCACAGAACTCGGTACCGGTTCAATTCCGAATTCAATCAGTCCATAAAACATGATCAAATTGCATCAAATTTTTAACAATTCCTGGGACAAAAGCTTGTGATAAAAACACCACTTTTGTCAATCCAAGCAAAACCTCTTCAAACCAATCTCATCATCCACAGCTAACCATTACCCGAACACTGTTTTTTCACTAAATAATTGTCTTTTTATGGTTTATGCAGCTTACAAAACCCAACTTAATTACCCTTTTTTTTACATGCACCTGCTCAACTCTGGCCTCACTGTTAAAATCTTTAAATCGGGGACGGGAGAGAGCCAAAACCCTTTTCAGATATATTGCTCAAGTGCCTTGACGTGACATACACTTGTTGCTCTTTGATAATTGATTGAATGGGGCTACTTTTATTGTTTATAGCAGCAATACAATACTCAAATCATACACGTATACGCTTTCCTAAAAAACAATGCATATGTATTCAATGAAGTGGACCTCATGATTTATTGTGTTTGGGTCCTTTTATTACTACTATTCTTCGTCCCTTGGTCACAAATTAAATAGCTGCTTCATGTGGACCCCCACATAACTACCCTTAATTGTTAGGACTAACTGCAGTAGTGAGCTGAGAATGAAATAATAAGGCAAAATTTTGACTTTACCAAAATCTTCCTTCGTCTCTGCTACTTGATTTGGGAATTAAATAGTTTCTCAATCTTTTATTTCTATATATATATATTTTTTTCTGGTAGGTGACGAGGCCCATTTATTTGTGTCTCTCTATGTTATAAAGCAGATATGATATTATTGATTGTCAGTCGTCCCATTATGATTTAATTAATCTGAATCTGGAGCCAAATCCACAAATTCGTTTGAGTTTGCCTGCCCCAACTAATTTGATCAAGTTTCGATTTCTTGGTTGTTAATGATCAGCTGCTTGCTTAACCCGCCCATTCGCATACTAGCAATGGTGCACGTATGTTGTTGGATTAACATAACACATATATATTAGCCAATCCAACTGTATATATAGATGGTAATTAAATTCATTGAAGATAAGTTAGAAATGTGACATGCATATCTAATATCTTAGTGAAATATATGCTAGTGGACTTAATTAAACATACAATCAATATTTGAATTTCCTCTTTAATTTCTCTCTCTTTTCTTCAATCTTTCTTCTGTTGCTATAGTTATCAGGTATCTTGTCATAACAAAAAAAAAAGAAGAAAAAGAAAGGAAAAATGAAGAAAACACACAGATAACATTGTGGGACATGCATGTAGTCTGCCTCCATCTTTAATATTTAATATTTACGCATAAATAAATAAATCCTTTTGTGCATGAATGAATTATTGTCACCTAACCTTGCTAGTAGAAGTTATTCCATCGTTGCCAGCAAGGATCAAGTACTTATCATTTCTAGTAAGGGCGGTACACTCGAACCCCAAAGCCTTCCCAATCTCACTCTGCACGTAATTCGCCACTTCAAACTTTGATTTTCCACCTTGTCTACACCTCAACGCCCCACGCACCTTCTCCAGAAACTCCATGCTATAACTCGGACACGGGTTCATAAGGAAGAAGAATGGGTCCAAGCACTTTAGTCCACCCGCTGTTGTCCCATAGAACATGCTAACATGAGTGTCCATCCCAACTGGTACTATATCATCACTCAACTCTGAAAACAAAGGGCTGAATCGCAGCAGGAAAGGCTCCCTGCAAGTGGTCCCTTCGGGGCAAACAACAAGGTCCCCTTGATTCAAATATCTCTCCATCATTTTAGCATCCTGATCTCTGTCCCTTGTCAATCGGAAGGTCTTTATAGGGGACAAGAACTCTGACATTCTGCTGAGGCTGTAGGTGACAGCAGCAAACGGTTTCTTGAGTCCAAAGGAAAGGAATAAAGGGTCAAGCAGCGTCCTGTGGTTACATATGTAAAGGAGTCCTTTCGGCAGCTTGTTGTTTGGTTCCCCCGGGGGGTGGGAGGAGTTGGGTTTTGTGAGCTTGAGTTGGATCCCCGTGAAGGCTAATACGGGAATAGATAGGCTGTAGGGGAATGAAAGAGCAATAATGGCCCTAATTAGGGAAAGAGTAATAGCAAATGGGAACCACATGAACATGGACAGAGTGGCAAGTGGGGTAGGTGTGAAAGCTAATCTACCGTCATGAAAGATGAGTGGGTTGGGATATTTGGCCCTAGGAAGAGGATGCCATTTTCTCTTGTCTCCTTCACTCAACACGTATATCTCCTGTTTCATTTGCATTTGTAACCGTCACACGTAAGTGCATCATTAATTAATTTGTGTATGTATATATATAAACTTTTAACATATATATTGATAGCTCTAGTAATTACTTAGATTAGATTTGTTAACTAGCTGCAGAAATAACGTCATGTTCGGTCATCCTGTTCATACTCGTGGTTAGAAAAGTCCACATATGTGGTGGGATACGCATTGCATCCATCCATGTTAAATGTACATACACTAGGTGCATGTGGACATAAACACGTACACAACATAGAGACATATCCAACTATTTCTTGTAAATACTATTGCCAAAGCTAAAAATATATATATATATATATATATATTTATATATAGAACTTCCATCAAGGCCACGTAAAGGGTATATAGTGAAGCAATTATTATATTGCTTTCACAACAATCAATGTTGATTTGAGAAATATACATATATTTACAAAACGCATTGATGTGCATGTACGTACGCGTGTTGCAATAGTAATAATATATACAAATTGCTAGGGCATTTGCAGTGATGACTTATTTGTAATAAAGATTGTGTTAGGTCATAATTAAAAAAAAAGGGACTTAGTTAACACAGTCTAGTGGATTTCTTAATTATACCCCTGTAGATATAACATAACAAAATAAATCATTTTTATATTGTTTTGGAATCTCTTTTCCTTTAGCTAAGCAGCCTACAATGGAATTGTTTAGGAATTTCTTGTAGGCCCATAGATATATAGCACTGTAGTAACGAACCATTTAATACGTTGGAATTTCCCCTCTTTGTATTGTAAGTAAAATAAAGGACAAAAAAAGTAACTAGTGCCAATTATAGATATGGAGCTTCTCTTATAAAGAAAGATACGTACATAAGATATGAAACAATTAAGAAAAGGCTGAGCTAGTTGGATATTAATTACGTACTGACCTTGCAATGAGAGAACCAATGATGTTCAGCACTGGATTTGATGGAGTTAGTAATTCCAATAAAGCTGGAGCAACACTTGCCGTCATCTTCATCAACTATGATCTCCTCAAAATAATGATCATGAATGCTCTTCCTCTGTTCCATTACCCCAACAAAGTAGCCACAAAACACTCGAAGATCCCTTCCAACCACAAACTCAATCTCTAAATAATCTTTCAAGAAACTCTCAACCATCACTTGAGGCAAATCGCTCACTCCCACCCTCTTCCCTCCCCTCCTCAATACCTCATACCCTTCCTCACCAACATCCTCCATCATGAACTTTGGCAGAACTCCACTCCAAATTACGCTAAACCTCTCTTTCTTGATCCCAAAAAAGCACACCATTACCATTATCTTCAACGACACCCCTTGGCTCACCAAACACATAAAAGGGTACAAAACAAGGAGAAGGAAAGCTCTTGCAGGGCTTCCAGCTTCAAAGGCCACCAGCATGAAGTAACGAAAGAGGGGCGAGGAGGATTTCAACAAAGATTCTTCCACGTTAAAGATTAAAGTATAGTCCGACAAGTCCGGCCTCTGAGCAAGGGAAGCGTGCTTTTGAAGTTTAGAGTGATGAGGATTATTAGCAAGGGTGTTGCTAAAGTTTCTCAGGAGGAGACCTTTTGGGTTCCTGTAATATTTCAAGACAACATTAGAGATAAAGAGAACAAGTTCTGTGAATGAAAATGCCATTGAAAAAGGCATCATATTAAGTGCTGCTGGGCTTGGACACATTTTGGTGCCCCCCTCTCTCTCTCTATATATATAGATGGCGTTTTAGGAGGCAAAAGTCTTTTTTGATGCTATTTGTTGTATTTGGACAAAAACGGAAATGAAGTGTGCTTGGTGGAGAAATAAATGGGGACTTCAATTAATAAGGATTGGTACGAAACAGCATGTGCCCCTAGTGTGCTAGTTAGCTAAGCCAAGGGGGATGATGAGTGGGTCAAATCACAAATTAAACCAAATTATTGAATGTGAACATATTATTTGACATGGTCTCTGGCACCACGATTACACTTAGTTATCATTGTCAAGAAACGGCATCTCCAATACGGTTGAAAAAGGGGGACATGAAATTAAGTCGATGTTCATGTGCCAAATATTTTGTTAGCTGTTGCTTGATTTGCGTTGTCAAAGGCAAGTGACAGCCATATATAGTGGTCATCGATCGAAACAACCTACTTGCGCAAACAAGTTTTATTATCAGCAACAAATGCTCTATTAGGTCTCTTCAAACGGAGTGGCGTGTAGTTATGGATTTCACCACAATTCGTGTGGGCATTTTTTTATATTTTTTTATTTGTATCCAACAAAGAAAATAAGGGATGGAGACTAGCTAGCTAAATAATATAAATAGAATAATATATAGGAATAATACAGGTAAGTAAGGAAGGAGAAAGGTGGACAACATCATCTTCTTGCAGGGTGTGTGTGTTCCGATCCTCGTGATTAATGGTCCCAATTCTATTCCTTCTTCCGGGAATGAGCAGACACGTAAGGAGATGTGGGTCACCACCAACTTTACCCAGGTTAAAAAATTGACTCAGATCGGTCGCCCCGCCCTAACCTTTTTTTTATTATTATATATGTTCAATTTTTTTGACAAACTAACTAATATATGCGATGATCTCATTTTGCGACTCTCACAAGAATTCAATTTCTTAGAAAATGATGATGCATGCATACATACTCTAGACATGTGATACAAGTCAAAGAAGTAAGCAAAAAGAACACCTGGACGAGAAGTTACGATAACCGGAAGCTACCGAAAACCGTCAATCTTGTAGAAACTCGGAAAAGAAGACTTACTAATTTATGATCATCCTAAAACTTTGAGGGTTGTTAGATAGTGCCACAAGGAATAACATACTCAAAATTCAGCTCGATCCAACAGCAAAATCTCCAGAAATCCAGAAAACCAAAAGTTCACTTTGGGTAATCAAATAGAGGCCTTCCTGAATGCCAAATGAGCTCAAATTTGGTCAGCAGATAGGTCTTATCATGGGAAACAACACATTAAAAAATAAAATCAATTCAATACTCTGTTTGGCCAATACAGCAAAACCATCTCTGGTGAATATAATTTTTCGGGTGAATATAATTTTTCGGGTGGATAAAGGCCCTAGGAACGACACACATTTCTTATGTTGTGTAGACAAAGGCTTTTGGCCTGTTTTTCCACATGACAAAGGCCTTTTTCCCAGCACCAAAATCCCTTTTCGGCTATAAATACACATCCACTGACCCTATTTAAAGTATCAGACAATTCTAGAACTTCGGGAATAATACTTTAAAATATTATTCCTCTATTTTTAAGTCTCTCAAGCAATTTGTATCGCATTCTAGATTTATTTATTTATATGTCTTAATTTATTTTATCAGTTATAATTGATCAATCGCATGATTAAATTGTTGTTAATCTCAAAATCAATCCAAATTTCATATTTTAAACCTATTTTCAAAACAAAAGGCATGAAATGAGTTATAACTATTTTTAAACATATTTTATCTATTAATTTTACAAAATCTTAGTTTTAGCAGTCTTGTTTTATGAAGGAATCACTAATCATTTGTACTTGGTTTGATCTCGCAGTGCTTATGTAAATATATAATATGAGAATACTGGATTCGTCAATGCCGGTTTAAATGTCTAAATTGTGGTACACTATCGACGAATAATTCTCGATGATTATCGGATATTCGATTTCAAATTAAATTAGCTTTCGAAAAGCTCCGAGCTTTACCAAAAATGCCTGTTTTGTTATATATCATCATCAAAATCGCTTTTCAAATCAAACACACACACACACACATTTATTTCTAAAATAAAATGGCGAAATGTGAAGCACGTGCTTTTTATCCCATCCTAAACTTCGTTTTCTTATAACTATGGATTGATATATGGCAATGGTAATAAGCATGCGAATCTTCGATTATAATTACACACATATCCTACTTAGAGATTGAAATGGAGAATTGGGTGTCTAACATCTTCCCGATTCGTAACTTAATCCTCAAACATTCGAATCAACTAGTTTCACACTAATTATGTTTAAGAGGTCGTTTAATCCATAAATGTTCTTCTTCAATATGTACTTTTGTTTATTTAGTAAAACAAACTGGCAACTCTGATTTCCTTTACAAATTTTCACTTTGTCTCTATAATAAAATAAACCGTTTTCCAAACGAATCAGGAAACAAAAGAAAATCGCCGTCCATGATGACTCGGTGTCGAAAGTGCGAGTTCTCATAATATATATATGTTGACCTTGTAACTCTTAATCTTATTTTGATAATAACAATAATTTAATCATGTATAATTTAACATACTTCTTGATATAAGTTTATAGTTTATTTACTTGAAAAATCAAGAAAAACATGCCATATGACAAGGATCGTCGAAATACTTTCCGATCAAGTCAACAAAGTATTGGACAAGAAAACGAAGATCAATCTCATCACAATGCATTTTATGAAGCTGATGTAGAACAGGTAGCGGACCTGTATTTAACAGCACTAGATCGTCGTAAACCCGCCTGGCCCAAAAAGTGAGGAGACCAGAATTGCGTGGGGCCTGGCTAGTTTGACCCGAAACAGCCCAGAGAAATCAAGTCACCGCCTCTGGCGGTGATGCACGTCCGTTTTTGGCCAAAATCCTTCATTTAGGCCTCCGAATCCGCGTATTTACTATTTAAGGCAGGTCTTAATTACGTAATAAGTTGAGTTTGGAAAGTCCGATTTGACTTCCGTCAAATCCCGCGCGATCCTTGACATCAGCACAGCAGAATCCCATAATTTCTGCAATTTCCTATTTTGGCAGTTTTTGAATTATTTCGAATTTGTTTCCTTTTTTTTACATTTTGTAATTTCTTATAAGAGAGTATTCTTGTAATCGTTTAGGAATTCATCTTTAATAATATTTTGAGTGTTTTTCTCTATATTGTGAATTTAAATCCCATTTCATAACTTTCCGCTACGTCAGAAGCACAAAAGATCAAAGGATTATATGAAAAGCTTCACGGCAAAAGCTTCAAGTGAAGATCAATTGAAGAAACAAATCGAAGCATTCAAAGATTCGACTATTCATCAATTGAGTGAGTGCTGGGGATTTATGTAAAGTTTCTTGATTGATCATTTTTATAACTCAAACATGTTCATACATCATTCATAAATTGATTGCAAACAAGCTTGAATTGAATTTTCATTCAAAACATTGTTCTTACAAAAATCGATTTTGAAATAAATTCATATTAAATTCTTTTGAGCATATTTTGAGCTCTCCTGTAAATAGGTGTCTTAGAAACTTATTTTTGAGGTCTCTAAAGTATTAAAATTGATTTTGGAGCTTAATTCCAAAAGTCCAAAAATTGAGATTTTGGCCTAATGGTTAGTACCCACCAGTCGACTGATGGATTGTGACTCAGTCGACTAAGGGCTATCAGTTGACTAGTGGATTGTGCTTAATCGACTGATGTCTCAGAATATAGCCATTGAATTTATGAGGGCGGATGGAAGAATAAATTGATGTATCATAGGTAGCCTGGTCGAAAGGAAGGTCAGTCGTGGATCATATTGCCTAAGATATTACAAAATTCCCTTGCCAAAAGGGTACATTTGGATTCAAAGATTTTCATGAAGAAAACAATAAGTTCTGATTCACACGATAGTTGTGAATTGTTATTTTCTTATTGTTGTTTCAGAATCCTTGCAAGCAAAAATCCCGGGACGAGAAAGTCTGTGAACAACCCAATCCACGACTCTCGTGTGAATCTAGTTTTCATACAAAATGAGCATTCTGTATCAAGTCTTGAATCATCAGGCATATAGAAGACTATTAGAAAAAATCCCAACTTTGGATCTGTTGGGAATCTACCACGACTAATGTTGCCACTTCGCTTACTAGGACGATTGGCTGCCAATGGCACGCCCTAACCAACTGCGCGGCTACCCCCTTTTTATGCATTTTTTGGCAAAAATTTCTTTTTACATAGGATCATTGGAGTCTCATTTGAGGACATGAACACTGAAGTGAATTTTAGAAAAGGGAAACTCTATATGGATCATTAAAGAGTCTTTTAAAGAGAGAAAGTTAGAGAGAGGAAATCCTATAGAGGGCAAGTTAAAGAGAGAGAAAGAAGCAAGCAAGCAGTTTTTATTCTTCTTCAAGCGCATCAGATACGTTTTTCTACCACCCTTCTGATTTCAATTATTGCACAAGTTTTAATACATAAAATTATATAACTTGTAAAGAAGTTCACTGCTTTCAAAACAAGTATTTTCTAAGTTTTACAAGAAAATTAAAATCCATTTTGAACACGTTTTCAAAATAAAATAAACATAAAAAACAGTTTCCAAACAAGTGGAACTACGAGACTCTAATTTCATTCCTCGAATGAAAACGTAGGCGCTCACAAAGCTCGAATCTGATTTCATAAATACTACTTTAAACTAAACTTATCTGAAAGGACTATTTTGAAAATAATTTAAACTACTTGCAAGATATCTAAAATAGGAATTAAATACATGATCCATTAAAGAGACCGAAAGGGTGAATTGGGTGCCTAATACCTTCCCAATTCGTAACGTAGTTCCCGAACCCTAGTAAATCAAGTTAATAATAAATCTCTGGTTTCAAGTGTATGAAAGGTAGTTCGTTTTCGAATTATCTTTTATATAATCTTTTGTTTGTTTTCTTATAAAATAAACTGGCGACTCTACAAAACACATTTTTCCCTAGAATGAAAATAAAAAGAGATCTTGGGTCGGAGATCCGGATTCTCACAGTTTTAAGATTGTTTGATTGATTAATTGCTTGTATTACTTGATATAGATGTAATCAAAATTTTATTCTTAAAACTTTACTTGAAACTTTTTAATTTCTCATTTAGTTTCGAAAACCCTATTCACCCCCCCCTCTAGGGTTGTTTTTGGGCCAACAATATATGTTCAATTTTTTTTGCCAACTTAACTAATAAATTAAATTAAAATTCTACAATAAGAGAGAAATCTCCAACTTTACTCTAAATTTTAAATATAGTGAATTTTCATAAAATACAAATCCTCTAACGAGGTCCCAATCTTAATTAAAAAGCCTTACATTAAACCAAGTAGAAGTTTAATTATACAAGTGAGAAATCCATTTTATTATTTAAAGGTCGGTTTGTTAACTTTACAAACCACACATGCCAAATTTTTCTAAATTATATTTTGAAACATGATATGTTTTTGATATATAAATTAATTCCATATAATCTAAACCCGCAGTTGTAACACCCGTATTTCTCTATTTCTTGGAATCGCGATACAAGCCGCGCGTAAGGTGGAAGTGTACTTCGGATAATCATATTTTGCTCCGAAAGGATCTAAATGGCTCGAAGACTTCCAACGAGTTACATTAATATATTTAAGCATGTTAAAAAAGCCGTAAGTTATTTCGAATGCTTCGAGTTGAAATTAGGATGTAAATTGCAAGTTTTCAAATTACTCGACTTCATAATTTTGGGATAATTTGGAGGAAGCGTAACTTCTTCGTTCCTCACTAGATTGAGTTTCTGTCCACACAAAGGTCTAGATTTTTAGGCAATTTACAACTTTCGTGTTTCGGCCAAAGGCAAATTCAGACTCCTACTAGGTCAAAACTGAGCGCGAAATAGGCAAATCGCTATCTGTTGTTCATTCGGTAACACTAACGCGCTAACTTCGTCGAATTTTTGGAAATTATCTGTCCAGAATTTGGGAAAACTTCCTTCTAGGAAGTTGTAGATCTCTGAATTACCTTTCTGTGGATATAAAAATTACCTCAATTGGACATCCGAGCGAGAAGTTATGGCTGTCCAAAGATCAGTACTGCAAGTCCCAATTATAGTGCGCGTGAACAGTAACCCGCGAATTGGAAGAGCAGTTATATATACACGTTCTTCTTCATTTTCTCCTCATTCCACCAACACTTCACGAGAGCTTATAGAAAAAGATAGAGTGAGGAAATTCTTGAGGGTCTTAGTGGATTCTCATCTCCAACTAAGAATTGAGCTACAAAAATCCCTTCCTCATTACTATTCATCATCTTCATCACACTTCTTCCTCTATTAATGCTTGAGAGTTTGGAGAGGGAGCCATGGCAGCCACCATTGGAGCTTCAAACTTGTGGTAAATCATCATATAAGGTGGGAACACTAATACTAGACTTATTTTTCAAAGTATTATATGTTGAATTAAAGATTTTCACGATAAATGGGTATTTTCTTAAAAACCCTAGGTTTGTTGCATACTTACATGGGTTTGGTTGGTTTAAGGCTCAATTAATGGTACATAAGGGTAGAATATTATAGATATATCATGTATTATCAACTCTCATCATGTCATGAGCCATGAACTTGCATCTACATATCATACCCATTTGGTAGTAAAGTGTATGAACTAGAAATTTGGGGGTCTTGGGATTGCTGAGTATAGAGGAGCTTGTTATGGATTATAAGCGATATATATACACTTTTATGCCATCAATTAAGGTTATTGTACAATATCCATGTATAGTGAACCAAGAAACCACAATGATGGAAACGGTGTACAACAAGTCAACAACCTTTGAGCTTATTGCCTTATGTGAATCTTGTTAGCACTAGTGGCGAGTATACACCTATAATACACTCTAAAGGAGTAAGAAATATAACTTGATAGGATGTAGGTTGCCAAGGCTTCAAATACACTTAGCTTAGTGAGCCGTACAGTACTAGTTGGGTTAGAAGCACAATGATCAATGCTTAGCCCGACGATATGGTTTAGGAACTATTATAAACACTAACGGCCTTGGTTTTATACACTTGATACATTATATATATTGTGAGATGTCTATAATGAACTAAATGGTTATAATATGTTAATGAACTTATAGCGATAAGCCAATAGGTGTAATGCGTGGTAATGATTATATTCATGAATGGTGAGCGATTGTATGATTGTGTATATATGTGTGTGTGTGTGGATTACCATCCATGTGGTGGACAGTTTGATTGATGATATATATATATATATATATACATTGTTAAGTAAGGAATTGATAAATTCCTGTTGAATGATCACACATATGGGTTGGTTACATATATGTATATTTGTGAATAATGATAAGGCCTATAATGTGAATTACTTTATTGAAGCAATGTAAACGAGTGATACACTTTGTTATTATCATATTGTTATTATGTTATGGGATGGCTTGCGTGAACATTGTATTTTGTATATTACGATACGTTGCTAAATCTTATATTGATATAAGTATGATGTTGAGAATGCATAGTCTATGTAAGGTCCCAAGTTGGTCTCTAACGATTAGGACCTTAAGTTAGGACAGAGTGCCCCCGGGTGAAAAACCCGAAACCGTGCACCAAAATGAACGAGAGGCCTTACTGCCGCGTGGGTGAAAGGCCACGAAATGCAGACCTGGTGACGCTTGGACAATTACGAATATTATTGTGATTGTCGAGGCAATGATGGCCATTAAGATACATGTCTCAGATGACATGGTTGACTATTGAGAATAAGAGAGTATGTCTTAGATGATACTTGCACGTCATGAGTGACGGATGCGATTGTGACTTTAATAAGTGATATTATATTATATCTTGCATTGTGTTATATGTATTGTTTCAGATATATTACATATAATGTAAGAATGAATACGTATTTTATCTTACGGACCATAATACGCTTAGAGAACCATGTGGCCATTCATATTGAACTAATGCCTAATGTGGAAAGTTCTAACACTATTGATCCTTAGATAACATAAGAGTGCATGGACGCATCTAGTTATAAAATTAGTCTACCGGTTCATGTTAAACATAGGATATTAGCAATCAAAGTGGCAAGCATAACAAATGGATGGCTAGATTGGAGGACAGTGTAACGTAGTGCTTAAGTTGAATGATCTAGTGGTAATGCACATTAGTTAGCCAAACATGGAACTCATAATGTACTAATTACAAAGAGGAAATGACAAATGCTTGGCCATTAGTCACCGACTCCCGGTATGAGCACGAGATAGTACCCAGTAGTATGGTTACACGTCCTAGAGCGAGTTGACTTTGCACGATGAATCTTAGGAAGCTAAAGTTTGAAATAAGATAGCCTTAGACCAACGGTCCTCTAGTGATATTAGAACAAGTGAGGGGATTATCCTATAGAATGCCTAGAGGTAAGGTTGGTTAATCGAGCAGAGCTTCCGGTAGCTAGGATAGAAATTCTAGAGGGGTTTGGCATGCACTTGAGTATGACTTGCATTGCGTAGTATGCTTTCAAACTAATGCATTAAAGTAAAGTATTTTCATCTATGTAAAGATGCATGCGCTTGGGAATGCAACGAGTATTTTTTATATCAAAACTCTATAGTTCCCACTGAGCCCGGATTTGACTCATTCCCCTTTTCAAAATAGTTTTGCAGGTTGGGCTTCGGGGCAGGAGCGTGGAGTGTCCGCTTAGAAGCCTTTGATTTCCATAAACCTCATAGTCCTTAGATAAAGGACTAAGTTATATAACTGTTTGGTTTCTTTTATCATATTGTAAATGGATTATGACTTTGATCAAAAATTTGTAAAGTAAACTTGTATAAATGGTTTTATATGTGGAGTGTATTTAAAATGTGGATTGGTTTGGGTTGTTTTTGTATGAAAATGGTTTTAAACTTAACAGGACAAATTGTTGTGTAAACGAACTCTACATGCTGAAATTTTCTAAAATGGGATTTTTAACATTATCTAAGAATATTTTTTAAAAGTTGAAAAATTTACATTTTGAAACCGCCGTGTGCTCGAAATCCGTGATTAAATAGGTCCCGGATGTGAAAATCTCGTAACGGGATTCGGGGCGTCATAAGTCGCGTACGGCACCTTAATTAACCAGGTTCGAAAGGCCTAAACCTTATAACGAGATTCAGAGCGTCATAAGTTGGTATAAAACCCGATCATACTTTTAAGTTTCCATTTCAACCATGTCATAACTTTTTTGCTGTTTTTATTTTTATTTTTTTACAAATGTAGATATGAGTGAGGAATTAACGTCTTTCACATGCAAAGATCACATGAGGTCCTTTTGTATGTTACTAACTTTTTTATATATAAAATAATGTCTATATAGGAGAGTAGCGTACACATGGGCTGTACACAAAAAGTTAATGTTTAATAAAACAAAAAAGCTAGTAAACAACAAAATTCATGTTTTATGTTCAATGTTATTCACTTATTATTTTGTCCTCACTACACTGAAATAGCTGAATCAACACAATTTTAAACCCTGACCATTTCAAATGGTCATGGTAGGTGACCATTTCAAATGCCACGATTATTCTTCGTGACGACCAAGAATGGTCACGACTCTTTGGTGCTCGCCATGCCATGAATTGAGAAAAGATGGTCATAGATGTGATCCATGCCCCTTGTAAAAGATGTCACGGCTGAAATTCAAGTCCAATTTAATTGTTAATCATGGCTGTAACCATGACCATTATTTACTCTTAGTCCCAACACTTGGCCGTCACTAATTCTCATGTTTGTCACTCTTTAACTTTGTTCCAAATTGTACCATTTTGCTTATATATTAATAGAGATCTTTGGCCTCAATTGAGTATGCCAAAGCCAATTGCTCAATTGAAAGTATGATCCTAACCTAGGGTTTTCATCAATTTCTTTTGCCTTTACAGTGTTGATAGCCTATCCAATCTCCTCGGTTTTCTTCCTTTTTTTATTAATTCTAGTACCATTCAAATTGTTTCTCACTACCTATATTCTTGCTGATTCTAATTAATTTTTCGAACAACCTTACGTAACCTCATGCCGACTTGGTGCATCTTAATGCATGTGGTTATAGTTGATTCCGTTGCACCCCTTATTTCTTCGCTGATATTATATATAGTGCTTTAATTTTGTTAGTGTATTATTATGCAATTGCTCCACTTGCCTCTTTTTTTATGCAGCCGATATGTTTTCAATGGTCTTTTGGGTTCATCCGAGTGTTTTTCAAAGTCCCATGTTCGACATTATTTTTAATGGATGTTGTTCTTACCTTTGCACATGTTACGGTGAATGTATTTTCCCACCTTTTATTGTGCATGTTACAGTCGATTTTAGAGGTACTTTTCTGAACATATGCCCATTTTAAGCACAATCGAAGCATGTTTATTTGAAGATTTTGAAGAAGGCGGTTTCTTCATCAAGGATCAGCAAATGACAAATTGATTTTGGTTTAACACCTCCTTTAATTTAAAGGGGGAATGTTGAAATATCTGTATTCTTTTTACTTATTATATTAGCTATTATTTAGATTTATTGGATCTTATATGTAAGATCCCCAGACTCATGGGATTGTATAGATCTAAAATATCTTGCCATATTTTCTATTTGAGTAAACACCCCCTTTTGGTCACTAAAGTTTGGCTTTAGTACCATTTTAGCCATTAAACTTTAAAAAGAACCACTTTACCCATCCAACTTTTAATTGAGTTGCAAATTGGCCACTCCGTTTAATTTAACTGTTGAAATAGATGAAATGAAGGCACATGACTTCATTTAAGGATATTTTTGTCATATTGCCACAAAACCACCCTTTGCCTACAACAAACACTTTTCCCTCTAATAAATCCTACCAAAATGAAACATAAATAGTGTATAAAAAAGAGCAATACATCGAGCAATCAAAACAACAAATCTAAACCAAAAGGAGTAAGTGGGGGAAAATATAGCAATGTGACAGCACATTGCTATTGTGGTAGAATAGTCTAAGTGAAGACATCAAAGACTCCACAAAATCCAGGAAAAATATTCTTAACATGCCCACAGCATGTACATATTCAAGAAAACTGACCTAAATTAAAGAAAAATAAAATAAATGACAATGTACTTTTTTGCTTGTGCAGATCCAATGTGGCTTTTCATCTATGAGGACATGTACCTTTGGAAGGGTTACTAGGAAAAGCAAAAAACAAGTATGGTGGGGTGGCAAAGACATATGCCAATGTGGAAAAGCAAAATGAGAAGTGAAATGCCTTGTTAGAATTTTAATGGCTCTATTTTTTTTTTCTTCAGTTTCAACTCTAACGTAGTGTTTCTTTTCATAAAAACTAATGTTATGCTAAGCGCATTTGTGAACACCCCATTTTGCTTTTTGTAAAAATACACTAACATGCACACCAAGTTCTAAACTCGCTAAGTCATTAGAAGACCCCGAAAACTCATTCATGCATTGAGGAAATCTATTAAAGAAATCTAGGTCATGTGCATCCTTAATTCAATTTTTGATAGCACCCGAGCAGCAAGCAAAATACTTTTTGACTACCCGACCAACTTGTGTTGCAATCCCGATCAAGGATTCACAACATCCCGACATGCTACACAAATCCACAACCAAATCAAGTGCATTTCAGATACGAAACGACACTTTTTGGCC
The DNA here is from genome assembly GCA_021464415.1 of Lonicera japonica. Lineage (NCBI taxonomy): Eukaryota > Viridiplantae > Streptophyta > Magnoliopsida > Dipsacales > Caprifoliaceae > Lonicera > Lonicera japonica. Next base: position 114,078,517 of record CM038464.1, on the reverse strand, counting down.
CATCAAAAACCTAGTTACAAGCTTTTGGCAAACCAACAAACTAGCCAATCAGGCAGTGCCATGTGGCACCAGAGCTTGTCGCACAAAAAGCTCCCCAGAGTCCAAGTTACAAGCTCTTTTCTTGCTTCTCAAGGACTGTACAACTATAAACTCTTTGTAGAAAACTCAGATTTATGCACCGTAAATTACGTTAGAAAGTAGACACACAGAGCTTTCTAGAAATATAGCCAATTGATACAATTTAATATGTGATAATGCAAGATACTAATTCAATTTATCCAACCAACCACGAAGGGACACGTGGCCATTCACGTCAGTCGCATTTATCGCCATCGCGAGATGAGCTCGAAAAGGCTCTACTCGAGCACTACAGTTTAAAACAAAGCTCTCTAGCAAGGGAACGCCGACTCAAGATTTGATTCCACGCAACGGATGATGAGAATCGAGCTCTAGAGCTCGCCCGGACATCCTGATGGCATAACTGATAAACATCATGGGTGATTGCCACCCACTCTGCAGAAGGCGCAGAACTTCCCTCACCTTCATTAAATGCCCACCAACTGCATTTAATGCACCAAGATTCATTGAAAAACAAGGTGAGGGTGGGTGATGATCAAGGCATGGCCTCTGGCACGTAGGCAGAGCTCGTCTGCACGCCATCTCTGTCTCATATATATATAGAAGGAGGATCCAACAATAAAGAAGATGGACAAAATAACCATCTACCTAGGATAAGCATTTACTCCAAGAACAAGAGAGAGAATCTAGCATTCAATAGCAAAGAGACAATAGGAAAACAGAAGCTTAGAGCATTCAGTAAAGCTCCTAGAATAGAAAAGTCATGACTCATGTAGCTCGAGTATACTCTTATTATGACATTGTGCGGATAGAATAACTATAGAGACTTTTGTGAGTTTGTAATAGCTGTTTGCTTACCATTAAATATAAAGCAAACCGAGCTCCTAGCTCTATTCCACAGGGGAGGACTAACCCGTATCTTCATACGAGGCCAACCTCCTCTATAAATCTTTGATTCTCTTAAATTTTGTACCTTTACTGCTCTAATCATTCGATACAACTATTTAACTGTGTGGTCTGAAATATCCTTCTAGATTTTAACACCAATAATATACAATGACGAGAAGCAGCAGATGTTTCCATTCATAAAATCGGCGAACTACTAACTCTACTTTCTTCCTTAGCATCTTTGGTTTCTTTGTCTATCAAGAATCGTTCTTTATTTGCGGTTACAGTAAGCAAATTTATTAGTTGCTCCTAGTAGCGCAGTTAACCGTCCCGCAATGACTGACTCTCTAACACTTTTCACACTCATTCCAATTTCCATGAACTTTTTTTCATACACACTTCAACACGGCATTTTTCTGGATAACATGTATGTACTATTATGAATATGTCATAAGAATCTTAAACAAAAGATCGCGTATCACATCATACTATTAAAAGATTGAAACAGAGATGTGTACCCGTATCCATGACGATGATTAAGCAGAAGAATGAATGATAGCAATGATGTGTGGCTATATGAATGCAACACAATTAAATTATACCAAATAATAGTTATAAATATATGGTTTGAACATTTTACCACACAACTAAATTAAATTAAATTATGTCGCATGCAAAATGATTAAGCCAAAATATTGCATTTTTATATGTATTTAGGTGGCTTAATATGCATGAATTTGATTTTAATTATCCTAAATTGTTAAGAATTGAGCTTTAATCATGAAATAGGATAGTATGTTTGTTTCTAGTGCATTATAACCTTTTTACATGTTAAAAGTGAACAAGAACGAATCTAGAAGCAAATTCCCCCAAAGTTAGTCATTGCCAGTCAAATTCGGAGCTGAATTGAGTTCAAGAAGTGAACCGAAAGAAAATTCCAAGCTCAAGCATGAAGGAAGTTGATGGAAGAGACTAAGAGAAGCCAATAGAGCAGTCCCAAGCAAAGAAGAGTCATTTGAATCAAACCGAGAAATTTTTGAATGAATAAGAGATTCACCGCCTGCAATGCTAATATTCTAGCCAATTTTGGTATTTATCCGTGCAGAATTTGAAGCAAACTCCAGAAATAGAAGTTGTATATCTCTGAGTTATCTACACGTAGGCGAAAACCTTACATCAATCGGAGTTCGAAGTACAAAGTTATGGCAGAAATACGATCAGTGCACTAGTGGATTGAGTTTGAGCGCGAAAGAATACCTAAATTTATGATGTAGATATTTATTGAATGGGGTCCTTAGCCTAGATGGCAAGTGACCAGCTCTCTACTCATGCTTAGTCCAGTGTTGGACTTAGTCTCTCGAGCCAACGACTTGATAGACGACAAAGCTAAAAATAGCTTTTGAATTATTATCTTTATTATTATTTATTTTATTTTATTAATTAGTTTAATTTTTGAATTTTGAAAAAAAAATTAATGTCGATGATATTTTAGGTTTTAGGTTAATTTTGGGAAGGACGGTCAATATTTTATTTTCTTTCATTCTATTTTCTTTGAGTAGGGAAGAACAGCCGTCATTCTTGTTCTTCAATAATTCCCAATTTCCTTGCGTAACTAGAAAGAGATATTTTCATTTGGTTTATGTATTGAAGAAGAAATAACGTATAATTCTATTTCAATTTGAGTTGAGCGAGTCCCATTACAGTTCTTCAATAACTGCGTAACTGTAAGTTTTTCTTTTTATTCAATTTTATTTTTAATTTATTTCAATTAATGCTAATTAATGCTTATATATTGTTAGTTAATTATGTATTTGAATGTGATTGATGATTGAAATCCATGCATAATTTATAATTTTTATTAGATTTTTTTTATATAGATTCCCGCTTAGAACCCTACAAAATATATGTTTTCTTATTTTAATCATAACTTGCTCGTTTCTTGGCCAATTTTGATGATCCACCTATCAAAACGACTGCGATCGAATTTTTTACAAAATTTTACTGTTTTGCGGATCTAAATTCCAAAATTTCCTGAGGACAGTAGGCGATTTTCGTGACTGCCAGTGTGCTATTTTTTCGAAATTTGTTTAAACCGTATTTTTAATTTATTAATTGTTCCTTAGTTTTAATTGCTGTGAAATTTTGCGTGATTATTTAATTATATTTCAGAAATATGTTTGCTCAATTTGTGATTGAATTTATCATATTTTGCTTAATTTTTATCAATATGCTAGCGTAATTTAGTAGTTAGGGGTCCGTAGCGAAAGCATGACGGACTAGTGTGAGTATATGATTCAATTGTAATTGTGGCTTGAATTTCTCCTTGGTTATAGGTCAATTAATAAATCTGAAAAATATAGTAACTTTTCATGCGTTAAAAACATGAATTTTTAAGATTATTTCTCGATTATTCAACAAAAGAACCGAAAAACCTCAAATTACGAATTTTTGTACTAAAACTCTAACGAGGCTGAATAAAGGATGGTCCTTATCCTTTATTGAGCTGAGTTAGTTATCCAAGTAATTTGGGAGCTTTGAGCGCTGTTTTGGTGTCATTCCAAAATCGATACCGAAATAGTGCTAATTTTAGCTTTTAATGACTTTTTAAGAACGGTTTTGACGTATATCATGCATATGCATAATCAAATCTTAGAAATGAGTTAAGCTTTTGATATTTACTAAAATTGATTAAATTTAGTTTGTTTTTGTCACGCACTAGCATTACTAAGTGAAAATTAATTTTTGTAAAAAATAAATTATAAGTTCCCTTATTGAAAACTAAATTTACATGCAGCTTATATGAGTCTTGTCATGAACTTCTCATGATATGCTCGTGAACTTTAGTATTTAATAATTGGTAAGTTAAGGACATTCATTGTTAATAGGAACTCAGGTCCACAGTTATTTCTTGAATCGGTTGGTCATACTATCTGTAATGTTGTAGTTATGGATACCCCTAACGCTCTTTTCCCATTTTATTAGACACTTGTTTTAGTTGCTGCTTATTTTATCCTTGCTTTATTTATTTATTTTATTTATATTTATATTTATTTATTTTATTTATATTTATTTATTTATTTTCTTTTAAGTTTTAAATTTAATTTCTTATCCTATTCTTTCATATTCTTAAAATAAAAATTTATTATCTTTTCTTTATTTTATTTTTCTTTTCTTCTTTTCCCCTGTTGAAAGTTTAGCTAGAATAATAAGATTACCATCCTTCCCTGTGGTTCGACCTTGGACTTCCAAGTAAATATATTATAACTTGACCACCTGCACTTGGGTGTATTAATTACGCGTTTCTGAGCGTAGTCACAAAAGTCAACCAAATTCAACAATTATTAATATTAATCACATGAATTCAATTATACTTGAATATCTCTAATAATAAACATGATACGACCCCTCTGATACCACTTGTTATGAATATGCCATAAGAATCTTCAGCAAAATATTGCGTATCACGACATAATAGTAAGACATTAAAAGAGAGATGTGTACCCGTATCCATGATGATGATTAAGCTGAAGAATGAGTGATAGCAACGATCTTCTAATCCTTTTCCTTTTTTTTACTTGATTTTTTCTCTTGAGAAGATTTAGAGAAATTGGGTAGAAGGATTGGGGACCATTGCCCCTATATTTTTAAGTCCTTGGCAATTGGAGACTTTCACTAGTTTAATTTCTGCCCCTCATAGAAATAGAATTTGCATAATTGCATTTACACATTAATTCTATGACAAACATACCATTAAGCATACTTAAAACTTAATTAGATCACTTCAATTTTGGCTAGTGAATGATAACACACATAAATAATATACATGTGTGGTCTCAATTTGGATTAATATAAAATTAATTCAACATGTACTGAATAGTAGTGTAGATATTTTCCAACTACTATATGAATTTTGGAATGATCAAACCATGGGAAGTCTTATAAATGGACATGAAATCTCAATCATACGTAATTGGGATAATTCTAATACGTGTGTAAACTAACAAGTACATAATTATTATACGTTTGTTCAACTTTGAACATGTTTGGTAATCATATAAGTGGTTATAATGATGTGCATTAAATTACTAATTATGTTAGATTAATAAGTGAATGAGCTACTAGACTATTTATACCGCATCGAAGTAGAATTTGAAATTTATGCTAGTGGGAGACTTGAGATGAGTGCACTAACTCACAAGAATTATGTTTATATGTATATATGGATATTTGTGCATTTATGTAAATTAGATAAGTGCATGAAGTGTCTGAGAATACTTACCTGAATGCTTATACATGTCTTAAATTATTCATGTAAGATGTGATGTGCAAAATCATTTATATTGGTAGTCTTATTCTTGGTTTAACTAGATATGGTTGTGATTTGATTGAAAAATAAGTAATAAATGATACATTTTGTGTCTAATATTAAGGGCTAGAGTATGGAAATACGTCGTGAACATCTTATGCTTAATATCACTACACAAATTGGTCAATTAGCTGTGACTTGTTTAACTACAAACTTCATATCGTCTCAAATGGTTAACTTATTATGACAAACAAAATATTCATAACAATATTCATTATTGTACTTCCATTAGCAACGACGCCAGAAAATTTATCATGGATATTGCCCGAGAAATTTAGGTGCAAACTGTTCCCACGCCGAAAAGATGGCGCGTACGTAATGTTTGATAACAAAATTTTTACATAATTAAGTTTGTTTTATGGTAAGAAAAAAAAGACCATCTCTCAAAACCCATCGCCACGGCCCCTGCGTTGAAACCCATCTTCTCTCTCCCCGCATCACCACCACCACCAAAATCCTAATTCTAAACATTCAAACCCTCTCTTCTCTCCCTCTCAACCACGTCGACATTCCCTTCCATTGCGTACAAAACCCTTATTCCTTCGATAAAATAAATTTTACACCTCGAATCCCATTAGGAGATTTAGGTCTCCGGACCCAGTTAATCACTATGTTGTACGCGACGGTGGGTTTAACATACATAATTTAAAACTTATGTAATAGCAAATTATATGTAGAGCCTTATTTTAAGAAAATTTTGGCGTTTGGTATTCGTAAAGTTGATAGATCCAAACCTGTAAATAATAAAATAAAATTTAACTAAAAATCTAACTCCACGCGTTTAAAGTCATTAATCATGTAAAAATCGAATTAATCCATATAAAAACAATCTCTCCAACAAGGTCCCAACATTTATAAAAAAGGTTTTACATCTCTTATGAATAAAATTGAATACAACTTAATTATGCAAATCTACTAGATATATATGAAGAATTATTTTACTATTTTCATTATCTCAAGTTGCATGTAGATGACAATGTGTAGTTTCTTATTCAAAAACCTATAGTTCCCACTGAGCATGTGTTTAGCTCACTCCCACTTTATAAACTAGTTTTGCAGTTACTTCTGTGGGATAGTGTGTGCGTGAAGTTTAAACACCTCTGACGACCTTAGACTACTTGTAGTTGTCTGTAGATATGGGTGGGCGTTCGAGCTGCTCTGTAAAGCCAACTTGTTCGAGCGTCCAATGTATATATATAGAATACAGGCATGTTATGCACACAATATTAGGTCCCAAACCCAAAATAGGAAAATAGTACAATAGTATCATCGATAAATAGAACCAAAAAATGAGCATAGGTACTAATCTTTTAATCACAATCTCTTGTCCATCTATCTCATATCCAACTATCTCACATTCGACATCTAGGATTTTTTTGACTGTACAAAGTAATCGCGATCTAAGCCTCCAAGGCTTAGGTATGCAGCCCTCAAGGATGGGTCCTCCCGCGGACCACCTAGACTTACAGGATATGCCGCCTCGCGGGGTCCCCCTAATTGGACCATAGAGTATGTCGCCTTCAAAGAAAGATCCCTATACACGGATCATAAAGTATACTGGTGACATAGCAAGGTCCCTCTACGCGGACCAGGGTATGTAGCCACTAAGGCTAAGTCAACCCCATAAACCATTAGTGCTTGTTTGTACTCAAAATAGCATATGTATCAAATAAATTATGGATATCAATCAAATATGTACACATCTTATACATATATTGCATATATATATATATATATCTCAAATCATATCTTCGTTTACCAAAAGGTTCTATAGTTATCATATACCAAACATATGATCCATATATGCACTTTATGTATAACCAAATATGTATACGTGATAGGTAGATAGATTCCATAGCAATGATAATAATTTCAACTTAAGATGTATCTAATATACATATGCCATTTAAGAAACTGATACTCCTCGTATGATTATATCCGTGTAATACTTGAACAACTCCAATGACTGGGCTAATATTCTATTTGTAATAAGCTATTGGCTTAATAGAATACCATTCATAAAGCAATTAGCCCATTCAATAGCGTATGTATCTCATGGATATAATCATCATGACTTTTGGAAGTGAAATCATGTATTAAACCCACAATTTATCAAATGTGTAACTAAGAAAACGTTATAAGGTTGTTGCCAAAATAGTGGGTCTCTGCCAAATTCATTATATCAGTGTTCCAATGGCATGTATATATATTATCTATATCAAGTAAACAACATATATATATATATATACAACCCCACCTCATATTCTAAATTTGTATTCAAAGCTCTTGATAGTTTTATACAAATACGAGTTAAGCACACTAATGTGTAAATAGGGTTTTTAGGGTAAAACTGAGGGAAGCATATACTAACATGGAATTCCTTGTATATGTATCAAATTAATCCCTCACAAACTCAAAAGTATATGTAGGAACAAAAAATATATATGTTGCATAGTATAAGGTTCATAATAAGTCCCATATAGTTCAAATCTTGCATAAACCTTCATTCTCTAGATCATAAAGTGATATGTACATACGTATATAACCATAAATTGGGTATACGCGCTAGTGGGTATTACCCAGGGCTTATGAGATACCAACATATAATGAGATTCTTCCATAATAATATGAAACTACAACAAAAACATGTATAAATCAAGAGAAATAACAACAAATCTCAACCCAAAACCCCATGTATATGTAACAACATGTTCATATCCGAAAATACCCAATTTTACTTTGAAAAAAGAGATGCAACACATAAACTTTAAAATTGAGTTTAGGTACTATTGTTCCCATCTTATTGAAGCTAAATCTTCCAGGTTTGAGCGATGATCTGAGCCATGACATGAGAAATCACGAAATACCCCAATTGAGAGCTTGAGCCCTAAAAATGGTGGAAGGTAAGAATGGAGAAGTATATGAAGATGGTGAGGGTGAAGATCTCATGTGTGGTAAAGGACCAAGAAAGATCACTCTCATTAACCCTCATAAGTGTGCTATCACCTCTCTCTAGCCCTCCTATGAGTTTGGGACGAAATAAGGTGAAAATAGGAAAAAAAGGGAAGGGGGAAGTTGTCTAGTGAAGAAAATGGTAAAAATCATGCTTCCCCAACTCTGATTGATTAGAGATAAGCCTCTGATCGATCAAAGGCCACTTAGCCTGAAGCTACTTTTTTTTTTACTAAAATCTCACTTTTCTTGCCTCTTTTTGACCATCGAAATGACTTCAACTCAACTCGGCCTTAAAATAAAACTTGTAGAGGGGAAAGATATAAAACTCTATCAGAAAACGAGGACTCATTTGGACTTTGTTTGAGAAAGTTGTGGTCTTTTAAAGTTGGCCAAAAACTCTTTTTGGCAAAAGTTCAATTTTCACTGTTAGCCACCAATTTCGACCACGGCTTCCCGAAATGCGTTCCAACCATGCACGCATACTTAATATCATTAAAATGACTTTCTAAAAGTGTTGGATCAACTATGGAGGTTTCAGAACGAAAATCGACTCCTTCAACGGAGGTTTGGCCTTAAATGGGCTTAAGAGGTGGATTGGCACGAAAATGAAATACGGGGTATTACAATAAACCCCTCCATTGTTGCATTTGGAAAATCCCTAGATCTGAACCCTATCTTGTCCATTGTTATTATCCGAACATCCCTAAATCTGAACTCGTCTTCAATTTGTTGTATTTCGCGTCCAAAGTTGTGAGTTGCAGTAAGTTGAAACACGTTCTTATTTTTCAAATGTATGTATCCATGTGAAAAAATTAAGATTCCCATTGTTTATTTGTTTGGTTTCACATTTCCCATGATCTCTTTCCCTCGCGCGAAACTAAGCTCTCTCTCACAAGTCTTATCTCAACGAGGAATTTTTTCCATCCTTTAGGTACCTCTCAGATTTCCATTTTTTTCTATAAATATATGCATGTGTTTCTAATTTTGGCAGTGGCTTATATCCTCTGCTTCAAAAATATATTATTTTTCTTAGCTTTTTGTGTGAAATTATTTCCATTGTTATGTTTTTGTGTGGATACAAATGATCCTTTCCTTTTACTTTTCTTTTCTAAAATTCCTTTAAGTAATCACTTGTGTGTAACAGTTTATTTGGATTGATGGAATAAGAAGGAAAGGAAAAGAAAAGAGAAGGAAGAATTGCATTTCACTCCTTTAAATAGATATATGAGAATATGAGAGAGAATGGAGAGGAAATGGAGGGAATAGGAATGCCAATCCTTTATATTCTTTTATTTTGTTTCCTTTCAATATTGGGAGGATTGGGACGGAAAGAAAAAGGTTTTAATAAATTATTCGAGTTATTTCAAATTTAACCATAATTTATTAACGATATATTAAATCACATTTATTTCCTTTCTTTTTTTTTCTTTATATCTAACCAATATTTATTTTCATTCCATTCTTTTCTTTCCTTAACTATCCAAACAACATTAAAATTAAAATCATTCATTCCATTCTATTCCATTCCTTCCCCTCCTAATTAACCATTTCCTTTCCATCCTTCTCATTCAATCCAAACGCACTATAAATATAATCTACTACAGTTGTTAGCCACTTTAAAGATTGTAATCTAATTCATATAATCATATTGGAGTCTATTTTTGTGAATGCAATCTATAAATTAATGCGTGGGTAAAACTTAGCTAATTTTGATCGTGGACTTTTAATTTAGATAAAATGGAGTTTTGTTGTAACAGAATTTGTAGGTTGATATGAGATTACCCTTTTTCCAAATTTATTTAAATTCAATTGTGTACATAGGAGTGTTGTATGTTAGATTATATCTAAAGCTACTCCCTGTAGCTCAATTTGTTTGTAATGTAACTTATTTGTCTAATTGTAGTTCCTATCTATTATTAATTTCATGGGACTTTATAGACCTCTTTCATCTTACTTTCTCTCTATATTTCTTTTGATAATGTGTTTGTTTGTTGACATCTAACATGGTTAAAGGTGGCAAGGTATTTATTCCACTTAAAATGCATTTTAATACAAAATAAAAAAATTGAACTTTATACATTCCACTTTGTTTTTAGAAATAGCAAGTCTCTCGATCGGTCCAGCAGCTCAGGTGATAACATTTATCGGCGTACTGTTGTTAGCTGCTATCCAATCTCACACACTTGTCATCCTTCAAGTCAATAGTTGTTAGGTTTATCTCTTGTTCATCTTCTATCCTCTTGTTGATTTTTTTTCAATGATATTTTTGGTAAGTGATTCGTGTATATGTGTGTATACTAATTTTAAACTGAAAAAGTTTGAAGTCACTAATCAATATTTTAGAGGATACTTATAGAATGCTATATATGCTTTGTATATAAAACTAACATTTATACAATAATGAAAATGGCAATCTTTTGGTCACGCGCTTGTGTTGATAGTTAATTTGGACTAAGATAATCAGTTGGACTCCACCTATAATATTTAGCACTTTTTAAGCGCAGAACTTCACTTTTTAAGTACTAAATTGCTGTTTTGCACCAAAAAATTGAAGAACTGCACTTTTTAAGGTAGAACTGCTATTTTTAGGTGTAGAACTTTTGTTTTCAAGTACAGAAATACACTTTTTAACTATTGAACTACACCGAAAAATTGCATAACTGCACTATTAAGTGATGTAAACTGTTATTTAGAACTTTCGAAGTATTGAGCTGCTGTTTTGCAATCTTTAAGTGCATAATTGAAATTTTTAGTTATTTTTTACTTTAATCTCACTATTTTTAGTTATTTGAGTTTAAACTATAGTTTATAAGTATGGTGTTATGCTTTATTTTTTTGTAAGATGAATTTTTCTTGCTTAATTAATTTAACGTTGTGTGTAAACTACAGCTTTGTTAAGTCCATGTGAATGACTAAACATGGGGATAAGGATAATTCGTCTGTTCCTCTGATTTAAAAGTAATAAATGATATGAAGTAGTTTTTAATTTCTTATAATTATATATATAATTGTAAACAATTAAGGTATGACTGTTATTACTTAAAAAGTCACATGGCATTAAAAGTGCCAAACAAAATATGTGTTAAGTGTTCCTAAAGAAAAATTTGGAACAGCTAAAATATTTATTTGGAGTGCTTATAGCATTACTTAAATTTTAATTAGGATATATTAACTTAATATTTACTAAAACTAATGCATCTCTTTTTTTTGCTATCAACATTTAACTTTACATTGCACTTAGTATAACAAATTGTTTAATTAGTGATAGAAATTGATTTTCGCATCTATAATTTGTGACGAATAATTTTCATCACATAATGTACTTTTGTAGTGATAAAAATGTGTGCTTTGTCATAAATTTTGCTATAAATATTACCAAAACATATTTGCTTAATCACAGCTATAATAGCCCCAAGTCTAATTTTTATGTTTAAACCCTCACTTTGTTTCGTTTAGTTAATATAAGTGTCATTTCGGCTAGCTTTATTATGATTCGGGTTGCTTTTTTTGTGGCCTCACACCTTTAACATGTTGTAGTATTCTAATTAACAGTCCGTTTGGATTGAGGGAATGGGAAGGAAGGGAAAGGAAAAGAGGAGGAGGGATTACATATCACTCGTTTAGATAGATTTATAAGAGGGAGTGGAGAGGAAATGGAGGGATTGGGAGGGAATGCCAATCCCCTCTATTCCTTTATTTTGTTTCCTTCCAATATTGGGAGGATTGGGAGGGAAAGGAAAAAAATTTAATGATTTTTTCACGTTATTCCAAATTTAACCTTAATTTGTTAATAATATATTAAAGCACATTCCTTTCCTTTCCTTTTTTCTTTCTATCCAAACAAGATTTATTTTCATTCCATTCTTTTCCATCTTTAGCTATCCAAACAACAATAAAATTAAATTTATTCATTTCCATTCTATTCCATTCCTTCCCCTCCTAATTAACTATTTCCTTTCCATCCTTCCCCTTCAATCCAAACGGATTGTAAGTTTATACGAGCAATCGTTACACCATTCGGGTGGTTCGAATTGAAAACAAGATCCAAATAACATTTTTCGATTTTACGTTAATCGTAAATTTTAGCTAATTTTGGCAAGCCGTAACTTCTTCACTCCTTATCCAAATGGGTCCCCATCAGTGGCTATAAGCTCTTCTTAATTCCAACTATAAGTTCCATTTTAACTTGCGCTGAAATAGCGACATCTTCGAGGTCGAAATAGAGAGAAAAGAGGTAGGAGTTGTTGTGTAACACCCGTAAGGTGAAGCTATCGATCATATCATCTTTTGTTTTGTAATTCTTCTGTTTTGGATGCAAGAGAGTGCTCGGACAGTATCCGAATGAAGGGAATGTTTCCACACTCTTTTATAGGTGTCATTACATTCATGTGTTAGGTTAAAAAGATCCATCTTAAGTGTTCCTAGTGAAATTCGAGAGAATTGTACACATTTAAAACTTTTCTGGCAAACCGACCTTTAGTACTTCAAAATGTCATAACTTTGTCATTCTATAACGGAATGGAATCTTATTTATTCCATTGGAAAGGTAATTCAATTTCCAAAAACTTTTGTGTTTGGCCTGGAACCTAATTTCCACTTCTCGTTGAACAAAACATGAGTGTAAGGTTGGTTTGAGGCATAAATAAGCATTTCTGAGGAAGAACTACACTCCAGCCGAATGTAGTCGACTACATGGGTTGGGGGAGTTGACTACATGAAAAGTAATCTAGTCGACTACTTTGCCCTCTAGTGGTCAAAATCGTGTTTTAAAGCTTGGACCCGATTTTTTTATACACCTTCTTCTCCTCCATTTTGATGAGGGCTCAAGGAGAGAGCTAGAGAGGAGTGGGAAACTATGGAGGAGAGTTCCAAGAGGTGATATTACTTCCTTTTCAACCCAAAATAACAATCAAACACATCATCATCTTCATCTTCTTCCTTTTTACACTTCCACCATTTTAGGGCTCAAAGCTCAAAGGTGAGAGCTTGCATTTCAGCGGGTTAGAGCTCGATCCGCCACTCTAGCTACGAGGATTCAATGCTATTAAGGTAGGAACACTAGTATTAAAACCTATTTTAAGAGTTTATGCACCCAATCACCAATTTTACATAAATTTGGGGATTTTCTCTATATATGATGATTTATGCGTATATAAGGGACTTAGGTCTATAATTTAGGATTGAAATGGTTGATTATTATTCACTATTGGTAGTATATCATTATTTTCATGCAACTCTCTTGTTTCACTAATTTATGACAAACCCTTGTTCCTGGTCTTTAGCGCGTAAGCACGTATAGGTCCTTTTGGTAAAATAAAACTTTGATACGCGCTATATATTAAAAGATATTCATGGAATGAACTATATTATGTTTTTACATGATGTATATGACCTCATATTCACTATTAGAATATTATCAGTTTTTGTTATACTAAGTAGTTAACACCGTTCGTAGCTGATGAATATTTGAGATGTTTATTACTGCCTTGGGGGCATTTTCCATCTAGGTGGACCTAGTAGGGGGTCCTTTCCTTGGGGGCAGAAGAACCCGAGTTCGATCGCGGTCCGTGTGCACACGACATGAAAATCCAAGATGTGACGTATACATATACTTGACAGATGTGATAGTAGATCTAGTCACGGTGTCTTAACATCGTCTATGTAAATTCTGATTTTATTTACTAATATATTACATTGTATACATATATACATGACTTATGAACATGGAATTCTAACAAATTATTTTTATAAAGAATTACTCTATATACAAGTTTTTCTTACAAAATCCTATAGTTCCTACTGGGCCCGTTTGGCTCACGATTTTCTTACACAGGCACATCTAAGGATGGGACGAGAAGAGCTGACAAGCGAAAGGTCGATAAATCTTAGTCTCCTCTGATACTGAGTAGTTTGAGAGCCTTTCACCACGGAAAGGCCATGTTACCAAGTTTTGTTTTATTATACTTGGACATGTATTAATCTAGGCATGTTTGTATTATATATGTATTTGTAGTAATGCAACTTAACTTGGAGTTTCGGAGGCTATGCCACTTATTCGCATTTTGCTGGCTTTTGTATATTATCTATGTACATATGTTGTGAATCTTTTATGTTCTCCTATCATTTTTCTTCTTGTCAAAGTATAGCAAGTGTTATATGAACATGTTTATTACTGAGGGTTATCTTGTTTGTGGACGAGTGACTTACATCTTAGTTAACTGATGCGCAATGGTACAAACTAATTTGTAAGGCATGAGTTAACAAGAAGCTGAACTACAGTTCGAGCATGTTCTCACAAATTGTGTTATTTGTGTTTATAGATCATTGCATATTCTCTTCTCTCATTAGCAATTTTGATTATATTCACTTCCGCCGTCGTGTACGGCTCCATGATTAACCGGGTTCTGGAGGTTTTTCCTCTCAACGGAATTTGGGGCGTCATATGCTGGGTCAAGGCCATGATCGATTATGGAGCTGGTAGTGCACTCTTTTTTAGTCCATGATCAATCATGGTACACCTGAAGGTCGATTTTGGGCATTTGACCTATTTTCTCTTCATTTTAAACCCCTTCCTCCCCCATTTTCGAGCATAGGACACCAAGGAAAAGTGAGAGACTTGAGGGAGGGCTAGAGGAGAGTTATTTGGGCTTGGGAGGTATCCAACTACTTGAGATAAGCTTTGGTACACAAATCTTCATCTCTACTTTCACCTTCAACCTCATTTTGACTTAGCGAAAACAACGCGAGTTATTACACCTAACAACGTGTAAAAAGTGCAAAGTATTACACCCAAGGGCAGATGGTCAAGTTATAGTATACTTGGGGAACTCCAAGGTTGAACCACAAAGAAGTTAAGGAATCTATTTCTTCTAAGTATCTCTTTCAGAAGGAAGAAGGGAAAAGAAAAGATGATAGAATTGGGAAATAAAGAAGGAAATGAAACTAAATTGAACTACTAACTAATTAAGCTAAAACTAAATGTAAATATAATCCTAGGGTGCAAAAGTAAAGGGAATCTACAAGCGCAAGTTATCTACCTAAAAGGCTTCCTAAATGCACTTAGGGAACATGCAAATAAACTAAATAAAACAGCGCACTAATTAAATAAATAAGAATATTAAATCAACTTAAATCAACTAGAAATAAACGTTAGGGGTATCCGTAGTTAGGGATCACTAAATTAGTCCAATCTAGTAATCCAAATCTAAGTTTAAACAAGATCTTTCTCTAAAGTTCAGCTCATAAACTCTCCAACCATCCAATTATATTGCTACTACAAGTATACGATAGCCCATGCGTGACAAAGACTATATAGAATATCATTGACCAATATAATTCAACAGTGAAGCTTTTCGACTTTGAAAATTGTAATTTAGAACCTAGCATTGCTACTGCGTGACAAAAATAATCCAAGTTGATTAAACTTATCAAAAATTAGTAGCTTAACACTCCTTTAAGGTTGGTGTTGGTCGGAAAATAACCCTAGAGGGAGGAATAGGGTTTTAAAAACTTAATGCGAAATTAAAACGTTTTTAAAATATTTAAACAAAGCAATTTAGCTAAGCAACAATATCAAAGAAATAATAAATTTCAAGTAATCAATCCCAAGACAAGCAAATAAGCAATCTCAAAATACAAGCAATAATATAACAATAAAAAGAGAGCTAGAGTTTAGAAAGATTAAACCAATTTGAAGCTCAAGACTTTTTGTCCTCACGGTTCAGTTTCCTAAACCATACATCCGCGCTCGGTTAGTTCTCCGAGAATTTCTACTATTTAATCTTCTTCAGGCGAAGATAAAACATCAATACAAATGTTGCTATGCACATAACACTCACAATGTAGCTATACCCGCTACACTTGTCACAAGATATGCTCTCTTGCTATACAAAGAGACAAACTCTCTTTTGAAATGAAGAATGAATTGTTTGTGGTGATACACACCAATACAATAATTCTCAAGTGTATTTGAAGATTACAAATGAAGCTCACACCAGAGTTATCAAGATTGATCAAAATATATAGCTCAAAATATGAAAGATTGATCAAAATGTGTTCTTGAATCTTTGTATATTTGAATGTATGAATAATAGAGTATTAGAATGATTCAATGTGTATTAAAACATGTTTAGGACCTCATATATATAGCTTGCAAAACCATATTATGGCCGTTGGGGATGATTAAGAAAGGTTTTGTGTCAAAGATATACATTTTCAAACTTTTCAACAGTTAGTTTTGACAAAACATTTAAATTTGTTTTGATAATTTCTCCCAATTTGACCGTTGGATCATGCTCAAATTTTAGTCAAAAGTGATAAGAGATGTTGTAAAACTATTGTAAAAATTTCAAAATGATCGGAGTCTGGGAAGGCCTCCATCTTACCATTAGATCAAAACTGTGCGAAAATTGAGCGAATTTTTAATGTAAAATAAAAATCTTTTTGCAATTTAACAATTTAGTTCCAAATAAAATTCTAATAATTTTTGAACCTCAAAGATATGTTTCTAAGATACCTATTTTTATTAGAGCTTAAAATATGATCATTTAAAATTAATATGAATTTATTTTCAAAATCGGTCTTTGTAAAATGATGTTTTTCAAATAAATTCAATTTCAAACTTGTTTGAAACAATCTTTAAAAAATGCATGAATATGTTTGAGCTATAAGGATTTGATCAATAAAGTAACTTTACATTAATCTTAAGCACTCACTCAATTACTGAATTAACGAATCTTCGAATGCTTTGATTTGTTTCTTCGGATTAATCTTCATTTGAACCTTTTCCTTGAAGCTTTTTATATAGTCTTTTGATCCTTTGTACTTCATGATTTGCATTGAGAGATTTTATCTTCCTTGTCTTGTCCAATGATCGAATAGTGAAAGATTGATCCTTGTCATGTTTTTCTTGAATTTTTCAAGTAAATGAACTGTATACTTATATCAAGAAACATGTTAAATTACACATGATTGATTTATTGTTATTATCAAAATAACATTAAGACCTTAGGTCAACAGTTTGAATAGGTTTGAACGTGATTCAAAGCAAATCCATCTTAAAAAGAATGCTGAAAGTCAAAACAGGCACTTTTTCGGCATTTGCGTGAATAAATACCAAAACAGGGCCAAATTAGCCAATTCATTTAAGAAACTAACCCAACTAATTAGAGGATAAATACCATCCTTAAATCATCCACGTTAGAATTTTGGTGCAAAATCTATGAATTGACTTTTTACGGTTCTTAATCAAATGGAACTTTTAAGCTAACTTACAAAAACATGTTTTTAACGCATGAAAAGATAATAAAATACTCATACATTTATTATGTGATCTATAACCAATGGAAAAATCATATTCAAACCAAGATTGGATTACATTCAAAGATTAATTACGCATCTTTCACTACGGACCCCTGGCAAACGATTTAACTAGCCATAATCAAATCAAATCAAACATGAAAATAAGCTTATAAATCATGAAAAATAGTGTAAAAATACCTAATAATGTATAAAATTAGATTTGAAAACTTTTGGCTTTGAAATTTCGCAATTTCGATTTAAGACAAAAAATTTACGGCTAAAATAGTAAATAAACTCAAAAACGATAAAAATTGAAAAAAATTGACTAAAACCCTAAAAATTATGGAAAATCATATTACTAATGATAAAATATGAATCACACATGCATAGCATGGAATAATGATAAACTACTTTAATATAAAACGATAATCAAGCATTAATCGACGAAAAACCGAAAAACTAACCAAACAAACTTATAAATCCTAGAACCAGCCCTTAAAACATGGGTTTAAGGTTGATTCTATAATATATATGATCTCACACAACTAATCTATGAATAGAAAACCAAATGAACAATCAAAAGCAATTAAATTAAAACAAAACGAAAAACTAGGGTTTACCCGGCACACGATTGACACTTGAATTGAAACTGAATTGATCGATAAATTAATATTGAATACACTAATATTCCAGCCTCTAAATATCATAAATAAACTAACTTAATAATTGTTTTAAAGAATGAAAGAAGAAATCACTCAAAGTTCGATCGTCAAATAAACGTAAAAACTCTCAAGAAAGTTACGGTGCTCTCTGCCTCTCTGTTAATCGATTATAAATTGTGCGTCACCAAAAATATGAGATATATGACCCTTTATATGGTACACAAGTGTCTCTAATCGTGGGTTGAATAATTCTTGAAAAAACGAGCCAAAAAGAGATAAAAACCAAAAACAGGCTAAAATTTGAAGTGGGGATCGATCCTAGTGTATTTTTTTTTCCTTTTCTTTTGGTTACTTCTTCTTTTGCTTTTAACCTTTTGCTCCGAATTCTGATTAACGCATCATTTTTGCCTATGCGTAGGTAATTCTAAGCTCAACAACTTTTATTTTTGGAGATTTCTTTAAATTCCCAATGTAGAAAAACTTTGATCGACTACAAATCCGGACTTTTCACGGCAGTTTTCAATTTTACTCGAAAACTTTCGGAATTGATTCGATTGAGTTTCTTTTCTCTTGGGTTCACTCATGGACACTTGCATCCACTTCATTCATGCTTGGGGACTTGTTTTTCTCTTCTTGCTAGCGCTTTGGGGGTAGTTTGCCGAGTTTTTCTTACCTCGGGCCTTGGAATGGATATTGATTTCTTCTTCGGGCATTCTTCTTACACTTTTCTGCTTTCAACCTTATATCTTACATTCAACCTTAGTTTCTTAACCACTTTAGGCCTGCAAAATGGCTTAGTAACACAGAATATAATGCAGTGCCTTTTTTTCATGCTTAATCTGAATTTACATGCAATTTTCGATTTTGGACAGTAACTAAAAGCTAATTGAGCCTTGTTTAAGGGATTAGAAATGCAATTTTTGGGCTCAATCAACACTCAAGTGCAAGTGGTTGGTTAAGTAATAAATACTCGGTAAGTCCGAGGTCAATACACGGGGAGAAAGATAGTTCTTTAAGTTATGAATGTTTCTTTCAAGAAGAAGATAAGAAAAATGAAGAAAAGATGAAATATTAAGAAAATAGAATGAGAATCAATAATTAAACTAACTAAAGGTAATATAACTAAATAAAACATACAAATAAAACTAAACCTACAGGTAGTGAAACATTAATATGCTAAATGAAACTAAACTAACATAACAAGAAGATGGAATAAAGCTAAATAAAATAAACACTAAAAATAGCGTACTAAATTAATTAAACATGTGAAAAACTTTAACTAAAATTAAGAATAAAAAGCGCTAGGGGTATTCATAAGTTCCAGGCAACACAACGGGTAATTTGGTAGACCGAGAATCATTTTCTAGTTAATTTTTCTTTAAAAATCAGCCTACATTCCATAAGCTAATTGATCTCATAAACTCATATTTTTTTCAATAATTCATACTTGACATGAACTATACGTACCAATACTAATTATGGAATCAATTCACATTACTTAATTTTATCGAAAACACTTGTTTATTAAAGTGAAGTAGTACTTGACACAACAAAACATTTTATCAAAAGTGAGTTTAGAAATATTAATTAATTACCACAATTTAATTCAAATAGATTAAAACATGATTAAAATCAAATTTGAACTAAAACGGGAGGTGAAAATACAAAATTGGTGATTTTAGTATTAAAAAGTATGGATTAAAACAAATACCAAAAATAACGCACTCTAGTTTAAAACCTAAAAGGATAGCTAACCAATTAATTTAGAGAATATAGACCGCTCTCTAAGTCAACCAATTAGGGTTTAGCGCAAAAAAATTATTCTAACTAGTTTGTGATTAGCATATTGGGATAATAGTTTAATAAAAACATATTTATAATGACCTATTAACCTATCAAAAATTAATTAGAATTGAATTTGAGTCTGAAAAAATTACCGCGACAGCATACACGGTCCTTACGGACCGCTAAATAACGAACTAGCTAGCCATAATCAAAGTAAACATGAAAATAATCTTATAAATCATTAAAGACAATAAAAATATACCTAATAATATAGAATATCAAATTTGAAAACTTTTGGCTTTGGAATTTTACAATTCCAATTTAAAACGAAGATTTTATGGTAACAATGATAAATAAACTTAAAACTGACAATAACTAAAAAAAATTGACCTAAACCCTAAGAATTATATAAAATCATATTATTAATGATCAAGTATGAATCACACATGAATAGCATAGAAAAACTATAAACTATCTGAATATAAAACAAGAATCAAGCATAAATTGACAAAAAATCTACAAAAATAGATCTATAAACCCTAGAACCAGCCCCAAAAATGTGGGTTTAAGGATGATTCCAGAATATATATGATCTCAAGAAAATAATCTACAAATATCAAAGCAAACGAACAAATAAAAGCAAAGAAATTGAAAGAAAAAAAACTATGGTTTACCTGGTACGCGATTGAGATTTGAATTAAAAACGGTATTGAATGATGAATTGAATGTTGATAATAGCAAAGTTACAACCTCAAACGATCATAAACAAACTAATCTAACAATTTTTTTAAGGAATTAAACAATAAAACTCTCATATTCGATCATCAGGTAGAGCGCAAAAGCTCCCAAGAAAGTTACGGTGCTCTCAGCCTCTCTGTTAATCGATTCTAAATTGTTGCGTATCCTAAAATATGATATATATATATATATATGACCTTTTATATGGTATACAAGTGTCTTAAGTCATGGTTTTAATAACCCTTGAAGAAACGGGCCGGAAAATAGCTTAAAATTGAATTTGGGCTCAAAATTGGGCCATTTTCTTTATGATGGCTTCTTCTTTTACTCATAACTTTATGCTCTGAACTTCGATTGATGCACAGTTTTGGTCCATGTGTAGGTAATTCAAATATATATAACTTTTATTTCTGTAGATTTCTTCAAATTCTCAATGGATAAAATCTTTGATTAGCTACAACTTCGGGCTTCTTACTGCAATTCTCGGTTTTCTTTAAAAACTTCAGGAATCGATTCAATTGATATTTTTTTATCTTTGAATCACTCTTGGTCACTTGCATTCAGTTTATTCATGCTTTTAGACTTTCTTATTCTCTTCTTGCTAGTGCTTTAAGGGTAGTTTGCTGAATTTTTCTCGTCTCAGGTCTCGAAATGGATATTAACTTCTTCTCGGGCCTTCTTCTTGCACTTTTTCGCATTCAACCTTCTTTTGTGCATCCAACCTCAGTTTCTTAGCCACTTTAGGCCTACAAAATGGCTTAGTATCATAGAAATATAATGCAATACATTCTTTTCACGCTTAAACTGAATTTACATGCAATTTTCGGTTTTAGATAGTATCTAGAAGCTAATTGAGCCTTGTTTAATAGATTAAAAATGAAATTTCTTGGCTCAATCACATTTATCTCCATGAATACTTGGTGGAGCTCTAAGGTTTCAAATTCTTAAGGAGAAGGCATCAGCAATATATCAATTCCAAAATTAAAGTTCCTTAGAGGTGGGAATCTAGTACACAAACTTATTTTCTAACTCATTATTGTTTGATTTCCATTATACATCATGTTTATACAAAACCCTAGGTCATTTACAAAGATTTAGGTATTTGTTGGAGTCAAGTTATGATGTTAAAATTGGTGATTTTACTAGCCTCAATATTGCTCAAATAACATGATTCAATCAGAAATTTGCGATTAATCCCTTGTTTTACATAAAACCTACTTGAACCCTAGTTTTATAAGATGTAACCCTTAATATGCAGTTAATACTTTCTCTAAATGGTTCAAATGGTAAAATTTCTTTATGAAACACTTAATAGATGAATCATTGTACTCATTGAGCGTATTTATACAAGAATTTCCTTATTTATTTCCTTATTGACTTCATATGCAACTCTGGGATACATGTATATTATTCAAATGTCTTAAGAAAGGGAGCCGGTTGAGATTATTGTTAGCGCTAGTCCATGTATGGTCCTAGGTGTGGTCTCCTTAGACGATGCCGTAAGTTGGGACAGAGCGTCGCTGGGTGAAAGACCTAAAACCGTGCATGAAAACAAATAAGAAGCCATTCTACCGTGTGGGTAAAAGACCACGAAATGCAGACCTGGAGTACGCAGGATTATCAAGATTATAGCTCGAAATCTACGGGATGGAGCGTTTATCAATTATACTATAAGGTTTTGTTAACGAGAGCTATATATATATATACATATACATATACATATACATATACACATACATGTTACATTGAAAAAAAAGGTATTTTACATTTATACTAAAACTTCTTTCTGCCAATGACTTAATATGTTTGTATTTCATTACAACTTTTTCAAAGGATTTCATAATTCTATTTTCACTTTAAATCTATTATATGATTCCCATTGAGTCCATTTGACTCACTCCTACTATTTTCTATATAGGTACATTTGCAGGTTCCTCGGGGAAAAGGGAGCAAAGGACACTACTTCTTAGATTGCCTCGCTACCTTAAGTGGTCTTAGGGTCCTTCACCCGTAAGGACCATTGTTCTAGTATCTTGTTTATTGGAAAGTTATGTCACGTTCTCACTGGTAATTATGCGGGTATCAAGTAAATTGTAAACTTGTGTTTAGAAACCCATTGGAGGCTCGTTTCCATGATTATATTACTCTCTCACGTTGTTTGCTATTTGTAAGAAACGGATGTAGTATTGATTATAGTTTTGTTAATTGATCTTTGTATTATTCTTGGAGTTTATTACTTTTCCACTCGCCGTCAGCGTATAGTTCCATGATTAACCGGATCCCAAAGGGTAATGCCACTCAACGTGATTTGGGGCGTCATAACAACAACGTGGATTATAGTATGGTTGTGTATATAGAAATTAATTATTAGATAGCATAGATTATGAGACTATTATGAAACGATTTAGTCTATCAGCCTGCCAGGATGTTTGTAATTATACTCATGATGAATTAACCATCTAATTTTTTGGTTGTTTTATCCCCCACTCAAAATAATTCTTGGCTACTTCCTTGTTGTCAATCATAGCTTCTTTTTCCCAAAAAAAATTATGGATGCAAAACTGAGTAACAGAATCAACAACTGCAAAAGTATGGAAGACTTCATTGTGCAAGGTTCTTATGATACTCCATTTTTTTTATAACAAAAAGTCCTTATACAATAGTTGCCCGCACATTCGGTGTATAGAGTTTATCTTTCTTTTCGAAATGTTCCAATTAAGAGTATTCTTTTTTTATAAAAAAAAAAAAAGTAATCAGTGTGCTGCACTACGTTAAATAAGATTATACCTAACTGCAATTGCATTAAAGTTGCTTTTTTTCTTAAAGAAATTCAAGTTACAACTCTTAATTTAGACAGAGTAATTAATGTCTCATTCTCTGTATTTGCATTTCATTGTTTTTCTATGGTCTTTCTGTGTGGGACTCATACTTGGTCACGGAATTAGGCTTACAGCTGGCCTAAGAGAATTTGAATTGAATACGAGATCTCTCGTCTAATGGATCGATCCCTTATAGAAACCTAGTAGTGGACGAGTCACCACGGCAATCCTAAGGAGTATGTATTTGCATTTCACTAAACAATTGTTGAAAATTGGAGACAAAACAAAAACAGCCATTTTTGAATAGACTTTTTTTTCACCAGCCCACCAAATTGAAGAAATCAACAAACAGCCGCCCAAAGAGAAAACAAAGCAGCCGCCAGCCGATGTCATGGATGACATCATCCATGAAGAATTTTGCTCTCTACCTCTCCTATAAATAGAGAAAGGGGAGAAGAGAAATCATCAACATCAACAACACAAACATCTCTCAGCAGTAGTTAGAGAGAGAGAGAATTAATTTGCAGAGAGCAAATTAATTAAGAGCAAATATAATTTTGCAGAGAGAGCAAAATTAGAGAGAAAAAGGGTCAAAGAAAATAGAAGTAAAAGTGTCTAAGTGAGAGCTTTTGCAGTGTCTATTTTTCTGAGTGTTGAGAGATACACAGTGTGCGTGTATAGGTCTGCTGACCAGTCTTGTAAACCCTTTTTTGATATAGTGAATATTTGGGGTGCTCTGTGGACTAGTGGCAAATTTGCCGAAACCACGTAATTCTTTGTGTTGTGCTATTGGTGTGTTTTATTGTGCCAAATAATATTTTTCAATTGTGCAAGTCAAATATATTTTTTCTGTCATTTCATTTCAAGATATGTATTTAAATACTAGCAGCGTCTAGTTATTTCCCAACAACTGGTATCAGAGGTTTGGTGGTGATTTCTGTCAATTTTCTGCAAGGTTACTGTTCACGTGAATAGTGAATTCCGTGAATAGTAAAATTTTGTCGGCGATATCGGAAGGTTACTGTTCACGTGAATAGTGAATTTCGTGAATAGTAAAATTTTTCGGGCGATATCGATTTGTCGACAGAGGTGTTCTAATACACGGTGGTTCGCAAGAATAGTCAGAAACGATCCGGAAGAAGTCAGGTTCTAGTGGGAGTTATGGCGGAAGAAGGAAAAGGAATTGAAAAATTCGACGGCCAAGATTTTGGTTTCTGGCGAATGCAAATTGAAGATTATTTGTACGGGAAGAAGCTGCATCTTCCCCTACTTGGCACTAAACCAGAAGATATGAAAGATGACGAATGGGCACTACTTGACAGGCAAGTGTTAGGAGTCATTCGTCTGTCATTATCAAGAACAGTGGCGTTTAACGTCGCAAATGCGAAAACTACCGCAGAAATGATGTCAGTGTTATCTGGCATGTACCAAAAGCCTTCAGCAAACAACAAAGTGCATTTGATGAAGAAATTATTCAATCTGAAGATGGCGGAAAATTCTTCAGCGGCAGAACACTTGAATAATTTCAACACCATCATCAGCCAGTTGTCCACTGTCGAAATCAAGTTCGACGATGAAGTCCAAGCCTTGATAATTTTAGCCTCGCTACCGAATAGCTGGGAGGCTATGAGAACGTCAGTGAGCAATTCTACCGGGAAAGAAAAGCTCAAATATACCGACATCAGAGATTTGATTCTGAACGAGGAGATTCGCCGAAGAGATTCTGGTGAACCGTCCACCTCCGGCTCAGCCTTAAATGTTGAATCAAGAGGCAGAAATTCAACAAGAGGAAATGGAGGCAACAGAAACAGATCGAGGAACGGCCGGTCAAAGTCAAGGGCTCCAAAGAATTTCAACAGATCTCAAAACCAAAATAATCAAAAGGTTATTGAGTGTTGGAATTGTGGTAAAACTGGACACTACAAAAATCAGTGTCGAGCAGCAGAAAAGGCTCCAGAAAGGCGGACTGAAGCAAACGTTATTGCAGAACAGTCAGAAGATGCATTGATATGCTCCATGGAAAGCAAGATGGAGTCATGGGTGTTAGATTCTGGAGCATCCTTTCACGCCACCTCAAACAGAGAATTCTTCTCAAGTTACGAACCAGGAAACTATGGAAAGGTGTATCTTGGTAATGATCAGCCATGCGACGTGGTCGGCAAAGGCGAAGTAAATATCAAGTTAAATGGGTTCGTGTGGAAGCTGAACGATGTCCGACACATCCCTGACTTGAGGAAGAATTTAATCTCGGTGAGCCAGTTAGCAAATGAAGGCTATGTCACAACCTTCAGCCGGGATACATGGAAGGTTTCCAAAGGTGCAATGGTAATTGCTCGGGGCAGTATGTTAGGCACTCTCTATATGACGGCAGGTGCGCGTGGGTCAATTGCAGTTGCTGCAAGCAAAGACGATCCCAATATATGGCACCAGAGACTTGGTCACATGAGTGAAAAGGGACTCAAGGTCATGCACTCAAAGGGGAAGCTAGCAGGGCTTCAGTCAACGGATATTGACTTATGTGAGAGTTGCATCTACGGGAAGCAGAAGCGAGTCAGTTTTAATACAGGTGGCAAAACTCCAAAGCAAGAGAAGCTGGAGTTAGTGCACACAGATGTATGGGGACCAGCCCCAATTTCATCCATTGGCGGGAAGTCATACTTTGTGACTTTCATTGACGACCATTCCAGGAAGGTGTGGGTTTACTTCTTGAGGCACAAATCCGAGGTGTTCGAAGTGTTCAAGAAATGAAAAGCCATGGTGGAAAATGAAACAAGTTTGAGGATCAAGAAGCTAAGATCCGACAATGGTGGAGAATATAAAGATGGTGAGTTCAAAAGATTCTGTTACATGAATGGAATCAAGTTGGAGAGGACAGTTCCAGGGACCCCGCAACAAAATGGCGTGGCGGAACGAATGAACCGAACACTGACTGAGAGAGCCAGAAGCATGCGTCTACATGCAGGTTTGCCTAAACAATTCTGGGCAGAGGCAGTCAGTACTGCAGCCTACCTAATCAACAGGGGGCCGTCAGTGCCGTTGGAGCACAGAATACCAGAAGAGGTATGGAATGGCAAAGAAGTAAAACTTTCTCATTTGAAAGTTTTCGGCTGTGTGGCATATGTACATATTAGTGACCAAGCTAGAAGCAAGCTGGATCCTAAATCACAAAAGTGTACTTTTGTTGGATACGGCGGAGATGATTTCGGTTATAGATTGTGGGATGACAAGAACCGAAAAATTATCAGAAGCAGAGATGTCATATTCAATGAGAAGGTGATGTACAAGGACAGAGACGAAGCAGATTCAAGTAATTCAGTGCAGCATAATCCTGTGTATGCCGATATTGGTGATATTCCAGAAAGCAGTCAGACAGAACAGACAGAAGAAAGTTCTCAGACTGAGGAAGCAATACAACAGGAGAATACGCAACAGACGGAGGCAAAAGAACCTTCAGCTCAAACTCCTGTACTTAGGCGGTCTTCCCGGCCTCATGTACCAAATATGAGATACTTAAATTACTTGCTGCTGACTGATGGAGGTGAACCTGAATGCTATGATGAAGCATGTCAGGTACAGGATGCGAGCAAGTGGGAGCTTGCAATGAAGGACGAGATGAAGTCCCTTATCTCGAATAAGACATGGGAGCTAGCAGAGCTACCAGAAGGGAAGAAGGCTCTACATAACAAATGGGTGTATCGAGTGAAGGAGGAACACGATGGTTCCAAAAGGTACAAGGCAAGATTGGTGGTCAAAGGCTTTCAGCAGAAAGAGGGAATTGACTACACCGATATCTTCTCGCCAGTTGTAAAGCTGACTACTATTCGGTCAGTTTTGAGCATTGTTGCAGCAGAAGATTTACATCTTGAGCAGTTAGATGTGAAAACTGCTTTTCTCCATGGTGATCTAGAGGAGGAAATATACATGCAGCAACCTGAAGGTTTCTCAGTGAAAGGAAAGGAGAAACTTGTTTGCAAATTGCAAAAGAGCTTGTATGGCTTAAAACAAGCTCCAAGACAGTGGTACAAGAAGTTTGATGGGTTTATGCAAACGAATGGCTATTACAAGTGCAACGCTGACCATTGCTGTTACTTCAAAAGTTTTCAATCCAGCTACATCATTTTGTTACTTTATGTTGATGACATGTTAGTAGCAGGTTCAGATATGGATGAAATCAGAAGATTGAAGAAACAGTTGTCGAGTGAGTTCGACATGAAAGACTTGGGTGCAGCGAAGCAAATTCTTGGGATGAGGATCAATAGAGACAAGCAAAGGGGCGTCTTGCAGTTGTCTCAGGCTGAGTATATCAGTCGTGTTCTAAAGAGGTTCAGCATGAGTGATGCTAAGCCAGTTAGCACAACCTTGGCTAATCATTTTCGATTATCCAAAGATCAGTCTCCCAAGAATAATGAAGAAGAAAACTTCATGGCTAAGGTACCATATGCCTCAGCCATTGGAAGTCTGATGTATGCTATGGTTTGCACGAGACCAGATATTGCTCATGCAGTGGGAGCTGTGAGCAGGTTCATGACAAATCCTGGCAAGATGCACTGGGATGCTGTTAAGTGGATATTGCGATATCTACGAGGTACCACCAACAAATGCTTATGTTTCAGCAGAGGCGAGCTGAGACTCCAAGGATTTGTAGATTCAGATTTTGCTGCTGAGATAGATCACAGAAGAAGCACTACTGGTTATGTCTTTACAGTAGGTGCTACTGCAGTCAGTTGGCTCTCACAACTACAGAAGATAGTTGCCTTATCCACTACAGAGGCAGAGTACGTAGCCATAACTGAGGCAAGTAAAGAGATGATCTGGTTACAGGGTTTGTTGGCAGAATTGGGTTTCAAGCAGACGAAGAATGTCTTACACTGCGATAGCCAAAGTGCAATACATTTGGCAAAGAATTCGGCATTTCATTCGAGGACTAAGCACATAGGTCTTCGATATCACTTCGTCAGATCACTCCTAGAAGATGGGGTATTGAAACTTGAAAAGATTCAAGGAAGCAAAAATCCAGCCGACATGTTAACCAAGACAGTTACGACAGAGAAACTAAAGTTGTGTTCAGTTTCTGTCAGTCTTAAAAGCTAAAGATAAACAAGATAAGTCACACCAAATATTCACTATGAAAAGAAACGGTTCGGGGTGGAAGATTTGTTGCATTGTCTCCAAGTGGGAGATTGTTGAAAATTGGAGACAAAACAAAAACAGCCATTTTTGAATAGACTTTTTTTTCACCAGCCCACCAAATTGAAGAAATCAACAAACAGCCGCCCAAAGAGAAAACAAAGCAGCCGCCAGCCGATGTCATGGATGACATCATCCATGAAGAATTTTGCTCTCTACCTCTCCTATAAATAGAGAAAGGGGAGAAGAGAAATCATCAACATCAACAACACAAACATCTCTCAGCAGTAGTTAGAGAGAGAGAGAATTAATTTGCAGAGAGCAAATTAATTAAGAGCAAATATAATTTTGCAGAGAGAGCAAAATTAGAGAGAAAAATGGTCAAAGAAAATAGAAGTAAAAGTGTCTAAGTGAGAGCTTTTGCAGTGTCTATTTTTCTGAGTGTTGAGAGATACACAGTGTGCGTGTATAGGTCTGCTGACCAGTCTTGTAAACCCTTTTTTGATATAGTGAATATTTGGGGTGCTCTGTGGACTAGTGGCAAATTTGCCGAAACCACGTAATTCTTTGTGTTGTGCTATTGGTGTGTTTTATTGTGCCAAATAATATTTTTCAATTGTGCAAGTCAAATATATTTTTTCTGTCATTTCATTTCAAGATCTGTATTTAAATACTAGCAGCGTCTAGTTATTTCCCAACAACAATAACTATGATTATAAGACATCTTTCTCTTTTTTCTTTAAGAAAAACTAGACAAGTGAATGTGACGTTTACATGGAGGTAAATTGACATTTTTTGAATTGGTTATGGCCTGCGTCCATCTTTATTTTTATTGTTGATTAGGATTCCGTAATAATCAATAGATAGCAAGTAATAGAATCTATCAACAGTCAATTAAATCAAATATAAAAGCTAATTCACAAAATGGATATATGCTCTTTAGTTATGTTTAAGTAGTATGTAATTTTACTCATCTATTTTCATATACGGGACAGACAAAATGTTGCTGGTTCTTTTAGTTTTACTTGGCATGATTATGTCCCTCTCAAGTGGTCTTTTATTAGTTGGCAGGCTCTTCATAAATGTTTACCTTTAAATGATTGTTTAATTAAAAAAGGTTTTCAATTAGCTTCAAAGTGTGATTGATGTGCTGCTCCGAAAAGTGAATCTATCGACCATGTTTTTGTTCGTAGTCCTACTGCCCAGCAAGTTTGGAATTTCTTTGAAGACTTGGTTGGTATTCGAGGTTCTGGGCTTAATTTCCGCATGAAGGTAGTGGAATGGTGGTTATGTAAATTTCGGTCGCCGTGCCATAAAGTCATTCTGGTGGTTTTATTTAACAACATTTATTGGGAGCTTTGGGTGAATCGCAATAAAGGGAGGTTCGAGCAACATACCAAGCAAGCGGCGTGGCTTATTAAAAAGGTTAAAGAATCTTATTGTCTTATTTTAAATGGTAATATTGTTTTACATAAAAGATGCTTTGCTGATATTGCAATTCTGGAAATGTTTCATTTTAATGCTCCTTATTTGATCTATAAACCTTGGTTGCTTGTTAAATGGAGTTGTCCAACAATTGGTAGATTTAAGTTGAATGCGGATGGTTGTTGTAAGGGGAAACTAGGAGAGGGGGGAGGGGGTTGTATTTTACGTAATAGTGCAGGTGATATTATTTTTGCTCAGGCAGATTACTATGGTACTACGACCAATTCTATTATTGAGACAAAAGCATTGTTACATGGGTTAAAGACGCGAGTGTAATGATAAAGGAATTTATGGGGTGGATATTGAAGTGGATTCCCTAATGCTAGTGCAAGTTATTACAAAGAATGTTGGTGTTCCTTGGTCCATAGCCTATGAGGTTAGATTGATTGGAGCTCTTCTTGTGAGTTTAAATTGTTTGGTGCGTCATATATATAAAGAGGGGAACAAAGCTGCAGATTTTCTTGCAAATGTGGGTTTTCAAGAGAAGCGTCATTGTACTTTTTGTAATTGTAATATTCCTAGGAAGCTATTGGGTATCACTAGAGTTGATAGGGCTGGGATTCCGGATATTAGAATTTTGAAGTTGTAATTTTCTTTTTGTTTTAATAATATTTTAGGGGCTTTGCCTCCTTGTTTTTTTTTAAAAAAAAACTCATATATTTTCACTCTCACCACGAAGATGTTAAACTTATCAACTATTTTTTCCTTTCTTCAAATTGATCTTTATAATAAAAAATCACACGTTTAGGAAAAAAATAAAAGAAATACTCAATTGTTAATTAATCATTCTATGTTTTTCTAGATTTATTCTCATCAGTATTAAGCTAATGAACTATAAACATGAGGGGAGGGGAAGAGGTTATTGTATAAAATGGGTATAGGGTAACGTATTGAAATTACTTGGTTTTATGTTTTTTTTGCTTTGAGGAAAATATATGGCTTTGGTTATTATTATTAAAATGTAGTAAAATCCGTATGCTAACTGCCCTGAAAATTTAGAAAAGCGTTACATATATATATGTACGGAAAATTTTAGGTACGACCGGTTCTTTTTGCGATGGTTTTGAGTCGTAAAAAATACCCCTCCAATGTTTTTATGATAAAAAAAACATTGCAAAAAGGTCAGTCTATATGGACTGTCCGTACAAGAAACGGACTCTATTTATGTATATGTAGCTAGTAAAACATACAGTTCACTGTACGTGTAACCTCCATACATGGGAGAAAATGCCTGTATGGACTCCACATCTATTGCACCCTGTTTACACAAACAAATTGAATTTTCAAAAATGATCACAAATTATTTAAACCTTCTCAGTTTGGACTTATTTATCTATTGCACCTTGTTTACACTAACAAAATGAATTTTCAAAAATGATCACAACTTATTTAAACCTTCTCTATTTGGACTTATTTCTCAAGTGATCGAGTATTGGTTGATATTAACATGAATAAAAATGTTATTATACATACGCCATGTGCAGTGCAATGACCCTACGTATATATAATTCAGGCATATCACCATTAATTTCACTCCTTAAGCTTCTAAGCATTATAAATAAGTTGTTCATACCCCAGCCAATTAAACCAAGATCCTCTCACTAATTCCCCAACTCTTAGACATGCCCATAAGTTCTAATAACACTCCAACTACAAGCTTAAGCCTTCCATTTCATTCAACCAAGTAAATTTGATACGTGAAAGTTGAGAGCAGAGGCCAACCAATTAAGGAAGGGACTTTTCCAACCAAGTAACAAGTACTCAAGCCATGAAGTTATTCATTATATTTCCACTTACGCCAAAAATGCAATTCCTTGGGCTTCTTAGTTCTTAATTAGCTAGTATGATAATCACTCTCTACTGTTGGATACAATGTAAGTCAATGCAACTAATGTTACAGTTGCAAAGGATGGCACATGCAATTTTTCATCGATTAAAGATGCTATATAAGCTACTCCTAATTATAACTCAAAAAGATTTAACATCAAGATCAGAGAGGGCCACTATGTCAAGAATATAAATATTGGAAATGAGAAAAAGAATATAGCAATTATTGGTAATGGCATCAGCAAGACCATCATTTTTGGCAACAAGAGCCACAACGAAGGTTTTGCCACCTACATGACTGCAACAGGTCAGTTTATTAGTAGAGGCTAGAATAGTTCTAGAGACCTTATTTGAGTTATGATTCTTAGTTTTTTCTGTCCTTTTTTTTCATGAAGTATTGTCTCTCTTATTATGATGGATATATTATATATATATAAAATATCATCTACGTGAACCAACTAAATTTCTTTTAGTTTTAGAATTGATCAAGTTGGCTACAATACTTAAATAATTGTCTTATCATTTTTTCAGTAGTATATGGCAGCGACTTTGTTGCACAAGACATAAATGTGGCTGGACCACTCTAGAACCAAGCAGTAGCATTAACAAGTGAAGCACCCCACTTTGCTTTCTTCAGATGCAACTTCAGTGGGTATCAAAGATACACTTTATGCCAAAGCGGTCATTCAGTTTTTCAGGGAATGTGAAATCTATGGCACGATAAATGTCGACCACTTTTATGGAAAAGGAATTAAACAGCTCTTGAAGGTACGGTATGCAAATCATATGGCAACAGAGATAAAAGAAGAAAAAAACAAACTATGACCAATAAATTTATTACGATCAT
Organism: Lonicera japonica; assembly: GCA_021464415.1. Taxonomy (NCBI): domain Eukaryota; kingdom Viridiplantae; phylum Streptophyta; class Magnoliopsida; order Dipsacales; family Caprifoliaceae; genus Lonicera; species Lonicera japonica. The sequence goes on along the minus strand of CM038464.1, from coordinate 114,045,640 downwards.
GATGAAGGGTAAAAGCATTAAGATTTATAGAGCAGGTGGATGATATGATATGCAAACTGATTTGAGCAAGGTATTCAATAACTTTCTTTACATCAATCAGTGTGGAATGGCTATTTAATTCTCTAAAACCACTATCGCAAAGTTTTGGCATCATCTTCGGCCATACTAACTTCGCTGTTGGCATAAAAAACTCATTAGACTCAAGTTCTTAAATATATGTCTTAATACGATAAATAAGCAGATTGTATTGAAAAGAACAGCTCTCAAGGCAAGTCTAGGTAACTGGGTGGGTGGGCATTATTAATAGGGTCTTCACCTGGGCAAAATTATCAAGAGAGTTGGTCAAGGTAGCTTCAAGCATGATATGGATCAATCCCTTCACATCTGCAATTGAGCTACAGGGGTTCGATCTCAGAGTTGTGATGCAAAGCCTTGAATCCACCGTGGCCTTGCATACCTCTTCCACCAAATCACCACCCTTATTCTTGGCACTACTACTCCTCGTCCAAGCTGCTGCTGCAAAAGAATATTGATCAACAAAACCGAATGAGATTTATAAAACAAGTAGAAGTATCATGTTTCGCCTGGGGGTCATCGTTTTATCTCTATATATATTCTTAAAATTTCCCTCTTAAGCTCAATTGCAAATTTTGGTTTAATTTATTGTAATTATATACGTGATGAGGATAACACCTATTCCTGATTCTTAGGTCTCGTTTGATTCGGGTATTAAAAAGTGGGATGAGATTATTAATACCACCTTTTTTATAATACCTTGTTTGATTCGCATAAATGTGTTGGGATTATTAATACCAGTATTAACTTAATACCACTCGTTGTGGTATAATTTAATACCAGTGGGAGATGGTATTGTTTATCCGGGATTAAGAAAAAATAACCATATATTTTCAAAAATGCTATTACTACTATAATATTTTCAAAAATGCCACTACTACTACTATATTATTATTATTTAAATTTATTTTTTAAAAAAAAGTTTAAATTTAAATTTGTTTTTTTAAAATTTTCAAATTTTTTTTTGTTAGTCCAAAATATAATTCTGTATACGAGTTACAGAACCAAATATGGTATTAACATCAGCATGAGATATCCCAGTATTAATAGTGCATGAATCAAACAGGATATTGTTATTAAATTAATGCTAGGATTAATAGTCCAATATTATTAATACTGATATTATTAATCTCACTTATCTTAATACCTGAATCAAACGAGACCTTATTATACTATCTGTAGGTCGAAAAATACCCTAGAGGGGGGTGAATAGGGTTTTAAAAACTTAATGCGGAATTAAAAAATCTTTTCGAAAATGTTTAAGTAAAACAATTTACTAAACAAATTTATCAAGGAATGTAAGCAAATAAACAATCAAGCACAAGAGCAAATAAATAAGCAATCTCAAACAATTTAAACAATCAATAATAAAGAGATTGAGTAAGAAAGATTGAACCAATTTGAAGTCGAAGATTTTTTTGTCCACACGGTTCGGCTTGTTCCCCCTACTCCGCGCTCGGTTAGTTCCCCGAGAACTTCCACTAAAACTGATCTCCTTCCGGGTGAAGATCAAACCACTACAAGTGTATTCTTCTCACACACTCTACAAGTATTGCTACACCACAATACTCTCACAAGATACCCTCTTGCTAACCTTGTGAAATTTACCTTTCACAATTTCTAAACAAGAATTTACCTTCTTGTTTTTCCTATGAGATTTACCTCTCACAATTGAATACAAAATTGTTTGGTGATTCACACCAATTTACAATAACTCTCTCAAGTGTGTAAAGAATACAATTTGAAGCTCACACTAGAGATATCAAAATTGATCAAAATATATAGCTCAAGAATGAAGCATATGATCAATAAAATGAATTGAATACTTGAATAACTTTGTATATATGTAAAATAAGTTTGTAGAATGATTCAAGTGTGTTAAAACATGTCTAAGACATCATATTTATAGCTTACAAAATCATATGGCCGTTGGGGATGATTAAGAGAGGTTTTGGCTCCAAGGTATACATTTTCAAACTTTCCAACAGCTAGTTTTGACACAAAAATTCAAACTTGTTTTGTTAATTTCTCCCAATTTGACCGTTGGATCATGCTCAAATTTTAGTCAAAATTGCCAGGAGATGTTGTCTAACTACTGTAAAAATTTCAGAATGATCGGAGTTCGGGAAGGCCTCCATTTTACCGTTACATCAAAACTGGGCAAAAATTGGGCGAATTTTAAACGAAAAATAAAAATATTTTTCCAATTTAATAATTTAGTTCCAAATAAAAGTCTAATGATTTTTGAACCTCAAATATATGTTTCTAAGATACCCATTTTTATTATAACTTAAAATATGATCATTTAAAATTAATATGAATTTATTTTGAAACTCGGTTTTTGTAAAATGATGTTTTTCAAATAAATTCAATTTCAAGCTAGTTTGAATCAATCTTTAAAAGATGTAAGAATATGTTTGAGCTATATAATCAATCAATTAAGAAACTTTACATTAATCCTAAGCAAACACTCAATTACCGACTAAGTGAGTCTTCGAATGCTTCGATTTGTTTCTTCAAATTGATTCTTCACTTGAAGCTTTTCCTTTGAAGCTTTAGCATATGATTCTTGATCTTTTGTGCTTCATGAAATGCATTGCTAGCTTGTGAGTGATGAGAATGATTTTCTTTGACTTGTCCAACGCTTGTAGTTGAATGATCTTGATTTGGATAGATCGGTTTTAGTCGAATGCTTCATTGACTTGATCGGATATTGATTGAATGATCCTTATAAAACTTCCTTTGAGCAATCATGCTATTCTTGATTTTTCAAATAAGAAATCTATAATCTTATATCAAGAACATGTTAAATTACACATGATTAATTTATTGTTATTATCAAAATAAGATTAAGACCTTCAAGGTCAACAATCTCCCCCTTTTTGATGATGACAATAAATTAATGTGTGTTTACAATAACAAGCATAAATAGCATATGAATAATTGAAATATGCTCCCCCTCAATTTATGCATAGATAAAATAAAAGATTATTAAAAGCATTACAAATATTTGAGATAGTTTTAAAAATTAATAAAAGAATTTTGATCTCAAATAAAGTTTTCAAAAGAAAACAATTGTCAATATTAAAGACATAAAATAATTAATGGTCTTACCAACATTAATTGTCACCAACACACATTTTCTCCCCCTATGGCAACATCAAAAAGGGATTAAGGCCACGGAGAGAAAATGGTAACTCCAAGAGTGCTTCATCTATGAGGCCAATGTGTGTATGCCTCTCCATCTTTTGCCATTTTTATTTTTATTTTTTTGTTTTTTTTTTTTTGTTTTTTTTTTTAATGGCTCAATAAAATGTCAAAACACGAAATATAACATGCAAAATAAAACAAGTATGAATATTAAATACATAAAGTATTTAAAAGTCTTACCACAATATTTAAAGTCGGTATAAAAAATCTTACCACAGCAGAAAAATCTTACCGCAGAAAAAAAAAAAAATTTTACCTTTTACCGCAGTATCAACATTACGCACATTTTCTCCCCTTACGTCAACATCAAAGAGGGATCTAGACCGTGCTAGGGCGGTGGACTTTAGATGCACGCGGGGGGCGCTGTATTTTTGACTTTTTAAGATGACAGCTTTTCATTTTCGGGATTCTTTTAATTGCTTTGCCTCTTGTCCCCTCATTCTTGTTGTCTTCCTCGAGATCCATTTTCTTCTTATAACTTTTATAGGAGGTACCCATGAGTAAGAGAAAGCAAATCACAAGTATGTCGAATACCTTCCGTTGTACAGGTTCGTCTTGTGCTGCTTGCACTTATAAACGCAAGAAATGTAAGCCATGTTGTGAATATGCACAAATTTTTATGGATGTGATTAGTCGTCAAGATTATCGTACAATCTTCACCGTTTTTGGGGTAAATAGTGTTGCAAATATTTTAAAAGAAATTCCTCAACATCAATATCTTGAGACTCTCTATTCATTTCTTTTTGAAGCTAAGGCGAGAGTTAAGAATCCTAGTAAAGGCTGTACTGCGCTCATTGTTTCTCTTGAACAGAAGGTACAAGAGTTACAATCACGAGTGACAGCGTTAGAGGCTTTGCAATCACGAGTGACAATATTAGAGGCTCGATTAGGAGAGTCTTCTAGTGCTAACCAAAGCTTTTCTTTTGCTCCTCCTATAAGTTCTACAGGGTTCCTATCGTTAGCAGAAAATGTTGCACCTGAAATTCTTCCGACTACCGAAAATATTTTAGACCATAGTGCTTTTCTAACTAATGTGGGTTTGCCGGTATATCCGACTATCTCAGATTACCAAGCTGCTTTGGAAGGCTATTCATCGCAATTTTCTCAAAGTGGTACTGCTGCGGAGGTTGCCGAGCCATCGAGTCCTGATTGGACAACTCTATTAGATATGGAGCATAATTTTGTTGATAATTCTTCTTCTAGTCTCGATGCTGTTTTGAATTTTGATTCTGATGATCTTCAGATTATTTTCCCTTCTTTTCATTGAATAACAGATAATGATTTTTAGACTGCAAAATTATTGTTAGTTTATAATAACATGTAAAATACAGACTTGTGTTGTTTACTAAGTTGACAAGTATCGCAAATTTTATTTTTAACAAATTTAATTTTGGGCAACCATTTAACTAATTCATTTTTATATAACTTATGAATTAAATCCATATTCAAGAAACATCATTCAACATGATAAACATTTAACATCTTGTTGAGACAAATCATCAAGTTCAAGAATATATACGTTATTAGATCTATAAGAAATAAACAAGATAGAAGTATCATTAATATTTTTAACAATGCAACATTCGGATTTAAAAATAATTTCATAACTTTTATCATACAATTGATTAATACTAAGAAAGTTATGTTTTAAACCGTCAACAAGTAGAACAATATTAATATAAGAAGATTTCTTACCAACTTTACCTATACCAATAATTTTGCCTTTGGCGTTGCCTCCAAATGTGACGTTGCCTCCTTGTTTAGGAGTTAGACTCAAGATTTTTTTTTTTTTTTATTATTTTTTTTTTCGTCATGTATTTCGAGCATCCACTATCCAATAACCATTTTATTTTGCTAGCTTTTGCTCTTAGGCAAACCTACACCAAAATCTTAAGCAACTTCTCTTTTGGTACCCAAAATAAGTTGGGTCCTTTGGGGTTAGCATACATAGTGGTTCCTTTAGGAATCCAAGCAAGTTTGTTCTTAGCAAAATTCTTTTCTTTGTAATAACAAGAATGTGCACTATGAGTATTTCTTCCACAAAATGAGCAAAGATTAGTGGGATTATGTGGTGTGTATGTTTTGAAGAAATTTTTGTAATCCTTTTGGTTATTAATTTGGTTATAACCCAAACCGGCTTTGTCAAAAACACACATTTGCATTCCTAATAATTTATCCAAGTTATCCTTTCCTTTGGTGAACTTGGCTAGACTATTAGTTAAGTCATCCACTTGATCTTTCAATTTGACATTTTCTAGTACAAGTGAGTTTGGAGTTTCTTTCTCTTTTCCTTTCTTCAAGGTTTTGTTTTCATTTTTCAAAAATACATTTTCTTTTTCAAAGTTTTCACACTTGCTAGAAATAATCAAATTTTCCTTTTTGAGGCTTGCATACATTTTAGACAAATTTTTAAATTTTTTTATGCAATTCCTCAAACATATCATATAATTCTTCATAGTCATTCTCATCATGTATATCATTATTAATAGAAGAATTATCATCACTAGATGAGTCATAAGAAGAATGTACCTCGTCATCTCTTGCCATAAGGCAAAGATTTGCCGTTTCCTCGTCGCTTGAATCGCCATTGGATTCACCTTCTTCGGAATCACTCCAAGTGCCTTTAAGTGCATGTCTCACTTGTTTGAATGCTTTGTCTCTTTTATCTCTTCTTTCTTTCCTTTTAACCGGACAATTTGTTTTGAAATGTCCCGGTTCATGGCAATGGAAGCATTTCTTTTCTTCCTCATTTTCAACTCTTGGTTGAATAAATCGATCATTGTTCCTTCTTGATGAAGAATCAAAGTTATTTCCTTTTCCTTGAAACTTCTTCTTCTTAGCTAGAAATTTTATGAATTTTCTAGAAAGGAGAGCCATATCCTTATCTCCTACCATCAACTCCTCATCATCTTCTAGTTGAGTTGCATTGAGAGCTAGTGACTTTTTGGCTTTTGAATCACTTTCTTCTTCTCTCGCCAATTCCTTCTCATGGGTTTTAAGTGAACCCAAAAGCTCGTCCATGCTAAGTGTTTTGAGATTCTTTGCTTCTTGAATCGCCGTCACTTTCGGTCGCCATTTCTTTGGAAGAATCCTAAGAATTTTTCTTATTTTATCTTCATTAGAATAAACCTTTCCAAGAAGATCTAAATCATTAGTAATAATAGAAAATCTACTATACATGGAAGCAAGAGATTCATTAGGCTCCATTTTAAATAATTCATAATCATGAACAAGCATATTTATGTTATCGTCTTTAACTTGAGTGGTTCCTTCGTAGGTAACCTCAAGTTTATCCCAAATTTCTTTAGCCGTTTTGCAACTAGAAATTTTGTTATATTCATCCATGCTTAATGCACAATTTAAAGCATTTAAGGCTTTGGCATTATATTGAATTTTCTTAATATCATTTTCATCATACTCGGACATTTTCTTAGGAACAATTTTTCCATTATTATCCTTTTTGTTAATTTCATAGGGTCCTTCAACTATAACTCTCCATTGTTCAAAATCACTAGATTGTAAAAATATGCTCATTCTATTTTTCCAATAGCTATAATTTTTACCATCAAATAGAGGTGGTCTATGGGTAGAGAGACCTTCGGAAAGACCGGTTCCTTGATATATAGACATGATCGTAAACTCTAAGATTGTTAAATCAAAATAAGAGTACAACCTCTGATACCAATTGTAGGTCGAAAAATACCCTAGAGGGGGGTGAATAGGGTTTTAAAAACTTAATGCGGAATTAAAAAATCTTTTCGAAAATGTTTAAGTAAAACAATTTACTAAACAAATTTATCAAGGAATGTAAGCAAATAAACAATCAAGCACAAGAGCAAATAAATAAGCAATCTCAAACAATTTAAACAATCAATAATAAAGAGATTGAGTAAGAAAGATTGAACCAATTTGAAGTCGAAGATTTTTTTGTCCACACGGTTCGGCTTGTTCCCCCTACTCCGCGCTCGGTTAGTTCCCCGAGAACTTCCACTAAAACTGATCTCCTTCCGGGTGAAGATCAAACCACTACAAGTGTATTCTTCTCACACACTCTACAAGTATTGCTACACCACAATACTCTCACAAGATACCCTCTTGCTAACCTTGTGAAATTTACCTTTCACAATTTCTAAACAAGAATTTACCTTCTTGTTTTTCCTATGAGATTTACCTCTCACAATTGAATACAAAATTGTTTGGTGATTCACACCAATTTACAATAACTCTCTCAAGTGTGTAAAGAATACAATTTGAAGCTCACACTAGAGATATCAAAATTGATCAAAATATATAGCTCAAGAATGAAGCATATGATCAATAAAATGAATTGAATACTTGAATAACTTTGTATATATGTAAAATAAGTTTGTAGAATGATTCAAGTGTGTTAAAACATGTCTAAGACATCATATTTATAGCTTACAAAATCATATGGCCGTTGGGGATGATTAAGAGAGGTTTTGGCTCCAAGGTATACATTTTCAAACTTTCCAACAGCTAGTTTTGACACAAAAATTCAAACTTGTTTTGTTAATTTCTCCCAATTTGACCGTTGGATCATGCTCAAATTTTAGTTCAAAATTGCCAGGAGATGTTGTCTAACTACTGTAAAAATTTCAGAATGATCGGAGTTCGGGAAGGCCTCCATTTTACCGTTACATCAAAACTGGGCAAAAATTGGGCGAATTTTAAACGAAAAATAAAAATATTTTTCCAATTTAATAATTTAGTTCCAAATAAAAGTCTAATGATTTTTGAACCTCAAATATATGTTTCTAAGATACCCATTTTTATTATAACTTAAAATATGATCATTTAAAATTAATATGAATTTATTTTGAAACTCGGTTTTTGTAAAATGATGTTTTTCAAATAAATTCAATTTCAAGCTAGTTTGAATCAATCTTTAAAAGATGTAAGAATATGTTTGAGCTATATAATCAATCAATTAAGAAACTTTACATTAATCCTAAGCAAACACTCAATTACCGACTAGGTGAGTCTTCGAATGCTTCGATTTGTTTCTTCAAATTGATTCTTCACTTGAAGCTTTTCCTTTGAAGCTTTAGCATATGATTCTTGATCTTTTGTGCTTCATGAAATGCATTGCTAGCTTGTGAGTGATGAGAATGATTTTCTTTGACTTGTCCAACGCTTGTAGTTGAATGATCTTGATTTGGATAGATCGGTTTTAGTCGAATGCTTCATTGACTTGATCGGATATTGATTGAATGATCCTTATTAAAACTTCCTTTGAGCAATCATGCTATTCTTGATTTTTCAAATAAGAAATCTATAATCTTATATCAAGAACATGTTAAATTACACATGATTAATTTATTGTTATTATCAAAATAAGATTAAGACCTTCAAGGTCAACACTATCATCATTAACAATTATGTACGGCAAATAAATATACTAGAAATTAGGTAGAAGGGCTTATTATACATTAATTTTTACAAAAAAATCCAATGAATAATATTTTTTTTTGAATGAATGGCCTATTTCTAATTAGTAATTAGTGTAAGAGGCCTATTTTGTTTTATATTTTAAATGAATGTATTTGAATAAATTTAAACATCATTTAATTAATAAAAACATGTTATGTATTACCTAAATTACTCCTTTTTATGAAATTTGCAGAAAAAATATGGACTGCAAAGTTCATATTGCAGTGAAATATGGACTGCAATATGAACTTTGCACTAAAAATATGGACTGCAAAGTTCACATTGTAGTAAAATATGAACTGCAGTATGAACTTTGCACTAAAAATATCGACTGCAAAATTTACATTACAGTGAAATATGGACTGCAAAGTTCATATTGCAGTGAAATATGGAGTGCAAAGTTCACGTTGCAGTGAAATATTTTAATGCATATTGGTATTTTTTAGTTTATTTTAAGTGTTGGGATGTCATTTTATAATGAAAAAAAAAGACACATGTCATATTATCAATAAAACAAAAAATAGGCCATTTATTTAAAAAAATTTATTCATTGGCTTTAGTGTGAAAATCTTTCTCTAATAAGCCCTTTTTTTAACTGCCCCATAAATATATTGTTCCAATTTAATGATTATAAGTATCAGATTTCATAGATCACAAAGTGGAAAACTATATCACTGTCTTTCAAATGACATAATTTTTCCCCTCTTTAATTCATTTACACTTTCCTTAAGTTAACCGTCTACGGTTAGCTATGCAGTAGTACCCTTTACATACAAAGTTATAATATTATGTAATTACGAAAGAGTTTTGGGTTCCAAACATAGTAAATGAAACAAATTCAAAATTTTATAATTAAAAAAAATCTTAGGTTTAGGCTAGGTTTGAGTTAGATGTATTTTCAAAACAAATGTTTGACTTGACCAAACCCGTTTTATACCCAATTCCTTGCGAGGAAAAGACATCACTTTGAATTGTTTGGTCAAAAGATGAAGTGCATTAATGGAATTTTTTTTTCAACTAGACTACTTTTTAAACTTATTTTGGAGAATGGGGTTGTTTTCATCTTATTTGGGTAAAAGGGGTACTTTTTAAAAACGCCAAAAATAATGGCGATTTTACATTAAAAAACGCCATTTGTAATGGCGTTTTTAGCATTTTACTAAATTAATAAAATCGCCGGAAGGGATGCCAATTTTAACCCAAAAAACGCCATCTAATATGGCGATTTTGTGCTCCTCATTTTGCCCAAAAAATGCCACCTCTTGTGCCGTTTTTTAGGTGCACCGTGTACTCCCTCTCCCTTCCATTCAAACACTTGAAACAAAAAAAAAGGGGAAGAAGCAGTGGCTCAGCAGCATACACCATCCCCACCGACATCTCTCTCATTTCCGCATTCAAACACTTGAAACCAAAAAAAAAAAAAGATCCAGTGGCTCACCATCCCCACCGACTTCTCTTCCCCGTTCACATTCAAAAAAAAACCGTCCATGCTCCCAACGAGGTGGAGCTCCGCCGTGCAGCTCCGACGCTGCTCCCAAATCAACTCCGAACGAGGTGGAGCTCCGCCATTGAGGTTCGAATTTCAGCTCCAACCGTGCTTCGAAATTAGCTCGGAATGAGGTACATAATATGAGCCCGAATCAATGTTTTACCAAGTAGTTATGATGGTATATATATGGATTTTGAATGATGTTTGTGGGGTTAACAGATTGCTCGATTTGAAAGGTGTTTGTGTGGGGTTTGTGTGGGGTTTTTTATGGGTTTTGTGTTGGTTGTGATGAATCATCGAGGTGGGGTATCGGCGGATTTGTCGGGTTTGTTGGATTTGTTGGGTTGGATTTGTTTTAGGTATAATTTTTTTTTATAGATTAACAATTCCACTTTTGTAATTTAATGATCTTGATGTTGAAATTGTACATGTTTGAAGCTAAAGTGCAGTCAAATAATGGACTTTTTATCCTTGTTCTTATTCTTATTTTATCTTTCAAAGGTTTGATTATATTTGAAATTATCTTAATAAGAGAAAATTTGCATAATTTAATCATAGAATGAAGATAATCACAATTATTCTATGAAGTAACAATTAAAATTTGTAGCAAAATTAATGAATGACTTTGCAGCAAAAGTAAAGTAAAAATGAATATAACTACTTAAAAGTTGGGATAGGTTTTCATTTGTCCCAGGTAAAGGTATTTTAAATTTGGCATGGGTTTTCAAATTAAATGAATATGACTTGCACCTTTTTTTTAAATAAAATAAAATAAAAATGATGTACACGAAATCTTGTAGAGTTTAGTAAAAAAAAATTTTGTTTTTGGTTTAAATATTTTTTAGTAATACATATATTCAAATCAATTTTTACATGCTCTAATTAATTTTTTATTTACAAAACAGTTGCTAGTTGTGGGCTACTAAATAGAAATTCAATTAAACCCACCAGATGTTTAGTATCAATATGTTGGTTATCCCTGTAATTATTAATTTGAAATAAACATAGCATCCATAAGAATGAGGATAATCACAATTATTCTATAAAGTAACACATGGGCGGCCATGGGTAGAAGATGTTATTTTTACTCAAATATATTTATCTAACATAAAAATTAAACATTCATCTAGCAATTATTTGTTAGTTAGAACAAATCTGATAAACATTAATGTGATATAGACCTATTATTCTAACTAATACATGCCTAGTAGTCACAATATATGTATATATAAACATTAATGTCAATACACGATTCAATTGTAGGCAATTAGCCTCATTAGTATATTTAAATATTAAATTTTGTGTATATTAAGTTATGGCATTTTTAATGCAAAAATAATTTTTTACTGTATTAGAGTTTACGTTGTTTATATTATTGGTGTTAAATATTAGTCAATAATTTTATTTTATTTTATTTTTACATAATTCTATAATTATGATAGAACTTGTTTAATTGATCTTGATTAGTATAAATACATTATATATATATATATATTTAAGTATAAGTACATTATATATTATTAATATATATTTAGAGAACATTATACATTATTTACTACTAATCTTTCCGTCAAAACTTGTTTTTATAAAAATTGTGACTTTAGCACCATAAAATAATTACGATAATTCAATGATACATTGTTATGCATTGTATTACTTAATGAATAGCTGTATTTAAGTTTTCACATATGTTATTGGTTTGTTTGTTATGTACAATTCATAAATATGCATGCTTCTTAATTCGTATCTAATAAAAACGTACATAAAACTTTCCTTTTGTAGATGGATCCTGGTCCACAGGATCGTCGTGTTTCGTATTTACAGGAGCAGCATAGGTCATCTGCTATATGGGCAGGCAATGACCCTGGCTTGTTGAATCCACGTAGGAGTGATACCGAGTTCAATCGAGCTGATGGACAGTATATTATCTTGCCTGCAAGAGTGCAACAAATATTATTACAGGCGGGCTTCTATGGAGTGTACCGCGTAGGTCACGTTCAGAACGACCACGCGTTGATTTCAGCTATGGTTGAGCGGTGGCGGCAGGAAACGCACACATTTCATCTTCCAGTTGGGGAGTGCAGTATCACACTACAGGATGTAGCTGTCTTGCTTGGTTTGCCGATTGATGGCCTTGCTGTTACTGGCCCTCCATTGGATGCCCCTCCGGCCGATGTGTGTGAGCGTGTATTGGGCATACGACCACCGGCCCACGCTCTAAGGAATTCAAAGTTGAAGTTGTCTTGGATTGCCGCTACTTTTCGGGAGATCCCTGCCGACAATGCTGACGACGTTGTTATCGAGCGATATGCACGGGCATGGATTATTCAGTCACTTGGCGGTTCTATTTTGGCTGACAAGTCGTCAGCATTTGTGAAGGTTTCGTTATTTCCACTGCTTCATGATTTAAATGCAGTGGGGCATTATAGTTGGGGTGCCGCCGCACTAGCAGTGTTATATAGGGAGATGTGCCGGAGTTGTCGTATAAGAGCAAAGCAGATTACAGGTCCTCTGTTATTGTTGCAGGTAAACATTAATCTCGACAGAGTTATGATTTTCAATCTTATATTTTAAATTTATTTCGTTTACAAATAGGTCTTTGTCTTTTTTTACAGCTATGGTGTTGGGAGAGGTTCTCGCACATTCGACCCCGACGGGTCGGTATTATTATTGACGAAGAGGAGGAGGCCGTTTATATTGATAAACCACCACACGAAGCTAGGTATGATGCTATATAGATATTTTGTTGTCAATATATGATATGGTTAATTTTGACACCCTATATGACCTTAATACAGGTGGCGGGCGAGATTTTTATTGGATCGAACTCCAATACATGTTCTAACTTATTATAGGGACCAGCTAGATCGTATGCGAGCAGAGCAGGTTATTCAAATGAATTTGATTTATGATTAATATCAATTTTCTAGTGTGGGAGCGAGTTGATACATTTTTTAGTCAATGTATTTGTTTTTATGATTCTGTTTGCGACAATTACATATAAATTCTTGAATGTTGATTGAGAGATGAACTTGTTTGATATCTTGAAATAAACTTGCTAAACAAGTTGATATATAAATTTTGGATTGCTATAGAAACAAACGAAACTCTGCTTAAATTTTTTAAAATTAGTAATTTACTTTGGCTGTTTAATTATTGTTTTCATGTCAATTTGAATATTCATATATTCTATTTAATAATTTACATATTATTATATTCATAAGTTGTTTTTAATTATTTACAGATGATCTGACAGCCTTACACCGCCCATGTTATGGCAACCTTGCCTCCCTACTATCTTGCTAGGCATGCTATATGGCAGACGCGGTCACCGCTTATATGCTTTGAGATAGTGGAGTGGCACCTCCCCGACAGAGTGATGCGTCAATTTGGTTTGCAACAAAAAATCCCTATTGATTTTGACACAAATGAGGGATTACATGATACAGATCTTAGGGGGAGGGGGCGAGGAGATCTCGTTGATTTGATGCATCATCATCGCGAGTTTATTGATTTTTGGGACCGCCGACTGGATCATGTAGTTACCGCGGATATGTTGGAAGGCCCGATTCAGTACGACCACCTTATATGGTTTGGTTTCGTACTATTACTCGACGCTTTATACTTGCAGCGCCAGAGTTGCCTCCTGAGTTCGATCCTGAGCCCGTAGGAGTCATTTTAGAGATACTGGTAATTTTTTATTTGCATAAATATGTAATTTCGAGTTTTTTTTATTTTTTAATTACGTATTTATATTATACTTTCATGTTACAGGGTAATGCGCTTGCTAAGATATATGCATCCAATGCGAGCGATCACAAGAGATGCCACATCGGAGGAGATATCTGACTTAGCACATACTGCTCTTGTTAGGGTGCATCAGGAATTCCGGCTATCTGTTGATCCATTACAAGTCCCCAACCCTATACCCGAGCCGGTCCCTCGACCTCCGCGCCGTCGGCAAAGGCGTTCGACTAAGGGTTTGCCATCTTCACAGCATACCATGTCTTCATCGAATGCTGGTTGATTAAGCCAAAATATTGCATTTTTATATGTATTTAGGTGGCTTAATATGCATGAATTTGATTTTAATTATCCTAAATTGTTAAGAATTGAGCTTTAATCATGAAATAGGATAGTATGTTTGTTTCTAGTGCATTATAACCTTTTTACAGGTTAAAAGTGAACAAGAACGAATCTAGAAGCAAATTCCCCCAAAATTAGTCATTGCCAGTCAAATTCGGAGCTAAATTGAGTTCAAGAAGTGAACCGAAAGCAAATTCCAAGCTCAAGCATGAAGAAAGTTGATGAAAGAGACTAAGAGAAGCCAATAGAGCAGTCCCAAGCAAAAAGGCGTCATTTGAATCAAACCGAGAAATTTTTGAATGAAGAAGAGATTCACTGCGCGCATTGCCTCTGTTCCGGTAATTTCTGGCATTTATCCGTACAGAATCTGAAGAAAACTCCTGAGACAAAAGTTTTAGATCTTTGAGTTATCTACGCGTGAGCGAAAACCTTGCATCAATCGGAGTTCGGAGTGTAAAGTTATGGCCGAAACACGAACAGTGCGCTGGAGGAGCAGATTCCTGCGCGAAAGAATACCTAAATTTATGTTGCAGATATTTATTGAATGGGGTCCTTAGCCTAGATGGCAAGTGACCAGCTCTCTACTCATGCTTAGTCCTGTGTTCGAATCCCGCGGCCAACAAGTTTTAATTATTATTTTTAGCTGACCCGAGAAGTTAAGCTGGAAGACTTAGTCTCTCGAGCCAACGACTTGATAGACGACAAAGCTATTTTTAGCTTTTGGATTATTATCTTTATTATTATTTATTTTATTTTATTAATTAGTTTAATTTTTGAATTATTATTTTATTAATTAGTTTAATTTTTGAATTTTGAAAAAAAGAATTAAATGTCGATGATATTTTTAGATTTTAGGTTTAATTTTGAGTAAGGGAAGAAGAGCCGTCATTATTATTTTCTTCGAGTAGAGAAAAACATTCGTCTTTCTTTTTCTTTTGAGTAGAGAAGAAGAGCCGTCATTATTATTCTTCAATAATTCCCAATTTCCTTGCGTAACTATCAGAGAGATATTTTCATTTGGTTTATGGCTTGTATTGAAGAAGAAACATCGTATAATTCTATTTCAATTAGAGTTTGCGCGAGTCCCATTAGAGTTCTTCAATAACTGCATAACTGTAAGTTTCTTTTTCTTTCAATTTTATTTTCAATTTCTTTCAATTAATGTTTTGATTGTGTTTGAATGTGATTGTTATTGAAATTAATGCTTAATTTATAATTTTTGTTGGAATTTCCGCGTAGAACCCTAAAAATATGTGTTTTCTTATTTTAATCATAACTTCTTCGTTTCTTGGCCGATTTTGATGATCCACCTATCAAAACGAACGTATTTTAATTCTCTACAAAACCCTACTGATTTGGAGACTCAAATCCCAAGTTTTTCAAAAGTCAGTAGGCCATTTGTGTAGCTGGCAAACTGTTTATTTTTCAAAAGTGTTTATCCGTAATTTCTATTTTGCGTATGTTTTTAATTTTCGATTGCTTTAAAATTTTGAGTATATTTATATGCTTATGTTTTTAATTAATTTTTCATTCTTGAATATAAATATGCTGTTTTATTTAATTATTTTATTGTCCATGAATTTATTAAATATGTTTGGCTAGTTCGCTAGTTAGGGGTCCGTAAGGAACGGGTATGCCGACGCGATAATTTTTCGGACCCAAATTCAATTCTAATTAATTTTTCATTGGTTAATAGGTCATTATAAATCTGATTTTTATTAAATTATTATCCTAGTATGCTAATAACATATTTTTATAATAAATTTAATAAAATATTTTCGACAAAAGAACCAAACTAGTTTGAATCATTATTTTTGCGCTAAACCCTAACTAGTTGGCTTAGAGAGCGGTTTATACTCTATAAATTAATTGGTTATGTATCTTTTTAGATTTTAAACTTAAGTGCGCTATTTTCGGTAGTATTTTTAATCCTTACTTTTTGATACCGAAATTGCCAATTTTGTGTTTCCACCGCCCATTTTAGTTCAAATTTGATTTTAATCATGTTTTTAACCTATTTGAATTATATTGTGGCTTTTGCTTAATATTTCTAAACTCACTTTTAATAAAAGGTTTTGTAGTGTCAAGCACTACTCCACTTTAATAAACAAGTGTTTTCGGTAAAATTAAGTAATGCGAATTGATTCCATAATTAGTATTGGTACGTATAATTCATGTCACACATGAATTATTGCGAAAAATATGAAGTTTATGAGATCAATTAGCTCGTGGATAATAGGCTGATTTTTAAAAAGAAAAATTAATTAGAAAAGGATTCTCGGTCCACCGAATTGCCCGTTGTGTTGCCCGAAACTTATGGATACCCCTAACTCCTTTTATTCTTAATTTTAGTAAAAGTTTTTCACGCATTTAATTAATTTAGCATGTTGTTTTTATTATTTATTTAATTTAGCTTTATTCCATTTTTTTTATGTTAATTTAGTTTCCGTTAGCACAGTAATATTTCGCTACCTTTAGGATTAGTTTTAGTTGCATGGTTTATTTATTTATATTGCCCTTAGTTAGTTTAGTTATTGATTCTCATTTCATTTATCTCCATATTTCATCTTTTCTTTATTTTTCTCTTCTTCCTCTTGAAAGAAATTTTCCTAAGTCAAAGAATTACCCTCCTCCTCGTGGATCGACCTCGGACTTACCGAGTTTTTTATTACTTGACCGACCACCTGCACTTGGGTGTAATAACTCGCGTTGTTTTCGCATAGTCACTGGTCCATCTATTTTTTCACATCCCACTAATGCCGCTCCTGATGCGAGTACTACTACTGCTGCAGCTACTACTGCTCCTGATGATACTGTTCCTGCTGTTACTGCTAGTACTACTGCTACTACTACTACGACTGCTGATATTGCTACTACTATTGCTGCTGCTGGTGGTACTGGTAGTAGTAGTACTACTACTACTACTGCTATTGATGATTCTACTATTACTACTACTGCTGATGCTACTGCTACTGCTACTGCTACTGGTACTTCTACCATGTTGTCTTCCCCACCGCCCTCCAGCTTTTCACCACCTAATACATTCTTTTCTCCATCGGACCCCATCTTATCACATCCAGTTACGTCATCTTCACCACCAGAGTCCAGCGTAGCCCAACCCAGTGTGACAGACTTTTCAACCCTCCCAACCATATTCGAGGATAATGACCTGCGACAGTATATGACTATATTGACTATAGATTCATCATTTACTTCACCTAGCGTGTCACAGCAGGTTCCACCTATGGCTTCACAGTCACCTGCACTTATACCCGCGCAGCCTTCTGCGGGTTTGACACAGTTGGTCATCCCAGAGATTGTAGATGTACCTCTGCAGTCTACTGGTATAGTTTGAGGGAGAGGTAGACCAAAGGCTAGGGGGAGGGGCAGAGGTGAAGGTGTAGAAGTAGACACCCATGCAGCTTTGGAGAGGGGTGAGAGGCCGAAGAGGAAAATAAAAAAACCTAGTTGTGGTACGTAGTAGGTTATTTGTATAAATTAGCCATGAATTTTTGTATAAGTTAGTTGTGGTAAGTAGACACCCATGCAGCTTTGTATTGCTTATTTGTATAAATTAGCCATGAATTTTTATAAATATTTTTTGTTGTATATTAACTATATTACGAGTTTTGCCAACAACTGTTTTTATGCATTACGCAGATGATGTGATAAATTGTGTACAGAGAAAACAATACATGGAACGAATACCAAATTTGCAAATAAGTTGTAGATAAAATTAAAATACAACATTTTTTAACGTTGCAGAGACAATACACTATCAACCGATTACAACTTAATACATGAAATAAATTAAAACATTTAAAGACATAAACGTGAACATTATATACTGTCTCAAATTTTAATTAAGACAGTCCTTAAGGAACTCCCAGTAAATTATATAGGGAAAGTTTACGCCTTCTTCCACCAAGTACATGAGATAGGCGTGATCCTTCTGCAGGAATTCAAAGATAAACACAGATAATAAATATCTTAAAATTAACATCAGTTAATTTTTTCTAAAATCTACTTACTGAAAGAAGTTCTTACCATTTCCCTTTCAATATTGCCGTAGAATTTTGCGAGATAATGGCCCATACGGGCAGGGTCGGCAGTTTGCCATCTTGGATTAGGAGTAGGCATTTCCTTTTCATTATAAAAGCGGTTAAATTTTTTCACCGCCAATTCAACCTTTGCCCACAAGTGATAAAGTTGATCAGGCGTCACAACCCTGTCTTTCCATAAAGAGTTTTCCTTTTTAGGTGCTGCATTAAAAATTTCTGCCATTTTCTCCCACGTTTGCGGGTTATCCCGCTCACACTACTTACCATCATGCGTCATTAGTTTCCAAGCATCACACAGCAAAATTTCGTCAGGCATTGAAAATCCATTGATGTCTTCAGATTTGTTATCGTTTAAACTAGAAGACGCCATTGTTTGCTAACACTGAGAGAAATAAAATTCAAAATTTTTTTAAGATAAACTCAACATCCGCATACTTAACAAATACAATAATAAATTAATATAACATAAAGATTCTAATAAGTTACATAATAAGATAAACACAAATATCTAAACAACATATTAATTCAAATTCAGCATAAGTTAACATAATGATCCTAATAACATAAAGTTTGAAATTAGAAAGATATAAATAATAAATTTATAGTACACATCTAATTACGAGGTGGTAACAACTGTTTCTTCTTATTTCGGGGACAAGTACGATGATCATGTCCCGCTTCTCCATAAATCCCACATTGGTTTTTCCTTCGATGATCGCTTACATCCATCTCGTTATGAATACGTCTAGATGGACGACCTTTTTGACGCAACAAATTTGGATTAGGGATTAGAACATCGCCAATAGGGGACTGTAAATTGTCTTCCCAATAATCTTCTGGCAAAGCGGGATTCAGAGTACGAGAATAGGTCCCCACGTACGCCTCAAGCAACAAGTATTGATCAATTAAATACTTCGGATCTACCCTTAGTTCTGCACACACCGCAATGACATGTGCACAAGGATATTTATAAATTTTCCACCTCCCGCAACTGCACGTGCCTTCCAAGATGTTTACATTCTTCACATTTCCTTTGGTTGATGTGACAGATGCCACTCCCTCCGAATTATTATGCCTAAAAATAGTATATTTTGCGATATCCTTCATATGTTCTAATAATTTTGTGGCCATGAATGGTGTGTGTTCCAACTCTGGATTATCAAGCCTCTTTTTTCCTTGCTTACCTCTTTCGCAAAAATACATAACAAGGCGATGAAAAATGAGTTTCACTGACGCAGTAACAGACAAAGACCTCGCTCCAATTAAAACACCGTTGAAAACCTCTGAAATATTTGTCGTCGTTATTCCATAGCGATACCCTCCATCATAAACAAGAGTCCACTTTTCTCGGGGAATTTCGTTTAGCCACCTCCATGGTTTTTTTCCTTCGTTCTCCTGCAGTTCATCGTACTCTTTTATCATGGCCATGTACTTATTAAATTTCGGCAAGCAATAAGCAGTGGCAGCCTTCCACATTAGTAACCTTAAAGTCTCATCTGCTTTACATTTACTTGTGAAGTTACTACGAACATATCACATACAGAACCGATGGTACGTCATCGGCTCTTGAAATTGTGGATGGGAATTTATTACAGATAGTATGCCCCTGTGCCAATCAGATATCAAGCAGATGCCATCTCGTCCCTTCATGACATAATGCCAAAGCCGTGTGAGAAAATAATACCATGTATCATGGCATTCCTCATCGCCATATCCAAACGCACGTGAAAATATTCCTTCGCTCGCATCCATGGCCATTGCAACGAATAATTTCCCATTATACTTGCCACGTAGATGTGTTGCATCTATACTAATAACAGGCCAACAATACCCAAAGCCTTCAATGGACGCACTAAAGGCCTAAAAGTTCTTGTCAAAAATTCGATAATGGCCATCATACTGCTTCGATTTACACTCGTGGATCGTGTGTGGGTTGTTGTACTTAATGGCGGCCAAATATGTCGGCATAATAGCATAGGAGTCTTTCCAATTTCCAAATAATTTTTCAATAGCCTTCTGCTTCGCATTCCATGCCTTCCAATACGAAATCTTGTAACCATATTGATCCTTGACAAAAGCGACGATAACACAAATCTTAAGACCGGGATCAACCTTAATCAAGTGTTTTACTTTGCTAGCAATAAATTTGCAGTCCAAATGTTTGTGAGTTAGTTTTAGCCGGTCAAATGTGCATGTGTGAGGACCATCATACTTGGTTATCTCAAATTGCCCATGTTTCTTCTTCCTTTTGCAAGCACGAAGTCGCCATTTGCACCATCTTTTATGCAATTTACACCTAATTGCCCATGTATCTGCCTTTGATTCATCGACAATAAATTCATTTGAATTCTTAATGGCAAATTGTTTCACGGCAATCTTCAACTTTTCTTTAGTCTCGTAAATCAGGCCCTTTCGCAAATCATTTTCACCCACCAATTGCTCATTCATCGCCACATCTTGATCCACATACGTAACATTAAATTGTGTGTAAAATGGCAGTACATCTTCCGCAACCTGCTCAATCTGGTTCGATTCTTCGCATTCATTGCTGTTAGTCTCGCTGAATTAAGTAAAATTGTCGGATTTTGATTCCCAGTCCGTGTCATCTCCAGTGGTACCATCAGATTGTATGCCATCTCTGAACTCATACATGGGTTCGGGAATAGGTTGAGATGAATTAGAAATATTTATATTACTCCCACCAAATTTGACCTTTCGTGACGGCCGCGAACTAGAAGGCAAATCACAAACAGGAATGCATTCTGTCGATGGTGGAGTGCTGTACAACCCAGATAATGGAATGTTGTCCCCAATTGGGAGGGCATCATAATTCATGTAAATTTGTTCTATATACAACTCAATTACGTTCACACTAGGAGCATTCAAACCCGTACCCATTGCAAACTGTAAACTTTTGTCATCGTTAATTTCGTAAATGAAGTAACTGCATGTATTTGTTTTTACAAACATTGGACATCTACATAAAATCTTTAATGTAGATTGTGAGCTGTCAACATCCATAGTTGAATAAATCATTCCAACTAATTCCAAGTAAGTAGAATCTTCTTTAAACACAATGCCTGTTTTATGTTGCATATCATAACTCCAACCATACTCCCCGTTAATAATATTACCGCCCCAATATAGAAGCATAAAAACTTGTCTGGTTGGCATTATTCACCTTCAACACAATTAATCAAATTTATCACCATATCATAAAATAAATAAGGCTGCGATCTCTAACTAAATGAGTTAGTAATTACTAATAACAAATGAACACCAATATATACATTATTCAAAATGACTTACATAAAACCACATATATATGTTCTTTACAAAAAAGAAAAAAAAAGAGTAAACCATAAATATTACATTTTTCAAAAGAGTAAACATAAAAAACACCAGAAAAGTACTACTATGGGTGTTTAGCTATAAAATCTTAAGAAAGAGAAAAAATATATATACTAGGTATTGCCCGTGCCGGATGGCACGTGAAATAAGAAAAAAATTATTTAACAATTTAAATTAAATCTTTTTGTCATTTACTAATAATAGATTAAATAACAATTAAGTTTTGTATATAATATAATAGGGTTAAATTTACTAAGTATATACTCTATAAACTATTAATTTATTATTTTGTAATATGATCTTTCATATACGTGTTTTTATAATATATATATATATATATAATTTTGGTAAAAAGATATTGAGAATTAAAAATATTAATATCAAACACAAGAAAACATATTGATCTGATTTTGTAAATCTAGATGAGTAAGCTTTAAATTTACAAATGTTATTAAATCCCGAATTTTCATTCTTTCTCTCTCTCCCACTTTTCTCTCTCGTTAACATATTTAAAAATTTTGATATACATAACTTTAAATACAAAAGTTAGAAATTATTATAATTTGCATTATTTTAATTTACATGAATACACATACAAACATTTTTACAGTTTGCGTTTTTAAAATTAAATAAAAATTATTTTTATGTAACTGATTTTTCTATTCTAAAAAATATGATAATAAATGCAAGAACACACATACAAACATTCTAACTGATTTTTCTATATCACACAATGACATATATATATTTTTCATAAATTTAACATATACCCATAAATACATACATTCTGCATATATAGATCTACAGATATACAATTTATCTAAAAATAGAAATAATCAAACCTCATTTATTCTTCTTGTAAGTTAATAATATATGAAATATAACAATATATTATAAATAAAATACTACAAATAGATATACATACCTTCTTTTGTTATGATGATGATTAATAAGTTAAGATGAGAAAGCAGCAAGAAAATGAAGAACTTCAACTGAGAAATGAAGAACAAGCAGCTCTCAAAAAAACAGTCTAAACTTGTGAATGAAAATATGTTACGGCGGCTGTAACTTTGTTAAAATTTATATCTTTGTCATTTAGGGTTCACTCGAGTTTGCATGGAACTGAGAGCCATTTTAAAAACGTTGACTGAGGTGGCGCTTTTTTTAAAAATAACGCCATTAGAGGTGGCGTTTTTTTTTTTTTTTTTCTTCAAGTGTGAACCTAAAAAATGGCACAAGAGGTGGCGTTTTTTGGGCAAAATGAGGATCATAAAATCGCCACATTAGATGGCGTTTTTTGGGTTAAAATCGGCATCCCTTCCGGCGATTTTATTAATTTAGTAAAATACTAAAAACGCCATTACAAATGGCGTTTTTTAATGTAAAATCGCCATTATTTTTGGCGTTTTTAAAAAGTACCCCTTTTACCCAAATAAGATGAAAACAACCCCATTTTCCAAAATAATTTTAAAAGTAACCTAGTTGAAAAAAAAATCGCATTAATGAAACAAAATTTATTTATAATAAAGTCGGGATTGAAAGGCTTCGGGTACATCAACTAACCTCTCCCCTAATATAATCTAGTCGGTTTATACAATATTTTGAATCCGTAGCCCTGTTTGGTGGCTGTTTTTTTTCTAAATTTTAAAAATTTAACTTAAAATTAATTTTACTTTTACATTTTCTAAAATTTATTTTACTTTATTTTATCTCTCTAAATTTTTTCTTGAAACACTATAACTTTAAATCCAAAAATTAAAATTAGATAAAAAAATATATATATATTTGAAACATACTCGTCGAAATCTATCAAATAAGATCCATTGTGACTATTTTTAAAAAAAATTAATGAAATTTTTTTGTTGGTTGAAAAAAACTCAAACAAAAACCAAATTCACTTTTCAACATACTTCTAAATTCTACCAAATACCAGATTTTAAAAACACAACTTAAAAACTCAACTCAAAACATCAATCAAACATCACCGTAATGTTTAACCTGTATTAAAATTTTATTCTTTTTAAATATAAATAAGCAAAATACTTAAGCCAACAGCCTTTGTAATACATATTATAGTGCTTGTTGAGATATAAAACTCAAGTCTCTTAAGTTAATATCAAGGGAAATAAAATGCATGCATATATAGATCCTGCTTTACATGTGATGGAGCAATTTGTGGGGAATTAGTAAGAAGCATAAGCATCAACAGAAGCATAGGCAATCAACTCATGGTCAAGAACCCTTTTTTCCCAATCAATATTAGCAATACACTTGTTGTTGCCCCTTTTCTGCATAGAAAGCCAAGCCACTTTGTAAGCAATACCTTTCAAACTAGAAATCGAATTATGAGTAGTACTAAATGGAAAGTAGGACTTGGCTAATGCACGAATATCCACCTTGTTGTTGTTGCTGCTACTAGTACCACCACACTTGATTATCCCGTATTCTCTATGTATCTTGAAAGCATTCTCGTTAATATCAACTCCGAAGAAAGTAACTCTAACATCATCATTCAAGAAATTAGTTAGGGAATGGGGAATGTGAGCCATGTGGAACAGTTGGAGTATGAGGCAATTGGTACCAACACATAACTGTAACGTTGCAATTTTGTTGTTACTCAAACCGACTGAATTGTATTTACAATTGAATCATACTAATATCATCTTGTGATCTTCCAAAATGCAGGACACCCACTTATCTGCAATGGAAGGATTATTTGTGACTATTGCCTCTATGGTTTTGCTACAAATTGGGACCTACCGTATTATCGTCCTCCAAACCATCCTTTTCGATCTTTCTTTCTTTTTCCTCTTTTTACACTACCTATCCCCCCTTATTATACATAATAATAGTACACTTTAAATATAAATATAAATATAAATTTCGCTTGCATATGGTGGAAGCCGAGAGGGTTAATGGGTCCAGCAAACGTACGACTTTACATTTTTCGATTCTCTCGGAAACCCACAATAAATAAAAAGGCATTATTATTGATTGATTTATTAAACACATGAAACTCAGGACTCTTGTCATATTAAAAGGTTCTTTTAAATCACACACATGGAAGGCAACATTTGGAACTCATTCCTAAGTTTATATAGATACTTTGAAATTTTATTTGTTTGCCACACATTCTAAAGAAGCATTTGAAATGCCAAATCAAGCTATGCACAATGAAATTGAAACTAAGCATGAATGTTAAGCAATATCTTGATTTGAATGTTTGAAGGTATCAATTCTGAAAACCTTCATGAGAAAGCCACTTGTCTTCTTTGGGAACTTTAAGGTTTAAATGGTACAATGCATAAAGCCAAATGCATCCTTTTTGTAGGTATATTGTGTAGACTTACTAAGGGACTGGCAAGTAATAAGTTAGGGGGTATGATAAGCGCATTATAATGACTATGTAAATGTGCTTACGTAAGCATTATTTTGGGTTTATATGGCTAAACATACTAAATTAAACCTCGAATTACAACTTGTTAATTCATAGCAAAATAGTGTACTAACATACTTTTGCAAGCTACTCTTGATGTTAAAAAGATACAAAGGGAAATAGCAAGGTTCATGTTGATAAAAAGGAATTTTGGGTTAAGAAACAAAATTTTCAAGTTAGCCAATTTTGTGAAAATAGTGGGATCGATCTTACTAACCATTGCCAAAGTAATGCAAAAGCTCCAGGAAGATTCAAGCCATAAGTAAGATCGATCCTACTCCTCCTCATTTGCAAACTGTGTTGTACCTGCCCTGTTCTAGTTCAGAAAATTCCCTGAGTATGATCGATCTTACTAGCAAGATCGATCATACTCCCTCACCCTATCAACAACATTGGTTCCAAATGCACTCTAGTACATGAAATTCCCTTATTAAGATCAATCATATTAGTAAGATTGATCCTACTAAGGCGGTTCTACAACTTTGAAGATATTTTTTTTAGTTACTTGTGTAAGTTGCCAACTTGGACCCACTTGCCAAGAGATCTTTTGTGTAACTTGTCCACTTACCTTCCACCCTCCTTTGTACTTCTATAAATAAAGATCAAAAGCCAAGCATTTACTAGTTCTAATTTTAGCCTTGAACCTTTAGATTTGAGAGATTAATTTTCTTATAATTGAGAGAGAATTAAGAGAGAGAAAAAGAAAGAAACTTTCTTATTCTTTTTGTACTCTCCCACACTTGTAATATACTTATTTTCATATCTATTAATACAAGTGTTCATTTGATTCTACTTTTTCTTTAACATGTTCTTAACATCTATAAAAGGGTAAATCACCTAGCTTAAGCTAAGGGGTGAGTTTGTTGTAAGAATAAACATGGTTTAAATTTCAATTCTTGTAAGCTTCATGCCTAGTGTTGTCAAATAATTATGCTTGTCACCTATTGATTATATTCCATAATCTTTTATGGTCTATAACACCATAAAGATTATGAAACTTCCATTAAGACTCTTCATGCCATGCATGATGAGTACTAAATGCATCATTAATATACAAACAAAGCACCTCAAGTGAGCATATATTATTCAGCAATCACCATTGTATATGGATGGTTATGCTATTCATATAAAATTAGAAAGGTTTATTTCAATTATGGCCACATCTTGTCGTTAAGTATAAAGTAATGTTTTATTTTTTCTTGTCACTTACAATACTTAAATACACTTTGTGCCTGTATTTGAGAACTTTCTAAATACTTATTTATTCTTTTAATGTAATGTTTGTCTTTTCTCATTTGGTGGCCTAGTGGAGTTGGAATGGTTGTATTTTCTCGAAATCTTTTACTGCCAACGTCTAGGCCTCTTCTTGACAAGCAAATAAAAAGCACACTAAAATAAATGAATGAGCCGAATTGGATTCATAAAACATGGTTATTATAAAACAACAAATGATCCCCCAAAGCCTTTGCTTTCTTTAAATACAAGAACAATCTCATAATTCTAAAATTTGTTTTAAACTTTCACAAAACAATTCACAATACAATTTTTAATCAATCAATATTTATTATATAAGCTCGTGACATACAAAGCTTTCGTCCCCTCCCTGTGGTTCGACACTCGGACTTTCATAAGTTATGCTACAACTTGACCGCCTATACTTGGGTGTATATGATTGCACTATTTCACGCGCGTCATAAGCAAAACAACAAAAACAATTTTGGGTCTTTGTTTAACGAACAAGAACCGGAGGGGGCAACAAATAAGAGAAAAAAACAAAAAAAAAAATAGAAATTTGTTTCAACTCGTTTTGGATTGAATATTCAAATTTGATGTTGGAATTAATGGACTCGGCTCTTCTTTCATGACAAATGATCTCTATAAATAGATCATTTTCATAAAATGTTTCATAATTTTTTTTTTTTATTTATTTTATCGAACTAGATTCCTAAATAAAAATGTGGCACTATTGCAACCTTAACAACACTTCCAAAACCCCCATTATAACAAATTTGTCGGTTTGCAATCTAGACATGAAAAATCATTCTGCAAAAAAATCATTTTCATAAAATTATCTATCACAGCCATCAGTTTGCAAAAAAGAAAAAAAAACATAGCACTTTCAAATTGCAAACCATTTTTATAACACCCTCCTTTCAAAACCCTAATTACAAACCATCAAGTTTCATTTATATCACTACCAAGTTTACTTAGAAATAAAGCACGCTTTTATTTGTATTCGGCCATACGTAATCGAGTAGGAATAAACAAGCTCGAATGTTCATAGCCGAGCATACATTGTTGGAATGTTTGCTTGGTTCATAAGGGCCGAACTTTGTGCAACTTAGACTGTCGCATAAGACTGAAGAAGATGCTTTCACTCGGTCTTAAGGGGCCGAGTTTGGCTAAAAATATAAGTGGGTAACGCTAAGGATGCATTGTTCCTTGAAAGTCACACTCGGTTATTTTTAAGCCGAGTAACATACATTCACATTTAGTAGATTTCGGCCGAGCAACATTGAATGAAAATTTTGTTGGATTCGATTTATCTGCATCGGGTCATTTGCTATTTAATCGATTGCATTAAGTCGAGTTTAATTTTATATTATGTTTCGACGATCGTTAATGGCGGAGACATTTGGATTATGATTAATTATTATTAATTTTAAAAATTATTAGCATTATTATTAATTTTATTAATTAAGGGTGAATGTGCTTTGGATATTGAGGGCAGAAGGAAGAAAAGTAATGTATTAAGAAGTGTTACGAAGTGAGTAGAGGCAAATAAAATTGAACAGAAACGTCAAGGAGAGGAGCCTGAGTCGGAATTAATAAGTTGAATCCTCCTCCATGATCAACTCCTCCATTCTAGATTTCTAGGGTTTGGGTGGGTGGGTGGTGGGTGGGTTTTTCATAATTGGGGAAGTATACCAAAAAAAGAGGGAAGAGATGGAGGTGGGAGGAGGCTACGGTGATTATTACCCGGACCCAGATTCTCATCATCATAATAATAATAATAATAATATTGGCAGCAACAGCGTTCAATCGTCTTGGTCATCAGACTACCCGGGAGTTTCTCAGCAGCAACAGCTGAGTAGTAGTGGTGACTTCGACAATAATAATCACCATGGCCATGGTTCTTTCCCAGCTGGCAATGCCCACTACCACCACCATCCTGGCCATGGCTACCACTCCCGTCCTCCCCACCACCACTTCAATTTCAGCAGCGCACCACCACCGACTGACTCCTCCTCCTCAATTGGAAGCGGCCGGGAAGTTGGTTTCAGCGGCAACTCTATCTTTCTCTCTGGTCGAAAGAGGCCGTTTCCTCACCCTGGTGGTGCTCAAGAAGGTCCCTTGTCTCTCATTTTCGTCTCCATTGGCAAAATTTGCACCTCTTATTTGAAACTCAAACGAGGGGTGAGTGGGTTATACCCACTCTACACTCTCATTTAAATAACCAACACACGACATATCTTCCTTTTCTTCCTCTTAATTTTATAATATTTTATGTCAAGATTACTGAAATTGCAGTTTCCTTTAGATTATATTGATGGTGGTAGCGTTGTGAAACTCTACGTTGCTGGGATCCCCAGAACAGCTACCGAACAAGATGTAAGTTTCATTAAAAGCCTCTGTGATTCCTTCCATTTTCCTTGGTCAACCCTGGTGGGTAGACTGGTGCATGTTTCTTTTGTCATCTTTATTGATTGTCTAATATAAGCAATAATGTTTATCCGTTAGTTGTGCATATTGCATCCAATTTGACGCATTTATGCTTGATCCATTGAGACCTTGGCGGGGGTAATGGTTTCGGTGAAATGTTGGCAGCCAGTTTGCCACCGATTACATGAGAGATTTCATTTTGTCTAGATTATAGTTCTCCATATTACGTGTAACATTTGATACGGTAATGCTGTCCTATATTAATATTTCTCATCTGAATTTTGACATGTACCATCTATGAACTAAGTTTATTTAGACTTTGTCCTTTCATTTCCCTGTTGTTCCGTATTAAATTACAATTTCTTCTTTATGTCAGATTCGATCCTTGTTTGGGGAACATGGAAATATTGTTGAGGTTGTAATTCTCAAGGATAAAAGAACTGGCCAGCAACTAGGTATGTCAAATGCTGCCATTTACCAATTGAATTTTTACGTACCAGCATTTCTTTTGGGAATCCTTTCAAGTGCCTGTAGGAAAACCGGCCTGAGTATCCTCCTTGATGACCTGAAAATGGCTCCGTTCGGAATACTTTCTTGAAAACTTGTCGAGCATTTCGAGACATGGATGATAAATAGTTTATGACTTTTGCCACATACGGCATTAGTAGAGTTCTCTATGGGCAGTTAATTGTCATATAAATTTCATTCTTCAGTGAAGTGTTAATCTTCTTGCAATTTGTACTGTAGAACTGAAATGTTTTTGTAGGAAGAAATTTTGTGGACTCAGAAGAATTAAAATCAAAGGAAGTAAAGAATGGGATAACACGAGACCTTTTGACAGTATTACTATGGTGAGGGCAAGAGCAAGTGGTTATAGATAGGGCTTTTGAGGAGGAGATCAAGCAGAGTATAGAGGAGTCTGAATGGGATAAAATCCTGGGCCCCAGATGGGTTCACAATGGTGGCTTTGCAAGAATATAGGGAGTCAATCAAAGGAGATTTATTGAAGGTCTTTAAAAATCATCTTTTGGTATGGGATAGTTAATGCATGTGCCAACTAGTACTTGCTTGATATCAAGAGGTTGCCATTTTTGTGCTTAAGAAATTTCAATTGATTAGTCTTGTGACAATAGTGGTGGCAAACCCCCTGCAGTTTCAGGTCCCTGCGGGTTCTTGATCCGAATGGGGAGGGGATGGGGAATACTAAATGATTATAGGGATGGTGAGGGGAGGGGGAGGAAACCTGACATGGGAATTGAGCAGGATGGATGACGGGGCTTCCCACCCCGGATTCGCCCTGAATAGGTATATGTATATTGATATATATTTCCATTATTTTGTGTATAAAATATAATAAATTAAATATTAATTGGTTTTTGATGGTTGTACATATTGGATAGCTAGTTTAAAGGGACGGTCGCGAGTCTTTGTATGCTTTAACTACAATTTGGAAGTCATACAACATTTGCGAGTAGAAAAGCTCCTAGGATATTTATTATGGTAGGTGCTTAGATAATCAAAATAAAATTTAGTGAAACCAAAGTTGTAATATAGCTGAATGCAACAACATCAAGAGGAGACTTTGATTTAAAAAATTTACTCTTTACTGCTGGGATTTTTCCCATTATCAGCCTTTTTCTGCTTATCCGCTGTGCTCCATCACTTGCAGCAGTTAGTGCTACATCACCGCCCATGTCAGTGGGAAATGGATGGCATATGGGCAGGATTGGTGAAGTTTTTTGCTCTTCCATTTTTTTATTTTTTTATTTTTTTCCATATTTGAATTATGAAGAATGTTCGATGGATAAACCCTTAATATCCTTTCTGGAAATAATATTATATTTTTGGTATTACTGTATTTTTACAACATTGAAAATTTTATACACGGCTGCCTGCCTCAACCCTCCTAGTGCCTCCTGGGCGCTAGGGCCCAGTCCTGCTGCCTTGTTGGAAATTATAATTACCCTTTATTATTTGGTTATTAGTTATATTAGACATCTATTGTACATCCCATAATTGTAAGGGATCTTTTAGATTTAGACTTAATTTAGGTTTTGGCTGTTTCATTTTTTGTCTTTTTATTTATTTTTCTTTCTTCATTGAACCCTAGTTTTTTTATATAAATATACAGCTCTGGCTCTCATATTGAGTATGCCAAAACCCTAATTAAGTTTTTCAACTTGGTATCAGAGCAATTCGATTCTCACTAAGGTTTTTGGGTTCCACCTTTTTCGGCGGGCGGCAAACTGGTCAAAGAGTTTTTCCTTCATCTTCTCTTATATTTCGTACAGCATCATCCGGCAGTCTCTACCCAAACTTTGTCAGATTCCGCTGCCACACATTCTTTTTGATGTTAGTCTGCAGCTTCTATCTTGTTGGTGGTTTGTGGTGCTCTGCCCCTTATGCCTCTTTTCTTCTTCTTTTGATCTCTTTGGGGTATTTCCTTAGTTTCCATGTTATGAGCTAAGGTTCCTTTCCTGTTGTTGAGTATTTTTCCAGCAACGTTTTATCGTTTTCGGCCTTATTTCAGTGGATATTGTTCCGCCTTTGCACATGTTGCTTTTCTCTTTTTATAGAATCAAGGTACTTTTTTGGACATGCACGGTTCAAGCACACATTATTCGACAAAGGAACAATTTATTTGAAGACACAAGAGAGAGTATTTTTAAGCAAAGGAGTGGCATATCAAGATGGCAAATTGATTTCGGTTTAACACCTACTTCAATTTGAGGGGGAGTGTTGGAAATCATAATTACCTTTTATTATTTGGTTATTAGTTATATTAGGCATCTTTTGTACATCCCATAATTATAAGGGATCTTTTAGATTTAGACTTAAATTAGGTTTTGGCCATTTCCTTTTTTGTCTTTTTATTTATTTTTCTTTCTTCATTGTAACCCTAGTTTTTCTATATAAATATATAGCTCTGGCTCTCATATTGAGAATGCCAAAACCCTTATTACATTTTTTAACTACTTCCACCTATCGGTTTTTTAGAACATTGAAAATTTTAACCAAATCCAGCTTAGCCAAGCAATATGAGCTTTACCCTAGCCTAGGCCTTACATTTCTGGGTTGGGTTGGGTTGGGTAGGGTACTCTTGATTATCGATGAACACATTTCCTAGACTGAACCCTAGCCTGGATCAAGCACAACAATCAAAATTAAAATGAAGAGGATGTCAGGAGTATTTGTGACGCGAACCCAGATCGTCTTTCCTAGCCAGGCTAATGGATCGTTGACTCTTAGTCTATAAACAGACTAGAACCTTGAAATTCGTCGAAAGAGATGGAAGGCGGAAACCTCAACCCAATGCTTAAAGAAGCGTGAACCTTGGTATGATCGAGGACGCCACAAGCATTTGGTGGAGAATTGATTGATAAGTCAAGAACAATTGAATTAATCAAGTCAACATGTTCAACATGTTCTTAGAGAACACAAAGAGAAAACTCTCAATATTATTATTCATCAAAACTTCTTCTAATACAATGAAAAGAACTCCTTTAAATAGGAGAAACAAAGCTATAGAAACTTAATTCAAAAAGGAAACTAATTCTATTTAGGAAAAGGAAATAACTTCTAGAATAATCCTAATACAATAAGGAAATTAATAATAAAATAATAAGGAAACTTATTCAAAAAGAAAACTACTAATCTAATTCCTAATTGAATAATGAGACTCAAGAAGCCCTATTAATTTAAAAACAACTTAAATTAATATCTTCTAGATTATTCCAATGGCCTTCTTGCGGTTATAACCTCTTGAACTTCCACGCCCAATCTTTAGGAATCCCATGGAATGCATAATCATCGTTTAAACTTCTTGCATCAAGCATATGAAATTCTATGGAATTCCTTTTGAATTTCCATGCTCTATCCTTGTAATTCATTATGTGTGGATCATCATTTAGAATGCCATGAACCACCATGGTTGAATAGAAACTAGAGATAAGCTGGATCATATCAATTTGTTTTCTCCTAATCTCCATATATTTGGTCCTAGTGTTATATTGGTTTAGCCACTTCTTATCTTTAAATTTTCTTTGACATATTTTCACCATGTACTGAGAACTGAAATTGTTGATTACTTTTGTCAATGCTGAGTGGTGTCCTCCCCTCCCTAATACCAAAGAAAGAGTTCCGTCTATGGAGCCTAAAGCTTCAACCATGGCATGGCAGTAAGTGTTGGCCTAGTCTCTTGGAAAAAGACGCGATTTACGAAAGAACAAAGAAGCAGCGGGGAAGCGTTCTGCTTGCAGCCAATACAACCACAACCTAACTGGCATGAGATTCAACAACCAAAGCTACTGGTAGTCCTGAGGGGACAGCATCCTCCTATAATAGTTAGCAGTACTGAACTTAGGAGGTCATAAATTGGCTGTTGCCATCTTTGAAACTAGAGTAATCCCTTTAGTTTTGTTTATAAAATGACCACATATTAGTTAGCTTCCAACATTATATCACTATACATTCTAACTGAATTTATATGTGAAGCACTGACATGTTTTCATTTTTATAAAGTTGTTTTGTAAAAAAATTGAATGCTATTCTAATCCATTTATATAATCATCTTTGCAGAAAGTTGTTTTGTAAAATATTCGAAGTTAGAGGAAGCTGACCGAGCTATTGAAGTATTAAACAACCAACATATTTTTCCTGGGGTGAGTTCACTTTTGGCAGAAAATGAGAAAAAATTGTCTATATCGTATTTTTGTTTTGCAGCAAGATTTCCTCTATTTGACTTTTTATTCTTCCAGGTAGTTCTTCCCCTCAAAGTTAGATATGCTGATACAGAAAAGGGGCGACTTGGTAATGGTCTCATTCTGCCTATATAATATTCTCTATGAAGAGGGTTCCTCTCTGAATACGTGCATAATCAGTTGATTATGATTTCTGTTTCGCATAAGGGCTCCGGGGCCCAATATTTTCAGAAGTATATTGATAGATTTTGGTCATATACATCTAGCTAGCTAACATTTGAGGTCAATATGCTGGTATGTTTTCCTAGTTGTTGGTTCGGTTCTTGTGGAATGCTGTAGGCGGCCTATGCAAACGCATATTTTGCAAAACCCTGTAAAACATATGATATTTGAATTGCAGTTGAAGATCCATCGTTGACTTCATCTGGGACCGATTCAGAACATTTTCTTTTCATTTTAAATATAATTCATATTTAAGTAGGTAGCAGCCAATTGAAGATACATAGGCTGTAGCACAAAAAGAAACTAGCCTGCAAAATGTTTGGGGGGCAAACTCTTAATAACTCTCTTTTAATGTTGGTCTTATTTTTACTCATGGGATCTCCGAAATTTTAGGCGGGTGTATCGTTTTTGGTCTTTTGATATTTTGTTATTTATCCACTAAATAGAAACAAAGAAAACGAGAGAGAAAAATTGCATGCTTTTAGTGGAAAGATGTGCTTTTGTGTGTGCCCATTATTTCTGCAAAAATATGTGGGGTACTGCTGATGTATCCTGTTGCCTGAAGTGTTAGTTTTTAGCTATGAAGCACAGATTCTTCCGAAAGGTTTGCCTAGTCCAGTCAGGTGTGGCCCCGATTCGGCATCCATGCTCACCCAAGAAGAATCGGAATTAATTAGTTAATGTTAATTTCTGATTCGACAAGGATTCTTCAGGGAGGGATTTGAAAAGAATCCAATTTCTTTATTTTTTTATTAACTTAAATTGATTTTTTTATTAAAAAAGGAAAAGAAAAAACAAAGAGGAGTTTTAACTTTTAAGATATATAAAATACGACACTAGCCCCGCAAAATCTTTCACGTTACTTCGAAATTCCAAAGTTTCTCACATATGACTCTAGCTTCCAAACCAAACACCAAACACTCTCCTTCCAAAGTCCAAACTCAAAAATGGCAAAGAGGCTCTCCAAACACGATCGATTCTTAGTTCAAGTTTCATCTCCATCAAGTTTCTTCTTATCACTATGCACCCTAGTTTTCTATTCACCACTATAAACACTAATTTTTCTTGTCATCACTATGGAAACCTAAATTTCTTGTCACCACTCACCAATATGGAACCCTAAATTTACTATTTCATTGTGGCTATTGGTAATTCTCAAATATGCAATCTAATTAATTAATGTAATTTATATTATTATCCTATTACCCCCCGCACCTGCATCCTGTTTTTTTGAAAATTCTCGAATCGCGTACTCGAATCCTGCACCTGCATCCACGCTTCATAGGTTCTTTGTAAGGTAGTTTTCCCATACCTCACTCAGTTATTTATATAATTCTCTCTCTTCTTTCTCTTTCTCTAATTTATATGATAGGAGGCATTGGTATGCAAGTATCCAAAGTGTTTGTTGGTTGCCTGGACAAGCAAGCTTCAAAAAGGGACATTGAGGAGGTATGAGTTCACTCTATTAATTACCTATCAATTGTATCTAGCCAGTCCCAGCTAAAAGTTATTATTGCTTATTCTTCTTCTTCTTTTTCTTTTGGTTAATCTATGGAGCATCTGTCATGTGGACAAGGGTATCCTATGCTCTTTGTGGGAAGTTTTGGAGTTGCTTCGTGCTAAATGCACCGACACCAGTATTTATTTTGTTCTAACTTCCTGAACAGAAACAGAATTTTGTAGTTCTTTTATGACAGGCACCAACAGATTTGTATAACTGTAATCTTAGTGAAAAATCATTTCTATATATATCACTGGTTTTGAATATAGTTCTTTGGGTGTTTGAACTGAGTTATACTGGCTGCTGTGAAATGGCACATTGATATGTCGGCAGCGGAACTCCTTCTATGTAGCTTTGTCAAATGGCCGTGAGATTTGAAAATCCATTTCATTTTTTTTTCTTTTCATTTTGATAATTCAGGGTATTCATGGCTCTTACGAGTTATGACACCTGACAATCCCTATGGGTACTTATATATATCTCACCGTGTTTTGTTTTTTAATTTTTTCCCCCATTTTCTCTTACCCTTTGAGCCATGAATGGTTATAACTTTTGTACTAATGTTTTTTGACAGATATTTTCCACTTATGGTCTCGTTCAAGACGTCTTCATTTTATACGATGAAATGAAGCAAAGCCGTGGTATGTAAATTGATCTTATAGATTGTTTTTCCTTTTTATCATCACCACTAAAGCATTTGCTTGAAAAAGAAAACAAGAACAAATACAAAGACCTTTTTCTTGCACCTGCCTTCTAACAAACTCTATTAGCTATCATACTCGAGCACAACAAAATCATTGTTGATCCTTATTATTTTTCAGTTATTCCAGTGAACCTAAAACCTCTGGTAACCTTGGAAGCAGGACGGCACAGGAAACAGGATACATAAAATTGTAAAGCTAGGATACAGTAGTGCAGGATATACATGGACTGTTATAGGTTAAATAAAATATATGAATACCATGGACATTCGCAAGGTCAATTGCATAAAGCATGAATTAGCTATTCAACTTCAATCATCTACAAATATTTCACACATCCAATAACAACAGATAAGAAAATATAATAGCATATGTCCTCTTGTTAATGCTGTGCACTGTGGGTTGTAATGTTTGTTTAACTGTCTTAAGAGAGTATATGATTTATTATTATGATTGAGTAAATTGAGGGTTAATGTGTAGCGAGGCAATTTATGGAAGTCTACTCTCGGGGGTTATTTTAGTTAATTTTTCTCTACAATGTAAACCCTAATCAAGTATTCTATATAGTGAGGGGGAGAATAAGTTGTGAATGTGGGAGCAATTAACCTAGCCAATCCACAAATTAACCCGAGAAATCTCTTTCAGTAATTTCCACAAACACTTGGGGGGTCAAAATCGACAAGCAATAGGATTTTCAAGACAAACCAAGATAACCAACATAATAACAGGCAACTATATATAAACGATAAAGAACAGCGATAACCGAATGCAAACAAAGAGAAAACACACCAGAGACGTAATGTGGAACCCTTCTGGTCTTCCACGTGAAAGGGGAGCAACTTTATTGATCAATCAAGAATTACACCAACTCTTTCTCAATAATCCTCACTCTAAATCAATGGAATAAACCTTCAATTGATTACCCTCTCAACTCTAACTAAACCCTAGCCAGCCTCTCACAAGAATTAACCATCTTGCAAAAACTAGTCCCTCTTTTTCACTTTTACAATTACACCTCTATAATAAATAGAAATAAAACTCTTTATTTATACTAAGTGAAAAAAATTAACTTAATGGGCTTGGGCCCGCCGAGGTACAAAAGTGCTTTGGCACCATTCCAACATGCAATCTTCCTTCACTGTTTTACTGCAAAACCACTTTTGCAACATTCCAGCAATCTTGATTACAAGCCAAACACAACAATAAAAGATGTTTAAGTTAAGGACAATATCATTGTTATGTGAGCGGACGGATGGGCTTGGTCGGTACCCCGGGCGCAGCCCCATGTGCTGGTGAGCACAATAGCTAGTATCATAGGTGATGGTGAATCCACAAGTTTGGAGTAGTACATGTAGCTGGACTCAGTGGAGTTAAGGACGACTCAGTGAAAAGGTGTGAGTCACCACGAAAAGCATTCAAGTAGCTAGACTCGGGTGGAAGCCTTTGGCGGAGTTAGACTCGGAGGACCAAGGATGGATTCGCTACAGAGCCTACGTACACCAAAGTACTACTGTCAAGGTGGTTGTGCAAGGAATTTCAAGTAAGGTAGAAGAGGGTGTACCTTGAGATGACATTGACCAAGGTGGACGATCATTAGGTTTTCAGAGAAGCCCTAATTCAAAGTAGAAGAAAATATACTTGGTTTGGTAGAAAGGGTGTGTTGTTTCTGCTGCCACTACATGGGGTTAAAAAAAAATAGTTCCAAATTTTTATTGTGGTTCCCGCATATTTCAAGCCCAATTGCAGCTTGTGATTCATAACACAACCCCCCCCACCCCACCCCACCACACACACACTAAAAAAAAAACCATTTTCTCTCTCTCAATTTTTGGCGTTTTTTCCCTTGGTTTGTCAATTTTCCATTATTCTAGGGTGCCTCGTAGCATCCTCTTTTGTCTATTATTTGTTGATTGTCTTCTGTTATCATTGTTTTATGTACTTAATTGTCTCGTTTGTAGGATTTCATCACTCTTTGTTGATAGGATTTGTTCTACCACTTCTTGTTAATGGGTGTTTTGCACTTTGTTGATAGGTGTTTCTCACCTCTTTTTGTTTGGACTTTAGTGGAGGTTCATTTGTTCTTTTGAATGATGGTACAATCCTATGTTGTAGGTACTTACACCTCTTCTTAGAACTTTAGTGGAGGTCCGTATATTGTTTTCGGATGAGTAATGAAATTTCTTTTATTGGTGTGTTGGTGTAGTAGGGGCGGCGTGTTGTTTTGAAGCCGTGATGCGGCTTAGTATATGTGTGATTGATGATGTGCTCGTTGGTTGGTGTATAAAAAAGTACACCTTGTGTGGTGCCATTTCTTTTGGCTTTGGTTATGGGTGTAGATGACTTCCAACGTTGATTGGCTACAAGGATATGGCGGTCCATTCAATCGTTCTGCTACCATTTTTGGTGTTAATTTGTTTCAAGTTGGGCATGTTTGTTCAACATGCCCCAACTTGAGGGTGAGTGTTAGAGAGTATAGGATTTATTGTTATTATTGAGTAAATTGAGGGTTAATTTGTACTGAGGCAATTTATTTAAGTTTACTCGGGTATTTTAAGTAATCTTGCTCAACAATCTAAACCCTAATTGAGTACTATATATATGATGATATAGTAGGGGGAGATTACAACTCTCACATTTCATTTTTCTCTTCATTTATTGTTTCCTATAAAATTCAATTAACTGAAGAGATCGTCTATGGCAAAAATCCTAGAATGTATTTGGAAGGTTATTGCTTCACCACTATATTCCAGAATTATAAAAGTACCCCTTGTTTTTATTTAAAAAAAAAATTTAAATGAAGTATCTGTGATTTAGAGGTGATAAAACATGAAAATGCTTTAAAATGATAAAATAAAGAAGAATATTGTTGAAAAATTGTTCTTCGCATATCCAGCTGATTGTCTATCCATGCTGGTACTGATTTAATTCCATGAATTCTATCACCAAAAAGGCAAAGCAGGAAGAAGTTCTTTGTTGCTCATTCTGCTCATGTACATTTATTAATCATTGTTTGAAGATTTTTTCACATTGTTGTTAATTTCTTTAAATGCTGCTTGTAAGGACGTGCGTTTGTTCAATTCTCTCATAGAGATATGGCAGTTGCAGCAATCCATGCATTAAATGGAACTTACACAATGAAAGTATGGCCTTACTACTATTTTGATACATATCTACCTCTTTAATTTATTTATTGTACTTGAAAGGATATCAAA
This sequence comes from Lonicera japonica, assembly GCA_021464415.1. NCBI lineage: Eukaryota > Viridiplantae > Streptophyta > Magnoliopsida > Dipsacales > Caprifoliaceae > Lonicera > Lonicera japonica. Next base: position 114,006,482 of record CM038464.1, on the reverse strand, counting down.
AAAAATTGTTTTGCTTGTCCTTTAGGGTTGTAATCAGCCATTGATTGTTCGATTTGCCGATCCTAAGAAGCCCAAGGCTGGAGAGCCAAGGTCTTGTTATCCTACTTTCTAGTGTTCTTGTTTCTTTTTGAAAACTATGAATCTTTGGTAGGTTATTTGTAAGGGGGAAATAGATTTTCCTTTTGGAAGGGGGATGGACCCCCATATAGCTAAGGAAGCATGGGACCATATGATCCCATGCATTTGACCTTTCATGCTTTAACTGTTAATAGTAATTAGACAGTAGTGGTTAGTCAAATATTTTTGTTTCTGACATTCTCTCTTTCTACCAGGGGCAATTCCCAGTTTGGTGGTTCTGCTTTTGGCCCCTGTTCTCAAGAATCAGTTGTTAGGTCTGTATGACATTTAGTGGCTCTATCCCTTCACCTGTATTCTAAACTGTGGATATCTTTGCTGAGTTATTTTTCTGTGGGTTCACCTGCTGCAGGCCAGTACCTTTTATCTGTAACCCAATGGGTCGGCATGTGATGTCTAATACTTCACATTCAGCTACTCCACAGCAGGTATCACTGACTATTCTCTTTAATCTAATACTTCTGCAGAGGCATGAAGCTCCTTTCTTTCTTCCTCTGATGTTATCACAAACTACTTCAGTTCAATGTATATAGTCCAGATTCATTCAAGATCCTAATATCTACATGTCCAGTGTCAAATTTGATAATTCAAACACTTTGTCTGACCCACTTTACAGATGAACTGCTGTTAACCAATTTCAAACACGCAATTTAAATTGATTTCACGTAATTCATGACACCCAATTTATTGATCTTTTTCAATAATAACAAGAAAATGGTATAAGTGAAAGAGAAGCTGTACAAGGAGGAGAACAAGAGGTCCCCATAAAGGAAAATGAAAAAAAAGAAAAGAAAAAAGGAGAATTCCCCAAAAACAGCAGTGAAACTACAAGATACGCTCCTTCCACTTGTGCAAAATAGATGACCAAACAATCATGGAAAACCTTGAAGTGCCCAAAGTGAGGCAATGAATGTAATTCTCATCCATTCTAATAGCAAACGCTAATAACAAAATGGAGCAACAAGCGCTGCAACTGAAATTGAAGTTCTGCAATTTGAATAGCATCTACTAGCTTGAACTCAAACAGTGGTTCGTGAAAGGAAGCTCTGTTTGCAAAGCTCTTTTTATTAAAGAATCATTAGGGTTTGTGTTAAATAGTTTTGTTGGTGAATTTCAATTTCTGAATTATTAGAGTTTGCGATAAATAGTTTTGTTGGTGAATTTCAATATCTGACTCTTGAAACTCTGTTTGTGAGCCTACCTTTTTTTTCCCTTAAAAAAAGAAGGAAAGGTCCAAGTCTTCTTCCCTTTACTACATATTAAAGGAAAACCGCCACCTCACCCAGGTATGACTCAAACCCGGGATCTCCCAAATCCGAGTGGGCGCCTTTACCACTAGGCTATCCCACTTGCAAATGTTCGCAAGCCTCTTGATCCTAATAGCTTTTGTTTTCAAAGTTTTGTGTTTGCCATGAGGGAGAATGAAATGTTTTTCCCCCATGCATTATCTCACATCTGGTTTTTGAGCCTCTGTGCTGTTGTCAAAGGTTTCATTTTCCCTGCAGTCTTCACAATCGGGGAGTGAGCAGCCTCCAGCAGTTTCAAGCACTTGTACTGGATTGGAAACTTCAACTATATCTTATGCTGCTCCTGCTAGTGGGGAGCCGGCAAATTGTCTGGATTGTGATTGGAGTGAACATGTCTGTCCTGATGGATATAAATACTTTTACAACTGTGTAACTTGTGAGAGCAGGGTAAGGTTTTCATTTGTTAGAATAGAGTTTATAGACTAACTAACCGGCATACAGTTTCAATGATTGTTTTAAAAATCTGATGAATAGTGGGAGAAGCCTGAGGAGTATGCCTTGTATGAACAACAATTACAAAAGCAGCAGCAATGGCAAAATCATCCACGTTCAACCCACCAAGTTCCTCAAATGCAACAGGTGAGCTTTTGGCACAGCTGTCCATTGGCATTTCCAACAACCTTTTGTGATCTGCACCAGTCAGTTCTCTTTTTTTTGGATTTCTTAAGGTTTTTAGAGTTTTGCTTTCCATTACATCATCTCAGGCTTCTGGTACTGACTGGTGCGTATTGATAACAAGATAGGGAAGTACTTCATATTTATGACCTTTTTCATATGAACATATCCTCTCTTGCGAGGATACAATTCTCATTTGAAGTTCTTTCTTACGGAGAAGCTGTGGTAGGAATAGTTGCATAGCCCTGAGACCCTGTACGGCTGTACCTGCCCATGAATGTTTATCACGTCTGGGAGCACTGAAGAAAAACAAATCGCACGAGGATAAATGAACTTTACATGTAGTTAAAAATCCGAAAGTGCAAATATGTATTTTGGAGATCTGTTCATGTTTGCAATGTATAGAACTTTCATAAAAAAATAAGAGTTCGTATGACGCGTCCTGTGGTTCAGTAAGTGCATGATTCAGAGTAAGGGTTTGGAATTTCATATGGGGCTATATTTTGGTTTTTCAGGAATTTGATCGTGGACACGTGCCGGCAGCGACTAGCCCAGTGCTCGCTTCACCTTGTTGCTAAGTGGTAATAGTTTGTTCTGTTATCAACTGCGTATTAGATAAATTTATTTGTCGTTTAGTTCCCTGAAGGTATTCAAGGAAGCCAGTTGTCATAAGCTGATAAATGACTGACTTACAACTATATAGCACTAACCACTACATTGGCAAGGTTAACCTTATCCACCTGGTGGGGTCTGTTACAAATCCCACTAAACTATACTGGATTGCAAAACCAAAATGTCAATCCGTTTAAAAAGGTCACAATCCATCTAAAGTTTGGCCTTTTGATTTTTATTTTTTTTTATTTTTTTTTGTGTGTGTTCAGATGTACAGGAATTTTGAACGAATAAGCACATGAAGTCAAATTGTAATGTGTTGGAGGTGAAACAGAGTGAACGAATAAACACGGGTTTGGATTTGGAGGAAAATCACTTTTGTTGCTTAATGACCACATCTGCCGCCGCTGCTGCTACTGCCAGGTTGTGCAAATCTCAAAGCAGATATTTACATGTCCTAACACTAGTGCAAAAGGGATTTGTTTAAAAACGAAAAATGCATTTTGTCCTTGTGCTGTGGCTCTAGTGGGAAAAATCGTTTGCTGTTGAGCTTGACTGCACGCATTGTATTTTCTTTCTGAACCATTGCAAAGAATTATGTGCTTGGTACCTCTATGGGTGCATGATTGCCCATTTTCATCTATACTATATATACGATTCTTGTTTAATTTGCTGTCTTTTCGATGCCTGCAACTTTTGATTCCAATACGGATTTGATGGTGACAAAGCACGGGGACCCGATTGATTTTCAATGGCCATGTTGCAAGAAGGGTGGGAAGTCATTAAGAATGATATATTCTGGGAATTTTTTTGAGACGGGTGGTTAATGCCAGAACGAATGCCACTTTTATTTGCCTAATTCCAAAAAAGTTGAATTCCATATCCATCAAGGATTTTCGTCCAATCAACCTTGTGACTTCTTTATACAAGGTACTGGCTAAAGTTCTTTCTTTGAGACTCAAAAGAGCACCAGGGGAGACTATAGACTTATACCAAGGTCCATTTGTTCAAGGAAGACAAATATTGGATATGGTTTTGATTATAATGAGGTGGTTGAGGAGTATAGAGCAAAGAAGAAGGATGGTATTGTACTCAAGATTGATTTTGAAAAAGCATATGACCATATTAGTTGGGAATTTTTGGATTTTGTTTTGGAAAAAAAAGGATTTGGTAACAAGTGGAGATCTTGGGTCAAAGGATGTATCTCATCAGTTAATTTCTCAGTCATTATCAAAGGGAAACTTATAGGTCTTTTTGGTGCTTCAAAAGGGGTTAGGCAAGGAGATCTTTTGTCTATGTTTTTGTTTATTATTATAGTGGCTGACGTTCTTAGTAGGTTGATGAAGAGAGCTTCTGATAGTAATTTGATTGAAAGTTTTGACATTGGTTGGAAAAAAGTGAGAATTTCACATTTACAATTTACGGGTGATAGCATTTTCTTTGTTTCCAGCCAATTATAATTGTATTAAAAATCTGGTGGGGGTCATCAAGTTATTCGCCTTAGTTTCGGGGCTGAAAGTAAACATGGGTAAGAGTTTAGTTGTTGGATTAAATATTGAAGAAAATCGATTAGAGGATATAGCATTTCAGTTGGGATGTAATTATGGTTTTTGGCCTCTTAGCTATCTCGGGCTCCCATTGGGTGGTAACCTATTTAGCATTTTCTTTTAGAATCCTATGATTGAGAAAGTAGTTAAAAGAGTGGAAGGTTGGCACAAATAGGGGGCAAGTTGGTTTTGTTACAATCAATTTTAGGTAGCATTCCAATTTATTTTCTTTCTTTATTTAAAATCCCTAACAAACCAACATTAATTCTAGAAAAGTTAATGAGACACGTTTTTTGGGAAGGAAATGGAGAGAGGAAAGGGAGTCACTTGGTAAGTTAGGATGTGGTTTCCAAATAAAAAAGGAACAGGGGTTTGAGGGTGGGAAATTTATTGAAAAGAAATGAGGCTCTACTTGAAAAATCGCTATGGAGATTTCCATGTGAAAAATAGTTACTTTGGCACGATATTATTGAGAGTAAATATGGTCTCCATGCTAACGGGTGGGATGCCAACATTGATGTCAAATGCTCTATCTATTCTCTTTGGAGATCAATTGCAAAAGTATGGAGTTCTTTTATGCATAACATTGGGCTTGTGGTGGGGAAAGGGGATTCAGTTCGATTTTGGGAAAACACTTGGGTTGGGGCTTGTCCTTTGAAAGTGTTTTTCCCCATAATTTTTCACCTTTCAAATAACCATAACATGACAATTCATCCCGTTGTTTCTTGGTCTTCGGCCACAGTATTTTCTTGGGATCTTAGCTTCTTTAGGAACTTTAATGATAAGGAATTTTTGGAATATTTATCTTTGCTTCACCTTTTACACAACGTTAGTCTCAACTAAAATATGCTGGACAAAAGGGTTTGGTCCGCTCATCATTGCGGGGAGTTTTCATGTAAATCTTTCTTTGACTTCTTATTAAGTTCGCAAGATATTGTCCCTTCCCCGAAATTTAATTTCATCTGGAAGCGTAGAGTTCCATCCAAGATTAAGGTGTTTGCTTAGCTTGCATTATTGGGTAGAATGAACACATGTGACTTACTCTAAAAGTGGAGGCCTTATATGTGCTTCTCTCTCACTTGGAATGTTCTTTGTAAGAATCATGGAACGAGCATTAATCATATTTTGCTCCATTGCAAATTTACTTAAGTTCTATAAAGTAGATTGTTTGGTTTGTTTGGTTTAGTGATTGTATTTCCTCAAAAATGGGAGTCTATGATTATTAAATGTCTTTCAAGTAATTTGATAGAAGATCGAAGTGCATTTGGAGGCTTTTATTGATGGTAGTAGCATGGACAGTCTAACTAGAGAGAAATAGAAGAGTGTTTGATGATAGATATAGCTCCTTAGACGAAGTATGGAATCATTGTATTTGCCTAGTTGATAAAGGCTGAACTATTTGTAAAGTTTTTACCGAGTCATGTTAGCCATGGTGCTCAAAGCTTGTAAGAAGATGTTAACTTTCCCATCTAGATACTTTACTCACGCGGAAAAGAAATGAAAAGAATTGTAATTGACAATAATTTAATATGATTATTTGTGACGCCCCAAATTCTATTATGAGAATTAATTCTCCGGGACTTAGTTAATCGCGGAAGCCATTCGCCGACGGCGGGTAACCTAAAGAAATTCCACACCTTAAAAAAACATTCATGAATTGATAACAAGGTTCTAATCAAAATTTTACATATATAACCTGTTTATATAACACAAACCAAGTCTTACGTCCTAATCAAACCACCACACAGACAAGCCCCCAATGAGGTCCCAACAAACTAGGTCAAAAGTCCCCGCACAACATATAAGCTATAGTAAATGCATAGCAAACAAGGTGATAGTCAAAATTTTAGGAGCAATGGTCTTTTATATGTGAAAGACCCTCAACTAAGGAAAGGTAATAGAGGCGGTCTAAGAAGATGCATCATTTTCTTTCGCTTTTCCCGAGGAACCTGCTGAAGTACCTGTAAGAGAAGAAAAGAGTGAGTCGAAAAGACTCAGTGGTAAATTATACAAATATAAGATTAAATGAAGAGGCAATGTTTGGAAAGTATTAGAATAATTTTGTAATCAAACTTCCTTACGTAAATAACCTCTATGGTATTACTCCAACAGCCTGGAACTGCGACCTCGGTGATCCGAGCGACTATCCAAGCGTACAACTAAGTCTGCATTTCGTGGCCTTTCACCCAAGCGACAGCATGGCCTCTCGATCGTTTTCGTACACAGTTTCGGGTCTTGCACCTAAAAGACTGTTTTCCAACTTTCGGCCCCGTCTAACGAGACTAAACCTGGGATCATCGTGGACTAATGCTAGCATATGATTCCCATATAACCATCCCCAAGCTTATTGGAAAGTAATTGTACCATATACGTATATATACATATATATATCAATGATCATATATTAATAGTAATACAACCAATAGAAGAGGTTTCGGTATAAACAACTTCCTAAATAAGTAAATAATCTCGATAAGTATTTTGTAGAGGAAATCCTCCACTTAGACTTTGGGAAGAGGGAGACAAGCTTCATATTAACGATTATTAGCATTGACATGAGATCCATGTGGGTTTATGTGTACATCAAACAGTTACCTGTAGTTTCTTGTAGAATCAAGGAATTTGTACTATATATAGACCTTTAGAACCCTCAATTTCGGTATCTAGGCAAAATATTAACACATACCAACAAACCCATTTAGGAAAGTTAGGTTTTTGTATGAGAATAAATGATAGAATCATAATAAGGCACTAACCAAGCAAGAAAGGAGTTTTGATACAAGATTCCCACCTTAATAACGCTGGATCCTCTAGTTAGAAGAGTTGAATCAAAGCGAAAACGACCGAATCGTGAAATCCTCATTTTTTTAGCTTAAACCTATAACAATGGAGGAGAGAGCGAGATGATGGAGATTAAAATGATGATGGAACCTTGATTTGGAAGATTAAGTGGGGGAAATCACCTTAGAAACCTTCCCGTATGACCTCTCACTTCTCTCCCTAATTTTCCCGTAGCTTTGCTCGAAAAGGGGGTGAAAAGGGGGTGAGATCGACTTAAATAAAAACAAAGTCGGTGTCCAGGTGTAAAGGCCAGATGGGTATGCCATTTTTGGATACCGTTCTGTAATCCAAAATTTCCCCATTTCCCAAAGGCCGTACCGGTACGGCAAAAGGCCGGACCGGTACGGCAAAAGCCCAGACCGGTCCGCACATGAAATTTGCTGGTGCAAGTTTTTGTGCAATTTGGAAACTTCGCGCTAGTTTTTCATCACCAAGGAGTGGGAATTGGACTTTGGACAAAACATCAAAGTTTTAGATCGTTGAAATACCTTTCCAACCATATAAATGAGGACTCATTTGGACTTCGAATGAAAAAGTTATGCCTTTCCAAATAGAAGGATGTCAATTTGCTGGCAAAGCAAGAACGTGCTATTTTGGACTACTCCTCACCCGAACCACTCAGATCATGCTATGACCATACTAAAGAGTTACATAACATTAATATAACATACAAGAAGCCCTCAACTTATCTCGACTTTTCAAATAAGTAAAGTTTCACTATTCAAAATCCAAATCAATTCTAAGAAGGATTGGGAATCGAAATAGTGTGAGATAAAATATCGGGGTATTGCATTATTTTTGTAGAATGACATATTTGTTGGCCTGTCAAAAGATTGGATTTGGATCAGAGTAGGGTAAATTCAAATTTATATTTGAAAAGGGTTTCGAATTAGATCAGAGTTAGATCAGGAAACGAAAAACTCAGGGATATTAACAAATATGACTTGTTTGAAAAAGTTTCCTCCAAAGAACCGGTGAATAATATTTTTGTAAATTAAAGACCTATATTTGACCAAACTTCAAAAGGGATGCAAAGTTAACTTTGCATTAGATTTTAAAATTATATTTTTTTTTATGAAATCATGCAAAATTAAGTTCGCACTACATGTTTTTTAGCATATTATTATAAAGAAGTGTTTAATAGACATTGCTTTAAATTAATTTTAACAAATTACATATTCAAAACCTATTTATTAATAAAATGCACCTAATAATTTTTTCGGAGTTATGCAAAGTTAAGTTTAGACTCCTTATTTTCTAAAACATTACTATATATTTGTGTTTATTTGACGTTATTTCAAAGTTTTATGAATGAAATATAAAAATATACTTGTTAAAAAAACATAAACACATTATGCAAAAACAAATTTGCATTAAAAAATTTATTGCAAAGTTATGTTTGCACTAAGTAAAAGCCTTTATTTTAAAACACAATTGATAAACAAACTCTTATTTCAAAATGATAATAATATTTAGGCCCTTATTTTAAAAAAATATTATTCATTAGTCTTTTTGGGAAAAACATTATCACACAAGACCTTATACCTCATTTCCGGTTAATTATATTAAATTAGTTTGTAAATATATAAAAAATAATAAAACTAACATAAAAGTTAAACATACAACAATCATATTTATTCTTTTCTTATAAAAAGAAATTAATTTAATACTTTCTAAGTTGTTGTTATTTAAGTATATTAATACGGGGGAGGGTGGTTTGTTAAACTATGGGCGTTAAAGTTAATCCAAAAATTAGCTGAATGGATAGAACTGATCTATAAAACTCAGAACCGATAAAAAACTTAAACCGAAAGTCAAATAGTTTGGTTCAGATTAAGGGCTGGCTGGTCGAAAATCGAACCGAACCGAATTTTGTAAATATACTAAAAACGACATCATTTAGCATAGTCAAGCACTAAGTTATAAAATGCACATGCCTCTCTTAATTTCTTTTTTCTTTTTCTTTTCCTTTAACTAGTTTTAATTTTTGTTTATGAAATTATATGATAGTATTCTTAGATTAAAGCCAGCTTCTTCTGTAAAATGTAATATATTATCTGTAAAGGATCTGTGAGGTTTAATTTGTTTATAAAATTGAGTTAATATTTCATAACAATTCATGGGCTCATGCATATATGATCAATTAATTTCATGTGAACTTACTTTTTTGTTAATCCTATTCCTTTTTTGTTAATTACTTTCTTGTGAGCTTTAGAGATGTCAACCTAGAATACTATTTTGGTACCCCACTGTTTTGAGCACAGTATTTTGCCACTCTTTTGGTCCACTATTATGTTAATTTAATTCAAAAAAAATATATGTAAAAAACGAATAAAACTAAACTGAAACCGAACCGAAATATGTGATTCGAGTTTGCGAATAGAAGATTTATAAACCGAAACCTAACTTTTAAAATTGGTTTGGGTTTGGGATACCCCGGTTCCCACACCGACTGAACCCGAAAACACCCTTAAGGTAAAGGGTTGATTTTTTTTTCCATAAAATTTGGTCAAAATAATATCTATAATGAGTAGATCATTTTATATATGCGCATTTATGGATGTTAGAATTTTAGATGTTAACTTACTTCCCGTGTGAGTTTTATGATGAAATTAGATGGGGGTGATCTACTTATTACAAATATCATTTCTACCAAATTTCATGAAAATATTCTTCCGGTTGCCTCTCGAAATGGATGACTATTTAATTTATTTTTTTTTATTTTTTTTTCAACTAAACTGATCCTTCAGCATAACAGCCTCCTAAAAACTCTCAACAAACTAAGACTAATCCAGGACGGTCCTTAAGAGAAATGAATCATATTAATAATAAGGTGGTAAATATAAATAATGATAAATTTAAATATACAGATAGACATATATTCATATTCAATTAATTAATCAAATGTCTAATAAGTTTGGATCAGATATATGGATCAAAAATCTCAATCCATACTTGACTAAACGAATTGGATTTGGATTAAATTACAGACACTAGTTTGATCCATTATCATGCCCAAATATTTGTTTGACGTAAAATAAAAATATTCCAATCTCTCGATTATTTGTTGGTTAAATTACATTACGATATCTTTTACGTCATTTTCACATATCCAACTTGAAGTATTAAATTTAAAATAGAGAGAATAAAGAAGAAAAAAAATTATTGATAACATTGGACTTGGCTAACGTCCATTACTCTATCTATTCAATTTTATCTCATGATATTTGGTGAAATGAGTTTTTTTTTTACGAAATTTGATGGAGATAATCTCTATAACTAGTAAATTAATTTCACAAAATTTCATCAAAAAATTTGACCTAAAAGTAAGTGAAATGATTATCTAAAATTTTAATTATAAAAACTGAACGTATGTATCAAATTTTTGTTACACCTATTTCTGATTCATATTTTTTGATAAAATTATGTAGAAATGATATACTCATTATAAAAATTATGTCCACCATATTTTATGGAAAAAAATCATTCATTCTGATTTTGAACTAGACCTTGCTAAACAAGATTGAATAAAAGGATAATAGAGAAAAGCCAAGATTGATAACATCGTCATCATCATATGATTGAATTTAAAGTTGGAGACAATGCAGGGGCAACGCTAGAATTTTGCATTCGGGGACCAAAAATATATCACTTGCACTATAAAAAAAATTGATTCTTTTTAGTGATATTTTGCGCCAACAGCGAATTTTTTTCCCACTCTCATGTTGTCATTAAAGACATATTTTGTATTTAAAAACATCAATTTCTATTGTTTCATAACATAATTACATTTAAGATTTATTTACTTTTAATATTTTAAATTAGATCCACCAAATAACTAATATTAGTTGGAACAATTCTTTCATAAACTCTCATATTTATGGGATGAGTTGGCCATAAAAAGTTATCTTAAATGGCTAAAGAAAATTAATAAAACATATACACTTGGTTTTAGAATAAAATTTGTTTTGAAAATTATAAAAAAAAAATGTACTAAAATTAAAGGTAAAAATCAAATGAAGAAAAGTCAAATATCTAATTTTCTTTTAATATTATGACGAAACATGTTTGGCCAAATTTATTATTAACCTCGTCGTCAAACCAAACACCTATAAATCATGAATTTTTTTTGCAGTTTAACTAAAGAACACATATAGTGACAAATATAAATATTTTTCTTGTATTAATATTATAAATTGAGCTATATATAAAATAATTCTTATATTTATATTGGAGGTAATATTTAATTTAATTTAATTTTTTTAATAAATTTTAGAAAACGAATGCTTGTGACTTTCTTCTAGTATTAGTATATCGATCGTTGGAGACGTGTATAAATTGTTCACCTTTTAGCTCTTGTTAAATGCGTATGAGGTGGCGTGTTCTCAGTAGCACTTTCACTAGACTAGAATTCAATCGATCTGACAACGGAGAGAGAGAGAGAGAGAGAGAGAGAGAGAGAGAGAGAGTGGTTCAATGAATCAAACATACAAAAATAGCATGTATATACATAGACAGAGAGAGAGAGAGAGAGAGAGCACGAGCATGCGTTAATTAATGAAGGAGGGCCGAGGGGGTCCGTCAATAATTTAAGAGTTGTACAAATAAAGATAGCAGTAGTACCAGTTAGGTCAGTAGTTGTTGCATTCAAGCATTTATTTATATATTATTTCTATTGAATTTAGATTTTTCACAAACCGTTCATTATATAAATTAATTAATTAATTTTTTAGTGATAAATTTGTATCATTCAAATATTAAAAATATGTTTTCGATAAAAAAAAAAATGTCCCCTAAAATACAATTCGTATACGTACCTTACAATTCCGACTGGCCTATGTATTTATCTACCATAAATGTCACATTGTTATATTATGTATGCAGTGCCTGTGCACATAAATGCTGAGTCCCTATTCAATATTTACATCAAATACGCAAAAAATATAAAAAGGACAAATGAAGACGAGCTAGCCGGTGTATAAAAATCAACACTACAATAAAATTCTAGATTAATCCATGTTTTGGTACGTTCCACATCAAAAGACACGAGAAGCTGTTCATGTAGAGAAATTATATTCTTTAAATAATTATTAATATTATCATTTTGTTATGAGAAGAAAAAAAGGTTTTTTCTTTCAACTATATATCTGTTGAACCTCAAATTAAATTAAAAAAAAAAGGAAGCAATAATTTATCAAATTCAAGTAAGATCCGCCACATAACAATATAAAAATAAAAAACAGATATATTAAAACTCCTAATTTGTGTGGAAAAAAAAATGCCTGTAGCAAAATGCTCTTGAATCTCGTGGTTATTTTTTATGTACGGATTTATTTCATCCGTTATTATTTTTTGCAGAAAGAAAATTTTTCATAAAAAAAAAATTAAGTAAAATAATAATTAAGAATAAATATCACCACATGCATAAAACTTATTTCCCTGCCTCTCACAAGAATCAAGTGTTTTATCAAATGGAACCTTAGAAAATAGGTGAGACGTAAGAGAAACAGAAAGAAAGAAAGAAAGTTGTAGTCATCCATTGGATAAATTAAAGAATCCCCCAAATAGTTACAGTTAGTTATTATGATAACCATTAAACGTAGGGTTTGTCAATGAAGGCTAAATTGCTAACTAACAAAGTTAGGGTTCTGGTGCAAAAGCTTAAATAGACTGATCACCAGAAAGCCGGTTAATTAGTAAACGAAAGGTTACAATTTGGGGAAAAATAAATAAACTAGCTAGTACTAACTTAACTAGTGTTTGATACATTATAATTATATGTGCATATATATATATATATTTATAGTTGAATGTACGTAGGTAGCTAGTCATGGTCGTCGTCTCTGAGGATGGAGGGTACAATGTCTTGAAGCAGACCATGGTCTCCAATACTAATGTAAGAAGACGAAGTTGGAGTAGTAGTGCAAAAACGCCTCAGATCATGCACAGAAGCCGCAGTGGGAGGAGTAGTAGAATTCATGGGAGTGCTAGCAGTGGTGGTCAAATGATTATCACAATTGAACATATCGACATTCATAGGAGCCGCCAAAATATTATTATTGCTGAAAAAGTGTGGTGGTTGGTGACTAGTAGTAGAAGTTAAGTTGAGTTGAAGTACCGGGGGCAGTAGAAGATGGTGCGGGAAAAATGAAGCAGCAGCAGCAGCTGCTGCTGGGTTGGGGCGGGGCATGAGGAGGGGACTTGGATGAGAGTGTTGGCCTTCGTAAGTAGTTACCACAATGCTTGGATCGTTGTAACATCTCTCCACTCTCTTCTTCACGTTACACGATGCACTCGTGCATCTATAGTAACTCCTGCATTCAAATATTATTCATATATAAATTAAATATCATCCATCATCATCTTCAACTTAATTTAATCATGCATTCCACTAAATTAAAAGCAAAAAATTAAGACCAACTGACCCGTCGTCAGCCTCAAAAACAAACACACATATATATATATATATATATATACAAATTAATGAAAATCCCCTAGCTAGCTATATAGAAAGATAAACTTACTGTACATGATATATCCATCCATCAGAAATACAATTAACAGCTCTCACCGCATGCAATTAGTCCATTTTCTTCTATCTAATCTAATTAATAAAAACAACAAATATAAAGCTAGGTAGCTAGCTATATTCGCACCTTGAAGAGAAAATAATTGAAAATTTTGGTGTCGACTAAAATCTAGCTAAATAACATGAATTTAACTTATACATTCAGGTGCTAAATTTCATTATTCTGAAAAACAGTAGATGATGCTAATGTTAAAATAAAAAGTGATATTATTTTATAAAGCAATTATTATTTATATTACTAAAATAATTCATAATTTTAGAGGTATACTATAAGAGTAGGAAAATAAAATACAAGTGTTAGTGTGCTACCTAGGAAAAGGGCTGTTTTTGACAGCTTTCTGGCCGTACTTTCTCCACCTGTAGCCATCTTCAAGATGATCAACCTCACTCTTTGTCATAAATGCTACTCTTGCTACTCTCTGCTTACCCCCCTTCCCCTTCCCCTGCTGCTGCTTGTCACTATTGCTTGTTTTCTTCAGCTTCAACCTATATATATAACAAATACACAGAAGAATATCAACACTAACATATATATGCTAACCAAAACAACATTAATTTATCTAACATTACATCATCAAAATTTACACACAAACACTCCACCTCTTTGTTTTTTTTCTCCTTTTGCTCTCCACACGCCCTTATATATACAAAACATAAAAGGTAAAAAATCCAACTTTAAAAAAGGTAAATAATTTAAGACTAAGAAAGTTTACCCTAAAGAACTTACTGCTTTTTAGTCCTTTGGTGTTGTTCATTTTCCTCTCGTAGTTTACTGGGCTCATCATCATTTGCTTCTGCTGCTGCAGCACCACTTGATTCGGAGGAAATTGAGGAAGAGTTTGGGGTGGGGGGCGTATTCACCACCTCCGAATTAGACTCCTGCACCACGGTTGTTGAACACTTAGTGGGACCCGTAGAGGGGACTACTACTTGTTGTAACATGTCATCAAAGGTTGTTGAAGGAGGAGTAGTAATAGTGAAATCTTGAATACCCAGTAATTCCACAAACCCTAACGACGTACTGCTCTTAATTCCATAATATTCACCTTCATCCAACATCCCTAGTGAACTGTTTCTTGAGAAAACAGGATCACAATATAACATTGAAGAAGAAAAAGAAGAGTGGATTGGAGCTTCCATCTTTACCATCGTCTGATCTTTACTTTCCATTTGATTTATTTTTTTTATTAAAGCAATCAATAATGATTCTTCATCCAAATTGAAACTTGTATATATCCTTAGAGAGAGAGAGAGAGAAAGTGATTGAGAGAGAGAGAGAGAGAGAGAGAGATTGTGAGGTTGCTTTGGGTATATATGTGTGAGACAAAAGTATATGGGGCATAAGATAGGGAAGGGTTAATTTGGGTCCATTTAGTTTGAGTTGGGGCTGGGGTTGGGGTTGGGGTTGGGGATGGGATGGGGTGAGCGAGTGTTTCTGCATTTTGCTAGAAAACGAAAATAATTTTCTTACCTGATATTTTTTTTTTTTATGGAATATTCATCCCCATATATATCTATTATATAGAAGAAAGGAAAAGATGATAAATGGTTAAAAATTATTTTTTTGAATAAATTTACAAGAGATATAAACAAAAAAAATAAAAATACGAGGGATAGTCAATCAGTTCCCTTTATTCTTTTAATATTGAAAATATTAAAAAGGAAAAAAATTATTTTAATTAATTATCTACCATTACCTTAATTTATTAACATAATATATTAAATTACAATTTTTTTCTCTATACAGATATATTTTTTTTTGTATCTTTAATTATTTAAATAATAATAAAATTTATTTAATTAATTATTTTATTTTTGTTCTGTCCCTCGATTCAAATGATATGCAAAACAGATAATAAAAAAAAAAAAGAAAAGTGTTATATAAGCTCCAATGTAGGGCACTTGGAGAGAGAAAGAGGGAGAACCGGCAAATGGCGGTAAAAGATAGTACGGAATGCAGCGCAGAAGAAGGCCGTTGGGCATTAAATAATTCGGGGATGCTATAAGAGAAAGAAAGACAAATTACGGTCTACGCTTTCAGACGTTAGTTTTGACCGGTAAACCAGTTGTAGTGTGAACGCGATCCTTCGACACGTGATATGATTACGGCTAATGGCCCATTAGAACCTCGCTCGTGTGCATATATCTCTTCTTTTTCTTTTCCCTTTTTCCATATCCTTCCCCTTCCACTAATTTACTTTCTCTTTTTCATTTTTCGGGATCCCCCCCGCCCTTTTTTTTTTATTTCCTACTACACTCAAAAAGCCTCCATTTATCACCTCCTTTGCCTTTTTCTCTTTTTCCTTTTTTCTTTTTTCCTACGAGGGATTCTTGTATTATATTAAATGCATCATTAATTCTCTTTTGCGGACTTAGGTTTGTGTTTTGTCCACAATACAAGATGCATCTTATACTTTTACTTAATTTTACAACTTTAAAGTTACCATATAGTTCAAATAAAAACAGGCCACACTATATTAGTTATTACACGATTATATAACACATTGAATATGAAGATTCTAAGTTTAAATTTTATCAAATTGTAATTGAAAAAGATTATACTAAAAATGATACTACTACACCATAAATTAAAAGAATGTATTAATTTGGATGTTAAACATTTTTTTTGACACTTTGTACCATATACATACAAATTATATCAATTTATCTCAATTCGCCATTTCCGACAATTTTTTAAAACATCCAACCACACTAGGGAATCACATAAACATTTAGCAAGAGCATTTTGGACAAGAGACAAGTTTGAAAGGGACAAATTAACCACTCTTACCCAGCATAAACACGTTGCTTTTTTTCACATTACACCAAAAGAAAAACATAAAACCTCTCTTACCCATAATATGAAGTAAAAAACATAAAACCGTGGTTGATGACCCACAAATAGATTCGAATAGGATGTACCGTAAGTATTTGGTTTGTTATTGCATTACATTTAGATGTTGTGTTTGTATTTATTTTTTTCGATTTGTTTGAATGGATATAAATCTATTTTTGGTTTATGTATTTAGGGTTTATCCAAAATGTGCACTCTTACTAAATGCACACGTGATTCGCTCATGTGGTCGGATGTTTTAAAAAATGGGTGAAAATGACGAATTGAGATAAATTGATATAATTTGTATGTATAGGGTGCAAAGTGTTGAAAAAAATGTTTATAATGCAAATTGATACAATTTTTTAGTTTTGGATGCATTAGTACTATCATGTAGTCAAAAAATTATGGACATTACTATCTTCTAAATCTTAAAGTAAAATATAATATTTTAAGGTAACATTTATATTCAAATTCTATCATCGCAACATCTGGAGGACTAATTAGGCGGTAAATCATTAACTCCTTACTTTGATAAGAGCAAATTCTGAAGTTCGAACTAAGACACTCATATCCCTTCCTCCTTTTCTTGTAATTCAAATTATGAATGTATCCGTATATCATTTGTTTAAAAAAAAATTCATATGGTCACAAATAATTCCCACTAATAAAAGGTAATAGATTATAATTATATAATCTTAATAATTTGTTTTCACTCATTCACTTTTTTATTTTAAAATCTCACATCGGGATTTTAAGGCCTTACACCACAATACTCATGGAATTATCAAATTATCTATTTCACAAACTAGACATTTTGTTTTGGCTTTTAGTGATTGTATCATATAATCAATATTAACATTTTTTACTTTAACTAGTTATCGGTGAAAAAGTACAATTGGTATCAGTTTTTTATTTCTAACTGCGTGCGCCACGCAGCTAACTCTTCTTCACAATCTAAAGTTAGATTAGGTATGTATCTGTAACGATATAAAATGGTGACAATTAATTATAACCTAAAAATAATTAAGGGATTTAGCAACAGTGAGCTAAACACGGTATTATTAAGATATAATTAGCTAATAAAAGTATGCATGACTCATTTAGAGATATTAATCCGAGTCATAAACTGTACATCTTGATAGGGTTAATATATATGTATATATTATTGACTTTCAGCTAAAACGAAGTATATTTATATTTTGAGTAAATTCCTGAATCAAATAAGTAAAGGTTGTCATATATCATCATTATTCTTTTCCTTTTCTTGTCAAATGGGTTGGACCACTCCCCGATTTTTGTATACAATATAATATACTTATAATAAATAAGTAACTTTCTTTTATTTGGCGTGGAAGAATTTCATCTAAAACAAAGCATTTCCAATGTCATGATATTAACATAATACAAGAATTCTCTTTCTAGGAAAAAACATATATATATCTTACAATGTATCTAATAGATACGAGTAAGCTTTGTCCTTTTAGGTTGTGTTTAACGGGTAGAATAAGAGGATGTGATAGGATAATTTTATCCTATTTCACGTTTAGTATTTATCGGGATTGAATATATAGATAAATTATTTATCCCACTAAAATTTATTATCCCACCGAGAGAGGAATTAGCAAATCCCACTTAAGAGGTGTGATTATTTTATCATGGCCGGATGGGATTAAATAATATTATCCAACTCTTTAATTCCGAGCATCAAACATACACTTAGGTCTCATTTGGTTCACAAAAGAGAAATCAATTCTCATATCTTTTTCATGGAGGTGGGAAACTAATTTTTTTGTCAAATTTTCTTTCTTGTGTTTGGTAAAATATGGAAAGTATTTAGATAAGAGTATTCTTGTCTAAATTTTTTGTAATAAATACTTAGAAATCACATGGGAAAATCAATCCCATGTGTTTTGAGAGAAATGGTTTTACCCCCTACTTTCTCCTCTCTCGGGAAAGTATTTCCTGAATTTGTGTTTACCAAATAAAGAAAAATAACGATTTTCCTTTCTCAAGTACTAAATTCCGTGAACCACACGAGGCCTTAGCGGAAAGCTTCTAATTCCACTGTATGTAAGAATTTCAAAAATATAGTGAAATTCGAAAATTTTAGAAACTTTATTGTATCGGATGGTTTGAGTTTTGGTATTGAAAATAGTATTCTAGATTCTTAAAAAGTTTTTCTCATATATCTAGGATGCCTTATTAATATTTAGTTTTGACATGAATTATTATTTTTAAAATATTGAATTATGTTTTTATATTTAGTTCAAATGAGAATATGAATGAAATATATGTAAATTATCAAAATTTCTTCATCTTACAAAATTAAAAGATAAGTCCCAACAATTTTTTTTGTTAAAAAATGTGAAAAGTCATATCAATTTAATAATAAAAATAATATAAATGAAAATAAAATTTTCTTAATAAGTAGAAGAGATATTTTACTCTTAAGAAGAAATCTTGTGAGAAAATTTGAAAGAGAATGCCTAGATTATCCTTTATTTTCATCCATTTAAAATAGAAAACTTTGAAAGAATACACTATTTTTAAAATGATGCATTCCAAACCCAAAATCCAAATTAAACACAAGAATTCTTCTATAATGGAATGTACTATTCAAGAATAATTCAAAACTCAAATCAAACAGTCCTATATGTTTTTGAAACTTGAAATTGACACAACTTAATTAGAAGATTACAAAATATTAAGACTTAGAAGTATAAAAAAATTATTAAAATATATTTTACATAAATGCTGAAATTGATCACTAAAACCGCATGTGAGAGAATGGAAAGACAGCTGGAAGATATAAATTCAAATTGAAGAGGCTATGGACAAATTTTGCGGGTTTTTTATATAATTTTTATTATGTAAAACAAATTCAATTGCAATTTGTTAAATGGGTGTTAAGCAACATTATGTAATATATCTATTTACTATAATTACTGAAAGTGATAATGATATTGAGTTCACCTCTTTAAATCCCGAAAGTTACAAAAAAAAATGGATGTATGGCATGTTCACGATAAAATAAAATATAATTTAAGTAAGCGAAAATTGGCACTGATAAACTATAACATAGAATAAAAACAAAATAGAACATATCCAACTATGCGTCACAATAAAAATGGCAATATAAAATTGGGGTGATACGTAAGCAAAGACCCGCGACTGTAGTCAAATATAAATTTGTTTTTGTTTTAAGTCGTGAATCAGACTCATTAAAATTAAATATTCAAAACGAAATAAAAAACAAATACAAATGGACAAATAATTGTAGCTTTGTCACTTTTTGAGGTGCCTAACGTATCCCATAAGCAAAGCTTATGGTCAAACAATCAGTTGTATATTCATAATTTTTTAATACCCATACGTTACAATTTTATATTATATAAATAAAGCCAGCTTAGGAATATAATAATAAAATCCTTCCACTAAATTTAAAATTCAAATGAAAAGATCACGGAAGATAAGACACACACAAAATCTATAATCTAAGGAGCGTATGCTACAAGCAAACCAAACCAAACCAAATCAAATCAAACCCAACCCAACCCAACCCAACTCAGAATATTTCCAAAACTGCGACAAACCCGGGCACGTGCTTTTGATGAAATAGAAGCCGTTCGATCAAACACGTGGACGGCTGTACCGGATATCCGTGGCGGCTAGAAGACAAGGAGGAAAATGGGTACACGTGTGAGAATTGAAATGGCCAAAGCCCAACGGTCCCGTATCGAAGTTCGGGCTGACGGCGACCGGGGGGGCCGTGTATCGTGGCCCCGTTTGCTTCATGAAATTGAGATTAATATAGGACTGGAATTTTGTACTATGAAATTGTTAAGGTGGCCCAACACTTCAATTTCTTGAAAGATCAGTGAACTTGAGCCAATTTGAAGCTGACACACACATTGCAACTAATTTTAGAAGTAGTTGTCGGCATTGTTACCAAACTTTACTATAAGGTCTCGTTTGATTCACGAATTTTAGCATTTGAGAAAAAAAAAATTGTTCATTTCTCTTGTTTGGTAAGCATAAATTCCGAAAATATTTTTTCGAGAGAGGAGAAAACAGGGGATAAAACAATTCCTCTTAAAACACAAGGGATTAATTTTTTTATATGATTTTCAAGCATTTATTACAAAAATTTTAGACAATAATACCATTACATAAATACTTTCTATACTTTACCAAACACAAGAAAAGAAATTTGACAGAAAATTTAATATCCCAGCTTAATGGGAAAGATAAGGGAATTGATTTCCCTTCTGTGAATCAAACGATGCCTAAAATTATGAGAATGATGTATTTATTTTTATAAACAGTGATGTGAATATCACGCTTGTCATATGGTATATCACTCTACGCTTATTTTCAATAATTTGAGACATTGTTATTCAACTTATCAAATTATTATTTAGTTATTTATTTAATAAATTCTTAAAGTATGTTAAAATTATGAATTTGTTTATGAAGAATTGATTGTTTTGAGTAGTTTCTCGAGGTGGCTTTGTCTACTACAATTACTCTAGGATAGATGTTCTTTCTTGTAAACAATCGAGCTTATTTCTATTAAACTACCAACTAAATAAAAATATTATGTAAAAATGGTTAAGACATTACTCCAACTTTTTATAAACTCGAAGAGGTAAATCATGTCATTATGAAAAGATAGGAAGGAATTCAGTAAATTTGAGCTAATTCAGTTTACTTTCTATGATCTTGTTGTGCTCAATCGTGGGGTACGGGAGAGGGATAGTGTGGGTACCAAGAATTAAACTCTAGGTATTCTGTTTTTTTAACTAAGATTTTTATCTATGATCTATCCACTCATGTATTAAATATTATTATTTTTTTTATCTTAATTTTTATATTAATATTTTAAAATATAATTTATGATACATTACGTTAAACAATACTTTTTTATTAGTCTTTGAATCAGAACCTCCATCACACTAACTATCTTCCTTCCAAATATATTATTTACC
Source organism: Lonicera japonica (assembly GCA_021464415.1). Lineage (NCBI taxonomy): Eukaryota > Viridiplantae > Streptophyta > Magnoliopsida > Dipsacales > Caprifoliaceae > Lonicera > Lonicera japonica. Next base: position 113,985,012 of record CM038464.1, on the reverse strand, counting down.
AAAATGTTCCAATTCACTATTGAACAAATAGAGATTTTGAATTCCATCCATCTATCAATATAGTAGTTCCAAAAAATTTCAATTCTTGGGATTATGCATGCAAACCAATTTTTACATCTTCTTCAAGGAAAAAGAAAATCCATTTATTTATGAGACACAACAAAAATAAGTTTTAATGCCACTGCGCAAGTACGAAACACACAAATCGACATTTGCCCTTGGCCTCTTACTTAAGAGGTTGTGGATTCAACTCTCTTCCGTTTAGAATTTATAAAATTTCCGGAGAAACAAACTAAAACCGATTCTAAACATTTGTTGTTTCGAACAATCATGCAGAAGCCAGTAAAATGGTACATATAACTAGGCAGAGAAACAAAAAAGCCCATAGTTTTGGCATGAGTCGAGAGATGTCATACCCGGTTGTTGAACAACCGACTGCCGACAACGCTTTTTATGTGGAAAAAGGGTTTAGGCCCAATCTTTGCTGCCGGTCCATTTCAACCATCAAAATGCGGCTTCAGTTCCCCAATACCAACAATCCATTGCTACTTAAAATTCAATTTATCTCAAAACCCCCCCAGTTATTCGTTGCTTGGATAATTTTTATGACTATGGAAGAATGACTCGAGGCCAATTACAGTACTTTGAGCTATATTATTATAATTTTTTTCTTTAAGATAAAATTATTTATTTTGTTGACTTGGTATTGCTTGCTAAAGTTAATTTTAAGATATGTCCCACACTATATATTCCAATATGTTATTTGATGTCTACCAAAATTCATTAATTGGTGATTATAAAAATTCTTTTAAGCAAGATTAGACACCGATAATCTCAAACAAATATCACGCGGTCGACGCCATGTCGCATCAGTTGTCTCCCACTTAACTAAATAATTAATTCATTTTCAAAAACCGTATTGTCAAAGGTGCCGCTTTCCGTAATGGATGGCAACTTTTTTCAAAATTTGTTCTCTTGATAAATCTTGGACTAGTAATAGTTTTTTTCCTGTTTGAGCAACGACTAGTAATAGTTGAAATCCACTTAAAATGAAATTATATTTTTTCTTAGATACTGAAATAAATGAGTTTTAAAGAAGAAAATTATGTCTGAGTCCAATCCAATCATTGATAAGCCCATTTACATATGTGATCTGTAGGCCTGCGAGTTACTGAAATGGTCCAATTACGGCCCAGATATAGTGATAGAATCGCTGTAACTTAAGCTTAAGTAGAATAGGCCCATTATCTTTGTAGGGGAAAAAACGGTTAATGGAATGTTGATTTGGTTGTTAATTACTTTTTTTTTTTTTCACTGAAATCATTTTTCCATGGTATTTTCACTTTAATTTTCATTCTTTAAAATAAGGACTTAAACTCATGAGTCATGACCTTAAATATAAATAGCACAATATTACTTGAACAAATACTATTCAATACACTTACTTTGTTTAAAAACCAAATACATAAATGTCAACAATTATTAAATATTATTTTGTGTACATGTAGACATGCTCCCAGATTAATTTTAATTTAATAATGGAAAAATTACCCATAAATACACTTTTCAACTAACCATTACCCATTAACTCTTAACAGGCTAAAATTTGGCCACTAACTATAAGAGATTGCTCCATATTTTTCTCATTAATACAATTTCAAAATACCATTCCGATTTTACCCTCCTATTTAAACACAGGTAAAAATGATCTTAATTTAAATTGCCATTTTTGCTCAGCATAACTAAGAAATTTTTTATTTGCAGCGGATATTGAAACACAAGCAAAATAGAGGGCGTCGTTCACGATCATCATCTCCATTGATTTTCACAAATTTTCATTCTTCACAAACTTTTATTTTTCATCTTCATTCTCCATCGCCGTAGTTGACGCCGATGTTCTTTGCGCCAGCACTACTGGTGGAGAAGAAAGAGTAAGTGGAGGAGAACAAGAGAGAGAAAGTGGAGATTTGGTAATATAAATAAGAAGGGAGGTTTTAGAGAGAAAAAGTGGATCTGAGAGAGATGATGTCTGGAGCATCATCTCCGTCGCGAACATTTTGATTTGTGAGATGGATGATAATCGAGTTTCATCTTTATCTTGACTTGATTTTTTATATCATCTTTTTCATTATTTTTTGCGTTTTATTGTAATCCGGGAATTACTGCCCCAGTAATCCAGACTATTGCTCCTAATAATCAAACAACATAGCGAAGATGAAAAAAAATGGATGAAGAAGAAAATTTGGATTACTAGTCCCAATAATTCGAGGATTATTGCCCCCAGTAATCTATTTTTATCTCAATTTGATTTTATATATCATCTTTTTCATTCTTTTTTGTGTTTTATTATAATCCGGATTACTGCCCCCAGTAATTTGGAGATTACTGCCCTTAGTAATTCGGGGATTACTGCCCCAATAATCCAACAATAGCGCGAAGATGAAGATGAAGAAGAATCGGACTTCACTTTTATTTCGGTTTGATTCGTTGCTTTGGTAATTTTCGATTCGGATATTCGCATTTTTTGTGATTTTCGAATATTCTAACTTCAATTCTGATTGTCGCGAGTTCATTTTGTGCCATAGATGATAGTCGAATTATATCATCTCAGTTTGATTTTCACAAACTTCCATTCTTTATCTCCATTCTCTATCGCTATGGTTAACGCCGCTGCTCTGCCGCTACTGGTGGAGGAAAAAGAGAGTAAGTGGAGAAGATAAATAAAGTAGAGATCTTGTAATGGGGAGAGATGTGAGATTTTAGAGAAAGTATATTTAAGAGAGTAAGTGGAAGAGAGGGAGAAAGTAGAAATCTTCTAATGGAGAGAAATGGGAGATTTTAGAGAGAGAAAGTGGATGTAAGAGAGAAAGTGAAAGAAATAGAGAGAAAGTGGAGATCTAATAATGGGAGGAAGATGGTAGTTTTGGTTAAGAGTTCAAAATATTAGTTAGTGGTCATTTTTTAGTTGGGTATGAATTTGTGGACAATATTTATATTGGGTGTACTTATGGGTCAATGCCCTTTTAATAATTGGTCAAAGATACATCTAGAGGTGTAAATGAATGTTCGAAAATTCGAATATTCCATATTTGAATTCGAATTAATTTTGTGGCTATTTATTTGAAGATATATTCGAAAAAGAAGATTTGGATAATATTTTTAAATATTCGAGAAAACAAATACGGATATAAATAATAATAGTATTCAACATGAATAATCTATATTCGTATCCACTATAATTTGATATATGTAATGCATATATATTTATATATATTCTCTCACCTTTAAAAAAATCAAACATGCGTAAAAAAGAATAAAAAGAAAAAAGTTTTTAAAGCCGTAAGTCAACATATGTGATTTGTCAGCATGAAAGGTTCAACACTTATATCAAATTTAAATGGTAATAGTTTTCAATTTTGATTTGTCATTTAGATTTATGTGTTGGTTAACTTATAATATAATGTGGATCTTTTTGGGTTTATATAGGATAAATAAAATATTTTCATTATTGAGTTCAAAGTTTACAATAAAATGTTAGTTATTATTTTAACAAATTTTGCAATACTTCATTTTACTTTTCGAGTTATAAGTTGTAAAATATTTTGTCTTAATTAATAAATCAAATAAATAAATATATTTTTAAGATTAAGCTAATTTTTAGATTAAAATATAAAGGACAACGAATTTATAATTATGTAAACAAATGGATAAATCTGAACAATCTGATATGAAAGATAAGAATAGTTGAGTGTACTATCCGAAAGGGTATGGATAAGTGTTTAGATAGTGTATCTAAAAAAGGATAATATGGGTGGTCAAAAATTTGAACTCAACCACAACAAGAAATTCTTAGCAAAATCAAATTGAAAATAAGTTAATGAAATGAGGAACACCATATTTTTGTTTATAAGTAGGTTCCTCCAAGAATTTTCATATCCTTTTAACAGTATATCCTCCTTTTGTATGTGTATTTTGTATTAACTTAATAATTGGAAAATATACAAGCTACCAACTCTCTCCGTTCTATATCATTAGTTGCCTCAAATTCTGAAACCCCCTGACTTATTGAACCATCCATAATCTATTTATATGTATAAAATTAAGGTTACAATACTTTATTAGAACAAACAATAAAAATATTATAAAGGGCAAAACTTGGGCACAACTTTAACCCTTTGCAGGTGGATTTGGTTATGATGACTATCTCAGCACAATTGTATGCCCATTTATATCCTCATTGGCGGAGATAACCACATTAGCATCTGCAGCAATCTGGTTTAGTCAATTGTATTCGGCATTTTGACTCTACTCGGCTGTCAGTCCAGGGCCATTCTGCCTGAGCCTTGTCCTTTTCTTTCACTCTTTAATGGGTTTTGCCCAATTTTTAGGCCCAAAACAAATCGTTATTTTGGGCTCTTTTAGAAAAAAATTAATGAATAGTGTAGTATTCAATCCATATCTCATATGCATGTTTACACCCAGATACATGGCTCTTTTAACTACCAAAAACAAAATTTAGGTTTTTTTTCATTTATTACGTTTAAAGGTAACTCTTTGTAAATTGTACTTTGTGTTTCGAAAGCAATAATTACAACTTAATTAATACTCAAAGATATTTAGCTTAATTTTTATTTTATTTTATGAAAAACAGCAAGAACACACAATTAAAATCTACTATTAAAATCAATAGATGCAAGATTCATAATCCGCCCTAGGAACAAGATGTCTCAATTCTCCAACAAAAGCCAAACTAGTTCAAACAACTACTATATTCAAGGATGAAATCAATTGCATGCTTGGAATGGAGTGAGACTATTAATTTAAAACAGAGGGAGTAGATAATTATGTCAAACTTGAGGTAGAATAGAAGTAAAAACCTTCAATCAAAGATAAAGAAATCGAGAATGAGATATTGTAGTACATCCATATGGATAAAATGAGAGGGGTTTCCATAACCATGGTTTAAAGAGCATGTACCGAACGGAACAGTTCTGAACCTCGAAAAATCAATTTGAAAACAATAATAAATTCGAGATGAACAAACAATATTAATTAAATCAAGGCACGTACTATACATGTAGCTGCAGGGACTTCTAAACCAGCTGCCATTGCCACCTATTACAACAATATTATGGAACTGAGAAATTAATTAGTAGCTATATATATATATATATATGATCGATCAGGTACTTGAGCCTTAATTAATTTACAGACAATTAAGTGACTCGATCCTCCTCAGAACCAGCTGACAGTAAATTAAACATAGCTTGCATCACTTTGACTTTCATTTGCAAGCACAATATGTAATCTGCTGTCTCCCTGAATAGCCCATCTAAGCCCATGGCTTCTGTGTTTGGGACTAGCTTCTTCAGGGTTCTCACCTTAGTTTCCATCCCTTCTCTGGGCCTTCTAGAAACTTCTATGCGGGCCCCCCTCATCCTCCCTAATGCCCTTCTAGATCTTTTATTCTTGAGTATCTGTAATGGTGCTGCTCTCAGAGTTTTCCTTTTTTTCGCTTGGCTTTCTGGATCTTTGCTCCACAAAGAATCACTTGACTTGTTGCAACATTGTTTTTTTCCTGAGAAATCAAAGGAAACAAGAGAGGATCTCGGAGAATCACCCATATTTCCAAACTTATAGGCTACTTAAAAAAAATTCTCTAATTTGTGGCACAAGAACTAGCTAGCTATATATTAGATCGAATTGTTGATTAAGGAATGAAACACTAAAGGACTTTTTATATGCCATGCCTTGCCATTTTGTGAAAAGGTTTGGTGGCATTTGAGGATGTTCTCCAACTCAATGCACATGCACCCACATGATTCTTCTTAATTCACACATGCATCGCACCACCCACCCAGGCCAGCCTCCAAGCCACCACCGCCCCCCCCCCCCCCCCCCCCCCTCTTTATATATGATTCATATAACTCATGAAAACACCCTGTATTATTCCTAGCTACGAACCCTTTGCCCCACTTTCCAAATTCAATGCACACACACACACACACATATATATAAAATGTGAAATTAAAGGGGATTCTTGGTTATGTAACTAATTCCAGCTCAATCCCACATGGCATGTATAGATATAGAATGCCCACGTATACAATTTGGAAGAGTTTTAGTGATGAGCTCCATGTTCCCCCAAAGGGAGCCTATTTAAAAAATCTTGATTTGAAGTGTAGTAGCGCGTGCTCATCATCCAATTACGGAAAACTTTGTTGATCAAGATGCATGCATCTTCCTAGCTCATTGAGCATATGATGCGAAATAGATTGAAAAAACAAGGGTCATTTTCGTGTTTTTGAATATTTTTTAGATGCGGAGAGGAATAAGGTTGCACTTAGGTTTGAAAGCTCGTGTTTTATGTTAAATTTTAGAATGTAGAGGGGAATAATTTTCCTTATTAAACATTTTTAGAAACAAGGTGCACATGTTATATATTGAATTTGAAGTTCAAATTGAAGTTTAAAGAAATTAAGGAATGTATCAAGCAACCAGGCTTGGTAGTACTATTATATTGTTAAAGAGGAGAATAATATTGCACTTTAAATTAGTGAGACTTGAATTTGAAAACTTTCATTCATCTTAGATATAAAAAAATATTGATGTAAAATGTGAATTACAAAAATTAATTTAAGGGGAAAGGGCTTCGAGATAAACCTATCGTAATAGGTTCATTATTAGTTCAAACAAGGTTGGACCACCATGTGCTAATGTACAGAATAGGCCGCGAAGGAGCAAATCCTTAAATCACTAGTTGTGGCCCATAAGAGTAACGTAGGCTATTCCCCATTTCCCCTTATATCAAAAAAAAAATTCATCATTTTTCTTGGAACGTGCATAACGGACCATATATCCGAATTTTTTTATTTAAATAGGTCACTTTTTGAAGTTATTAGTTAAATTAAGTCACTTTTTAACATATTTATCAAATTAGCACACTTTTTAAAATAGTGATTTCGAATCACTATTTTAATGGAAAAATAGTGATTCGAAATTACTATTTTAAAAAATGTGCTAGTTTAATAAATTCGTTAAAAAGTGATTTAGTTTAACTAATAACTTATAAAAGTGGCTTAGTTTGAAAAAAAAAAAACTCCATAAAGTATTTTTGAGTTTAATATATAAATTATTTATAGTGGGTAATATAAAATTCGTGTGATCGTTGGGTCTTGATAAATTGAATAACCTTTCCTCTTAAACTATATTAAAATTAGGAGTATTAAACTCAAAATCAATTGGCAATGGATAAAGTAGCCCCTTACGCTTATATAATGATTCGGGCGGATTTCACTTTTTAATGTGAAATTTATAATCTCAAGTTTTAACTAAGGGTGTTCATCAAATAGAATGGATTGAAATATACTTATTTGGAAAAAAATTCAAAAATTTCCAATTCCAAAAGTTTTGAAATCCAAAAGAAGTTTCAAATCGGAATTTTGAAATTTTCGGAATCTTTCAATCTATATCAATATATATGCTATATATAAAAGTATGAATAGTTTAAGTGTTTTTCTTATTTTTTGTGAAGACAAATATGTCCCTTAATTTTAAATAAAAAATTTTAAGATTTACATTAAATTAAATTAAATATTATAACTCCATATATTTTTATATTAGTTTTAATATTTCAAATAAATTTAAACTCTACTTTCTTTCGTTAAAATAATTAAACGAGTTAGAGCATCTCCAACAATAGTATAAATTCTTATTTTGTGTAAAATATACAAAACTTGTAAAAAAATAAATAAAAATGCTCTAGCAGTCTTTTAAAATGCTTGAATTCGTAAGATTTCTGTATAAGTGTAGTGTAAAATACACACCTTATTTATACTCCATATCAGTCTTCTCGCTCTTCAATCTTTTTGAAAAACTTTAAATTGTAATAACTTTTAATGCAAAATACGGATTTTAATAAAAATTATATATTTGTAATGTACTCCTCGAGATGAATACAATAAGATTCATTGTAATTATAAAATTATTTCTGAAAAATTAATATATTTGTGTAAAAATAGATTGATACATAAGATTTACACATTATTTTATATACTATCTGTTGACCTTGAAGATCTTAATCTTATTTTAATAATAATAATAAATCAATCATGTGTAATTTAACATGTGTGTTGAAGTTGTTATAGCCACATTTCAATGATCATCTTTTGTGGACCAAAACCGATCAATCCAAATCAATATCATTCTTCTATAAGTATTGGACAAGACAAGAAGATCAATCTCATCACAATGCAAATCTATGAAGCTCAAAAGATCAAAGATCACATGTAAAAGTTTCAAGGCAAAAGCTTTAAGACAAAAGCTTTAAGTAAAGATCAAATTGAAGAAACAAATCGAAGCATTCAAAAACTCGTAAATTCGATATTTGAGTTAGTGCTTAGGATTTATGTAAAGTTTCTTATTTAATTATTTATATAGCTCATACATATTGACATATCATTCTTAGATTGATCAAAACCAAGTTTTAATCAAAATCATTTCAAAACATCATTCTAGCAAAAATAGGTTTTGAAATAAATTCATATTAAATTCAAATGGTCATATTTTGAGTTTTCCCGAAAATAGGTTTCTTAGGAACTTATTTTTAAGGTCCCCAAAGCTTTAGAATTGATTTTGAAACTTATATGAAAAGGTCCAAAAATTGGGATTTTGGCCTGATGGACAGAGCTCATTAGTCGACTAAGCAGCTTTGCTCAGTCGACTAAGGGTCCATCAGTTGACTGATGAGCTTTACTCAGTCGACTGATACTTCAGAATATAGCCGTTGGATTTATGATTTTTTATCATATTTGGTACCAAACTTCTACCAAACCTAAAAAAACAGCTATATCACTCTTGGAATTATATATATGACTTCTTAGACACATTTGAAACAACTTTTGATCATTCTTACATACAAACTTCATCTATCTTCAATATCAAAATATTCAAGAATTTATTTTTGATCAATCATTAATTATTTAAGCTATAAATCTTGATTAAACAAGTAACTCTAGTGTGAGCTTCAATTGTATTCTTTAAAAACTTGAGAGTTATTGTTAATTGGTGGGAATCACCAAATAATTTGTATTTAATTGTGAGAGATAAATCTCATAGGATAAGAAGAATGTTAATTCTTATTTAGTAATTGTGAGATATAAATCTCACAAGTTAGCAAGAGGCATATCTTGTGGGAATATTGTGGTAAAGCAATATTTATAAGAGTGTGTAAGACAACAACACTTGTAGAGGTTTGATCTTCACTCGAAAGGAGATTGAAATTAGTGAAACTTATCGGGGAACTAACCGAGCGCAGAAGTATGGTCTAACAAACCGAACTGTGTGGACAAAAAGCCTTGGACTTTATTGGTTCAATCTTTTTAAACTCAAACTCTCTATTTATTGCTATTGATTGTTTGATTGATTAATTGCTTGCATCCCTTAATATATTTGTTTACTAAATTTGTTTTGCTTAAACCTTTTTAAGAAAAGTTTTTAATTCCGCATTAAGTTTTTAAAACCCTATTCACCCCCCCCCTCTAGGGTTAAAATCCGGCCAACACTATCATTAGAGACGCTCTTAAAGTTTGTGTTGAATTAGATATTTTTTATAAGACTTTTATGTAACTTCATAACAAACTTTTGAAAAAGGAAGCTATTTAATATATCGTATTAAAATTACAAGGCTTTTAGCGTAAATTAAAATTTCGTTCCAAAACTCACCACAAAAATATGTATATTAAACTATACTTTACTTTGATTGCTTTTAACATTATAAATTAAATTTATATATTTTAAATTTTATTTATTTATTTATAATTATGTTTAGTGTTTAAAACAAGAAAAAATGAATATATTGTAGTCGCTTAACAAAACATTCATATTAAATTTGTTTTTTTTACCATTTTAATATTTTTGATGTTATATAATTTATTATTTATATGAGTGTTATATTATTGTTTGGTATTATGATAAAACATTTATCTTATACATCGTCAACCTATTATTATTTGGTATTCTGCACAATAATCCACATACTTAATAGAATTAACTATCTTACCCGTCTTAATAATCGTCTTTTTGCATCAATACCAATTCTAAATACTTATTAAAAATATACTACTATCGTATATATATGATCAAGAGTTTTCTTGGCCACCTTTGTACTAAAAAAATTCAATGTGATAAACTTTTATCATGCACTTGTCAATTTTTCTATAATTGACCGATTCTATGATTTTCTTATAATTATTAATTAAATTTTACAATTGATATACTATATCTTTATCTATTTGTTATTATATTTATTTTATACTAATTATTCAATTCTTAGTATGTATTCATTAATATATTTAATAACTTTTTTAAACACTAAAATCACTTATAACGCATGTTTACAAAAACTAATTTTTAAAATTTATGAACAACTTAAACATTATCCAAAAACTAGATCATGAATTTTTTATGTCTTTTAACGAATCATCATATGATACTCCAACACTGCAAATAATATAAACAATAGGGAGTATTTTCCATAAAAGTATAAGTTTAATTCCACAATAAAATACTAGATACTAGTTAGTATTATTTCAAGCATTAATTAATAAAGAGTTGAGTGTAGTGAGTGTATAAAATTTCATAATAAAAAAGTAAAATTGTATTATTATCCATTGACTAAGTTGAAATTAATAAGTTTTTATTAAAAACTATCCGTTTGATTGCAAGGTGGAAAATAAAAATAAATTTAGTTAGTTTTTGTGAAAAGATGAAAAATAAGTTGAGTGATAGAGGTGATATTCTCTTGATTATTAAGTTTTTCCATGAAGAAATTTTCTTTGATTGGTGGTGAGTAAAAATTTTTCACCAAAAATATTAAAGGATGGGGATATATACTCATAAAATGAGTAACACATCTCATCTTATTTTCTATCTTTTCATAGAAACTAACTAAATTTTTTTTTCCCATCTTTGCAATCAAAAAGAGTAAGAATCAAATGAAAGTGATGTTGTTTGAACCGGATATTTAAATTAAGCTTAAAATTAAAATATGTGAGCACATCACCACAAACATTATATTATTAAATCGTGGTAGCTTTTAACAAACATATAGTTAGATTTTGGAGCATCCAACCTAAAACCAAATCGGGATTAAGTGGAGTAGCCCCTAGATCTTATATATTGAATTATGATTATCCACTCTTCCGATGTGGGATTGATAGTCTTAACATGCCCCCTCACGTGTGGCGTAATTTTTGAGCCCAACACATGAATTGACTGGGTGACGTGGAGACGTGGAGCCCGTGACGGCCGTTTCTTTTGAACGGTGAACCCAAACAACAGGGATCTTATTGCTCTGATACCAAGTTAGATTTTGGAGCATCCAACCTAAAATCAATTGGCAATAGGTGGAGTAGCCCCTACATCTTATATATTGAATTATGATTATCCACTCTTTCGATGTGGGATTGATAGTCTCAACACATATGACCACTAAATTTGAAAATAATACAAATATTATACACTAAAAATTGTATTTTTTAGAAATTTTAATATAGTTTTCAATTTCATTCTAATTTTCTTTGGAAAAGTCGAAAATCAAAAAATTCAAAATTGAAAATACCATACATTATAAGTTTGGAAAATATAGATCAGATTTCGAAAATTTTGAACACCCCTAATCTCACTTCTGCAGGTCTAAGTTAAACTTTGAAAGAAAAAAGAAAAGGATTTTATTATTGCCAATTTCCTTGAATTATTTGTTAAAAGTAGGGAGTGGCATTTTGTACAAAATTACCATACCATTACCAAACTGTACCAAAGTTTAATAATGGTACAATAATGTACGGTACTGGTACTAAAAATCAATACCAATGTTTGTACAGTACCGTACCGAAATATTAGTATTACCATGGTATATTGTACCATACCATACCAAATTGTACCAACATCACCAAAATAGCAAATATGAAATATCCCAGAATTAACTTCACATACACGATACAACAGACGGTCCAAATTACATAATTTAAATGATCTTTAGTCTTTAGTAACTTTAGGGTGTGTTTGACGCACTAGATTAAAAAGTCAAATATGATTATTTAATCTCATCCGAATAAGATAAAACAGCCCTATATCTTAAGAGGGATAATTAAGAAGTTTTAGTAGGATAAATAATTTGCGCGAATATCCAATCCTAATAAATACCGAACATGGGATCACACCTTCTTATCCTGCACGTCAACATAACCTTAGGGTTTATTAATGTACCCAGTACCATATATCCACGAATCTACCCATCTTTCTCACTTTCTCTTTCTCTATCTCTCTCTCTCTCTCTTTCTTCTCCATTCTCTAAGTTCATTACTATAGTCTTCGTTTTCTCTCATCTATTTCGACTTTTCACAGCTCTCTTTATTCATTTTTCTCAAGTATATATTATTTGTTTGAATATTAAAATGGCTAACTGATTTGAATTAATTACTTGATTTGATTCTCAAAATAACACCCAAGGTCCAAATTAAGTCATGTTAGTGAGTTTAAACGGTGAACAACTGTATTATTGTAATGTTCCCCTTTTAATTGTCATTTTTCCCCTTTTAAAGTGTTAAAAGGAAAATATTGCTTATATAATTTAAATCACAATTTGAACACTAAACTCATATTTTATTAAAGTGGCAGCTATTGTATTATAATTAAGAGCAAAATGATGCAATTTATATTTTATTAAAGTAATAATTCCTGGAATGCTGTTATGTTCATATTTTTTTTAAAAGTTTGATTATTTGGCAATATACCATACCATACCAAAATTTCTAGTATACCAAATTTGGTATGGATTTTGGCGTACCAAATTTTTAGTATAATACACGGTATATACGATATGGTATGGTATTATACCAAATACACCCCTAGTTGAAGGGATGAAAAAATGACTTACTAAAAGCTGGAGAACAACTCGAGCTTAGTGTGAAATGGATCCACTTAATCAACACATGACCATTGGGCACGTGGCAATAGCAGGGAATATACCAACAAGAGTGAATTATCCATTAATATCCCACTAAGGCCATCTGCCATCTCCAATGGTCATTTCAACCAATAAAAATTTCTATAATAGAAATAAAGATTGGTTAAAACTCTCTCCAATGGGAGTTTCTATATGTGTTTTTTTTGTGACACATGCATGGCAAGTGAGTCATATGGAAAGTTTCCATCACCATTTCTACATGTAAAAATAGTTATATAAATTTTCAATCGTACATGGCAATAATTGTAAAAATGGTGATACAAATTTTTAATTCTACACGGCAATAATTAAATGGACACCACAATACATTACCCATTCAAATTAATTGTATTTTAAAAATAGAGTGCGGACTAAGATAGAAATGATATCATTGGAGAAACTTTATTTGAGACTTTTCTATCTACACAATTATATTACCAAATAAACATAGAAATGTATTAAAAGTACCACAAGATATAGGATATAAATGAATTTATAGAAAATATACCATTAGAGATGGCCCAAGAGCACTTTACTCCCTTATTAAGCGTTACACTTATTTTGGGGGACAACTAACCCATGTTAGAGTAGTTGGTTCGATCATCTATAAATATGACTCAACTTTATCCTAACATCATAAAGCTGTGTTTGATGTGCAAGATAAGATGGTGTAATAGGATAATTTTATCATATATCTTGTTTTGTGTTTCTCGGAATTAGATATCAATATCTCACTGAGAGAAAAATTAACAAATCCCACCTCGAATCTCTAATTCGGCACATCAAAGATATCCTAAGATAATTACTTGTACTAATCAAACTTGTAACATTCTCTTTATTATCAATTAAATCTTCAACCACACACTATCAGGATAGACAAAAACGAAATTTATTTAGGATAATTAGCCTTACAATTTATTTATTTTTTGTCTCTTTGTAAGATTATGTTTGTTTCTTAATTTATCGGGATATTGACAACTAGGGTTTATTTAAAAAAGTTTTATGTAAAAGAACTAGGGAATAATATTTTTGTAAACTAAGAGTCTATATTTGACCAAACTCCAAAATGAGTACAAAGTTAACTTTGCAGTAGATTTTTAAATTGTATTTTTTAATGGAATCATGCAAAATTATGTTTGCACTACATATTTTTTAGCATATTATTATAAATAAGTGTTTAATTGACAGTGTTTTATAATAATTTTAACAAATTACATATTCAAAATTTATTTATTAATAAAATGCACATAATATTTTTTCGGAGTTATGCAAAGTTAAGTTTTTACTTTTTATTTTTTGAAATATTATTATGTATTTGTGTTTATTTGACGTTGTTTTAAATTTTTATAAATGAAACATAAGAATATACTTGCTAAAAAATATAAACAAGTCATGCAAAACAAATTTTCATTAAATGTTTTTTATTGCAAAGTTAAGTTTGCACTCGGTTAAAGCTTTTATTTTAAAATACAATTAATAAACAAGCCCTTATTTCAAAATAATAACAATGTAGACCTTGTTTAAGGAAATTACACATAGGCCTCGTTTGATTCGGGTATTAAAAAGTGGGATGTGATTATTAATACCACTTTTTTTATAATACCTTGTTTGATTCGCACAAATGTGCTGGGATTACTAATATCGGTACTAACTTAATACCACTCTTTGTGCTATAATTTAATACCAGGGGGGAGGTGGTATTGTTTATCCAGGATTAAGAAAAAGGAACCATATATTTTCAAAAATGCCATTACTAGTATAATATTTTCAAAAATGCCACTACTACTACTACTATATTATTATTATTATTTTAATTTATTTAAAAAAAAAATTTAATTTTTTTTTAAAATTTTTTTAAATTTTTTTTTAAATTTTTTTTTAATTTTTTTTTAAAATTTTTTTTAAAATTTTTTTAAAATTTTTTTTTAAAATTTTTTTTAAAATTTTTTTTTAAAATTTTTTTAAAATTTTTTTTTAAAATTTTTTTTAAAATTTTTTTTAAATTTTTTTTAAATTTTTTTTTAAAAATTTAAATTTTTTTTTATTTTGTTAGTCCAAAATATAATCTCGTATACAAGTTACAGAACTAAACATGGTATTAATATCAGCATGAGATATCCCAGTATTAATACTGTATGAATCAAACAGGGTATTGGTATTAAATTAATACCAGGATTAATAATCCAGTACTATTAATACTGGTATTATTAATCTCAGTGATCCTAATCCCTGAATCAAACGAGGCCGTAGTGTGCTATCGTCTAAATAGAATATGTATTATGAATTTTACTGTATAAATTGTGTATTATAGGCTTTTTTGTGAACCCTATTTACTATTATATTTGCACCCTATTTAAAGGGCTTATCTAATGAAAGCTTAAATAGAATCATTCCCACAACACGTTATCAGCAAGCTCAGAGCTAAGAACCCTAATCCTAGAAGAAAAAAAAAAACCATTAGCCGCCGGCCACCATCTCCTCTCTGGTCTCCCAACCTTCACGTACACAACCGTAGATCTATCTGTCAATTCTGGTCTAAGAGGCGCGAATACCAGATTACTGACTATCCTCCTTCCTTCCTTACAATTTCTATCTGGGCCGACTGTTTAACAAGTAATTGTTCCTTTCCCCTCCTGATATCCTAATTATTTGTCTACTATGTTATTTTTATTCTCTATCCCTCGTTAAATTGATAGTAGAAATACCCAAAATTTGATGGATTGCTATTATTCAATTCAATTCAATTCGCTTTAGTTTTAGTTTTCCTTTATTATTATTATTATTCAAGTACACAGCCGTTGTTCCTAATTTTGGTTCGTCATTAATGTATAAATATATATATATATATATATTCAATTTGTCCTTCACAGAGGAGCCGCAATTTATTTTTTCATTGTCGATTTAAGCATAAGGATATATATATATATATATGGATATATCTATGTTATATACTATACATTCACACACGTTTGGATATATGTATGGATTTAAGCATAAGGATGGATTTATATATATATGGATATTTATATATGTAAGGATATATATACACATCGTTATTTTTAAGCATAAGGATGGATTTTT
This sequence comes from Lonicera japonica, assembly GCA_021464415.1. Taxonomy (NCBI): domain Eukaryota; kingdom Viridiplantae; phylum Streptophyta; class Magnoliopsida; order Dipsacales; family Caprifoliaceae; genus Lonicera; species Lonicera japonica. The sequence goes on along the minus strand of CM038464.1, from coordinate 113,968,925 downwards.
GCATATTGAAATTAATGATTCTCCTTTTAATATTGATACATAATTATTTATTCATGTGTGTGCCTTAATTATTTTCAATTGAAGTAACACATTAATGTTTTTTGCCCTATATTTTTTTAATGGTGTTCAAGTTACAGATAATCTTCTACATTACTCATTATCCTATGATTTGCAGTGTTAGAGGTTTAGCAGTGTACGTGATGATTGAATATTAGTATAAAACTGTTTTAATATAAAACCCAGTTTTTTGTTTTAATTAAATTTTTCTGTTTCATTTAAAAAACAGTTTTTATATTTAATTAATCTTTTTGTTTTATCTTAAAAACATTTTTTATTTTAATTAAATTTCTGTTTTATCTTAAAAAAAGTTTTTATTTAATTAATCTTTCTGTTTTATCTTAAAAACAATTTTTATTTTAATTAAATTTCTGTTTTACATAAAAACAGTTTTTATTTTAATTAAATTTCTGTTTTATCTTAAAAACAGTTTTTATTTAATTAATCTTTCTGTTTTATCTTAAAAACAGTTTTTATATTTAATTAATCTTTCTGTTTTATCTTAAAAACAGTTTTTATATTTAATTAATCTTTCTATTTTATCTTAAAAACAGTTTTTATATTTAATTAATCTTTCTGTTTTATCTTAAAAACAGTTTTTATATTTAATTAATCTTTCTGTTTTATCTTAAAAATAGTTTTTATTTTAATTAAATTTCTGTTTTACATAAAAACGGTTTTTATTCTAATTAAATTTCTATTTATCTTAAAAACAGTTTTTATTTGAATTAAATTTATGTTTTACTTAAATCAGCATGCTAAAGAAAATTTAAATATTAGTTATATAATTGTTTTACTCACAATTATTTATATTGTTAATTATTTTATTTAGTATGTTATAAATTGAAAGTTGCCATGATAATGAAAGTTCATGCGCATTATAATCACTATGATAAAGTATTTTCTTACGGCATCGAAAATGTGACCATTACGAATCTTGATTTTGAAATCTAATTCATATTCCTAAAACATAATTAATATGGATGTACTCATAACTGTGTAATATTTTATCTATTTTTTTATTTAAGATGGCCTTCCCAACTCGACCCGAATTTGACATTTTGGACTCAGAAGGACTTGAGTACCATCGGTGAGTTTCTGATATAAAAACTACTTTTGTGGCTAAAGAATACTCGGCCACACTTACTGATCCTACAGACAACAGACCGTCTGATAAGGTGAAAGCAAATGCACGTTGGGAGTACCTTCAGTTGAAGACACCTAAAGAACTATGGAATGCCTTTAAGGGACGTTTCGGGAACATTCATGATACTTTGCTCCCAGTATTGACCGTTCAGTAGAATGAAATTCGCTTGCTTGATTATAAAAGGGTTAACGACTTCAATAAGGACATGCTGCACCTAATTGCACGTCTTAACTTTTGTGGAAAGGATCTCACAGAAGATAATATGATTCAGAAGACCCTTTTCCACTTTTTTTACTTTAGCACTTATACTAGCGAACCAGTATAGGCTCGAGTATGATAACAAAAGAATTATAATATTTAATAAGTTAATCAATCTACTGCAAGTGGTTTAAAAGCATAATGAAGTTCTTTTGAATAACAATGTCAGGCCCGTCAGGACAAAGAAAATTTCTGAGGCTAACTACGGTAAGATGAACAGTGAAAAGAATCCCAATGCAAGGAGGGTTGGACGTGCTGATCCCTACCCATGTGGCAACAAGGCACAACGTGGTAATGGACGTGAAAGTCGTGGTGCGAGTGGTGGAGGCTCTTCCAAAGTATAGAGAAGAAATGATATTATTGGACCTAGTGGTCAGGGAAACAAGGTGGAAAATGCACCTAAGAACCTTCCAGTCAAAAAGAAAAGAGTTGGCGATGAGCCATGTTACAAGTATAGAGTTGTTGAGCACTGGTACAAGAACTGCCATACAAGTGCTAAAGTAACAGCGAGCTACAAGAAATATCGAGAGTCTAAAGAACAAAAATATCTTTTTATGAATGAATAATATAAAACGCTGATGTCAACTTCACAATAGCATACTTTAGTGGTAAGAAGGACTGTGCTCAGTTAATAGATGCACTCGATTTTGACTGATCTGCTTTATTCACTTTATTTTTCAGAAATAATTGAATAGACATATTGCCTAATTTTTAATTAGACTATGATTTTGTCTTAAAGTTTATGTTGATTTGATGGATTAGATTTTTAAACAAGATACTGGATTGATTGCTGTTAGTTTTATTATAATTTTATTCTAAAGTAATTGAATTTGTTTATTTTATTACTACATAATTCGAAATTTATACTCAATTTCATTACTGTAAAAATGAATCAATGATAACTTTAATGATTGGTTGATAGTGAGAACACTATGGCCATTTAACGAAATAGATAATTAATAATCTATAATACCTATGTGACTATGATGATTAAATCATCATAAGAGCGAAAAACTGCTTAACATATTGATACCAACAGTAATCATACAAAAACAAAATGTAAGAATGGAACAAAAATATATTTATTTTACCTCTAAACAAATGTGCAAAGAAACACATTTTAAAGAAATTTATGAGTCATTTTAGTGGAATGTACTCCACTAAGATAAGAATTGTCAAATCCTATAATGTCACAAACAATGTACCGTGGGACATAGACTCATACAGGCTTTGACATGCTTGCCTAGAGCACCTTGGTCATGATAATCCATACGTTAAAGTATTTACACGGATATCTCCTCTTTTGAGTGACAAGTAAATGGGACAAAAATTCAACACATTGCAACGTGTTGATACTAGTAATGCTCAAAAGTAATTCTTGATTTTTGAAGTATTGAAAGCCATGTCCCCCTTCTCATTATGCCTAATTGACCATGTCAAAGGAACGGCACCCTATTTTTTAAAGCCTGCCCTATAGTAAAAAATAGGATCGAGACCTTCTTATGCTAAAGATACAAAAATAAAATATACCATTCTTACAATATACATTCGTAGATAAATTCATCCATAGTGCGGAACCATTCAAAGTACTTTATGGATCTTGTGGATAATTCGACATTCTGGTTACATGTTGAATAATTGTCTAATATTAGACAACTATTATATGCGTACCAGTTGATAACTGGATATTAGCCTAATATTTTACGCATATGTGCTGATTGCGCCCCCACAACGCATCAAACTGGGCTCACTGAGATAATTAAGTATTAATTTTGGCTATGAATCCTTAACGATAATTCGCTATTTAGAATTCTTGTCAGGTGATCTATTTATCGTTAAGAATTGCGGATTGTCACTTTGATGAGACAATCTTCCCATCGTTAGGGGAAATATGAAAATAAATTTTTAAGGGAACGACATAAATTGTCGTGGTCCCCACTCTGTCTCATCTTGATCCCCACGCACATCACAATGTATAGTGAAGTAAAAAAGAATAATCGATCTTTAAAATGTAATAGATTCAATGCCTGGTACATTTACTGATATCGAAAAGTGACGAGATTAAACATACTAGCTGCAATATGCCTACAAGGTTAAAAGTCCCCAATAAAGGGCACAGTGTCACAGAAAGAGACGCTACAACCACGCTTAGTGGAAGTGTGGTTTAGGCCATGGCTCCTCAAAGGAAGAGAGGGAAACCACTTAGTTTGACAAATACTCACACAAAAGAAGAGGTGGAGTAAGGCAAAATTGATCAATTAATCATTACTATAAAAATCCCTTTCATGAGATTATCTCTGATTATACTTATGTCCATGAATCAATACTGGGGGACACCCCGAAGTTATAATGATTCCAGAAAATAAATAAACCTCAATGGGTTTAGGGATGGCATATGAGTTAATGGATGCATTAATGATATACTGTTGCTCAAAGAATCAAAGAGCACGATGATGTCGAACCTCGCTCTGTTTTAAAATGTTAACAAAGAAAAAATTGGCCTAAATAAAAATAAACAATTCAGACATAATTAGATTCTTTGGCAAAGAAACAGGTATTTGGTCTGGTAGTGCTAACCGCATCAAGTGTAAAGCCTGTAAGACAAACAATTATTTGCCATTAAACGAAAATGAGAAAAAAGAAGTTATGAAGTAAAAGGCTCACTTTGTGGCACAAGGTTTTCCATAAACGCTCTCGAATTGCCTAAACGTTATAACGTTCAGTTACTTAGTTAGCTTGGTAGCTTTCGAAGGACCAAAAATGCAGCTCGTGGATATGGTTAGTACATATCTCTATGAGAATCTTGATTCAGAGATATATATGAAAGTGCCTGATGGCCTTACATTACCTAAGTCAAGTGACACTAAATTACAGAGTGCGGTTGCAATTATGTTAAAATGCTCACTTTACGGATTAAAATAATCCGAACGGATGTGGTATACCCGTCTAAGTAACTACTTGATTAGGAATGGATATAAGAACGATGAATTATGCCCATGAGTATTTATAAAGAAAATAAGTTTCAGATTCGTAATTGTAGCTGTATATGTCGATGATATGAATATAATATGTACTCTTGATAAAATAAGAGAAATAACTAGCTACTTGAAATCCAAATTTGAATCTTGGGAAAGCTCGAATTTTGTTTAGATCTTAATCTAGAATATCGAGCTTGTGGAATACTAATCAACTAGTCTGCGTACGTTCAAAAGATAATCAAGCAATTTAACCTAGACAAAACGCATTCTACTAGCACTCCCATGGTCAGTCGAAGTTTAGATCAAATGAAAGATCAATTTTGTATAAAGTAAGATTACGAAAATATGTTAAGAGATGAGAGATGAAACTTCCTATCTAAATGCAATATGCGCATTATTGCACTTAAAACAACATACTCGATCAGACATAACATTCGCATTGAACTTGTTAGCTAGATTTAGTTCAGCGCCAACACATCATAATTGAACACCTAAAAGGAATCATTGGCTTGGAATTGTTCTTTTCCTACAGAGAGGAAAAAGTGTATACGACATCAACATCTAAAGTAAATGATGATGCTAAAATGGCTACCCCCACATTGAAATCCTAAATAAAATCTTGATTGATTTTGTTGGTGTTGGGTATCTCTCTGGCCCACACAAAGCTGTAAGGAAAAATATGATAAACTTGTTCACCAAGTTTTTTCCTAAGGCCATATTTGAAAAGTATGTGAAAAATATAAGGGTGCTTAGGCTTTCCCAATTCTTATGATCGAAGTAATGATTAAGGGAAGATGTGAAATATGGTGGAATTTTCACACATATGTTGTACTCTTTTCCTTATACCAAAGTTTATTTTTTTCACTGAATTTTGTTACTTGGTAAGGTTTTTAACGAGGCAACAATACATGAATAAGCTTTTCAAATTCCTTAATTAATGTAAATATCAGGGGGAGGTGTAGACTTGAGAGTGAGTTTAACATTCACACGATATTACGTTATACTATTTTCCTTAAACAAAGGTTTATTTTTCCTATTGTGTTTTATTACTTGGCAAGGTTTTTAACGAGATAACGATACGTGCAAACTCTATTGATCGAAGTAAGGGTCAAATTAAAATATAGACTCAATGGAGGAAGTCTAACAGGATTATCATAATGTTGTACTCTTTTTCCTTCGATCAAGGTTATTTTTTTTCACAGGATTTTTGTTACTTGACAAGGTTTTAATGAGGCAACAAGACATGTAATATTTTATCTCCGACTCAGTACAAAAGGGAGTGTTTAAGAAAATTACACATAGTGTGGTATCGTCTAGATAAAATATGTATTAGGTATTTTACTGTGTAAATTGTGTATTATGGGCCATAATGGGCTTTCTTGTGAACCCTATTGACTATTGTATTTATACCCTATTTAAAGGGCTTATCTAATAAACGTTTGAGTAGAATTATTCCCACAACAAACCTTTATTTTTTAAAAATATTATTCGTTGTTTTTTTAAAAAAAAAATATTGTCACACAAATTTTTTTATCTCATTTTCAATAATTTATTTGTAAGTAACTTTTATTTGGTAGATAGATTGTTCAATTATGGATAGAACCGGATTAGGATGTATAAAACAAGAAAGTATATGAACCTATAGAGCATTATTAAAAAAAAAAGAGGGGGAAAATAAGACAGATCACCGGTTCCATTTGCAATCGGTGGGGATTCATTTGTATTATCCGTATTCTAGAATATAGATGAAAAAAAATGATAAAAACTCTAGAATAGAATAGAATAGAACAGAACAGAACAGAACAGGATAGAAGGGAACATTTGACATGAGAAGAAGGTGGGGTGGGGGTAACGTTACAAGAACGTGAGGAAGGTAACAAAAAAAAGTAATTGTAACTTACTTACGCCCCGTATGTATGTATGTATGTATGAATGTTTAGGGTTTGGATATTATAGAGAAAAGAAAGGACAGCCGACTTTCTCCGAACCTAATGTCACTCCTTTTTTATATCTTTCTGTTTCTGTAGATGGATTTGACTTGTGAGGAAAAGAAAAGGAAAGGTCCAGGGGAGGAGAGGAGAGGCTCGAACGAGCAAAAGAAGAAGAAGAGGCATATTTCAGGTTTGTGCGTGAATCTAACGTCCCTCAAAACCATACCAAACCTCGAGATTTTCAATCTCAATCGCAGTAGTCATTAACTCTTTTTTCTTTTTTGGATGGTGTTAGATTCACGCACAAACTCGTAATCTGTCTTTTCCTATTATTATTTATATTTATTCTCTTATCTACAATTCTACTCCTTATATCCCTAGCGAGGGAGGTCTATCCAGATCTATCTATCCATCCATTAAATTAATTGGGGAGATGCCTCCTTCTGCTCTTGCTGCATAATCTGGTTTGTTCCAAAACTCCTTTTTTATTTCACCTTCTTGTCCGTTAATTTGTATCTCTTTTGTTTTCACTTCTTTGTCTATATTTCAATTTCAATTCCAATTCCAATTCCTGGGAGAGATTCATTGCCTACGAAATATGAAAATAAAAATCTCATCTTTCTTTAGGGCAAAATAATTATAATTATTATTTATATGATATGATTCAAAGAAGCTGAAGATCATCTGATTGATTGTCTAGAATTTTTATCGCCTTGTGGTTTTGTACGCTTACCATCGTCAACAAACAACTCCATCAGCTCATTTTCCCACTAGTTTCCTTTGTTTAATTACAAAAGCTATCACTTTTTCCTTGTCGGCAATATTCTGCCAGATCCATCTTTACATTGTACTGACAATCATGTTTCACTTTGGTTATGAATTTTGATTATGGTATTGTCTAATCTAATAATATTAATAATCTTTTTTAATGTATATGTTGGTTCTTTTCTTATAATATTTTTATCCATTTAAGTACACGTATTGGTCCTTTTATACTTTCCCAATAACTTCATTCAACCAAACTTCAAATTCCATCTCAAAAATGTTATTAATAGTATATCATTCACATTCGCATCAAATCTATGTGAAACAAACCAATTGTCTAGAAAAAATCATGCAGTAGAATTTAGTGTGCTGTCGTAGTGCATAAATGTGTACCACATTCAATGTATACAATGTCTACGATTTCACATTACATTAAATACATTCTTCAATAACAAAACCAAGACGTTTGGATCCGGCTCCCCTGTAGTTATAGATGTTAAAATCTCCATCCTTCATTTTAAATGGATTTCCAGATCTTGACAACTTGTCAAACCACTTAAAAACATAATAATACCCTCCACTCTTAATCAAGTATCTACAAAATTTCTCCCATGTATAAAATATTGTATATCTACCCATCTCAATCTTTCTATCTATCGCTTCTGTTTTCTTAATTCAAGATGCCAGAACTCTCTTCCTCCCACCCACCAGCCTTCAACACAATTGAGCCCCAATATCATCAATTCATCATATGTATACCTCTTCACTTTTACTTTCCATCATATTTACCTCTCCTTAACCAAGGACACAAATTTTACATGAAGAAGATAAGCGCATCATGTTCTATTCGATACTGGTGGGAGAAGAACCCGACTCGGTATTTTTTAAAAATTAGAGGAAATCAAAGCTGTGAATGTACTCTTTTTTCTTGTGGGTTGGCTGGTTGCAAAGATCTAAAGTTGTTAGTTGCTGAATCAGACTTGTGAAGTAGATAAAGATATAATTTGCATCATACAAGGAAAAAGATTAAAAAAATAGTAGCGTAATTTGCAGAGTTGTGATACGGCGAAAAAATGAAGAATGTCAATTACTGGGAGTAGCCGGCATTTTTTTTTGGTTTGTAAGTGGCCCAATGAGTTGTCAAAATTTAGAGCATCCATTTAGAATAAAGGGTGGAGAGTTCAACAACTTTACGTGTAGGCTCATTCTAGAGGAGCGGGATCCACAAAGTTTACCTTATCAATACCCTTTACTCCCTTGTATTAGTATCACTTAACACAAACATCATAAACATATTATACTCTGATGTTTTATTTTATAATTTGGTAATTTTGGAATATAAGTCGTGCTCTCCTGTAGTTAAAACAGCCTCAAGGGCCACCGGTCTGTCTTTGTACAGTCAGATTGGATCTTTATGGAATTCTACTAGAAACATGCTAATGCATAAACTGGCATCAATTTGTGTGCTACATAGATGACAGAATCTAACCCTAAGTGCTCATTGATATTGTGGTCAGTATACTTGAACAGGTTGGAGCCAGAGATAAGGACTAAAGATGGTAAGTTCATCATACAGAGAATCTTTCCTAGAAAAATTGAGGGAACTAGCGGGCAGTTGCTATTTATTGCATATGGATGTAGGTAAGTCTAAGGATCTTCATGCATGAATAAAAAAGATAGAGCTATGCATAATCTATGAAATAGAGAGAGGGTATAATGTGTCTTAAGGCAGTGCAATGGGAGGGCACGCCTAGAAGTCTAGAACTATTCAACATCTCAGGAATTTTGAATATGCCGGGAATTTTTTGCGACTGATGAGTAATGAGGGTTAATAGTAGCTGCTTTAGGAATGCCGTTTGTCCAAGGCTTAAATATTATAATCCATGAAATTTTAAGGCCTTTTGATGCATATGCAGATGTCTCATTAGTCGTTATTGTGTCTTGCCCACTTAAATGTTTTGGTGTTGATATCTGCCGAAAAAACCCATGGGATATTCTCATTGTAATTGCTATACTTATCAAGTAAAATGATAAACTAGACAGACATCATAAAAAACTCAAAAAAGTACTTCCTCAAAGTTTCATTAAGAAATTACTTTGAAGCATAAAACACTGAAGTTAAAGCAATCAATGAAAACAAATAAGATTATATGTTTATATAATTTAACTTGATTAAAAGAACAATGACAATTTTGTAGGTCTTGTTAAATCACCGAGCATGAGTTTCGCTACCACCATATGGAAAATTGTCTTCTACTTATCTTTCTCGTTGGCTCTTTTTCTGCTCTATACCGATAACACTGGCTCTTTTTCAACTCTCTCCCGATGAAGATGATGCTGACAATAGGTTCCATTCGCTTCAAATGCCTTCAAGAGCTTAAGAAATTCCCTTGATCCCTTATCACCTTGATAGTTCCAAAGAATTGTGTGAGCCTTTACTCGAAAGTGCCCTGCCACAAAATCCTTAAAGTCCATCAGCGGTGCTTCTAGCGTGCGAATCATTCCGTCACAAGTCAAGAAGAAAACATCTTTATTGCGGGTAACACTGTGGTATGGGTTTGAATTCAAAACCAATTCTTGAATCGAAACAAGCACGTCTAGTATGGTGGATTGTTTTGGGTCCCACTTCTCCTTTTCACATCCAAACCATCTGTGAATCAGGCGTTCAAACACATTTTCCAACAGACCCAGAGAAACCTTGCCCTGTGGATGCAAGCTAGGGTTTAAGCGAAGGCCATAAGAGTGGTAGTAAAGCTTTGGGGGACAAGCCGGGTAGTTTGGGGGAAAGAATATGTCAAAGAAAAAAAGGGCTTCATAATAAGGGGTACCGGGTAGACCAATTACAGCAGCTCTCATAAGATCAACCCTTGTCTGGTAAGCTCGGACAACAATTGAACTGGGGAGGTTGGTTTCTAGTAATTCCCATTCTCGTTCAATCTTTTGGGGTAGAGGCGCTCCTAGTTGACGACCATGCTTCCTGTGTTGGTTGTATTGTCTGAAGTGATGATCGAAGGGGGGATTGTTTAGTATCTCAAAGTTGTTGAGTAGATTGAATCTCCTTTCAACTTCATCTATAATCTCTTCAATCTCCCCGTATTGCTTTTTTCCTCCAAACCCACTAGTATCCATGTCCATCTGTTCGGATTGGTAGTATTGTCTTAATGCTAGTGAATCAATCTATGGAAAAAGTTTCTTTTATAATTGAATCAGGGTACTCTCCTAATTTTAGTTGTGATAAAATTCCAAATTTGAATGTACCTGCAGGGCAAATACAATTGTAATGCAATTGTGATACATACACAATAGTCCTGTTTAGACGCATAAAGTATCTTATTTCCAAGTTTGAGTTTGATCTTCAATTTTTTTTTTCTCTTTTAAAGAGTAGAAACTGTACACAAAAAGGTTTCAAGTTCATCACTCCTTAATATGCGCAAATTTTATTATTTATGTATATATCTATAAAATGCTCAGATTATCAAATTATTAATTATGTGATTTTGTATATATTGGTAACATGCTCAAGTGATGAAATTATTAATGAATGAAGCCTCTTGTTTTCCTCCGTTGGCCTGATAAGTGGGCCGTCCTCTTATGGATAAATGACACATCTAGATTCTAGATAGTCTGAGGTTGGATGGCTGCAGCACGTACGGCGCTAATTTCATCGTTGATGTGCGTGCGTGGTTTAGACAAAATTATTCAAGGGAAGTGTATTTATTTAAATTAAAATTTAAAAATTATAGATTTTTTTAAATCTATAAACTGTTCTAAGTTCACATAGGGACTCACAGATTTTAATGTATAGATTATTTAGTATTTCTGTAAATTATATTAAGTTTATAAATTCTCCCAAAAAAAAATAAAAAAAGTTAACCAAAAGATAAATAATATAATAAAAATAATTACAAATTTAAAGTAACATATTATGAAAAAATTGTAGAGCCAGTGAAATTGTGAAGATGCTTTAGTTTCTCTTTTACAATAGCGCTTAGGCACTCTCCATCACAATTTTCCTCTTACGATAGAAAAACATATTAAGAAAAAAAAATGAATCTTTCTTTTTTTTTCAATAAAGTGGAGAAGTTGACGTTGGAGTATTTAAAGTTTTGGGAGGAAGGAGGAGACTCTTGAGAATATCTAAAGCTTTGAGAAGAAGATAAAGGAGAGGGTTGAGATAAGCCTTAAAAAGAGATGTAAAATATTTCGGTGGAAGAGAAGATTTCGAAATAAATTTGGTATTTATTCGAGGACAATAAAATCCATCATAACTCAAGTAAAATTATTCAAAGTCATTAGAGTTTTTGAATAATTTAAGATTTAAAAGATATTTTAAAATTTTAATTGAATACCTCAAAATTTTAATAGATTTTTTAAAATTTTAACTAAATACCCATAAACTTAAAAAAAAATTAAAAATTAGAGTCTAATTTGAATATACCCCACCAAGATGAAAAAAATTATAATTAATGAGAATTGATAAATAAAAAAAAGAAAAAGAAATCTTCTGCCTAGTTCAAATTATCTGTTCTTTGTATTTTCAAAGATTTTTTTTAATTTATTTTTCAAATATAAAAAGTAGTAGATGTTGCGTTTAAGTTAATTTTTAATTCATTGAAATATTTAATTTTGTGTTTAAAAAAAAGTAAATAATTTGGAGAGAAATAGTTAATAAGTGAATTTGAAGGACAAAGGAAGATACAAGTTTCATGAAATTTAAATTCTTTAATTTAACGTAGGACTTTAAATCTCACATAATTTTAAAATGTTGCAAGAAAATTGAAAAGAACAATTTAAATTTAGAAATCACAGAAATCTTCAAATTTCAACGGCAGATTATGCAAAAATATTATATTTTATCTTATCATTTTAAATTACATTTATAGGTGCATAAAAATAGCGCATACATAGTCCATTGTGTGTGCATCCATTTTTAGTAATAAAAAAAGGGACTTATACTTTTTAAAAAAATATCAAATTTTTTTCCAAGTAAAATTCTAATTTAAAAGTAACTTGTTAGAGTGAACTATTCAATTTAAAAATATGACACAAATTTATTTGCCGATTAAAATAAATATTCGCTTATATAACAATACAAATTTTAGTTACCTAGTCGTTGTTGCCAAGGGAAAATACTTATAAAAAAAATAAAAAGATATATTTTACAAAATGTGAGAAATAAAGCAAAAAAAAATAATATCAAATGTCAATTTCATCCTGTGCTCTCTCCCCTCCCCTCCTAAAATTCCTTACATTCTATCTCCTTCCTTTCTCCACTCTCATATGGGTTTAATGCTCATTTAATAAATTTACATTAAGAGTCTTTTATAATTATTGTTAAAAGGTTGAATCGTAAGCTAATAAGATTCGATTCAAACGGACTTTTTATGTCAAATTATTATTTTAGATTGCAGAAATAAACAAAATCTCGAGGCAAATGAACATTTTATTGTCCATATTTTATCAATTTTTGAGCTTATCATTTCTCTACCTTCCTCAATTTCTTTCCTTATCTAAAAATTTTAGAAGAGAGACTATTTTATTTCAAGTGCTTCTTACAAATTGTTTATTAAGAAAAATATGTGGCAAAGATATTCAAACTTACGCCTTACAAATAAAATATTTTTTAATTATCAACTCAAGTAATTCTTTTTGGTTACCTTCCTCAAATTCCACTTTCACGTTGGATATCTTTCATTTTCAATGATATTTTATTATTCTTTCTTCACACCAATATTTTCTAAAAAAAAAAATTCTCGTAACAAGTTGTTATATCCGAATTGTAGACCAATTTCTTGATGTCTCTGAATCATTACCCCCACATGGATAAGAGGTGAACTAATTATTTAAGGTTTGTTTGATAATAAAATAAAAAAGAAAAAGAAAAACAATTAGTTTATACAAAAAGTTATAAAATAAGTTAAGTGATGTGATTTTCTTCATATTTTTTTTCGTCACCGCTCAGAGAGATTTATTTTGTTATTAAACGAAGTTGTATTAAATTTTTAAATTGTCAAATTTACCTTTATAATTCTCTTTTCAATAAAAAAATATTTGATTTAGGACTTGAACAACTTCAACCAAGACGCATACGACATTTATTTAACTTTTGATTATATGTGCATGTTATTAGTAGAATATATATATATATATATAATAAATATAAAATATTGAGGATTACAGTTGTAACATAAGTTAATATTTAGAATGGGCCCAGGGCGGTGGTCATTTGACGAAGGTTGACGTGGGCTGGGTATCTTGAAAAGTGTGCGGTCGTGGTTGCAACACATAACACAAGTACACAACTAGACAAGCCTATGCATGTTTTTAGATCGACTATGTAGATGCATCGTTTCAGGTTTTGATTGGTAAAACCTAATTTTAATTATTTCTTGGTTTTGGATATAACTTACTAAAACATATTTATCAGAATATCTCTAATAGTATATTTAAAATAATAATTATAATTAAATTTAATAATATTAACTAAAAATATTATTCTAATAGTATAATTAAATTTTAGTAATATTTTAACCAATAATTAAATCTATTCTATTTATAATCAAACTTATATTGAAAAAAAGATAATTTTTTCAAAGTTAAATCATCTCTCACTCATTTTTTTTTGAAACAAAATTTAAATTAATTTATTTGTGACCAATTAATATGATGAACCTCACAAATTTAATTATTGAAAATAGTTATATTATTAATTTTAACAATTTATAAAATAAATAATAAAAAAATATTTTAATTATTCAATTTTTATTATTCTATTAAAGATGTTCTTAGCTATTACTCCATCCGTTCCAAATTGTTGGTCCCTCTTTCTTTTTTTGAATGTCTCAAAATAAATATTCACTTTCTATAAAAGATAAATGTATACATATTTTGACCTTTCGTACTTTCACTTTTTAAATAAAAATTGTGAATAAAGAAAAAGATAAAAAAGAAAAATTAATATAAATTAAGTAAAAAATATAATAATAATATTAAATTCTTAATAAGTTAGATTTCTTAAAAAAGATCAATAATTCAAAACGGAGAGAATATTATGTACCGTAACATTCATTCCTCTTGGTGTGGATAATAATAATAATTAATATAGCTGTACGTTGCTTCCTTCGCTTCCAAGTTTTTCAAGGGTCCGGACATTGATTTTTGTTTTTTACCTACGTACACTTTGCTGACCAAACCTCCCCCCTGCCCCCCTCCCCCCCCCCCCCCCCCTCCCCCCCCTCCCAACTCTCACAATTTTACCATATTATGTTATTATTGTATTAGCTCAGAGCCTCGTACCAAAACGTCTATATTCAACTACTCTCGTATCGTATCTGCACAAAAATATTATATTATTAATTTATTAAATTAATGATTCTTATTTTATCATAATTAATTAGATAATTTTTTAGTCATTAATGTGTATAACAATAAATCAAATAAGTTGACACTTTTTTTCTCTTATTCCATTAATTTACTCTTTCTCTCTCATCTCTTATCCAATATATATATATTTTGTTAAATTTAAAGCACATTAAATTTAAATATAAAAATTAGACTTTACTAAAAGCTATTATTTGAAATATACTAATCAAAATCTATATATAAAACAAGATTTATTATGATTACAAAATTATATGTAAAACTACAATTTATGAAAAATTAATGTAGCCCACTTTTTTTTTCATTTAACTTGAATTTAAATTAATTTACTTTCAATTTGAATGGATGTCAAACTTTGTTGTGACTTAATTTTTCCGTTAGTTTAAAAATTAAAAAAAATTGTTTAATACTTTATAAACTTAAATAGTTTTAAATATATGTATTGCTTTTCTAAACAATGTTACTATGAACAGTATTTTTGAAATATATAATGTTGTACTAATTGAAAAGGCTAAAGCATGCGCATACATAAGCAAATTAATTAATTAATCCTAAATTTATTATCTGATGGTTTAATTTTCAAAAATCAATTTTAATTGAATCAAAAGTTAAAGTTAGAATTATATGAATTTTAATTCTGGAAAACATGTTTAAGCTTTTCAAACATACAGCAATTAATAACATAATTAAATAGATAACCAAACACTAGAATTAATGAGGCATCCTTGCAGTGCAAGACTAATTCTTAACAATCCACTATATGTACAAAAGTTTATAGGCTCGATTAATCTCAAATTGTATAAACTTATAAAACTTGAATTGCACAAGCTGCCTGTAAAAGTCTCCACTTTCTGCTCGTATAGTCCACCTATTCAAATCGCATGAACAGGTTCACAACGAATCACTACCATAGTATTACACCATTCTTCAACTCTATTTACGAATCACACGCACTTTGAAATATGATTTATTTTTTAAATAAAGAACGCTTTCTTTGACATGGATTAAAAACCCTAAGGTGATTTTATGTTTTGAGATTTTAATTCTAAGATGTGAAAAACTCTCTCAAAATATATGTAAAACTTTGTGTTAAAGTCCTTATCTTATAGGTTTTTTTGTATAAAAATATAGAGATCGGGCCCCTTTAGAAAAATGTTTTATTTATTGTTGATTTGAAAGTCACTAATCTTGTTTTGATAATAACAATAAAGTTAATCATGTGTAATTTAACTTAATTGATGTTTTAAGTTATAGCCACAATGAATTGATCATACGTGGACTTAACCGAAAAGTCGGAATCAAGATCATTCACCTACAAAGTATTGCACAATCAATGTCTCACACCTCACACAACTTCAATGGCATTTCTATGAAGTACAATGAGCCAAGGAAGAAAAGAAACGAAGATACAAACAAAGCCCTCGAAAACTCGTTATTGTATATTTGAGTGAGTGCTTTAGTTTCCTATGTAAAGATTCATATTTGATCATCATATAAGCTCATACTATATTCTAACATAATTAGATTGATAAAATCCAAGGTTAAATCGGACTCCTTTCAAAAACCTTCTTTTGGAGAAAAACCGTTTTTGAAATAAATTCATTTTAAATTCTAACAAATTTATTTCCGAGCTCTTTACATCTTAGAAGTCTTAGAAACTCATATTTAAGTATCCCCAAGCTTCAAAATTGATGTTTGAGCTAATTTGCAAAAATAAAAAAAATGGATTTTTTGGTCATTCTGTCAGCAGACCAGAGGGGATCATCAGTTGACTGATGGGCTTTGCTCAGTCGATTGATGGCCAGTCGACTGATGAGCCTTCCTCAGTCGACTGATGGCCCAGAAACTAGCCGTTGGATTTCAGATTTTTTACCATTTTTGGTACCAAACTTTCACCAACTCCCTCCAAACGGCCATATGCTGTCCTAGACTATATATACACCATCTAAGACTTATGTAAACACTCTTGAATCATTCCTACACTATTCTCTTCATCTACATTCAATATTCAAAGATTCAAGAACATTTCTTTTGATCAATCACAATTATTTTGAGCTACAAATCATTGATCAAACTTGATATCTCTTAGTGTGAGCTTAAATTGTAATCTTCATACAGTTTAGAGCTAATGTACATTGGTGTTAGTCACCAAATCTTTTCTTTCAAATATTAAGAGAGGTTTGTCTCTTAAGATAGCAAGAGCGAAATCTTGTGTGAGTATTGAGAGAGATTCAATACTTGTAAGAGTGTGTGAGAAGAATACACTTGTAGAGATTTAATCTTCACCCGGAAGAAGATTGGTTATAGTGGAAATTCTCGAGGTACTAACCGAGCGCGAAAATATGGGCTAACAAGCCGAACCGTGTGGACAAAAAGTCTTTGACTTCTATCGGTTAAATCTTTCTATCTCTTGAACTCTTATATTGTGTAATTTGTACCTTGTGATTGGAATTAACTTTGTTTCTTGATTGCTTGATTGATATAGACATTAAATATTTTTAAATCGATTTTAAAAATCATATTAAGTTTTAAAAACTCTATTCACCCCCCTCTAGGGTATTTTTCGACCTACATTTATAATTAAAAGCATAAGTTAAAATACTTTTCAAAATAGGAAACTACCTTTAAAAAAGAAAATTTTACGATAAAAATAATGTGTGCAGTAAATTAGTGTCGGTAGGGGTGTATAGAAAACCGACCAAATCAAAGAACTAGACAAAACCAAGTAGAATTGAGGGCAAACAGGCGGTTTTTATAACATTTGTATGGTCTGTAATTTGGAAAGTGGAAGACCAAACTCTTTCGGTTCGCGGTTTAGTCCTGAAAAAACCCGCTCTTAAACCGAACCAAATCGCCCTAGGTGCCGAATCGGATCAAGCTAGCAAAAGTTGGACTGATCCACCCCTTGAAAACTTAAAAATGGAATCAAAACTGCTGAACCGGTCTAAACATAGAACATGTATCGGTCCAAATTGAGGATTTAGTTTTCCAGGAAATTTTCATGCCATACCGGTCTAACTATGACCGTTGTACAAGTCCGAATAGGACTTTTTTCAAAACTCTTTGAAAATTTTAAAAACTTATGAAATGGATTCAAAAACACTTTGAATTTAACTTTTATTAAACCACCACCTAGGAAATTAAATTTAAATACCAATGCTCATCGTATCCATCTTGATGTAATCTTAAATGCATCACTTCGATAGTTGGCTTGCTTGTAGTTCTTCATATTTAATCTCGAACGACTCAAACAATTTACAAACAAACGTGTTTTATCGAATGAATAAAGCTAATATAAATTTAAACTTTACACTAATGATAAGGTAAATCTTTTTTTTAAATATCATTTAAATTTATTTTATTTTTTTTTTATTACAACAATGATTGTTGGTGCTAAAAACTGAAAAGGTATTTTAGACCACACAGTCAAATGATTATATCAAATAATTAGAATGGTAAGGGTGCTAAATTTGAGGGAGTCAAAGATTTATAGAGGAGGTTGGCTTCGTATGAAAATACGGGTTAGTTCTCCCTTGTGGAATAGAGCTAAGAGCTCGGTTTGCTTTATGTTGATGGTAAATAAACAACTATTACAAACTCACAAAAATATCTCTAACTCTTTTGTCCTCACAGTGTTACAATAAGAGGAAGGCTAGGCCACCCAGAGTTTAATCTATCTGACTCATGAAGCTCTGAGGTGAGTTGAGGAGCTCGGTATCTCACACTTGTGGTGGAATAGTTGATCATTCTTCTATTTCATCTTTTTGGTTATTAGGAAAACTAGGTTGTTACTTAGTTGTTGGACGAAGTAAATGCTTCTTGTATATATATGACTGGAGAAAACGTGTGGCCAGAGCTCCCAGAACAGGTCTGGGGCCATGCTTCGATCAGTACTAACTCTGACTTTGCTTCTCCATAAATTTTGGTGCATTAAATGCGGTTGGTGTGGATTTAATAAAAGTGAGGGAGTTCTGTGCGCTCTGTAGAGCAGGTGAAAGTTGCCTATACTTTTGCGTCAGAGTGGTTAAGCGAGAGAGAGCTCCAGAACTCGCCGAAAGAGCTTTGGAGCCCGGGCTTCACAATTTGTCATACGTAATCAACTCTCGAGCGGGTACCTAGTTCTCGAGGGGCTCTATCTTTCTTACGATGTCTCAATAAGGCTCCTCTGAGCTCCTCGCGCTGAAGTAAGCTTGATAACTGATGTGGACGGTCATGTGTCAGCTCGGAGTTGGCGGGGTAAATTGAATTAATAATTTGCGTCATCAATTGCCTCCTATCCTTGACATTTAACTTAGAGGAACTGATTGGCGAGAATACAACAATCATCTGTTTTATGGCTATGGTCTTTATGGTACCGGCAATACTTGGTCGTATCCAGCTTCTTCTCAGACGTCTTCATCTTCCGAGCTTCTGGGATCTCTCCTGGATCTAATTGGGCATAGATCTCACCCAAAGGTGTTGTCAGAGGAGTAAACTGCTAGCGTGCCTTGCCTTCTCTTGGCTCGGGCTTGTCTGATTCCTTCTTACCCTCTCTCTCCTGACCAGGGGGTGGGCTATGCCCCTTTTGGCACTTGGAGGATGATAAAAGGGTTGATAAGCCTGACAGGTTTCTTCCTTGCAGGGTTTCCTCCACGCCGATCTTCTTGTTGACTTCATCTAAGAGTTCGAACATGGTCTTCAGGGCCATTATCACCAGAGTCATGAGGCAGTATGAGGAGCTTACTCCCTCCATAAAGGCTCCTACCGCCACACCTTCATTTAGATTTGTGACCATGAGGTTTTCTTGGTTAAAACGGCGAGGATATTCCTTCAGGCTTTATGTAGACCCTTACTTTATGGTGAAGAGGTAAGTAGAGGTTTTAGACTGCCTCTTTGTTCCCATAAAATGTGAAATAAACTTAGTACCGAGTTCTTGTGAGCTCGAGATTGATCCCAAGAGCAGGCTGTTGCACCACGTTCGAGCTGCCTCTTTAAGAATGGTAAAGAAGGCTTTGCATATCACGCCGTCTGGGACATTCTGGAGCCCCATCATATTTTCGTACTGTTGCCAGTGATCCACAGGGTCGGTGGTTCCATCGTAGGATTTCCAGCGCTAGAAGCTTAAATTTCTTAGGGACCAGGCAATTCTAAATGTGATCTGCAAAAAGGGACTTGAAGTCCCTTACAAGAGCTGCTACCGAGCTCCCTGCCAGATGACCCACGGTCTTCATTATTTCCTTCATTTGGACCTCCATCCTGGGCATCAATCTTTTCTCGACCTCCTTTATCGATTCTTTATGAGAAATCCTATCGAATACGGACCCTCAAGGTCTGACCTCCACCTCTCGCCCTGGTATCCGAGCTAATGGGAGGGGAGGCAGGCCTATGTTTGGACTCCTATGTCGCAAAACCCCATCCAAGGGCTTCTCGCGAATCACGTTAACTAGTGGATCTCCTGCAGGTGGGGGGCGTGTAGCCAAAATTTCTTCATACGAGGTCTCCCTGGTAGAGTTGGAGTGGTGGGATTCGAGCTCACCAGTTCTGCTGCGGCTCGCCCTAGATCCTCTACCACGGTGTCCAAGTCTTTCTCTGATTGGGACTCGTGGAGGGATTGGGTGTACATCAGCAGACGCAAAGGCTGAAAATGACCTTCTCCTCGAGCTGGCTCGGGGACTTTCTCTCTGGGCTAAAAGTCTGTCAATTCGGACTTGAAGAGCAGCTTGCCGCTCTTCTAGGGCCAATATAGGGTCTGACTGAGTTTGTCTAAAAAATATAGTAAATTTTTAGGTGCTTTTGTAGCTTTTAGGAAGGTAGGTGACTTCGAAAAATTGTCTTTCTCACAGACGGGGCCAAACTGTTAGTGCTAAAAATTAAAAGGGTATTTTAGACCTCGCAGTCAAATGATTATATCAAATAATTGAAATGATAAGGGTGATGAATTTGAGAGAGTCAAAGATTTATAAATGAGATTGGTCTCGTATGAAAATACGGGTTAGTCCTCCCTTTTGGAATAGAGTTAAGAGCTCGGTTTGCTTTGTATTGATGGTAAACAAACAACTATTACAAACTCACAAAAATCTCTCTAATTCTTTTGTCCTCACAATGTTACAATAAGAGGAAGGCTAGGCCACCCAAAGTTAAATCTCTCTGACTTAGAAGCTCTGAGGTAGGGTTGCAGAGCTTAGTATCTCATACTTGTGGAAGAATGGTTGATCGTTCTATATTTCCTCTTTCTGGTTGTTGGGAAAACTAGGTTGTTGCTTGGTTGTTGGAATAAATAAATGCTTCTTGTATATATATGACTGAAGGAGACGTGTGGCCAGAGCTCCCAGAGCAGGTCTAGGGCCATGCTTCGATCAGTACCAACTCTGACCTTACTTCTCCATGAATTTCGGTGCATTAAATATAGTATGTGTGCATTTAATGAATGGTGAGGGGAGTTTTGCGCGCTCTGCAGAGCAAGTGACAGTCGCCCATACTTTTGCGTCAGAATGGTTGGGCAAGAAGGAGCTCCAGAGCTTGCTGAAAGAGCTCTGAAGCCCAGGCTTTGCAATTTGTCATACACAATCAACTCTCGAGCGGGTACCCAGTCCTCGAGTGGCTTTATCCTTCTTACAATGTCTCAACAAGGCTCCTCCGAGATCCTCGCGCTGAAGCAGGCCTGATAGCTGATGTAGACGACCACGTGTCAGCTTGGGGTTGGCGGGATAAATTGAATTAATAATTTGCGCCATCAATGACAATTAATTTTTTTTTATGAATCATATTTGAAATTTTGTATATACCGGGGGAAGATTAAGATTGTCAAAAGATTCCAACCCAACTCTAATTAGGCGGCAAGACAATCAAGGACAAAATCATAAATTAATTTTAAAGGGGGCCTTTATATATATTTTTTTCTACATAAAACATACTAAAATTTGAAAGTCGATCATTTGGGGAAGGTATCTAAATGTGAAGGGAGTATATGAAAGTACACCAATCATAAATTAATTTTGAAGGGGGCTAGGCCAATTTTTTTATTTTTTTTCTCCAAATACATAAAACGTACACGTACTAATAAATTTGAAAGTCAATCATTTGGGGAAGGTATCTAAATATGAAGGGAGTATATGAAACTACACCAAAGTTTTGGAGCCATGACTCTACATATATGAAAGTACACTAAAATATGAGTGAGGTATATGAAAGTATACTAATGTATGCCCCCCCCCCCCCCTCTTTTACAGTTACACGTAGTTTTGTTCCTAAAGACATGTTTGACTTTTAAGAGTAAAATGCACCCCAGTCGAGTCGGGTTGAGTCAGATATTCATTAGGTAACTCGAGGTTAGATTTTCCAAACTATCACTATTTATGACTATGATAGATAACTTATGTGAGTTTAGTAAAACTCGACTTATTACCATCCCAAATATAAAAATCCTTAATTTATGACTGTTATTTTGTTGTGTCATTTTTTAAATATGTAATTTTCTTAAACTATATTGGGCTGCTGTTCAGCCACTGATTTTTTATTTTTTATTTTAATATTTTTCATGTCGCCATGCCATTCGATATAAGTACGTAATATCTAGTCAATTAGGATTTATTTAATTATTGCCTCAGCTTTCCTTGAAAAGTGTTGGCAATTTTTTTATGGTTTTTCAAGAAGCTATTACCAACTCCCATTGTATTTAGAGTTATAGGAAGTGTGGGAAATCATGCCAAATTTCAATTTTAAGTGACACAACCTAGAAAAAGTATATGTTTTTAACTTATAAAGAAATTAACATATGACATTAATTGAATTGTGTAGAATTGCTCTTTTTACATCCAAATTTCCTTGGATGCCATCAAAGACGGACCGACATGGGGACAAGAGGGGTTGTCCGACCCCTTGGACCACAGGATAAAAAAAAAATTAAACAAACACAGTCAAAAACGGAACACCCAACGCATGGAGCACAACCACATAGGCGCAACTCCTCTTCTACCCTTTCAAACCTTCGACCCTTAGTCAGACCCTCACAGCTCCTCCTCGACTCTTCCCACCCTCTCAAACCCTAACCTCTTCCCACTTTCTACCACCGTCCATTCCGTCCGCAGTTCGCCGCCCCTTTTTTCAACTACAAATCTACAAGTAAGCATGTCAAAATATATATTGTTAATATTGATATTTTTTGATGTAATGAAATTTATTGATATGAATCATATTGATTGATTGAGTTTATGCTTGATTCATAATATCTAAATTGATGGCCATGAGTATATTGAATATTGATCAACCACATACCTCTACATAGAGTGAGTTATTTCAGAAACTAATTTAGTATCAGAGTTCTAAAAAACAATGGCAGAAGAATGTTGTTTAAGCTCTTCTCTGTATGCAAACCAAACCCCTTTCATCTTCCTTATCCTCCGCTTCCAACCTTAAGAGTGTCAAAATATATATTGTTAATATTGATATTTTTTGATGTAATGAAATTTATTGATATGAATCATATTGATTGATTGAGTTTATGCTTGATTCATAATATAAATTGATTGAGTATATTGAATATTGAGAGTGAGTTATTTCAGAAACTAATTTAGTATCAGAGTTCTAAAAAACAATGGCAGAAGAATGTTGTTTAAGCTCTTCTCTGTATGCAAACCAGACCCTATCTTCCTTATCCTGGACCATTTTCTCCTCATAGTTCAGAAGCTAATTGGAATGTTTGGCTCATTAAAATAAAATATACAAAAATCTGCAAATTATGCTAAATGATGTACCTAAAATTTTAGAAAGCATTAGTGCTTTGGCCGGTTTCTTCTTGGGCCTTTTTGACTTTGCCTCCAGTTTATATGTAAAATTAGGCTTAACTCCATGTTTTTATAATCGTTAAATGTTTCCCCTTCTATACGAAGGAGTCTCAAATGACTAGTTTACAAGAACTAAACACTCCCCCCCCCCCCCCCCCCCTCCTTCTTTCAAGGAATTACTTAGAAATGGGTTTGTTGGGGTAGGGGTTTGTCCTTCTTTCAAGGAATTACTTAGAAATGGGTTTGTTGGGGTAGGGGTGTGTGTTGGAGGGGGGGGGGGACGGAGTAACTCTAATTTCGCATTAAAAACAGGGGCCGAACATGCTGGCGGATCTACATTAATAATAATATTAATATTACTGTTGGTAATTATTGCATGCTAATTAGGATCCTCCTAAATAAGTTTTACAAGAAATAATATTAACATTTTGAGTAATTATTTAAAAAACACAAAGCATAAATTTTTTTGGCCCCACAAAGCTCAAAAAAATAAATAAATTATTATTTGTAATTTTGAACCTCTTAAATTCAAAATTCTAGATCCACCGCTGGATGCCATCAAATATGCCCTTAATAATCTTGTCCCGCTGGTGGGAAACATGCGAGATATTATTTGTACATGAGTCATGTGGTTATTAGTATAGTTGAGTATTTTAAGCTACATTACAAAATAAGCTTAAACATGCTTTCAGATTAATTTTAAATTTTTTATCTTTTTAAAAATAATTTTTTTTGAGGTAACAAAAAAAAATTATAAAAAAAGAAAAGAAAAAAAAGCATATATACTCATAAAAATAAATATGAGATAAATATCATTTCACCGCATGTATGCCTTAACTTATTTCTCTACTTTTTATACAAATTAATTATTTTTCTTGTTACAAATAAAAGGGGCCTTGATAACATATTATTTCATATTTTTGAAACATCGCAAAATGAGGCGTAGTTGTAGATGTTACCACTATAAAAAAAATGGGTGATGTTATACACACCCCTCTTTTGTAGCCAGAACACCACAAATTTGAAATAAGGTTTTTTTTTATAATGGCAACCAAAATATTAACCATTCGGTGTTGTGGCTACAAATTAGGAGTTTGGTGCCCCCAACACATAACATACATGTCGGTAGCAAGTTGCCGACTTAAATGTCAACATTCAGTGGCAGTTTACCGATTTTGAGATCAAAATTCGGTAACCTTTTACCAAGATCAAATGTTAGTGAAATATTTTTAAAAATTGACTCGGCCAAAGATTGCCGAATGTCAAGTCGGTGGAAGGTTACCGAATCGAATGTCGAAATTCGGTAACAAGACACCGACTCGGTACTTAAATTTGGAGTGTCACCATACGGGGTTAGTTGCCCAAATACAAAATATCTAAGTCGGTAGCATGTTGCCGACTTCAAGGTCAACATTCGGTGGCAATTCACCGAGTTAGAAGTTAAAATTCGGTAACATTTTGCCGAGATCAAATGTCAGTGAAATATTTCTAAAAATTGACTCGGCCAAACTTTGTCGAATGTTAAGTCGGTGGAAGGTTACCGAATCGAATGTCGAAATTCGGCAACAAGACACCGACTCGGTGCTTAAATTTGAGGTGTCACCATATGGTTGCCATGATCATTATTGCGGTGTTAAGGATACATCGGTGTTTTGGCTATAAAATCGGGGTGCCTATAACAACACCCAAAAAAATCATGTTTGGCCAGAAAGGGTTTAGCTTTATGAGTTCGAGCAACATCTGCAACTAACAAAAATACAAAGGTATTGTTTATTAATAATCACAGATAAAGCAAACTTAATCATGGCATAATACTGATTACAAATCCTTCCCAATACAACTTTTAGAATTATTAATCTAAGACATGACATAATGAGGACCCAAAATTTTTTTAAAAAACAAAGAAGGGAGAAAAATACATCCATATTACGGCACTCGGAAGATCCTAAGCTTACTACCCTGCCAAATAAATGACATAATCAAAGTCAAAAATCAAAACCCAAATTAGAAATACCACCAGCTTCTTCCACCCATGGAAGGTTCAAGCGCAATTTGCCATCAGCCGACCACTGGAAGCCAACTTCTTCACCATTCAAATAACATTTCTTCGGCAGCGAACTTGAGTAGGCTAAGAAATCCCCTCCACCTTTCACTTTAATTTTGACACCATTATCACTGTACTCGAACTCCCGTATGGTTCCTCCACTGTTAAACATGTTAGTTAGCCCAATTGGTGCAAACTTATAAGCCTGCCCAAAACCCTTGACTGGAACAAAACTGAAAATCTCAAACGCGGAGGGCTGAATTGTGATCCGAATGGCATCAGAACTGGGCATAGTTAAGACTAGTTTCTCTGCCTGGTTTAGATAGACTGCATATTCATCAACTTCACCCATTGCCATTGCTTCCTTGTCCTGGTCCCATTCAATGTCACCTACATGAATTGAACCCAACATTGGTTTGTAGCATTCAGAATAGCCCTTGATCCTTTGTTCTTTGGAATCCCATCCCGCCCCTTGACAGTTGAAAGCACCGATGACACCTCCATACTGTAAAATTATGCAACCACCATTAATCAAAACTGAAAATTATGATTGAAAATACAAGTACTTACATACTCGAGGCAAATAGATAGATACCTTGTTAAAGTTCCAAATTTTGAGGACGGTCTTGCTATCAAAAAGAGGGTTTTTGAAGAGGCAGTCTCTTGTTGGGAGAGCAAAATATTGGCACTTGGGGATGGTACCATCTGGAAACACAAGTTTCTTCAGAAGATCAAAGTCGTGACCACCTAATGAGTCACTCACATAAATAGGCCCCCCACAAATAGCCCTTGACCCTGCATGGAATTTTGCACAAAGATGGTCCGATTGGAACATATCCCAATCGGGTTGGATGATCTGACCCATCCACATGCTGTTGTAAGCGCAGTGGATCATGTGGACCCCTTGTAACCAGTAAATTCCATTTGGATCCCCATTGGGATCTTGGAACCAGAAGTCATCACCTATTACCAAAAATATTTGACCCATTAAACACATTTTTTTTGTGCTTTTTGTGTGTTTAGCATTATTAGATAAAAAGAACTGTCGGCTAAGTTTTATATTTCTTACCGACTCTTCCCATAGATATCTGCTCTGTCCCAAGGAAAAAGAAGTCATTGCATTGTTCCATGCTAGAGATAAGTCCAGTGCCATTGAAGTTCTTACAAACAGATTTGGAAAGCCCTTTGTAGTAAGCCTTTGCTAGCTCAACCCTGCCGCCATGTTCATCACCCACATATTCAACTGCCTGAATTGGAAAATTAGCAGGATTATTATTTAATTATGATATATCGAAAAAAAAAAAACACAAAACGTAGAATTGATGAAAAACAGGTTACTTACATGAATAACATCCACTTTAACACCTGTAATTCCAGAATCAGATAGGTGGGAGTGCATTGATTCATAGAAATCACCAGCTTCATCAGGATGAACAAGCCCAATGCCACCTTCAACAATTTTTGTCACTGCAAGATCATCCATTGACCCATCAAGTCCAGGTGACACTTTGCAAGGAGTTATATATGAATTGAGATTCGTAGTTTTTGGCCTCACCCCACCCCAAGCACCAAAAAGCGCGTGCCAAACATAAATATCATCCAACCCCTTGAAACTCTCCCTCAAATCTTTAGTAAAAGCCTTCAACCCAAAATTTTCAGATTTATTGTAACTGCGGCTTCCACAGCTTTGGCCAGTGGCGCTTTCCTTCTTGCGACCAAACATGTTGTTCAATTCTTCCTTCAACTTGTCAACTTGCGATTCAAAATGGGACAAATCTTTGGTCCCGGATAGAATTGCCTTGTCACGTGACTTGCCAGCGTGCTCGAGCTCAATAGCCTTTGCAATCAACATCTTAGGCTTCTTTGGGTCAAATGGAGGAGGATTAGGCCCCATCATGGACCCACCTTTGTATTGTCTAAATTTCTCACCTTCATCAAACCTATGAAGCCTAGCATTCATTTGGGTCCCGCCCAAAACAAGATTTTTGGCATCCTCATTCGGGTTCTCACCATCTAAATTCATACTTTGCCATCCATCATCAACTATGATAAACCTTGGTGACAGACCTCCATTTGAGAATTCCTTAACGCCATGCCAAACACCAGCAGGTTCCACAGTTAAGTAGAAGGCATCCCAAGTGCACCAACCGAATTTGTCAACAAGGGGAGTCACCGGTTTCTCTTCTAAGAGCCTAAAAGTATTCAAATGGACCCTAACAGCACTATAAGCCTCTTTCATCAAATTGTAGGGATTGTCGCACACATGAACATAAGCAATAGCGTCAAAAGATGATTTTTGCACTTGATTAGAGCCGCTTTCGGCACAAATCATGACATGGTCATCAGTGCCCGGATGAAGGGCGGATCGAAACTGCCCTTCAATAATGGGCAAAATAAGGACATATGAACTTACTTCAGGGACGTCTAAGAGTACCCATTGGGTCTCCATCTGCAAGTCCGACCCGCAACTACCAACCCATTGGGTAGACCACCATGTCTTGAACCTAAAAACGCTGACAAAATTCCTATCAATGAACTTACCCAGAGAGTTCATCAACCTATTGGATGGTTCAGATTTAGTGAGTCCTAAGAACCCACCCTTGGACGATGTGGATTGAACACGTTGAAACAGGGGAAGTGGAGCATCAGAGGATTGGCATATGGAGGAAAATCCTTTGAAAGAGACATTATTAGGAACTTGAGAGAGCAAAGGCACATCTTTAACAGATAAATTGCCATTGGACAAATCAAACCATTTGCCCTTACTCTCGCTTTTGAGGACAAAGAGCTCAGGATTAACTGTGTCATTGGGAAGTGCCATGACTGTCGAAGAACAAAAAAAGAAAAAAAACAAAGATAATAATAAACTAATAAAAGAACATCGGTTGTGAAAATGTAAAGCCGGAAGTAGCTAGCTAGGAATTTATTATTATAGATAAAAGAGGTTGTTGATTTAGATTGTGAATCTCACAAAAAAAAAAATTGTAGCGGAATTGGGGAGTATATACAATAATATTAGACTGTTGGGGGATTGACAAGGTTGCTAGCTAGTATTATTTATACAGTACAGATTAGAGAGAGAGTGTGAAGAAAGTGAATCTAATATTGTAATTATTTAATTAAAATATATAACAGAATTGAGAAGTAAGGATGGTGTCGGTGGGTGATAGTGGGATTTGGGGACTCTAGATTTTAGTCACCTTTATTTTATATATATATATATATATATGCATGCTCTCGAGTCGATCTCTCCTTGTTTTCTTGCAGAGAAAAGATTTGACTAGTTTCTTCCATACACTACGTGGTACATATCTAGTAACACCCGGAACAAGTAAGATATAGAAACAACGATAATATATCTATATTATAAAACATCAAATTTAATTTAAAACATGTAAAAATTTAATGATTAAATATATATATATATTATAGTGTGTATTAGTTTTACACTTTTAGATGAATTTTATACACATATTAAGATGTTACATCAAAATTAAAACACTCATATGAATAATATACACACAATAAACTCTCACAAACTAATAATTTTATCTATACTAAAAATGCTATAACTTAAAATAAAAAATTCAAAATTTAATAAAAATTTAATTTTTAAAATCTACTAATCAATATCAATTAAACAAGATCCATCATGATTATAAAATTATGTCAAAAAAATCAAGAAAAATTATTGAGTAACATTTAAGAATCCATATATTGTTGGATTATTTTTACATTTTCCATTGATATTTGTTGAAATAAAATAATAATGTTTGTCTACTTAGATTTAGAGCATGTTACTCTTTTTTATTATATTATTTCACCGTACCGAATGGCACAGGTATACCTTAGTATATATATATATAATGACCGTATTCATCTATGAAGTCGTAACTTGAATTAAAAATATTTTTTATTTTAATCACATAATTTTTTATATTTTTATATTTTAAAATTTTTAAAAATATTATCTTTATTATATATGTGTGCATGCATATAATTTTCTGCAAATCAAAATTTTCTTTCATTCTCTTCACACTTTTTTTCATTTTCTTTTGCTTTTCTCTCTTTGGTGGACAAGTCTTGAAGCCTCCTTTCTAATTTCGAGTAATAGCATACAGTATTTTTCATTTTTCTGGTGAACAAAGAGGCAAAGGCCTAAGCAAACACACACTTAGGACGAAGCTAAAAATTTAAAGCGGCTAAGTTTGATATTAATATTATATTTTATAAATTGCAAAAGAAAATTTAGCTTTTTTTTTTTTTTTCTTGTCAAAGATTAGGGGAAGGCAATTAGAGTATTTTCAATAATTTTCTATATTTATATTTTATATAAATTTTCCAATAGTCTTCTGAAATTAACCATTTATTATTTTAGTTGCCGACGTCTCATCTTTTTCTTCGTGGTCTTTTTTCTCTCTCCAACCATATAATGTTAATTACATTTTAGTCGACCAATCTTTTTCTCTCTCCGCGACCAATTTATTTATTATTTTAGTTGCGACGTCTCATCAACTGCGTAATTTTCTTTACAAATGTAATTAACATTATGCAATTTTGCCACACCAACTATTAAATATAGATTGGTTTGCTCTCTAAATATGATTATATTA
Source organism: Lonicera japonica (assembly GCA_021464415.1). Classification (NCBI taxonomy): domain Eukaryota; kingdom Viridiplantae; phylum Streptophyta; class Magnoliopsida; order Dipsacales; family Caprifoliaceae; genus Lonicera; species Lonicera japonica. The sequence goes on along the minus strand of CM038464.1, from coordinate 113,938,990 downwards.
ATAAACTAAGAATGCGCACAAAAGATTTGGTTAGTGGAAGATACTTATTTGCTGGTCTGGGTGCGCGCTTTTGGAAGTACAAATAAAGAACAGCCAGACCCCCACTTCATTTGCAGTGAACAAATGCTACTCGATCATATCATTTTATCCCACTCACATATCCAATAAAAGATGAATTATGCCACTGCATTTGAAATACAAGTTTTTTTTTTCCATAACTGAATACCATTTTATTATAACAATAGAATTTGAAATAAAACTTTACGACTTTTATTTGGAAGAGGAATTTCACAACAGATCCACAGAGAATCTCTCGTAATCAAGTATCAATAAATATACGTATTTTAAGATTACTTAACTAATATATGAGTCATCGCCAAAAATAATTTGATAACCTAAAAATTAAAAAATTGACAAGAATCACAAGTTTTAAAATATGAAAAAAAAAAATCGTGGACCGCAAGTTAAAAAATTTCAAAGAAGAACCAGTCTCTAAAAAGTTCTTACAACAGGGTCAAAATTGAAAAGTGAAAATATGAACCTAACCACCAAATTGCCTTCTAACTATACTCATAATGGAAAAAAATTTGATGGGGGCAAAATTGGATGGGGTCATGGGGTTCCAATGATAAAACGATAATTTAAATTAAATGAAAAATGAAAAAGAAATTAATTATAGATAAAAAATGAAAAAGAATTAATTTTAGATAAGAGTGAACACATGTTGTTTTATCATTAAAGATTCCATAACCCCATCCAATTTTGCCCTCATCAAAAATGGACTCATATATAATACTCGTAGTAGATGGTGAGCTTGGGAATATATGCAACACCTATATGGACAACACTTCTTTTAACTTCATATAATATAATCGTAGATAAATTTAACTTGAGAATATATGCAACAAATGTACGCACAATACTTCCGGACCAACAAGACATTGATAACATAAGGTCTACTAATTGACGGGTAAAATGGGCGAGTTGGGTGGATGCAAGTTGGATATTAATGGGTTGCTTCTTAACAGATTAAATCCAACCCAACCTATTAACATAACGGGCCTAAACGGATTAAGTTATAGCGTGTTGGCGCATTAGCCTAATATATACATATATAAGTAGAAGAAGATGAGGAGAATTCTTTTAAAATACATTAGTAATCACCACCCCACTCAGAAAACACTAGCGCTTCTCTTTCTCTCACTTTAAATTTATAATACAAATCAAGAAAATACTATTCACTCATTTAACCGCTAATTTTTTTAATCCAAAGGTCATAAATCAATTTAACAATCCAATGGTCAAGAGCTAAGCATAAGGATATTTATTTAAGACCCTCTTTAAATCTTCCTCTATATAAAATTAACTACTTTATTAGTTTTATTTTTTTACATTTTTTTAACTATTTTTTTTTATAACTTTTATTTTTTGTGTTTTGGTTATTAGCAATTTTTTTTGTTAATTATTAATTTTTATAATACAAATCAAGAAAATACTATTCACTGATTTGACCGCTAACTTTTTTAATCCAAAGGTCAAAAATCAATTCAACAATCCAATGGTTAAGAGCTAAGCATAAGGATATTTATTTAACACACTCTTTAAATCTTCTTCTATGTAAAATTAACAAGTTTATTAGTTTTATTTTCTTTTTATTTTTTAGTTTTTTTTAACTATTTTTTTTTATAACTTTTATTTTTTGTGTTTTGGTTATTGGCAATTTTTTTTTTGTTAATTATTAATTAATTTAGTTATGTTCTCCTCTCTAACTTACAAAATTAATACATTTAGAATATTAATTTATTTAGCTATGTTTTGGAATATAAGTAAAATACATAAATTTAAAATTAATAAGGTAATTTACTATTTTGATACAAGTGTTAAGTATAAGGATATTTATTTAACACCCTCTTTAAAAATTCTTCTATGTAAAATTAACTATGTTATTGGTTTTATTTTCACTATTTTTTTATAACTTTTATTTTTTGTGCTTTGGTTATTGGATTTTTTTTTTGTTAATTGAGTAGATAGAATATAGAGTGAAGCTAAGAGAACCGTAACTCAGATATATTAATAATTTTGTTTCATTTTTAGACTTTTTTAAAATTATACTAAGTTTAATCTAATTAATTCCATAAGATGATATTTTTTATTTCTTTTTACCATAAGATTTAGTACATTAGTTATGTACGTCAAAAAAAATAATTTAAGATAGTTGGAAAGGAAAAAGAAAAAATTGTGGAGCTACAAAGATAGTAGTTATTAAATGGTTAGCACCGCATAAAAAGTATAGTTTTTTTGCTGGCCAATTGGCAAGATTCAAGATTCAAATAGAAAATCTTATAAAGAGAGATGGTCGAGCAAAGCCCTTTGCTGCTTACTACGATGACTCCTTATTAATGAAACCCCAAAACTAGCTATCTTATAGCAGACAACTAGTCCCGATGTCTTGTGGGAACACCTGCTACGAAGGCCTTATACCTCCATGCGGCATTGCTCCGTCGTGGAGGAAAATCTGGGAAGAGAACAAGAAGGTGGATCGGATCCATATAAACATTTCACGCTGATAATTGTTCTTCTCTTTCCTGGCGTGGAAGCCCGAACTCTTGGTTGATGGTTGTTTCTCAATTCCATCTCTATTACAGAACCGGACATGAGAGTACCTGAGATGCATTTCCCTTAGCTCCCGAAAAAGACACAAACCAGAGGTTCTTTTTCTTTCTCGGAAATGTAAATTAGAACATAACTAATTATTCTTTCAATACCATTTTTCAATTCTTTTAATGACATTTTTAAAATGTCAAACCAATATAATATATTTAATTATACTAAAGCTGTGTTTTAGTTAATTGAATCTCTCAATTTAATGGAATTTGTGTTCAACCTTAAATAACTATTTTTCTACATGTGATTTTATTGCTATTCTCGACTTCTCGTTTAATTACCAGTTGAGATAGACTTACAAAATAAAATAAAATATAGTAACTTAATAATTTATATTAATTATTTTTCACGGAATCATGTTTCCTTTTCCCCTCCCCCATGGTAAAGCATTAGGTATATCTGTGTACTATTTGTATGAAAAAGAATGTAAAATTAAAAACCTCCATTTACTTTCACCATAAATAATCAAGAAATGATTGATTATTCTAACTCTGAAACGACACTTTTCTGGTTAACATTTCAATTCTTTCAATGGCATTTTTGAAATGTTGAACCAATAAGATATAATGTACTTAATTACACTAAAGCTGTGTTTTGATTCATCGAACCTCTCAATTCAGTGATAAAAAAAAACTCTCAATTCAAATATGTATAATCCAGGTGATTTGTTTTCAACCTTAAACCACTATTTTTTTCTAAAGGTAATTTTATTGCTATTTTCGATTTTTTTTTATTAGTTCCCTTTTTGGGATTTTGTTAAATTAATCCATTTCAACCATTAGGTTTAACCACCATTAAATAAAGAGAGGTAATGAAGGATTTCTGTTGTGACTATTGTCCTACATGGATAATCTAAAGGTCCAAAAGCATCTTTCTCATTCAATCCAATGACTAAAGCTGTGTTTTAGTTCATTGAACCTCTCAATTCAAATATGTACAATCCAAGTGATTTGTTTTTAACCTTAAACCACTATTTTTTTCTACAAGTGATTTTATTATTATTTTCGATTAATTCTTTTTTTGGGGTTTTGTTAAATTAATCTGTCTCAACCATTAGGTTTAATTACCATTAAGTAGAGAGAGGTAATGAAGGATTTTTGATGTGACTATTGTCTTACATAGATAATTTAAAGGTCAAAATGCATATTTCTCATCCAATCGAATGGTTAAAACCACACCTCATTTATTTTTCTTTAAATATATTCTAAAGACTCCAGTATTTTTTTTCTCACTTCATTACATCTCTTTACTTACACCTATTACCTACTCTCAACCCTACACTCTCCCCTTCCCCCTCTTTCCCCTTGCAAATAACTTTTAAAATTATAAAATTTTAATTAATATAATAATATGGGTATTTCCTAAAAATTGTATATTTTATCTGAAACTCTTAATTTGAGATATAAAAAGAAAAAAAAATAAGACTTAATTTGTGACGAAAAAAAAGTAATACAAATATAGATTGATTGGTAGTAAAATAAGTAACATGTTTTCTATTGTGTGAAACATATCCAACACTGTTCTAATACCAGGAAAGCCACTCAACATGTATATCAAATAATAATAATAAATAAAAAAATTACTAAGAAAAACTACATCTAAACTTTGTTTATGTAAAATTAAAAATTAAAATTTACCCTTAACCCAACTAGATTTATCAAATGTCCCCCCGATATACAGCTACCAAAGGATCCTTTAAATAAAATAAAAAATCATTAAATGAAATGGTAGAAAAAGTAGGAATACTCAATAAAATTTGTAGTTGTGTACACAGGTTATTATGCTTCAATCTGAGCCGTTGATTTAGCTTATAAAGGTTCCCAAAGAAAATCCAACGGACGTGATTTCTTCTTATCTAGCCTAACCCAAGCTTTATACACGTTAATACGATTCCATAGTTTTTAAAGAAAAGAGGAGGAAAAACATAAAACATTAAAAAAAATAAAAAGAGGGGAAAAATAGAAAAAGAAAGGAGGTCGTTAGGACTTCAACGGAGGCGACCTGAGCTCTGGTGGTGGTCGTCATAGGTGTTCCGACCAAGGCGACATGATTCCGGCTGTGATTGCCAGAGATCCGACAATGATAGCTAGAGTTCCTGTGCAAGTTACCGGAGTTTTGGCAATGATGGCTGGAGAAATGTCGGTTGTCGCCGGAGTTATGCCGAAGGTGACAAGAGATTCACGGATTGTTGCCGCCTGCCGGTGAGCGATAGAAGTCTAGCGATCATAAGGGAAGCCTATAAACTATAAAGTTGGAAGAGATGTTATTGGGTTATTAACCCAATAAAAACCCAATCTAACACAATAAAAATGGATTCTCATTAAGCTAGCCCAGTAACAACCCAATCTAACACAATAAAAATGGATTCTCATTAAGCTGGCCCAGTAACAACCCAAAACGCTAATGAGTTGAGTTGAATTGGGGTTTTAACAAACAGATTAAGTTACCCATTAACAACCGCCCATTTTACCACCTCTACACTTTTTTTTTTTTTTTTTTTGAAACTGAAAGTTTATTAAACCGAGTCTGCAGAGATAACATCAGAAATAAAAGGAGGCGGGACAGCACCCCAACTCTCCGGATCAGACATAAAATGATCCACCCTTGCCAGGACATGAGCGGCTACATTTGCTGACCTATGAACGTACTTAATAATACATCGAGGAAACTCTCGAATGTATATTTTACAATCAGAAACTACTGAACCAAAATAAGAGAGATCTTCACTGTTTTCATTTATGGCATTGACCAGCACTTTAGAATCCGATTCAATGATGACCTGCTGATGCCGAAATTGCTTGAGCCAACTGAGAATCTCTCGCATGCTTAAAGCTTCTGCAACATTAGAAATCTATTTGCCCTGCAATGTGCCTCGAATAGCCGCAATAAACTTGCCATTTACATCTCGAGTGAGTCCACCAAACCCGCAGAAATTGCTTCTCGTACTTGCGTCGATATTACACTTGACCCATCCTACCGGGGGCTTTGACCAGCTATGCTGAACCAGTGACGTGGTACTCGGTTGGTGCTGATGCACTTTGTTATTAGCTGCCATCCATTGCTCATGTTCATTCATTTGAAGCCAGAGAACTGCTGCTGGAGTTAACGATTTTCCATGCCAAACTTGCTTATTTCGATTATGCCAAATGCCCCATAGAATCATTGCCGTTATCGCCATCTCTTGTTTACTAAAGATTCGACTCATGCAATGCCACCAGCTTACAAAATTATCCGCCTGATTCGCACTATCTCCTTTACCTGCTAAAACCCAAACTCGACGAGCAAATGAGCATTTAACGAAAATATGAAAGTCAGACTCCTCTGCACTTTTGCATATAGGGCATAAGTTTGGCACCTCAACTTGTCTTTTACTTAATTCAATAAGAGTGGGGAGACACCGGGACAAAGTTCGCCAGATAAAGTTTCGTATATTCGGGGCCACGGGAAGACTCCACACGAACTGCCAATTAGTAATGGCCGATGTATATATAGCATTAAATTTGCTAAGCAAAAATTGATACCCACTTTTAACTGAATATTGCCCTTTCGTGTCCCAAGCCCAATACATACTATCTGCTCCACCCGAGACCGACAACGGTATTGAGAAAATTTGGCTTCGATCACGTTCATTAAACAGCAAATTCAGCTTATCCACATCCCATGCATTGTGGCTGGGCAACATTAGCGAGTCCACTGTCTCGAGGGCCCAATCAGGATGCGGAGTTGATTCAATATACGGATTTGAATGATCATTAAGCCATGGGTTGCCCCATATACTAATAGAGTCACCCCTCCCAATTCTCATCCTAATGCCTTCTTTAATTAAACCTTGAGTAGCCAAAATAGAGCGCCATGTGTAGCTTGGATTCGACCCTATTTTTGCTGCCAGAAAATTAGAAGTCGGATAGTACCGTGCTTTATAAATCTTAGCTACTAGAGAGTCGGGTCTAGAAATAAATTTCCAGCTTTGCTTAGCAAGCATTGCAAGGTTGAATAACCGTAATTTGCGAAAACCAAGACCGCCCCGCACTTTTTTGTCACATAGCCGGTCCCATTTCTTCCACCTAATGCCCTGATTTCTTCCATTACCGCCAAGCCACCAGAATGTGTTCATAAGCCGTTCAATGTCCTCACAAATGCCTTGAGGAATTAGAAAGACTCCCATAACATAACTCGGAATTGCTTGCACCACTGATTTCAACAAGACTTCTTTCCCTGCCCTCGATAAAAAATTTTCTCTCCAACTATGCATACGTTTGAAAGCTTTTTCTTTAACAAACTCGAAAACCCTCTTCTTATCTCTGCCAATTAATGATGGCGCCCCCAAGTATTTACCATGATTCTCACATTTTTTCACAGCCAACATATTGCAAATATCATTCCCAACCGTATCACCACCTCTACACTTAATTAAGAAATAAATTCAAACTAAATTTATTGATTATAATAATGCTCATAGATCGGTAATTTCACATGCACAGTTTCATGTTTACCTTCTTATAACAAATACCTGAACTTATCCTGTACCCCATAGTCGAATATCTGCATCTCAAATAGTCACTCTCCTGTAACATGAAGTTCATTATCCCAAAGCTATAAAGCACGGACACGGGTACGGGTGTCGTACCCGGTACTAGTACGAGGTACGGGTACGACAATTTTTAAAAAACTTGGACACGGGTACGGCGAGGGACACGTTTAATAAATAAATATATTTATATAATAATATACTATTAATAAAATTAATATTAATATTAATAAATAAATTAATATTAATATTAATATTAATAAACTTGGATATCTCATCTCTTATAACTTAATATACTATTAATAAAATTAATTAAACAAAAACCCCAAAGTTTATTGCACATTATAAATTGACCCTTTAATTTTTGAATTTTCCCTCCGAGCCGTGTCGGGTACCGTACCCGATCTGTTTTTTGCCGTACCCGTACCCGGTTTAATATTATTTTAATTGGACACGCCACGTGGCGTACCCAAGCCGTGTCCCACCCGTACCCGTACCCGTACCCGAGCCGTGTCCAAACGGGTACCCAGAAAAAAATGAAGTACCCGTGCTTCATAGTCCCAAAGTCATTTACGAAATTGTAGACGTAAAAGGTTCCTGATGCATATGATAGATTCAAAAGGAGAAAGAGAGTTCTCATATTGCATATATACTATTTCACTTAATTTACAAGCAATAAAAAAAAAAAACATTATTAGTACACAAAAACTACAATGGAAGGGATTGCAATTTGGGGATATGACTGAATCTTCTACTTTCAAGGTGGCTTCTGTCGTCCTGGAGAACAAGAAAGTTCAGCGTGCCTGATTCTCTCAACCAGGTATCCACCACAGCCCCAGTCGATATGAATCTCCCAATATTGCACTTGGCAACCCTAAACGGTGCACCCATCCCAACAAGAAGGGCCTCAATGGCTCGCTTAAGCGTGCCATCACCAACTACTTTGCTGTGTTTACCCCATCCTGTTAAAATACTGCACAAACAAAAGCATGATTGTTCTTCTCCCATTAAAAATTTAATCAGAACATGATTATAACATACTTGGACTTGTAAAATAGCAAGTATTTTGACTTTTTCCGATAAGACTACTACCTTAATAGCTTTGGCAGCTCATGGCCTTCAAACACAACAGAACGTATATTGAGCAACCAGGCGTGGACCATGGCACGAGCTGCACCTGAAGACATCAAATGCAAATCTAAACAAGAATCTGTCCATGTATTTTCCCATACTTGTCTGCGTTTACCTTCCAGCACAACCAGTTGGGCTCCTCGTTTCTGAAAAGACAAAATAGAACAAATACAATAAAATGAACATTACGTTTAAGTGCCGGTCATAATAGCTGTAGTACATTGGGCAGATTGCCCAGGTGGTTTGGCACCGACGACTAAAATCACATTTTTAACCTTTTAAGTGCCATATCATCTTTATATATGCTTATCTTGAAAATAACTGCCCAATCCACCCCCACAAAAGCTCTTTCACCCACCACAACCCACACACCGATCCACAAAGAAAACCTGACAGTCTCACACCACCTACAGCCAGTATTTGGGTCATCACTGCCACTAAATCCAACCACCTCCACAACCCAACACCCATAGGCCACCTCACCAACATGAGATCACTCTCATTCTCTCTCTCAAACTGAATCTATCTGGTAGAGGGAAGGGTTTCAGACAGATACATAGTAAGATTCGAGAGGGCGCAAAAGTTGAAGTGTTTGAAGTAGATAAAAATGGAGTGAGGTGCAGGAAAGAGAAAAGAAAGCAAAAAAAAGAAAAAGAAAAAATTTGACGGACAGCCTCCGTCTCCAATAGAAATTTTTTTTGCAGAAAACAGACATCATGCAAGTCAATACATTGGCAAAAGTGATGTACAAACAGCAACTCGCATCTTCCAGAATTAGTTTTTCTCGATCAATATTTGGGCACCACACACAGAATGGAGGATAGAGAGTAGGGGGATGCAGCCACGTGAACCACACCAATAGCTCCCCCTCAACTCATCAAATGTATCGAGTAGATTGTCAAACTTACAGTCATTATTATTAGCAACCATTCAGCTCCCAAAATGAAAACAAAATCTTATTCGCAACTATGTATCCTAGATTAAAATGATATTAGTGGTCATTACCTGACCAAAGTGCCACAGCATGTCAGTTAAGGCATTGTAGAAGGCAGATGCAGTTGAAGAGTCCATCTGCTTCACCTCATCAAAAAGGGATAGTGCTTGCACCCATACATTTTCACTGTCACCCATTAGAAGCCCATGTGCCACTCCATATACTTGATTGTCGAATAAACGAAGTTCTTCCAATAACAATGAAGCTTCTTCAAATGAACTACAACGGCTGCAAACCACATATCAAACAAAAAGAATTGATATTACCATTATTTTCAACAAAAATTGCAACAAATATATTTGCTAGAAGCAAAACATTGAACTTTTGACTACAAGGCAACGTTCAACTGACTCTTTTGTCAAAGCAAATTATTCATCATGTGGATGTAAGGTATAAGATGCACAAACTATATATGATAAATTGTTTAATCTGGTCCGCCAAATGAACCATTGCAACAGTAAACAAATAAAACAAGATACGCTTGACAACACACATATAAAAAAGTTCAGAGCCTAGATGGCAAGGATTACAGAGAAAAGTATACCTGCAAGCATTCAAAATAGCGGAAAAAGTAACGACATTGGGTTTTATTTCCATCTCGTGCATCTTTTGAAAAACTCCCAAGACGCAGAGAACCTCCTGCTTGTACCTGCTATCTTTCTTTGTATGACAAGATTTTTCATCGGCTAATTGCTCAAATATCTTTATGATCCTATCTTCCTCTCTATGTTCAACCTTTTTTTCAGCAGCATCCTTAATTGCCAACAATGGTGAGGTTCCAATCTGTGTCTCAACATCACCAGCAAACTCAGAACCTACTGACTGACCAAAGGCATTAATTATAGAATTGTAGGTGACAACATTTGGTTGAATCCCCTTCTTCGTCATCTCATCGAGCAATAATGCAGAAGATTCCACCAGCCCCTTTTTACACAATGCATCAATAAGTTTACTATAAAATACAACATCAGCCTTCAATCCTTCCTGCTTAAACTCCCTATACACCTCCATCGCCTCTCCATACATACCACCTTTTGAGTACACGCTAATCAAGGTGGAGTAAGTCAATAAATTCGGGGAAAGATTGTCCGCTTTCATCTTCTCGAATAGTTCTTTAACCTTATCATACATCCCTTGTTTCCCAAAACCATCCAAAAGCGCATTGTAAGTAACAACATCCTTCTTAATCCCAATACTCTCCATCTCCTTGCCAACATTCAAGGCCTCCTCAAACCTGCCAAGACTAGCATAAATAGCAAGTAAAGTATTATAAGAGACCCTATCCAAATTGATACCTGCATATTTCATCTCATTGAACAAGCTTAGGGCTCTGTCTAATCTCCCAGCCTTGGCACACCCACGAATCATGGTACTATAAGTCACCTCATTAGGCAAGATATTCTTAGCGGGCATATCCGACATTATTTCGAAAGCCACTTCCATCTGCCCACCACCGCAAGCAGCATCCAAAAGCGTATTGTAGGTATATATATCTTGATCAATCCCTCTATAAACCATCTCACTGAACAAATTCCGCGCCGTATCCCACAATCCTGCGCCGCTACATACAGCAAGCAGTGAATTGTATGTAATTCGGTCCGGCTGCACCCCATTTCTCAACATCTCATCAAAAATCTCAGAAGCCCGTTTGAAGTCAGCTCCCCCTTTCCCACAGGCATCAATTAAAGCATTGTAAGTCACCAAATTCGGTTTTAAGCCAGAATGTTTCATGGTCTCAAAGACCCCAATGGCCTCATCACAGAATCCACTCTTTGCATATGCACTAATTAAAGCCGAATAAGCATAGACAGTGTTTCCATAACCACCACTAAGAGCTGTCTCGAAAACTTTCTTGGCTAAATCAACTTTCCCCAATCTACCAAGAATGCTAATCATAGAACTAGCTAACTTACCTTGGTCATTGCGTCTTCGCTCCCGGCTCACCGCGAACTCGAAACACCGAATCGCCATCGACCACTCGCCCCGATTCCCGAGCTCCCGTAGTAAAAATGTGTAATCATCGGAACCGCAGAGCTTCGATTCAAAACTAAACAACACACTGTCGATACATCTATCGTCGCCTCCTCTACATTTAATTGCTTGCTGAAGAGCTTCTTCTGCGGTGGAAGTATGGCGGCTGGAGCCGGCGGTTTTAGGGCGGCCAAAGTGCATTTTAGAGACGAATCGGGTGGACCTTCTGCCGGAGAAATCTGAAGCAAGTTCGGATTTTGAAGGAGGGAGAGATGAGATAGAAGGGAAATTAGGGTTCCGGGGCAGGGGAGCAGTTGTGGTGGTGTTGGGAACACCGGGTGCTGGCCTGGTCGCATTTCGAGGTATGGAAGTGTGAGGCGGGCGGTTGAGAGAAACCTTGTGGGAGGTGGTGGTCCAGTTATGGTGGTGGTTGTGGCGGTGGTTTTGGTGGCTCTGTAAATGATGGTGGTGGTGTGGGGTTTGGTAGGGTTTTGCGGTGGTGAGGGTGCAGTGTGGTGGCGGAGTCGATGAGGCCATCCTCGTGTGAGGGGTTTGCCGGAGAGAGAGAGAGAGAGAGAGAGAGAGAGAGGGGGGGGGGGGTTTAGAGAGAGACAGTAGAGACTTTGGGGGAGATGAAGTAGATAAGGGAGGCAGGCACTCGCTTCTTTCTCTTTCTCATCAGCACTTGATTTTCAGATAGACATTATTATTATTATAATTATTATATTATTATTAATAATTAACATTGTAAACAACTCCACCCGGCCAGTCGCCGTCTACTTACTACTCTTCAGTCGTGGTCTACGACTAAATTTAGTATTTTTCATTTTTTTACCTTAATTAAAGTGGCGGAGTATTTGGATTGTATTTACGTGTGTAATAATTGCAGCGGATCTCATAAACTACAAAGTCTTTGTGGTTACTGTACATTCTTGACTCCCGCGGTTGGTTGGTTGGTTGGGCTGGTGACAATGACATCCAATACGTCATGGTATTTTTTTTTTATCACTTGTGGAAAACAAAATAACTTAGGGTGTGTTTGATTGGGAGTATTTTCCATGGAAAATACCCATTTTTCACTTGATTTGACAACTTAAAGTGTTTGATTGGCTTTTTTTTTCAGGCAATTTAATTGCCACTTTTGGCTCACACACTTACATTTTCCTTGTAAACAAGGAAAATATTTTCTTTGGGGGGGGCTAGTTTTTATTTTCCAGGCAATTGCACGGTTTTCGAGACAACATTTTACCCATTTTCTACACTAAAAATGCTATAACTTAAACTACAAAATTTAAAATTTAATAAAAATTTTATATTTAAAATCTACTCATCAAGATCAATTAAACAAGATCCATCATGACTATAAAATTATGTAAAAAAAAATACCCATAATTTTTTCTACATTAAAAATGCCACAATACAACCAATATTTTCCGGGTAGAAAATTAAGGCAATCAAACACATTTAATTACATTTTCCATGCAACTCAATTCTAGGCAATTCAATTACCTGGAACTTATTTTCTTTCCATGTAAATTCCATGCTTGCAATCAAACGCACCCTTAGGGTGTGTTTGATTGGGAGTATTTTCTATGGAAAATATTTATTTTTCACTTGATTTGATAACTTAAGGTATTTGATTGGCTTTTTTTTTTTAGGAAAAATATTTTCCCACTTTTGCTCACACATTTACATTTTCCTTGTAAACAAGGAAAATATTTTCTTTGGGGGGGGGGGGCTAGTTTTTATTTTCCAGGCAATTGCACGGTTTTCAAGACAATATTTTACCCATTTTTTACACTAAAAATGCTATAACTTAAATTACAAAATTTAAAATTTAATAAAAATTTTATATTTAAAATCTACTCATCAAGATCAATTAAACAAGATCCATCATGACTATAAAATTATGTAAAAAAAAATACACATAATTTTTTCAACATTAAAAATGTCACAATATAACCAATATTTTCCGGGTAGAAAATTAAGGCAATCAAACACATTTAATTACATTTTCCATGCAACTCAATTCTAGGCAATTCAATTACCTAGAACTTATTTTCTTTCCATGTAAATTACATGCTTGCAATCAAATGCACCGTTAGATTTTCCTTTGGGTACTTTTTTTTTTTTGGTGGAAATTCCTTTGGTTACTTTTGAAGAAAGTTTTTGTAAAGTCAAAAATTCGATGATGATTTATATGTTCGGTTTAGGTCCACTTTTTAGGGTTCATTTTTCTTAGCCGATCTTCGATTGCAATTATTATTTTTTTATTTATATTTTATATCGTATCTATATTTAGTTGTCATTAGTAAAAATAAGAGGGAATCAGCGAGTTTCTTGTATCTAATAAAAATATGTCATGTCATATTAAAATTTTCTATCACAATTTTTACATAAAAAATTTCTAATATGACTCAATTTCCACTTCACTTAAAAATGATTATAAAAAACTCTCATTAGAGCATATCTTTTTTTTATTTCTCTTTTTATCATAGAAATTTGTATAGATAGAAATGACTATTGCAATTGACCTTATACTGTGAGAATCAAAAGTAAGAAATAATTATTTTATATTTTTAATTAATTATGATTTAATATAAGAGGACCCTATTTATAAGGTTCTATATAATATAGGAGATAGGTAAGAATAAGGAACCCTAATATAATAAAAAAAACATAATATGTAGCTAATAATCAACTATAATATACTTTAACATCTCTCTTAAGTTGGTGTATAGATATCAAACATGCCCAACTTGCTAATCAACCTAAAAAAATATTATGTTTGAAACAACCTTTATGAGTACATCGTCCAGCTGATCGTTTAAACGTATATAAGACACTGCAATTATGTTTTCTTTAAATTTCTTTTTAATAAAGAATATATCCATTTCCACATGCTTTCTTATATCGTGTTGAACTAGATTATGAGCAATATCGCACGTTGTTTTGCTATCACAGTATAACATCATATGTTCTATTGGCAGATAACCTATATCAATCAATAGCAACTTTAATCACAATAATTCTTGGACTTCCACTGTTATTTTTTGATATTCTGCTTCAGCGCTCGAACGAGAACGACATTATATTTTTCACTTCGTTATGTGACTAGATTCCCACTAATAAAACGTAAAATATAATGATTTAGACCATATGTCGCTTATATTTTTGGTCCAATTAGCATTAGTGTATCCTTCAACATTCAAGAAATGATTATTATTTGTAAATAAAATCCATTTTCCTGAAGGTACCTGTGAGTACCCGCGTCCTCGACGCCCGGGGGTCCTCGTGGGCGGCGATTCCGTTTGTTGCTTTGAAAATCGATTTTGAAAAGAATAAGAGTCGCCAGTTTGTTTTACTAAACAAACAAAAAAGTTGTGTAAAAGAGACGTATTTATAGACTAAATATCCTCTTATACACAATGTATGCAAAACCAGTTGATTCGAAGGTTCGGAAATTAAATTACGAATCGGGAAGGTGTTAGGCACCCAATTCGCCCTTTCGGTCTCTTGAGTAGGATATGCGTGTGTTATAATTCAGCTCTTGCATGCTATTGCTATTACTTTACAGCTTTTCGTGCTTACCTTAGAAACAGGGATTTTGGGGTTGGGATGAAAACGATGTGTTTCCTAATTCGCCCATGATTTTGAAAATAAATGTGTGTGTGTGTGATTTGAAAAAATAGAGTTTGATAATAATAAATGCAATGAAACAAGTGATTTTGTAAAGTATTGGGCTTTTCGGAAACTGATTCAATGTGGAATCTTATACTCGATATGATATGAGCTGACTTGACCGATTGTATACCATAGTCTATTTGTGAGGATCAAGGGCTTACCATTGCGCCAAAAGCTATAGCTGTTAGCGAAGGCACAACTTTATTTCCTTGTACCCAACGACCATTAGAACGCCATGGCATTAGATAACCTGCACACTGGATATACCCTCCGGATTCACCACGGAGAGGAGCGCAATTGTGGATTTACCTCCAACAATCCCCCCCCCACAATGGCGCGCCCCAGGTATCGAACCCGTGACCTCCTCTGATACCAATTGTGAGGATCAAGCGCTTACCATTGCGCCAAAAGCTATAGCTGTTAGCGAAGGCACAACTTTATTTCCTTGTACCCAACGACTATTAGAGCGCCATGGCATTAGATAACCTGCACACCGGATATACCCTCCGGATTCACCACGGAGAGGAGCGCAATTGTGGATTTACCTCCAACACTATTGATTAAACCGGTATAGATGGCAGTAGTGCTCTCATAATCGAATGTTTATCACATACACACCACAATCTATGAGTTAGATTGGATATATAGCGATTATCGATTCCTTCGTATAATGATACAGCTAATCCGGGCTTTTGCAAAAGTAAGAAAGTAATAATACTATTTTGGAATTGGATTAGGGTTTATTATATGCCTTTAGTTTTGAAAAACAATTTGAAAAAAGGTTTTAAAAAGCTATCAAGTGATAGAAATTATGCAGACAAGAATATAAATTATAAAACTGATGAATAAATAAAAGAAGAGAGAGAAAATTATACCTTAGCCTCCTTGGAGGGAGAGAATAAGGATCTCTTGGTGTGTACCACGAAATCCCCTTGATTGTTGATGAAAATAATGAATGGAGGGGGGTCTATTTATAGTTGAAGAAAATACTTGGAGAGCAAGAAAAGAGATTGCAACTAGGACTCTTGGAAATTATCGCGAAACCTTCCCACCGTTGGATCATCCTGATGTTTGGATATGTGTTGGGAATAGAATTCTTCTATATTGTGTAAACATTTCAGGTCGATCAGATTTCGGGAAGGTTCCCTTTCGTTCTGATTGTTACGAAGAGTTTGTGTCCGCGTAGGAAAGGTACTTGTTGTAGACAAGGTCCCTTGTTTGCACGACAAGTAAGGTTCTAACCGTTGGATTATGCTGAATTTTGGATATGTATTGCCAATATAAGTCTTCTAGACTCTGTAAAAAATTAGAGACGATCGGAGTTCGGGAAGGACTCGGTCTCCTTGTCTTGGTACAAAGAGTTTGTTCCCGCGTAGGAAACGTACTTGCATACAACAATCTCGACAATTAAACTTACAACCGTTGGATCATTCTGATTTGTTGATATGTTTTCCCTCCAAATGTTTTATAACTTGTGTCCAAATTTGAGGTCGATCAGAATTCGGGAAGGCCACTATTTATTTTAATTTGCTACGAAGGACATTTCAACTAGAATTGCACGGTAGACAAATTGATTCTTGAGGATCCCATGTCCGACAAAGCTGAAATTTTAATAAGCTCTTCCCCACAATAAGTCCTATCCACTTACCAAACTTCAAACCATTTTAACTTCGAGAAGACCTCCATTTGACCACCCGAAATAAACTCGTGATTTTTTGAATTTCCGAAGATCCGACTGTCGGATTGAGCTGATTTTCGAGTATGCTACTCCTCATGATAATGTCTAACAACTCTCAAAGTTTTAGGATGATCCGAAATGTGTAACTCTCCTTTCACAAGTTTTCAGGAGTTTTGACGGTCTTTGATTTCGATAATTTTCGATAATTCTGTAACTCCTCATCCGGGGTCCTTTTGGCTTTCTTCTTTGACCTGTATCACATGTACATAGTTTTTGTGCATTAAAAAATGCTCGTGCATGCATGCGTGTTCATTTCTTTGAAAAAATCAAAATTCTTGCGGGTGTCGCAAAATGAAGTGTTCACAGTACCTTCAGATAACTAATAATTTCATAATAGTCCGCATATGCTTCTCTTCTGGATTATATATGAATTAACTCACTATACTCAATGCATAAGAAATGTCGGGTTTGGTATTTGTTAAGTACATCGGGCTTCCCACCACTCTCTGGTAATGTCTTTATCGACTAGCACTCAATTGGCTTCAATTTCAAACTTCAAACCTTCTTCCACAAGTGTATCTGATGGCTGGCAAGGAAACATTTTTTTTCAATTAATAAATCCAGTGCATACTTTCTCTGAGATAAGAAAATGCCATTTAATGATTTGGCACTTTAATTCCTTAGAAATACTTTAATTCGCCAACATCTTTCATCTCAAACTCCCGAGATGGATACTTCTTCAATGCTTCTCATTCACGTAGGTCTTGTTTGGTGATATGTCATCAACATGAACAATGACTAATGTAATATTCTCGTGACACTTCTTCAAGAACAATGTATGATCAGAATTAATTTGTTTGTAACCGAATATTCTCATTGATCTACGAATCTCCAAAACCAAACTCTTGAAGATTATTTCAAGCCATACAAAGACTTTTTCAACTTGCATAGTTTGTTTCTATGCTCCACAGGAACATCATACCCCGATGCGAGCTCCATGTATACCTCATCTTCCAACTCTCCATAAAAAATACATTCTTCATATCAAATTATTACAGTGGCCAATATAAATTTGTTGACTTGCTCATTGTTAATTTTTGCCACTGGTGCAAATGTCTCTAAATAATCGATCCCTTATGTCTGTGTGTAGCCTTTCATTACTAATCTTGCTCTGAATCTTTCGATAGTTACAGATGCCTTATATTTCATAGTGTACAGCCATTTGCAACAAACACATTTTTTCCCTCATGGTAATTCAACTATCATATCTTTCGTTATTCCTTAAGGATTTTATTTCCTAGTCCATGACTTATTCAATTCAAATAATTTATCATAAGGCACATAGTTACTCATGGAGTATTTAGCCTTATTAGTGAGATTAGGCTCATATGTTGGTTTTGGTAGACCTATATTAATTCGGTTAGGTGTTCCTTTCTAGGAGGATCAATATAAGATATTTGGGAAATGAAGGAGTTACTTGATATTCAAATTCAAACCTGTCCAAAAGAGAATTGGTTATTCGTATTACATGATGGCATTGTTTCAATTAACATTGTTGACGATAGAGAACTTAAGGATTATGGCGAATACGGCGGTGAACTTAGTGGACTTGATAGTTGTGAGGTTGATGACGCACGTAAAATAGTGCAATCGTATACACCCAAGTGTAGGCGGTCAAGTTGTAATATAAACTTATAGAAGTCCAAGTGTCGAACCACGGGGAGGGGGGGCGAAAGCTTTGTATGCCACGAGCTTATATAATAAAGATTGATTAAGTAAAAGTTGTATTGTGAATTGTTTTATGCAAATTTAAAGCAAACTTTAGAATTATGAGATTGTTCTTGTATTTAAATAAAGCAAAGGCTTTGGGGGATCATTTATTATTTTATAATAACCATGTTTTATGACTCCAATTCGGCTCATTTATTCACTTTAGTGTGATTTTTATTTGCTTGTCAAGAAGAGGCCTAGACGTTGGTGGTAAAAAATTTCGAGAAAATACAACCAATTCAACTCCATTAGGCCACCAAATGAGGAAAGACAAATATCACATTTAAAAGAATAAATAAGTAATTAAAAAGTTCTCAAATATAGGAACAAAGTGTATTTAAGTGTTGTAGGTGACAAGGAAAAATAAAACCTTAATTTACACTTAACCACAAAATGTGACCATATTTGAAATAAACCTCTCCAATTTTATATAAATAGCATAGCTATCCATTTACAATGGTGGTTGTTGAATAATATATGCTCACTTAATATGCTTTGTTTGTATACTAATGATCCATATAGTACTCCTCATACATGGCATGGAGAGTCTAAGTATCATTGATATATTAAACTTGTCCATAAGTTACCAAAGAATTCTATATACTTGGCATAAAGAATAAAATGAACTTTAAATGGAGGTTTCATAATCTTTATGGTGTTTAATCATCAAAGATTATGAAATATGTTCAATATTAGACAAGCATATTTATTTGACAACACTAGGCATGAAACTTTCAAGAATTGGAATTTAAACCATGTTTATTCTTATAACAACTTCACCCCTAGCCTAAGCTAGGTGATTTACCCCTCTATAAATGATGAAAACATGTTAAAGAAAAAGTAGAATCAAAAGAACACTTGTATTAATAGATATGAAAATGAGTCTATTACAAGTGTGGGAGAATACAAGAAGAATAAGAAAGTTTCTCTCTTTTTCTTTTTCTTAATTCTCCCTCAATTACAAGCAAATTAATCTCTCCAATCTAAAGGTTTAAAAGCTAAAAAAGAACTACTAAATACTTGGCTCTTGATCTCTATTTATAGAAGTACAAAGGATGGTGGAATGCAAGTGGACAAGTTACACAAAAGATCTTTTAGCAAGTGGGTCCAAGTTGGCAATTTGCACAAATAACTAAAAATATCTTCAAAGTTGCAGAACTGCCTTAGTATAATCAATATTATTAAGGGAATTTCATGTACTGTAGTGCATCTGGAACCAATGTTTACTGACAAGGTGAAGGAGTATGATCGATCTTACTCAGGAAATTTTCTGAACTAAAACAAAGCAGGTACAACACAGTTTGCAAATGGGGAAGAGTAGGATTGATCTTACTCAGGGTCTGAATCTTCATGGATTTTTGCAGTACTTTGGCAATGAAAAAATGAAGGCTGGTAAGATCAATCCTATTTTTTCACAAAATTGGCTATCTTGAAAACTCTGCTTCTTAACCTGGAATCCTTTTTTTTATCAACATGATCCTTGCTATTTCCCTTTATATCTATTTAACATCAAGAGTAGCTTGCAAAAGTACGTTAGTACACTATTTTACTATGAATTAACAAGTTGTAATTCGAGGTTGAATTTAGTGTGTTTAGCCATATAAACCTAAAATACTGTTTACGTAAGCACAATTACATAGTCATTATAATGTGCTTATCAGTTGACTGTAGGGATACTCGACTTGAATTATCTTATCTTTGTCACCACAACTAAAATCAAAAGCTTAAACTTTACTACAATCATCCCTTTGAAGTTCAATTTGACATAAATACATATATTCTTATGAAAAACAACACCCATGGTCATATATATTTTTTGAGTGTGAGGATGATAGCACTTATACCCTTTCTGGGAGAACGAGTAACCTACAAATACGCACTTTAAAGCATGATATTCTAATTTGTTTCGTTGCCTAAATAAATAAATGCAACACATCCAAATACACGTTGGGGAGAAATTTAGCAATGTAAGAGCCAATATATATTTGTTGAAGACATTAAATGGTGTTTGAAAATCAAAAACCGTTGATAGAACACATTTGATCAAATAAACTGCAAATGAAAGTTATTCGAACCCATATAAGACACGGGAGCATTGGCCCTAAGTAGTGAAGCACATACTACTTTTAACAAATGCATGTTCTTTCTTTCTACAACAACATTTTTTATATAATAAAATTTTTTTAATGTGTATATGGGCACTTGTTTGATAGATAATTCCATGATACTTGAAGTACTCCTATAATTCGCTACTTATGTATTCACTGCCATTATCACTCCGAAGCACCTTAATGGTTGCTTTATATTGTGTACTAATCTGAAATGAACTTAACATTTATTAAGCGACACCGAAAATGATGTACAATGGATTTTTACAAGTTAACAAATTTCACAACAAAAGGCAGAGATATCAACATTCCCAAAAGATTTAAGAAATAACCTTCTTAAATAGCCAAATGATGCATGACCTAAACAGTGATACCACAACCAAATCTCATCCTAAGTATCTTTTTTCCAAAGTCATGCCATTTTGTAGGCCTGGTGTAACTGATTCATACTCTTCAATGCCAAATTTAAGTAATACAATTTTTCTAGCTTAAAATCAAAACAAATTATCTTATTCCTTTGAATATCCTTAAAGATATATTGAGAATGAAAAAAAAATAATACAATTTAAAACATTACTAATCTAGGCAATAGATAATAAACTATATTTTAGTGAGGGTACTACTTACATAAAATCTAAATTCAAGTCATTTGATCTAAGGACGGACCATTTCCCAACAACGGGAACTAGATCACCATTTGCTTTACAAACAAAAAATTTAGATGAGAGGTAAGATGAGTAACTAGTATAAAATTAAATGTCATATGATTAGTGGCACAAGAATAAATTATCTATATATTATTCAAAACATATACATAATTTGAAATTTAGTATGACAAAAATACATATATTCTTCATGAAAAAACAACATACATAGTTACATATATTTTTCAAGTGTTTGGATGATACCATTTATACCCTTTTTGAGAGAATAAGTAACCCACATATACGCACTTTAACGCATAGGTTTCTAATTTGTTTCGTTGTTCTTTAGGCAAATAAACAAATGCAATGCATCCAAATACACACAGGGCAAATTTGGCACTATAGGAGCTAATAGATCTTTGTTGAAAATATCAAATGGTTTTTGAAAATCAAGAACCATTAATAGAACACGGTTGATCAAATAGACTACAGAATAAAGTGATTCACCCCAATAAGACACATGAGCGTTGACCTTAAGCAGTGAGGCATGTATTATTTCTAACAAAAGCTTGTTCTTCCTTTTTATAACACCATTTTGCTTATGTGTATATGGGCACGTTACTTAATGGATAATTCCATGATACTTGAAGTACTCCTACAATTTTATACTCATGTATTCACCACCATTATCACCCCGAAACAACTTAATGGTAGCTTTATATTGTGTATTAATCTGTTTGTACAATCTCTGAAATAAATAACTTACTTCACTTTTAGACTTCATATGACATACACATGTCATTCTATTACAATCACCAATGAAAAGTAACAAATAAACGAGTACTATTTCAAGACAGAATAAGAGAAGGGCCACGCACATTTGAATAATTTAAAGAAAAGAACTGAACTTTTATTAAGTGATGATGGAAAAGAGATACGATGGCTTTTTTCAAGTCCACAAGTTTCACAACAAAAATCAGAGTGTTCAAGGTGGATTCGGGAAAAATAAAGGCTGTAAGATGCAGTTGCAAGCCATTGTGAGGCTTTGTAATTGAAATTATAAAATCAAGGTGGATTCGGGAAAATTGTAATAATGTGTAGAAAGCTTAAAAATATAAGGAACCGAGCCAAGTTGGCTAAGAATAGGTTAAGATTGAGGTGAACTGGTCAAAAAAATGTAATTGAATAATCCCGGTAAAATTGGGCCTATTTTGGCAAAATCGAGGTAGATTTGAGATCAAAATGGTTAAAAACCCTAAGAACCGGTCTAAAATGGTCAAGAACCGATCTAAAAACTGCTGAACTGATCAAAAGATGAGGGTAGTTGAACCGGTTTAAAAATAAACCGGTAGGGTGATTATGGAAAGACGAACCGTAAGTAGACACACGCAAGGCAGTGCGTGAGGCAAATGATGAGCTTAGGTGCATAAGGAAGGTGACGCACATGGGCGAGCGATAGTGGATTTTTACATGTGAATAGGTGAGGCGGGCAGGGGTTTACACACGCGTGCATGACAAGGTGTGATAAGTCTATTGGAAATGGTTTTTACCTTTTTGGATTTTACCTTTTTGGAATCGTTTAAAGAAGATGATTAATTTGTTGTATTTATTATGGTGATTTAATGAAATCTGAGTACGACAGCTGTGATTCTTTTGGTTTTAAGGGTACTTGGTTTAGAGAGAGTGGTGAGGGTCTAAGATTTAACACGGTAGAGATTTGCGAAAGGATATGATTTATAAATGGTTTTTTTATTAGGCTCTGTTGGTTTTATAAACAATGATTTTGATTGCATTTTTTAAAGAGATAGATGACTGGTGGTAGCTAATATGGTGGTTAGGGTTTTTGTAGGGAGGATTTGGGCATCCATCTGATACCAAATTAAAAATAAAAGAAAGATATTTTGTATTTCTAACCAACTATGATTAGATACAGGAGGACCTGTATATAGGGTTATGTATAGGATGATAGATAGGGAAGAACAAGAAAAAAAACCTAATATACAACTATTAATCAACTATAACATAATCTAATAGTGAGAATAAAGGAGTATAAGAGTTTGATCGTTGTGTATGTAGAATTCGTGAGTTGGTAATCCTTCTAAAGTATGCCTCTGTCATATTTATAGTGTATAGAATTATTTAAAAGTCGTATATGGAAATGTTTGATTAAGAAACAAAAACAAATAAAAATATGAATAATGATAAGCCCTAGTCGCATTTCCTTGAAACAAGGGATTGTGAATATCCCTTCTAACAAATTTAATTTGAATTTATTTCTTTGTCTTAAACTTTAACTGCCCCTGGATGATACGGTTGATCTCGAATGAAGGTCGTCTTTTAGTGAGTTTGCTCGATTATAAAGGACAATTTGGGAGCTCAACTCCAATGTATTTCTCGACCATTTAATTTTTGACTCTGTTAATTTCATATTAGGATTATTTATTTTTTGATAAAAATAAATTTGTACTATTATCTTTTTTATTTTAAGTTTAGTATTTTATTTTAAGTTTAATATTTTTTAAATACCAGTAATTTTAAATTAATACTGCAAAAGTTCATACATGATGGAAGCATAGATTAAAGGAGAAAGAGCATGGTCTCTAACCCATTCATGAATCAACAAAAAAAATTAGAATATTCTTAAAATAATTATTTATTGATAAAGGGTTTAATTCATCATATATGATAATAACTTATTTATACTTCTAAAATCCTAAATATACCATAAATAATTATGAACACTTGAGCGGCACACCAAATCAAATCTTAAAGCCAATTACTTTAATATACATATATATATATATATGTATATAACGTAAATATCCCTAAATAATTATAAAATACAAAATAAAATATTTTAAAGTTTAAAAAATAAAATATGGAAGCCAAAATGATAATTTGTTACATATACATTGTATGGAAGACCGTTTAGATGTTAGAATCACCCGCAAAATGTCTTCCCTTATTTTTGTCACATTGTCTTCATTGTCATAATCCATGTTTCATTGAAGATTGTTTTTTTTTTTAACTCAAATGTATGTATATCGAGTAAGACACTCCATTTTTCTTCAATTCATGGTCTCATAAACAATGCCTAAATGCCACATCGTCTTCTTTTTTTAACCACTTTTATATTTTAAATTTTAATTTATATAAAAAATTATATCGCTGAAAAGTATTAATCAAGACCTACAAACACAAGATCCATATTGCTAGAGATGGTAACGGATCGCGTTTGGCCGAACCCGAACCCAACCCAACCCAGCCTGGGGCGGGTTTAATAGTAAAAAAATTGGATGATTAAATATTAAAAAATTTGATGATTTAGAATTTGGGTGCGTTTGTTCTTGCATATCTGACGTTGGGTGCCAATGTTTTGCATAATAGGTGTTTGGGTACCATTTTGGATGGAATCCGTTAGTCAACGTGGTTAAGTGTTAGCCCCATTAATTTTTCACCATTTTACCCCTAAGCAAAAACTATATGTTTTGTCTTTTTCTAGGGGTTAAATGGGTCAAAAATTGATTGAGCTCGGAAATTGCATTTCTAATTTCTTAAACAAGGCTCAATTAGCTTCTAGTTACTATCTAAAATCGAAAATTGCATGTAAATTCAGTTTAAGCATGAAAAGAATGCCCTGGATTATATTTCTGTGTTACCAAGCCATTTTGCAGGCCTCAAGTGGATGAGAAACTGAGATTGTATGCAAGATTGAAAGTTGAAAGCGAAAAAGTGCAAGAAGAAAGTCCGAAGAAAAAGTCAATACCATTTCGAGGCCCGAGGCAAGGAAAATTCCGCAAACCACCCCCCAGAGTACTAGTAAAAAGAGAAAAGAAAGTTTTCAAGCATGAATGAAGTGAATACAAATGTCCAAGAGTGATTCCAAAAGAAAAGAAGCTCAATCAAATGAATTCTAAAAGTTTCCGAGCAAAACCGAGAACTACCGTAAAAAGCCCGTTTTGACACGTTTCTTCAAGGATTATTCAACCCATGGTCCTATACAGTTGTATACACTATAAAACACCATATCTCATAATTTAGGGTACGAGATGATTTACAGAGAGGCTAAGAGCACCGTGACTTTCTAGGGAGCTTTTGCGTTGCGTCTGACAATCGAACTTGAGTGTTTTTCTTTTCAATTCCTTAAAAAAATTGTTATTTTAGTTTATTTATGATATATTGAGGCTAGAATATTGGCGTAATCCAGATTCAATTCATCGTTATATCAAGTTTCAATTTCAATTGCTGTTCTTCATCCCGGTAAACCCTTGTTTTCTATTTTCTTTTGATTTAATTACTTTTAATTGTTTGTTTGCTTTTATATTCATATGTTAGTTGTTTTAGATCATATATCTTGGAATCAACCTTAAACCCACGTTTTACGGGCTAGTTCTAGAGTTTATAGGTCTATTTTGTCGATTTTTCGTTGATTAATGCTTGATTTGCGCTTTATACTCAAGTAGTTTATCTTTTTTTCATGCTATTCATGTGTGATTAATTATTCATCATTAGAAATCTGATTTTTCAGAATTTTTTAGGTTTTTGTCAAATTTCTTCAGTTTATGTCAGTTTTGAGTTTGCTTACTATTTTAAACCGTTAAATCTTCGTTTTAAATTGAAATTGCAAAATTACAAAGCCAAAAGTTTTCAAATATGATTTTCTACGTTATTAGGTATTTTTATACTATTTTTCATGACTTTTAATCTTGTTTTCATGTTTGGTATGATTATATCTAGCTAAATCGTTAGTTAGGTGTCCGTAGTGAAAGATGCGTAATTAACCCGTGAATGTAATTCAATTTAGGTTTGAATTTTATTTTTCATTGATTATAGATCACACATTGAATGTATGAGTATTTTCTTATCTTTGTATGTGTTAAAAACATGTTTTTTTAAGTTTGCTCAAAAGTTCCATTTAATCAAGAACCGCAAAACGGACATTCATGGATTTTTGGACCAAAATCCTAGCATGGCTGATTTGAGGACGGTCTTTATCCTCTAATTAGTTGGGTTAGTTTTCTAAGTGAAATGTCTGATATGGCGCTGTTTTGGTATTTATTTATGCAAGTGCCGAAAAAGTACTAGTTTTGACTTTCGGCATTCTTTTTAAGATGGATTTTCTTTGTATCACGTTCAAGCCTATTCAAACCTTATAAGAGTGTTAAACTACTAATTTTTAAGAAGTTTAATCAACTTGGATTATTTTTTTCACGCATTAGCAATACTAGGTTCTAAATTACACTTTTTCAAAGTCAAAAAGCTTTACTGTCGAATTATATTGCTCAAAGTTGGTCTATATAGTTTTTGTCACGCATGGGCTATCATATACTTGTAATAGCAATATAATTGGATGGTTGGAGAGTCTAGGAGCTTAATCTTAGAGAAAAATCTTGTTTAAACTCAAATTTGGATTACCCGATTGGATTAGTTTCGTACTCCCTAATTACGGACACCCCTAACGTTTGTTTCTCATTGATTTAATTTCATTTAATATTTTATTTTATTTAGTTCATATGCTATTTTATTTATTTTTAGTTTAATTGCTTGTTCCTTTAGTGCATTTAGAAAGTCTTTTAGGTAGATAACTTGTGCTTGTGGATTCCCTTTACTTTTGCACCATATGATTAGATTTTCCTTTAGTTTTAGTTTAATGAATTAGTAGTTTTAATTTCCTTTCTTATTATCCAACTTTATCATCTTTTTCTTTCTTTTCTCATCTTCCTCTTGAATGAGACTTTCCTAGCTCAAAGAATTACCCTCCTCCCCGTAGATCGACCTCGAACTTACCGAGTATTTATTATTTGACCGACCACTTGCACTTAGGTGTAATAACTCGTGTTGTTTTTACCAAGTCAAAAATTAATGGAGCTAACGGTTGCCTGACTTAGCAGACCTACTTGATGGAACAATTAGAGCCTTTGAGGTGCTTACAATAATTTTATGGCTATATATTTATCACATTACAAGTGTAGCAGACCTGTGAGAAAATATTTTTCACCTCTTTGGCTATTTTCATCATGAAAAAATACAGTCGATAAATATGCTCTTATTTTACTATAAATATAGAGCATTTATGTTCATTGAAGGCTTGTTAATGACTCCAAAGTAAGGCATACACAGTCTTAAACTCATACTGAATTCTTGGTTCATATGAGTTTTTTATTATTAATCATTTGATCAACCAATCATTTACTATAAGCTTATTGATCATTTAAAGGAGATGATCTTGTATTTATTACTAGAATTGATAGGTTAATAAGATATACTCCTTTGTAATCCCCAAAGACTATCCTTTATTTATTAATAAAGGTTCTCAAAACTTTGCACATTCACCGGTTCGTGTGAGTTATTTATTGTTAATCATTTGATCAGCCAAGCATTTATTATAAGCTTGTTGATAATCTAAGGGAGGGGATCTTATATTTATTATTAAAATTGATAGGTTAGTAAAAGATACTCCTTTGTAATCCCGAAAGACTATTCTTCATTTCACTATACCAAAATACCCAGAATGTCACGGTTTTAAACCATGAATAAATGCCATTGTCACGAATAAATACTGTGACAAACAGTGCGGTGACAACCAAAAAAGTCTTAACTATAAACCGTGACAAATGCCAATTGTAATGATTGTCTAAAGGGATATGGTGCACAACAATGGATCAACTTGTTTCGGTTTCAAACCAACACAAGGTAATCATTTATCTTGGTTTCAAACTGACACAAGGTTATACACTTGTTACGGTTTTAAACCGAGACAATAAGAGCCATGCACCCTTACTTTGGGTTTTACACTCTGCATACATTGTCACAGTTTAAAATCGTGACAAATTTAAATAGAAACTAAAAAAAAGTATCAAAAATGGAATTTCCCAAAAAAGTTCAAATATATACCTACAGCATAATTACGATCGTAAACTAAATTCTTATTGAAATTACAATCAAATAGACCATGTTTTCGTTGCAATTACAATCAAATAAACCAAGTTCTAATTGCAATTATATTTACAATTTTCTAACCACTACACCATCCATCATTTCATTGATTGTTTTATTCAAATTAAATGTATATTATATGTGTGCAGGGCAATCTACCATCTTTATTTTTGAACTTAAAACATTGATTTTCAAAAGATACTAGATATTTTGTTTGGAATCAAATTTGTCAAACAAATCAAACGGTGTTTGTTTGGAGTACTAGGATATTAGGCCATACGGCACCACAACGATGTCCTACTTAGCTAAGAGCGTAAACGATTATAAAATAGAATCATGGCCTGGTTTGGTAAATAGTGAAAAGATAGATTTACCCTGGTATTATCCTTTTAGAAGCAATGTAGGTCAAAGAAAATTTTTGAAATTTTTAGTAATAAAGCTGAAATTTTCTATTTTTGCTTCTAATGGCGGCACTAGAAAAGATAAATTAAAGAGAACAGGACCTAGATTTATTATTATAAAAAAATTCTTTCGCAAAGAAATAAAGAAATAACTCGATGCAGAGATGGCTATAAGATATCCATATCTCAATGTCTCCCAAGAGTGATTTACTCACCTGTATGGGGTTTTAATTAATATTTCATCATGAAAACAAAAAAAAATAAGGCATAAAAACAAACAAGTATACCTTCGGTCCATTGGCAAGTGAGTGCACAAGGATGTTAATGGTGCCAAAATCCTTTTTCATGGATTCATTAACTTCCTGGAAGACATAAAGTAATCAACAATTTTGCTTTAATTTTTTAAAAAAATTATCTGTAAACTTGAGAAATATTTAGTTCCCCAAATAAAAAAATTTAGGTTCTATTTTATGGCCCAAGTTTACCATGGAAAATGTCGAAGAGTCTTTATTTTACAATCGTTGACAGTGTTTATTGCACTTACTTTCCGTGGAATATATAAAGAACCTTTCGGTACAAGGATAAAGATAAACTGATACCTTAACAGTCCTCTTGGAAGACCATCCGTAACGTTTATTTGATTTAACCTGCAGAATACCATATATAACAATTTCACCCATAATATATATTTTTTCTTTTCAAAAAGACAAATACATTATCAGCCGCAATATAATTGATAAGTATACGTGAAACCACATGAGAAGCTCTCTCATCTTACATCTTCAGGAACGTCCTCGGGAGTATCATAAACTATATCTAATGGATATAATTTTGTAATTCATCAATGAACCATCTGGCAACCTAAAATCGAATCCCATCATTAGTCAGTTGAGGAAAAATATATTCCATTCGAGTATAACTAAAAATAACAAATCTATTCTTACACTCGTGATTCATCAAATTTGCCACGTCGTAGACTAGTCTAAAAATTGTAAAGTGCCTAAATGGGCATATATTATTTCTTAGGAGCTAAACATATTTGCAGAGCCTGAAAATATTTATAATAACAAAAGTTTAAGATGGGTTAAGATCAATACATACAGGCACCCATGTACCAATAAGAATTTCAGCACCAGCAGCAGCTAGAGATTTTGCTATTGCATATCCATTCCGATATCATAAGTTATACAAGCAATAAATGCCCTCTTACCGGTAGATAATGCTCTTCATGTTAGTAAAGTTGTTATCATGTTCACACAGGGTGACATACATAGACACAAACCAACTATATGATATGTTATAATTTCATTTGCTGTGATACTTATGCATCACCTTTGATTTGTAAATTACTTTTAATATGGTCAAGAATCTTAATATGGTAAAATGATTCCATGTTTATATGTTTAATATCAAGTGAATACGTCGTGGTCTAGAAACTAAAGTACTCAGGATCCTGTGCGAGTTGTTCGAGTCTTACTTGATCTGCATATATAAATCTTGGTCAATATTAGAAAACATAAATTACATATTTTAGGAAAAAAATATTATAACTATCATCATCTACGTAAACTAAAAAACTGGGTATTGTATTACATAAGAAGCCGTTTTATTTTAAACACCTCTATAAGGCTAAATTTTTCTTTTATTTTTCCCACCTTCAGTTGTTTAGATTGATTTAGTGAAATTCTAACTTAGATTAGACACCGTCCCATAAAACTAAGTTGTGAACATAGTGACCCAAACTAGTAGTGGAAAAACATTGAGATGAATTTTCTTAAAGTGAATTTATGTAGTATCATAAAATCAATAACAAAGAAAGTACAATGTCCGCTACAAATCTAAATTCATAATAAATATCATAAACCGCTATGAATAGATTTACTTTATTGAGCAGCTGTTTGTGCCCTCTCCATCCATGACTGAGCATATGCTGCTGCGTTATCAGTCATACTCTGTGATGATGCAAATTATTAATTCAATTCGCCCTGTCAACCACGAGCTGACACGTGGCCATCCACGCCAGCAATCAGGTCTGCTCCAGTGGGAGGAACTCAAAGGAGCCCTGTTGGTCACTATAGGAAGGGTAAAGCCCCTCAAGGATTGGGCACCCACTCGAGATTTGATTACAGACAGCGAATTACAGAGCTCTGGCTCCAGAGCTCTTTCGACGAGCTTTGGAGCTCCTTCTCGCTTAAACCACTATGCCAGAGTGGTTGGTATGGGCGACTTCCGCCTATCATGCAAAGCGCGCAGAACTCCCCTCACCTTTATTAAATGCAAACTAACTACATTTAATAAACCAAAATTTTTGGAGAAGTATGGTCAAAGTTGGTAATGGTCGAAGCATGGCTCTAGACCTGCTCTGGGAGCTCTGGCCACACGCTTCCTCCCAGTCATATATATACAAGAAGCATTTACTTCTTTCAACAACCAAGTTCAACCAACTTAACGACAACCCAGACAAACCTAAGAATAAGGAGAATCCAACGTTCAATAGCAAGAAGCTAGACAAGAGATAAATAAAAGCTTAGAGAAATCAGTAGAGCTCATAGAATAGAGAAGTCATAACTCGTGTAGCCTGAGAACATTCTAGTTAGAGAGACTTTTGTGAGTTTGTAATACTTTTTTGTTTATTATCAATACAAAGCAAACCAAGCTCCTAACTCTATTCCACAGAGGCCTCCTCTATACGTCTTTGAATCTTTTGGTCTGTTGCATTTATTGTATCAATCATCTCTTGCAACTGTAAAAATAGCAAAAATGAATGCAAATGTACAAATGTTACTTATAGATAAAACTTTATATATTTTTTTAAGGACCAAGGGAGCATTCATAATTACTTATAAAAAGAAGCTAATCATATTTTTTACCATTATGCAGCATACATATATTGTTATAAGAACAAATGGACTCACATTTTTGGCCAACAAATTACTGAACTAACAAGTATGTAATGAGCAAAAGACAATATGCAAATAACCGTTATTTCAGTGCACTTACATCTAGTACTCTCTTGAACCTTCTAGTGGGTATATATCCTATACACATTCAACCTCAGCAATGCGGTACCTTCATAAATAGAAGCAAAAATCAGAGAGTAAATTAAAAAGTAATACAATCTGACAAGCCAATATCAGATACTTAACAATTCATGATGATTAGCCTCACCCATCTTGATCCCAATTTTGAATTATGCGACATCTCCGGTTATTTTCAAGCTGTATGGAATCGCACCCAATTATACAAATAGAATACAATTTAATAAGCCAAGTATTCCAAATCATATATACAAAATAGGAATAACTTATTAATTTAACAAAAAAAATTAATATACAAAAGAAAAGGAACTGATGCTTTTGTATAATAGTGTACGGGATAACAAGAATGAGCTATAATATGTTTCACCTCTAAAAAGAAACACCCATCTGGAAGTGGCTCACAACTACATCAAAAGCAGAAAAAGAAAAGAATTATGTCCATAAGCACCAACATGCGAAGAACATAAATATGTAAATCGACCAACATCGAATATAAAGATACATAACCAAAACGTTCAAAACATACTCAGTATCTCCACTTCACAAGCATAATTGGCTACTGATTTAGTTGTAGAATCAATGATAACTTACATAATCAATCATCAATAAAGGCCACAACAAGTAACAGTTATGTAATGTGGGACCATCAAATACACTTAAATAAGATAAGCCTGAACGAAATAGAACAGCCAGTAGATCTCCCTACCATTCCTATTCGACGATTTCCTTCCATTATCCTCATCACCTGTCATTCAAGTATAAGAAAAATGAGACTATTATAAGTCTTGCCATGAAAAGATAAAAAAACACTAAAACATATGAAAGTGTTTGAAGCATCAATTCAGATATAAAAAATTTTAATAATAAAGGTGAAACATGGACTATTGTTGTGTAATTTCAACACAATGGGAAAACTAGAAAATGAAAAACTCAAACAACAATTCATAGTGATCACAACTAAATTAATGAACAGAGCATGTAAAAAAGAGTAAATCAACTTAATTGACCCATATTGTTAGAACACAGATACTAAGCTTCTTTTTGGTGTTTGTACACTTTTTCACCTTTGGTACCAATAAATATCAACATCGAAATTATCTGCATATATTTGAAAAATAAAAACTACAGACGAATTGTATATACACAAGAGGTACAATAAACTAATCTTAAATTTTACTGAATCTTTTCCAGAAAATAAATTAAAGTACTGCCCAAAAAAAAATTAAGATAAAAGAAACAAAGCAAAATCAACAAACATAAACAAAATATCCATATTTTCTATGGGAGCTTGGAATTCACTCATTAAGATTATACAATCATATTAATAGTTCAAAATATAAACTAGATTTAGTGGTTAAAACCCTAATTTGTGGACAGATGAGATTGGGACAGAAATATGTGGACAGAAATTCACCCTTCAGAGAAACATCAGAAGAACTTGAGATTTTAAGGAGATGAGCTACAAGGTGGAGATAGGTGGAGATTGAAAAATGGCTGCTGCGAGGTGGAGATCGAAGAATGGCTGCGTCGGAAGAGGTGGAGAAGGGTGCGATGGAAGAGGGAAGAGAGCTGAGGGTTTGACTTTAGGCACAAAATTAGAAAGGGGGAAGAGAGGATGTGTGTAAAATCGGAAAATGGGGAGAATGAAAATCAAGAGAGGGATATCCGGAATTCCATCTCTCTCATATTTCGTGCCTCAATTTTACCACTTATTTCGGTTTATAACTGTTACTTCCATTCCTTTAACATAGTCACGGTCTTAAACCGTGACAATAGTACTTATTAAGTGTTATATGCTAAAAAATAGTGCCATTATTCACTTGTTCCGAGCTAAAACCAATACAACATTTTGTGATAGTCTTAAACTATGAAAAAGGCTCTGCTCAATTTAGTGACATTTTGCCCAATTTGGTATAGTGTTTATTAATAAAGGTTCTCAGAGCTTAGCTCATTCACGAAGGTAGAATTAAACCACCTCTATAGCTCTTTCTTGTCCTTTGTCTTTACTCAGACAATTGTTATCCACCATTAAACACCTTAAACATCTTTATCAACGATAATCACTAATGGATTGGTTGCTAATTATCTGCACTAGATTTTGACACCATGATATGCCATATAAGATGATAACATGTCCATAATTTGGAATTATATAATCCAATTTTACTAGGGGTGTGTAGAAAAATAAAAAATCGACTCGAACTGAGTTAGCCTGTTTTTCAAGGTTTTTAGTTCCAGTTCGGTTAAAAAATATGAAAATCGAAGGGGTTAATTCAATTGTTGGAGTTCTAGAAAAAGTGAAAGCCAAACAGAACCAGTATACCATTGTCATTCTCCCATTAGTTAAATGTATAGGTTTATTTCCTTTAAAAAATAGATAAAATAAAAAATATATAAGGTAAAAACTAAAAAAAATTAAAATCTTGATTTTTTGATGGCCATCCAACTTTTATTTTTTAAAATTTTTATTATTAAGAGATTTATTTATGAAATTTAATATAAAATCTTTAGCTTTTTTGTCAAAAATGACTTAAGCCATGGCCTATCAATATAAAATATTATTTATAAAATTAATTTTTAAGCCATAGCCCAACAACACAAAACAAGCCCAAGTTCAAGCCCAAAATTGACAAAAATTGATTAACTGAATCGACAATAACCGAATCAAACTCTGACGGTTTTAGGTGGTCAGTGGTTTAGCTCAATTGCCTATTATCATAAAACTGATAAGTTGGTTCAGTTGGTGGTTAAATCGTAAACCGAACTGTGCATACTCCTAATTTTTACACATTTGCACCATATTTCTTCTCTTTAACTTTTTTTAAAATCTTTGAAATGATATAACTTACAATCCAAATATTGAAGTTTAATGAAATTTACATATTTAAAATCTACTCATCAAGAGGTGTAATAAAATCCATTATGATTGTAAATTTTTGTAATTTTTTTTCCAAAATTTAATGAATGTTTCACGTAACAATATATTCCATTTGTTTGTATAACATTGATGTATTCAAATTTTTACGCATAAGTTTAAAAATTAACAATTAGAGCACAAAGTGAATATTTATACATATATAAAATACGTGGATAGGAGCAAAAAATAAAAAATAATCTATACTATATATAAAACATGAGAAGGAGCTTTTGGTAGGTATGTTAAACGACAAAATTACCTTTCTTGTGGCGAAAATTACAATAAAAATAATATTAATGTAGGGACTTGAATTCTCGACCTTAAGGATAAAAACCTTATTTAATTATCACTAAACAAAATAAGTTTATTGTAAAGAATACATAAATATCATATATATATATATATTTTTTTAAAAAACTCTAGTTAAGGACTAAAGCAAAATTTTTATTAAAAATCATAATGTGCTACACAACTTGGGGGTAGCCCTCCCTTCACCATTGGGACTTGAATCCTACCCTCCTTTCACTATTAGGGTTTGAACCCTGTCCACTCATATGAAATATGAATAATCATATCATCTGAGTTAAAAATCATCGGTAAATATCATATTACATAAACGTAAATCAAGTTGTAAAACTAAGTAAAGGCGCCCTCAAATAGAATGGTCAATGAGGTCATTATCTCCTAAGAAGAGGAAACTAGAAAAGCCAATCCGTGACGACCCACCTATTTTACTACATTTATTTTATTAATAATATTTCCTTCGTGTCATCTTTATTATGTTAATCCTTAGGTAAATTTTATTCTAATGAGCTCGGTTTTAGTTGACACTAATTTAATAATTTTAAACATATTAGTGGTGAGGAATACCAAATTTCACAAATTAGCCATACCTTCCTAAATTGACCATTTGACCAAGAGTTGCCTTTAATATGATTTATCAAAACCGGAGAATATAATGAAAATGACCATTTCATCCTTTAGTAGGTTTTTAGAAAGTTTTAGGGCTTGCTTAATTTTAAGATTTAGGGGCAATTAAAAAAAAGGGCTTATTAGAGAAAGATTTTCACACTAAGGCCAAGGAATAAATTTTTTTTAAATAAAGGGCCTATTTTTTATTTTATTGATAATATGACATGTGTCTTTTTTTTTTCATATAAAATGACATCCCAACCCTTAAAATAAACTAAAAAAATATCAATATGCATTAAAATATGGATTGCAATATGAACTTTGCAGTCTATATTTCACTGCAATATGAACTTTGCAGTCCATATTTCACTGCAATGTGAACTTTGCAGTCGATATTTTTAGTGCAAAGTTCATATTGCAGTCCATATTTTACTGCAATGTGAACTTTGCAGTCCATATTTTTAGTGCAAAGTTCATATTGCAGTACATATTTCACTGCAATATGAACTTTGCAGTTCATATTTTATTGCAATATGAACTTTGCAGTCCATATTTTTGTGAAAATTTCATAAAAAGGGGTAATTTAGGTAATACATAACATGTTTTTATTAATTAAATGATATTTAAATTTATTCAAATACATTCATTTAAAATATAAAACAAAATAGGCCTCTTACACTAATTACCAATTAAAAATAGGCCTTTATTCAAATTACCAATTAAAAATAGGCCCTTCATTCAAAAAAATATTATTCATTGGATTTTTGGTAAAAATCAATGTATAATAAGCCCTTCTACCTAATTTCTAGTAAGATTTATTAATTGAAATTGTAAATTTTGAATTTCAAATTGAAAAAGGAAACTATAGTTGTTGATTTCATGACTTTATTAAATTAATTAGATTAAGTCATATTTAAAATTCAAAAGTTACTTTCTATAATAACATATTCAAACTGTGATTTTGAATTTCAAATTAAAAAAGGAAGCTAATTGTTGATTTCGTTACTTTATTAAATTGTATCCGTTACATGTTCCTGAATGTTGCATATATTTGTATAAATTTATTATACAATCTATATTACAGTACACCTGTCAATTTATAAATATTTTTGATTAAAATATATTAATATACAATAATTATTGAAAAATAGTAGATTATACATGTTACAATAAAATTGTATATGTTACAATATATGAGTATTTATTAGTATGATTTTATTACATAATTCAATATATATCTTAATTAATAATTATTTTCAAAAATATTAATTAAAATAAAATAAATCTTCAAAATTATTATAATGTATTTGTTACAATAAATGAGTATATATATGTTAATAAATATTTATTTTCAATAATTTTTGATTATATTAATTAATATACAAAAATATGAAAAATTATTATAATGTATCTGTTACAAAATCGATAATTTTTTAATTGTTTTATAGTTCTAGCATGTTCATGATTATAAGTATAATGTGATTATATTATTTCATGCACAACTACATTTTTTAATTATGTATGACGCATATATATATATATATATCCAATTTTAAACAAAAAAGATACCAAACATGATTAAAACATCTACAAATTTAATTTTCTAAAAAAGAAAAATCACGTGGTTAACTTGTTTAAAATATAAAAAAAAAATTCCTAAAAAAAGGATACCAATATATAAACTTACCAAAATTAATTATCACACATTTCCTAAACAAACTTAATGTAGAAAAAAAATGTAAAATTGAAAAAACAAACAAAAAAAAAAACCTAGATCAAGCACACTTCTTCAACTCAATGTTTCAAGTCTCCCATCCATGACTTTTCTTTTAGATCCACTCCTTTGCCGTAATTATTGTTCCCCTCTCTTTCATCAGTATTGTGATCCCCCTCATCCGGTTTTTTTTTCATTATCACCATTTTCATCCTCATATGGATCTTCGTTGTGCTCTCCATCCTACTCAAACTCAACATGTGGATCACCATGTTGAATAACATCTATTTTTGGTAATGGCAGAGGTGGGGTTTCAAGGAACATTGCTTGTTTAATTGATTCCAAAATAGCATAAGAGGAGTTGCACCTCTTAAGGGAGGGCTTATTATTTTCATCAATTCCTTTATTAGGTTTTTGTTAAAGAGTTTCATGATTGTACAAGTAAATGATAGAAGGAAGTGGGTTATTCAGATTATTGATGATGATAATGGACAACCCTAACTCCATTTATTGCTGTTACGGTTATCTGTTACGTGTAATCCGAAGATTGTAATGATTCATCTTCAACCGTAAGTGACTTCGATATATCTGTTTCACAGCGGTTCAAAACAGGTACATTTCAAAACGCCTCCTTTTTAGAATTTAGGCACAATTTATTCACTCATTATGAATTTGAAATAAAAAATGATTTTTTTTTCAAAAGTTTTGGTTCCTTATATCTATTTCACGTTTTTTTTTTATGAAAATGCATTTAAACTTATTTCTATTGAGAATTTCTGGGTTTTTTTTTGTAAGAAGTTATATGACATAAATATAGATATATTGATATATCAATTTGATTATTATTTAAGAAAATAATATCAGTTTGTCCAAGTGATTACTTGAAAAATATTGATTTGAGTGCTTATCTGTTATAAATATTTGTTTGCTCTCCGTATAATTAGTATAATTTTTTTATGAGAAAGGATCTAAAGAGAACCATTTATTTGGTCCTTAAATGCGGACCAATCATTTTGAGGGAGTAAACGGATGATTTTTTTTATGAAACTTGTTGGGGATGATCTCCATGATTAGTAGATCATCTCCACCAAATTTCATCAAAAAATTCAACCGAAAAGTAGGTTAACTAAACATCTTAAATTTTAACGGCCAGAAACACACATATATATCAATTTTTTAGTAAACCCTTTTCTCGATTGATTTTTTCGATGAAATTTGGTGTAGGTGATCTATTAATCATGAAGATCATCTTCACAAAGTTTCATCAAAAAATTCATTTATTTACCTCCTCAAAATAATTGGTCCGCATTTGAGGACCAAAATATTGGTCCTCTTAAGATCCTTCCCCATTTTTTTATATGTTCGTGATAGTATGATTACTTAATTTAAGACTTATATTTTATTATTAGTAGTATTATTTTTGTCTTAAAAAATTCTATATTTAATTAAATATATTATAAATGGTAATTCTTTTTGGTCAACTTTTTACAAATAACTAAGATCAATCACATTAATTATCTTAATTAATTGGTAGAGGGTAATATTGTCATAAAGCTAAAATAGTATTTGGTAGATTATCGCTAATTAAGGTAAGGAGGACCTACCACTATTTACTAAAAGGTAGTTGTCCTCACCCCTAATAACTATTCAAAGTAGGGATATAATACTAATTGCCCCTTAGGGGGACTATTGTATTTTTAATTTTAAATAAAAAAGGAGTGTTATTAGAAATATGGAATTAATTAAATAAAAAAAATAGAGAATAATAGAAGGGAGGAGGTCGTGAACCCTCCCCCTCAATTTTCCAATCGACAGAAACGATAAAAAAAAAGGAAAGAAAAAAGAAAAAAGAAAAAAGGGGCAAAAGGAGAAAGCTTGGACCTAGGGTTTTGTTTGTACTCCAACTTGTCATTTTTTTCTAGTTGGTTGATTTTGAAAAGGTGAGTCAATTCTCACCAATAGGCGGAAACCCTCGTATGTTTATATACACTTTTACTTGCTCAATTATTCAAATTGATATAATGATTAAACCATGCGAATTTGCCAGAGTATTTATTTCTTCTCTTTTATATCCCGATGCATCTACCTACTTGTATTGATTTGTATTATAATATAATAATATACGTTATGGATGTATCCTACTATTTGATTTGTTGGTTCTTGTATTGGTGGTCCTTTGAACGAATTTTTGTAGGTGCATACTTGGATATCATCATATGCGTATAAAATGCGATTTGCTATCCCACTTACTTGGTTTGAGAGTTTTATATTTTCACTAAAAAAAATTAAGAATGTTGAATCGTATAAGTGGTAAGCCTTCTTGACGACATGTGTACTTTACCAAAATTGGTAATTGAATCTTGGAAGTAGAGAATGATTTGAGGTACAAATATCATATTATTGTCTTGATAATTTAAGACACTATAACTTTGTAGAAATCCAATTCACCGCCACAACCTTTTATTGATAGAATTTTGTATCATCGATATCTTGAAGATAAACTACTTTTGGTCTTGCGGATTGGGTTGATTGCTATACCAAATAATGGTATTTGCCTTGAGTGGTGTTTGCACAACTTAGCCGGATAATGGTAAAGCATAACTATCTATGGAGAGATACACTTTATATACGATATCCCCTTTGGGTGGGGTGCGTCTGGAGAAATGGCTAGCATATAAGAGGGGCATACGGGTATGTATGTTTGGCACATGGAAGTGCAATTGTGGTAGTAAAAGTGGACTTGGTGCACATTAATTAATTTACTTTATTTGCTTTGGAGTTTTAGTAAATACCATACTGTTCGGGCACCTTAAAAATAGCAAATATGTTTAGAAAATAATGGAACTTTGTAATAAAATGTAAAATTGAATTTCGGATAGCTTTCATTCTTTGAGTTTTTTGTTATTAGGTCATCCTGGCCTAAAAAACTGCCAATTTTAGTTTTGCAATTTCGATAATTACTGTGTTGTGGGTTAACTACTGTTTTGGACCATCAAACGTGCTTATTTTGCAATTCCATATAAAAAAAAGGACTAGTAAAATATTGTTCCGCATCTTTTTCGTGTTTTTTGTTTTTCCAAAAAATGTCATTTTGTCGGTATTTCGGGCTATTTTCTGTTACAATCACCTTTTTTTTAATTATTATTAGCTTTTTCACTAATCTTTTTATGTAGGGTGGTAGGCTCTCCTAAGTTTTTTCTTCCAAGGTTAGCCTACTACATATAACAATAATTTTTTTTGTGATAATTATTATTTATATTCATGTACAAGAAACTATTTGCCAATATCTTTTAAAGAAGGATTGTGGTTTCCCGTAAAAGATAGCGAAGCTATTTGTCTTGCCATGATTGATGTGGTAATATGTTGTGCATTTATATCTATGCATCATTGACATATTGGTAGAACTTATAATTGTACTCATACCAGTTTTTATTGACCTGAATTTCTCCATACATCTCTTGTACATTCTCTTATAAGCGTAGCCAGGGAGAATTTGCATGATAAAATAAGATAGGGATTAACACGTGGGGATAGAGCTTTGTTTGGAGAAGGAGTATAGGCGTTTCATTTTCCGCACTAGTTATTATTTAAGTAGTGGGATATAAATCTTAGTTTCTTGGTACTTTGAACTTTGAAGTTTTTGGGCATGTTGGCCAATTTTGTTACTTTATTTATTGCTAGAATTACTTTGGGTTTGTTGACCTTGTAGGTCTTAATCTTATTTTGATAATAAGAATAACTTAATCATGTGTAGTTTAACATGTTTCTTGAAATAGATTTATAATTCATTATCTTATACATTCAATAAAAGCATGGATTTTTCAAGGAAGCATGTCACATGACAAGGATCATTGAAACTTTATCCAATCAAGTCAACAAAGCATTAAACAAGACAAAGAAGATTGGCCACTAAAATACTCCATTAATTTCATACATTTCAAGAGCATCTCATATGATATCAATGTTATTCACTAATATCAAAGATATATACGAAAAGCTTCATTGATCTTCCGAAGTATCTCAAGGACTCAAACCGAAATACTTATCAAAATTCTCACCACTCCATGGGATCCATTTGAACAAGAGCTCATCACAAGCATTCATGGACCAAGATAAATAGATTTTCGCATTCAAGAGAAGTAACAAATAAACTAGCTCAAATACACTTGAGAGTTATTGTATCATTGGTGTGCATCACCAAATTACTTATATCATCAAAATGAGAGAGGTTTATCTTATAGGATAACAATAAGGTTAATTCTTGTGTTGAGTGTGGTGAGAAGAATCATACTTGTAGAGTGTGTGAGAAAAATACACTTATAGAGGTTTGATTTTCACCAGAAGGAAGTTGGTTTTTAGTGGAATTTGTTGGGGGCACTATCTGGGCGCGGACGTATGGTTTAAACAACCGAACTGCGAGAACAAAACGTCTTGGGCTACTTTGGTTCAATATTTCTAAACTTAAGCTCTCTATTTACTTGCATTTATATTTGTTGCTTGTTTTTGACATTGATTGCATTACATATTTCCTTGATATACATTGAGTTAAAGTTTTATTCTTAAATTTTTTCTTGAAACTTTTAAATTCCGCATTAAGTTTTGAAAACCCTATTCACCCCCTCTAGGGTTAAAATCCGACCAACAATTGGTATCAAAGGTTGTACTTTTATTTTGATTTCACAATCTTAGAGTTTACGATTATGTCTTTCTATTAAGAAACCGGCCTTTTCGAAGGTGCTTATATTTATAGACCGCCATTGTTTGATGAAAAAAACTATAGCTATCGGAAAAATAGAATGTATACATTTTTACAAGTTAGTAATTTTGAATAATGGAGGGTTACACTTGTTGGACCTTATAAGATTACCAAAATCGACGATAAGGGAAATGTTATTCCCAAATCGATATCTAAATATGACGAGCATGATATTAAGAAAATTCAATTCAATGCTAAAGCCTTAAACTCATTACATTGTGCATTGAGTATGGATGAATATAACAAAATCTCTAGTTGCAAAATCCCAAAAGAGATTTAAGAAAAACTTGAGGTTGCCTATAAAGGAATCTCTCAAGTCAAGGAGGATAATATCAATATACTTGTCTATGATTATGAGTTATTCAAAATGGAGCCTAATGAATCTCTTACGTCTATGTATAGCAGATTTTCTATTCTCACTAATGCTTTGGACCTTCTTGGTAATGTTTATTCTAATAAAGAGAAGATTAGAAAAATTCTTAGGATTCTTCTAAAGAAGTGGAAGCCTAAAGTAACGGCTATACAAGAAGTTAAGAATCTCAAAACTCTTAGCATTGATGAGCTCTTGGGTTATTTCAAAACCTATGAGAAAGAGTTGGAAAAAGAAAAGGAAGTGAATGCAAAATCGAAAAAGACTTTAGCCCTCAAAGCAAGCCAACATGAGGATGACAATGAGTCAATGGGAGGAGATGAAGATGTGGGACTTCTTTCTAGGAAATTTGAGAAATTTCTAACAAAGAACAAGTACTCTCAAGGAAAGATCAACAACAATCCCTCATCCTCAAAGATCGTCCATGATAGATCAACTAATCCAAAAGTTGATAATAAGGAAATAAAGTGTTTTCATTGTCATAAATCGGGACATTACAAATTAAATTGTCTGGTTAGAAGAAATGAGAAAAGAGAGAAGAAAGAAAAATGTTATAAAATATTGAAACATGCATTCAAAGGACCTTTAAGCGATTCGGAAGAAGACGAACCCGATATCGATTAAAGTGATGAAGAGATGGCATACCTTTGCCTTATGGCAAAAGATGGAGAGGCATACAAATCTTTGTTTCATAGATGAGCATACATGGTGGCTACCATTTTCTCTCCATGATCTTGATCCCTTTTTTATGTTGCCATAGGGGGAGAAAATATGTGTATGGTGATCAATGTTGGTAAGGCTTTTAAAATGCTTTATATCTTTAACATTCATACTTGTTTTCTTTTAAAAATTATATTTGAGATCTAAAATGATTTATTGATTTTAAAACTATCTCAAATATTTGCAATGCTTCATAATTGTCATTTATTTTATCTATGCATAAATTGAGGGGGAACATATTCTATTTACATTCATATGCTATTTATGCTCATTATTGAAAACACACATTAATTTATTGTCATTATAAAAAAGGGAGAGATTGTTGACCTTGTAGGTTTTAATCTTATTTTGATAATAACAATAACTTAATCAT
Organism: Lonicera japonica; assembly: GCA_021464415.1. Taxonomy (NCBI): domain Eukaryota; kingdom Viridiplantae; phylum Streptophyta; class Magnoliopsida; order Dipsacales; family Caprifoliaceae; genus Lonicera; species Lonicera japonica. The sequence continues at coordinate 113,895,681 of CM038464.1, read as the reverse complement.
GTGTAGTTTAACATGTTTCTTGAAATAGATTTGTAGTTCATTAGCTTATACATGCAAAAAAAGCATGGATTTTTTAAGAAAGCATGGATTTTTCAAGGAAGCACGTCACATGACAAGGATCATTGAAATTTTATCCGATCAAGTCAACAAAGCATTAGACAAGACAAAGAAGATTGGTCACTAAAATGCTCCATTAATCTCATACATTTCAATAGCATCTCATATGATATAAATGATATTCGCTAAGGTCAAAGATATATACGAAAAGCTTCATTGATCTTCAGAAGTATCTTAAGGACCCAAACCGAAATACTTATCAAGATTCTCACCACTCCATGGGATCCATTTGAACAATAACTCATCATAAGCATTCATGGACCAAGATAAATAGATTTGCACATTCAAGAGAAGCAACAAAGAAACTAGCTCAAGCACTTTGAAGACTCGCAAATTCGTTAATAGAGTGAGTGCTTAGACTTTTATGTAAAGTTTCTTGCTTGATTACAAACTAAGCTTAAACATGATTATATATCATTCATTGATTTCAAACATATTTCAAAATCATGTTTCAAAAGAATCTTCATTGTAAAGCTACTTTCTTACCAACTGGTTTTCTATAAAATTCATAACTAATTCATAGGGTTGATTTAATGCTCAAAACCAACTATAACATGCTTAGAATAACCTCTAGAACACTCCCCAAGCTTTTGGTTGATTTTAGGTTTGAGTGTTCATGGATGGGCAGACATGGTCCAATGGTGAGTTAACTACACTACCAAAATATAGCTGTTGGAGAGTTCGTAAATGTCGAGTTTTAACCCATAACTTCTTATAACCACTTCAAATGGCCATATTCTTTCACAAGCTATATATATGAGGTCTTATACATATTTTTATATACTTGAATGGTCATACAAACTTATTTTTCATATATTCTCATTATTCAAGCTATTACATTAATTATATTCTTCATATTTGAGCTTAATTATTGATCAATCTTGATAACTCTAGTATAAGCTTTATTTGTAATCTTCAAATACACTTGAGAGTTATTGTATCATTGGTGTGCATCACCAAATCACTTATATTATCCAATTATGAGAGGCTTATCTCATATGATAGTAAGAAAGTTAATTCTTGTGTTGAGTGCGGTGAAAAGAATCGTACTTGTAGAGTGGTGTGAAAAGAATCACACTTGTAGAGTGTTGTGAGAAAAATACACTTGTAGAGTGTGTGAGAAAAATACACTTGTAGAGTGTGTGAGAAAAATATACTTGTAGAGTTTTGATTTTCACCCGGAAGGAAATCGATTTTTAGTGGTTCTCGGGGGCACTATTTGAGAGCGAACATATGGTCTAAACAACTGAACCGCAAGAACAAAACGTCTGGGGCTACTTCGGTTCAATTTTTCTAAACTTAAGCTTTCTATTTACTTGCATTTATATTTGTTCCTTATTCTTGACATTAATTGCACTACATACTTCTGTGATATACATTGAGTTAAAGTTTTATTTTTAAAACTTTTCTTGAAACTTTTTAATTCCGTATTAAGTTTTGAAAACCCTATTCACCCCCTTCTAAGGTTAAAATTCCTTAAAGGGTTTTGTTTATTTTGATTCGATACTATTATTAAGAGTGATGAGTTATAAAGCTATTAAATATTTTGTTATCTTGGATTTTGTAATAGTTATGTCTTTTTATAGCTAAATTATTAAGGTATGCATTAATTCATTTTTCATTCTTGATTTTTGAATAATAAAATATTGCTAGGAATTTACCTCGGCTAGATATTTAATTGTTCAAATATCGGGGTGTACCTAATAAATAACTATTCCGTAGAAGCTGACCAGAAGACCTAAGTCTGGTCAGCCACTATAATTAAAAGGCGGTACAAGAAATATAAAAGGAAAATGAATCAAATTGAATTATACTAAGAGGATAATTACTGTCCCGTGAACCAAGAATCTGCCATTTATATAACTTCTAACTTGTAGCAGTTTTCCTTCTATTTATCCTTACCTTATTTTGTATTTATTTCCATATCAAACATTACGATATGCGTGTAAACTTTAATAAGATATGCGTGTAAACTTTAATCTTATTAAACACTATGATATACGTGTAAACCTTAATCCTATACAATATAAATATGAGAGGGGTAAATGATTCCCACTCACGAATCTCCTAAACACCATAGCCAAACTCTTGTACTCCATTATTTTTGAACATAATATAAGAAAAGCACAACTTTAAAGGATGGACGTAGTCTTGACCTATTATCCATTGGTGAGGAGAACTATCCTACACTATTATCCATTGGTTATGAGAAACATCATACAATAAAAAAATCATAGTCTTTTGTGTGTGAAATAATTTATTTTGCCATTTCAGATGTGTCCTATACTATAGCACATTCAATTATTACTATGTACAACTGATCTGCAAATCTAGAAATAGGGCAAAAGGTCTTGTGTAACAATTTTTTTTTTTTAAATTCAGGGAATAATATTTTTTTGAATAAGGGCTTGTTTATCAATTGTGTTTTAAAATAAGGGCTTTAACCAAAATTGTGTTTTGTGCAACCTTAACTTTGCAAAAAATTGTGTTTTGGGTAAACTTAACTTTGCAATTCAAAAAATGGATTAAGAACCAGAGATAAGTTATGAAAATGGGTTTTAATCTTAGTAACTACATGTTTTGTGGTATGGAGGAAGAGAGTAGAGATCATATGTTTTTCGATTGCTGCTATACCCAGGAATCTGGAAGGTTGTTCTCCAAAGATTGAATCAAAATTACAGGTGCACTTGCTGTCAACTACAACTAGATGAGTCGTTACAGCGGTTAAAGGTGTTTTTATGCGTGTTAGAATTAGCATGTTAGCTATGATAGTTTGTATATATTGTATTTGGCAGGATAAAAATAATAGAATCTTTTAGGGTAGTGGCAATAATGTCGAGGGCCTATTAAGAAAGATTGTAAAGTATATTATAGGTATAAGTTGGAGATGGAGGATTAAAAAGAATTTCAAAATTGGAGTATTTGTAAAGAGTGGGGTATAAATGAGAGTTTTGGTGTAATCAAGGGGTATACCCTTGTTGATTTTTGTATTTTGTTGTTTATGCTTATAAGATTTGAAATTAGCCCCCCAAAAAATCTTTGCAATTCAAAAAATTTAACGCAAATTTGTTTTGTATGAATTATTTATATTTTTTAACTAGTATATTTGTATGTGTCACTCATACAACTCTAAAACAACGCCAAATAATGAATTAGAAAACAAAGATTGCAAACTTAGTTTTGCATAACCCAAAAAAATTATCATGTGTGTTTTAATATTAAAGGGGATTGAATTTGTAACTTATTAAAATAACTCTAAAGCTAAGTCAATTAAACACATAGATGTAGTAATATGCCAAAAACATGCAATACAAATTTAGTTTTGGTCGATACCATAAAATATTACGTTTTGAAAATATGAAAATGGGGTAAAAGGTTTCGTGGGATAATATTTTTCGCAAAAAAGTTAAGGAATAATACATATATATATATTTTTTTAAAATAAGGGCCTATTTTTTTTTTTTTTGAAATAAGCGCTTGTTTATTAATTGTATTTTAAAATAAGAGTTTTGACCAATATTGTGTTTTGTGCAGACTTAACTTTGCAATATAAAAAATTTAATGCAATGCAAATTTGTTTTGTATGAAGTGTTTTTATTTTTTAACTAGTATATTTTTATGTGTCACTCATGTAATGCAAACTTAATTTTGCATAACTTAAAAAAATCATGTGTATTTTATTAATAAAAAGGGTTTAAATTTATAACTTCCTAAAATAACTTTAAAGCTAAATCAATTAAACCCTTAGGCATAGTAATCTAATAAAAAACATTAATTTTGGGGAATCGAACTTGAGACCGTGTGTCTACTCATACCGTCCCAAATTCTCCCTTACTGCTATAGCAATCCCTTAGGTTATCATTTTTGGTTCTTTTGCAATTTTTTTTTTCAAAGAAATCCTATTTTCCAATATCCCGTTCACGAATTTATTGGCTACACGCTAAAATATAAAATTTATATATAAAATTATAGTAGTAGAGTAGTAGGTACTTTTTACTATAAGTCATGGTGAGTACCTCTCTAAATTTATATATTTTTATTATATTTAGAGGAGATGATTTTTAAATATTATTATATTAACTATATATACGATGATTAATATTCATATTCTTACTAATTTATGATAAATATTGGTATAGTGTAACTTATTATGGTATGCGTGCACATTATACTAAACACTTTATATTACTTAAAAATCATAATAAGTAGTTTCAATTCTAAAAAAATTCTCAAATTGAATATTTTGTATTTTTAATATCATATAAATATAATTAAAATATTAAATTATTAGCTCAAATTTTAAAGATAGATTAATTTTAAAAAAATATTTGCCATATTTTAATATTATATAATAAAAAATACCCGCTGTTCCAATACTTTATAAAATCATTCTAAAATGTTTACACAAAAATTAAACCAACTTATTAGGAGTCCGTGACCCTACGAATTGAGCGCTGCGGCGAGCACTTTCGTTTTAAATTAATAAAACAAAATAAAATAAAAAGTAATTGAATGAGAAAATTTGAATCGAAATCAAATGAAAGAAGAAGAAGGCAATTTACAAATCGCACCGGACAACCAAACGCATTGAAATAGGACTGGAATCCCTCTCTCCTCATCCTCCTCATCTCTAATCTAGAAGGAGATTCATTCATTCAGGTCAGTCCTTTTCTTAATTTGTATATCAAGTCTATTCTAATTCTTTCCTTGGAATTAATTTCCTTTCCTTTCCAAAGTATCAACAGGTAGGTTCTAGGGTTTGATTTTGTTATATTTATATATATCCGCATCTGTCTATATACATCGATTCCTTTCCGTTTGTTCGTTCGTTCGTTTGTTCTGAATTCGATTGAAAGAGACGGAGAAGAAAATCGTAGTTGCAGTCCTCTGTTTCTTTGCTTTCCAAAAAGGTTGAAGATAAAATTATGACTAATCAACTTTATTGTAATCCATTCAATTGAGAGGTTCCAGGACTTTCCTTGGGTCTCTTACGGTGGAAAATTGAAGATTCTGAACTCATTTGTTTCTGATCCTGAAATTTCATCCCTGCAAAATAGAGTATCGCTCTTAAAAATGTCAGCAGGATGTAGCTCAATCTTAAGAAGCACTTTCTTCGATTATGGAATGGATCCATTATGAATTGGGAAAAAGGATATTTGATGTCTTCATTTTTTCCTATCCCGTAATTTGGATCCTCATGTTTTACATCCTTGGTGTGCACCTTTTAGACTAATTTTAAGTGATCATTGGATAGTGACTGTGGAAACGTTGTTCTAGTTCATTCACAGTTTTTATTTTGGGGATTATTCTAATTTTGATCCTCTTGAGTTCTGATTATTGATAGATGATTTTGTGGTTGATGCAATGCTTGTAGTTTTAGTATTACTAATTTTGTTCCTAGTTTTTGCGCATGATTTTGACTTTCAGGTTTTGTGTGGGTGACCAAATTGTTTAACACGTTGAATTGAAGCTTATAAGCTTCATGGCGAGGATCAAACCTCAAGCTCTGCTACAGCAAAGCAAAAAGAAGAAGGGGCCTAGTCGTATCAGTGTGACTACAATTACGCTGTATGGCCTGATTGTGCTTGTGATGGTGTTTTTCCTATTCACTACCTACAGACACTGGTCTCAAAGGTTCGTGAAACATCAATTGTCGCATCAACACCTGTTATTTACTGCAGAACACTGATTTACAATTTTTATTATGAGCACTAACAAGTTTCAACCACATGATAAAACAAAACATAATATTTTGTTTACAAGCTGGGGTTGGCAAACTAATCGACATGGTCCAAGCACCTTGGTATGTATGAGACATTCAAATTTTAATTTATTATAATTGTATCAGTACATGTCTATTAACCATAGGCAGGCTGAGTTAATTTAAAGTCTGATCAATTCCAATTATGTTATTTTTCGACATGCCCGTATGATTTGACCGCAGATGATAATGCCAAGGAATGTGCAAGTTAAAAATTAAAATTAAAATTAATCCATCTTTTTACCACAGAAGAAATGTTGTAGGCGCTATCTTTATTTTTCAACCGTGTGCCTTTGAATGCAATAGGTATAATTATTGTATTGGTTAATAACTTTAAATGTTAAACTGTGTATAGGTCAAGAATTCAAACAGAAGATGGATTATCAGTTATGGAGGTACAAATTGTTGGCAATTTTGGTTGCCCTTTTGTTTTCTAGATAGTTTTGGATTGGATTCTTCATAGTTATTGTACTATTTGTTTGGATTTTCAGTTATTCTTTCTACTGGTGTATTTTAGGTATTTCTTTCACACAATCAAGAGTGGTAATCCTCATGGCTATATCCTGTAATTAAACTGTTGGACTGTCAGATACATGCGCAATAAAATACATATATATAATTAAATTTCAATTATGGAAACACAAAATGAGCTATTGGATATGGGTCCGTGAATTTGCGGTGTCCAACATGGAAACCTTGGCTTCTTACTAGTGTAGTTCTACGAACTTCATATTGGGCAATACGATGTCTAATGAAGTCTGCCTTTTATTTGTATAAGGGTAGCTTCACTAGTGATGAAGTTTTGGTAACTACAGTTCTCTTTGTTCATGTATGGGATGTCAATGTATCATCTGTTATTCATGCATTTATAAATTGAAGAAGTTTTGCAACTAGTCATCATCAACTTTATATATTGTCTGTGTTCATTTTAAAGTCTTTCATGTGCTACAGGGTGGCGATGCTCTTGCTGATTCAAAGAATGCTGATGTCCCAAGATATGCTGTAAGTTTTAACATACTGCAATTAAAAGCTTTTGAATGCTAAATAAAATCATTAAGAGGCATATAGTGGTTCTCTAAGGAGCAGTCAGTTTTCATGACCAAATTGTGGACCAAAGTCCCTGAAGGCTAATCAATGCAAGGACCTTGACCCAAATTACCTAGATAAAATATGTACGTTTCAAATGGAGATCATTACCAGTGCAGTCTTGTGAATGTAGGGTGCTAGGAGGGGTATACTGGATAGGGATCAAACCTTTGGCATATTTTAACAAAATGGCTGCTCTAATCTCCTTGTGCGTGCTTTCATGCTTGATTTGTCGAGCCCTTCAACGTTGAACTAAGCAACAAGCCTTATTAAATAATAAGAACAAATTGATATACTTACCTAGACGGGGTTATTGGGTGATCTAGAAGGCCCATGGCCTAGGTTGGTGACCTCCATTGCACTTAGGAGGGGTGCTCGCGTCTGTCCAAGTGGCAGAGCCTATGTCATAATTTGTGGCAGCGGGGGCCGGCGTTCGTGCGGCCCTTGGTTAAAAATAAAAATAAAAAACAATAAGAACAAATTGGGGTAAAGTCTGAACTCAACTCTAACTCTGTCCTTGACCTGGGAAAAGAGGACGAGGAGGAGGAGACAAACAAAGAAGAGAAAGATAACAGAATGATATAAAGGACCTTGTTTTCACTTTTCACCAAAAAAATACATAAAGACCCTGTACAATAGAAATTTCTGGTCAAAAAGTGAAAATTTTTCAATTCAGGATGTTTGTTAAAATTAATAACATCCAAAATCTTTATTGTTATACTACTAACTCTAATTCTTTTATGTTCTGTTTATGAGTAAAATAGGAAAGTTCTTACTTCTATCTAAAATTAAGGAGCAGAGTAGTTTAGACTGAAGAAGTTCAACAAGAAGACAGGACCAGGGGTTTCAAGTTTGATAAAAACAAAAAATAGTGTTTCATTATGGCATACAAAGAAGATATATATATATATATATATAAATTTTAACACGAGAAAGATAGCGGAGATGACAAGCCAGAGACTGAAGAGGAGATGTTTCTCATTATTCTTTTCGCAGGTGTCCAGTGACCAGCAATGGTGGTCAAAGGGACTTAGGCCAACAACCAGACCTTAAAAGGAAATAGGGCAAAGTTTGAGTACCAAGCATTCATTTCTCTAGTTTTGCCACATGACTACAACCGTTTTTTCAGTCTTTAGAATAAAGGGGCAATTTTGATTTGCACCTGTCTCAAATGGATTAGAGCTCAAGCTAGCGAGCTACTTATCTCACAGCCAGAGATAATATGCAGATGCTTTCTCAGTAGCTTTATTACCCTTTTGCTATTTATCTTCCACTGAATTGTTTTTGGGTCTGCATTTCTTTGTTATATGTTTTTGACTATTCACTTCCCTTTGTTTGCATTTCTTTCATTGTTTTTCTTATTTTTCATTGGTTCACGTGATTTCCCTTTTCTAGTGTTTTATGTATACTAAACATGCTCGTGTATTAACAGATTTTCAATACCTCGAAAGGTTTAATAACAGTGGAACTTCACAAGGAAGGCTCTCCTGAAATTGTTGACGAGTTTATTGACGCTTGGTGAGTACTAGCTACACTCTAGTATTATTTAGTTTCAGTGAAATCCTGGAAAGCCGTTCTTGCTGCAATGTTGTTCAAACCCTCCTTTGTTTATAAGGTTATAGTGTTATACCATATTCTATATGCCTTGTACACATGCAAACTTTTTTGTAATTTTCGGGTGAGTATTTGTAAATTGTATTAAAAAATAATTAACATTTACAAAATAAAGAGTGAAATGTGCCAACTTTATGAGGAGCCCTCACCAAATGATGTCTAATCAACCAAGTGAAGCTAAAGGTACCAAAAGCAAGAGCTCAACATAAAAAAATGGTTGGAAAATATTCTGGTTGGGAGTAGAGAAATTGTCTTCCATGTACCAGTGTGGCAGTGTACCCAGTAAATCATCAGTTCCCTTTTCTCATGAGTACTAGTAAAATCCTTAAAAATTGTTGCCTTGCTGCATATCACATTTTGTGATTGATTAGTTCATGATTATATGATGAGCATTGAAATGAGGAATTGCTGTTTTCACTGTACAACATGCTAACATGTCATGGAAGAATTTGGAGCTTATGAAGCTTCCAGTAGTCAAGCTTTGCCTTTTATATGTGCAGATAGAAATCTAAATTGTACTGGAAATTGAATATCTAATAGTTATCTCAAAAAAGAATTTGTAATAGTTCTGTGCTTGTCTAGGCGAATAGATGTCTTCATAAGTGACCTGCTAATATCAGCTCTAAAAGGTTGGGCAAGCTCACTTTTCTTCATATTAAAGTATTCCAATTGAAAGATTTAATTATTTTTTCCTGACAATATGATCATGGTATAAATGTGGCAGTAGTAATTCTGATTGCCAATACAGTGAAGTAGAAAAGCTGAATGGAGTGTTAAAAAGGGATCCCATCTTTCTTATATCCGTACAATATTGTCTGGGCATTGTTGTGTGAAAGTGGAAGTAATGATAAATATTAATTTGATACATCATACATGAGCCTATATACTCAGATTCTCAATACATTGGATAATTTTCTATTTTTTTACAGCCTTTAGAGCATCTCCAATGGAATAGCCAAAATTGAATGATTAAAATGACTTTTGATTATTCATTTAATAAGTTGTTAAAGTTAACAATGTAGCCATCCCCAATGGCTATTTTTTCTCAACAACCAAATTTGTGGGGTCCATTATATTGATTGGCCACAATGATTGGCCACAAATTAGTCAATTTGAATTCTGTTTCAAAAAAAGGAGGGAAAGATGATTTAAATTTGAAAATATTCTCTTTTACCCAATAAAATTGGTGGGCCCTCATTTTGGTTATTGAAGAAGGTTGTTAACTTTGATTATAAAGGGAGTAGATTTGGTTATTAGTTAAAAAGTCGCTAACATTTGATTATACCATTGGATAGTTTTTTTAGCCAACATTGTTAAAATTGATTATAATTGTTATTTTGATTATACCATTGGAGATACTCTTATAGGAATAATAATAGGTGTATGAGTCATGTGTGGTCTATCTCCCCTCATTGCAGTCACGTACACAGTTGTGAAATTACTTAGAAGTGTATTTGATCTGAAAGGAAATGATTTTGCAGTCAGAAAGGTCGTTTCAGAGGAATGCCTTTCAACCGTGTAATAAAACACTTTGTAATTCAAGGAGGAGACTTTGAAAGACATGGAGCTACGGAAGATTGGACTACTAGAGGAAAGCATTATGGTCAACTTGATTCAAGGTTTTTTCTCCTAATCACTGCCTCTGCAAACTTATATATATTTGGTCTCGTTTCTTGTTCTTCCCTGGAAACTGAATTTTGACTAATTTCCGTTCAGTCTGAAGCATGAGGCATTTATGCTTGGCACTTCCAAGTCTAAACAGAAGGGACAAGGATTTGATATTTATATTACAACTGCACCAATCCCTGATCTCAATGAGAAGCTTAATGTGTTTGGGCAGGTGATCAGGGGTGAAGATATTGTTCAGGTGGGGTCCTCATCCTCATCCTCATCCATTTTTTTTTGGGGTTGGTGTTAAAATGAGAGTACCTACATCTTAACTTTACCGATTTGTCCAACAATGTGTCATCCAGGAAATTGAAGAGGTAGACACAGATGAACATTATCGACCTAAGTCAGCAATAGGAATCGTCAGTGTGACATTAAAACGGACGATATAGAAGTTTCCTTCATCTCCAAAACTTCTTCAACCGCATCGCATACCCGCCACTGAAGATTATCAAAAACAAACAACAAACATTGGGCAGTTTGTATTATTTTTGGGTAGTTATTGTGGTCCTGGTTCTTTTGGTTGTTGGTTTGAATTCCCCGGGTTAACAAGACAGAGCTGTTTGTTTATTCTAAATTTGTTCTTCTTTCAACTCTGCTTTGTACAACACGTATATTGTAACCCCCTTGCTAAAGCTAATGGCTTAGAGAGTTATTTGGTGATTTAAGAACCATCCCCCAAGCCCTTTCAAGTTCAGTTTTCTTTGTATTTCACCTGCTGCTATCTTACCCTCCTTTGGTGGCACTTACCTTTTCGTCACTAATTTACTTGGAACTTTTGTGGTGCTACAATAAACTGTAAGCATCCCCTACTTGTGTTAGGAAAGCAGTCGGAATTTTTATTTTTTTTAGCACCAGTGGTGAGAAAATCCAACACGAGATAAAAGATGCAGCAGACGAATTTTTTTTTTTTTTCTGGAAAATAGTAAAATTAACTCGAAGGAAGTTTGGTCGTTCCAGGTGGAGATCGATTACTCCCCGCTTCAGTAATATAAAACGTGAGTACGGCTAAATACGCTCCTCTATTTTACTCCAAACTCAAAGAGACTAGGAGTCATTAATGTACATTATTTTTTATCGAAGTGAAAGGCATTTAGCCATGCCACAAACATTACACTCTCCCTTCATAGCAAACAGACAATTGGCCAATCAATTGTTGAGGTCACACTAATTTCTTTAAACGGTTCATTTCATTTTCAAAATGGGAGACTCCAATTATGTATGTGTTGTACCTTATTAAAGCTTGACACTGAAAAAAAGAAAATACATTATTATCATACAAAATCAGCAATACTTGAATACGGTCTACAGTGGCAGTACTGGTAGACCAATTGGCGATTATTTCGGCATGTGAGTAATCAATACTTCCAGCTCCTAACAATTACCACCAGACTTAGGAAACCCATCAATGTAGAAGTTAAAATATGAATTCTAAAAATGATTTTTAATTCGTCCAGTAAACTCTGTTCCAAGGATAACACGCATAACACATAACCAATCTATTCCGGGCAGACCCTATTAAGTAAGTTCTCAAGCTTGCAGTTCATTTCAGCCCCATCTTCCCCAATCCTCTGCCGCATCTCGGGAGCTGTTTTGCCTGCAGCTACATATGTCTGAAGCAATAATTCATAGGCCTTGGGATCAAGACATTTTGCGTTCTTTAAAATCATGCAGAACTTCTCAGCACCCTCAACATCTCTCTCTTCCTCAAAATATTTCATGAATGTGTTTACGTTGTCAGGGGACGGTTTCCATTTGTTGTTCTTGAGCCCAACTACAGCTGCTTCCAAGCATTTCAAAGCCATATCCATTTGCCGCTTTTTCAGATAGAAAATCATGAAAGATTCCCAAACCCAATGGAAGGGCCCTGAAGATCTCTGCACAGCATTGTGTAAGACTATTTCAGCTTGTTCGATCATATCGTTTCTTAGGTAAGCAGTCACTGCAGCATTGGTTAACCTCGTATCATAACTAGAGCAACTTAACTCCCATTCCTCGAACAATTTTTTCAGCCCATCCATATCATTCAGTTTGCCAAGTGCCTGAAGCATTATAAGATAACTCATATTTGTGGTGGTTTTGAAAACTGCATTTAGGGTTTTCCAAATTCGCTGGACCTCACCCAGATTAGATGTTCCGGCATATAAGGATATGAGAAAATGGAATGCCTCACGAGTACAGGGTCCCATCTCTTCTTCTAGCTTTTTGAGAGCTGCCTCAGCTTTTTCATGAAGACCAGCCTTGATGTAAGCTGCTGCCAGGTTACTATATGTTGTCCAATCGCACTTCTCTTTCTCGTCTCTTGTCATCTCACCAAAAACTCTTTCTACTCCCTCAATGTCGTTTAAACAGGAAAGGCTATGCATCCAAATGTTATAAGAAAATGTGCTCAGTGATATGTTGTTGTCCTTCATTTTTTGTATAAAGAGAGGAACCTTCTCGGGCTGGGCCAATCTCATATACAGGGACATAAGATTGTTATAAGGCAAAGGAAGCGAAGCAATGCTCATTTCATCCATTTCTTCAAAGAGAGCCAATGCCTTGTCTTCCATTTTTTCCTTGCAATAGCAGTTTAGCAGAGCTCCGTAAGTAAATCGATTCTTTGCTGATGGTGAGAGGTCGTGGAAGTAATATTCAGCTGCAGCTATCCCCTTGGTTTTTGATATAAGATCCAAGCATATAGCATAGTCACTGTGCGAATAGTTAATATCCCTTATCTCCATCCACTCCATTATCTGAATCAAATAGATCAATAATCAAGTGAAAACAATTCCGTGAAACAAATACTACTTAAAAAAACTGTGCGCATATACGTGTCCAATTCACAAAGAAGTTAGGCATAATGTAAGGATATCATCTATGTGAGAGTAATATTCTTTCACATTGTCAAGTCAGGATAATAGAGCTTGTCTTTCTTTCTCTCTTTCTTTTTTATTCATAGGAACAAACTTTACCCTATAAAGGCAATAGGTCGATAAGTAGATCACATAGTAAAGAAAATTTTCGTGAACTGTGATGTAGTTCTCAAATCAGCTCAATCTTATCCTAACTAATCGTTGGTCAGAATCCAGCTTCTCCATTCTGTGATATCTGGCATGGTAAAATTTGTCAAAAGCAAATGTGTTGAGGTGTAATTTGGAGTTTCTTTGTGCCAAAAGCGTAATTTTGCAGCAGTGGGTTGGTTTCTCTCCTATGTAAAACTTAACTTTCATATGATGTGTTAAAAATTCGTTCGACCTAATTAACATTTATTTGAGCAGGCTTTCAAATCGGTTAAAGCTCACAAAAAAAAATAAGGAAAATGCAAAAAAAAGCAAAGCATTCCACATTAAATTTTGCCGACTGTTACTAATAATAGTATTCAACAAATGACAAGAACCAGGAAAAAGAAAGTTAATACCTCAAGGGCATGGTGATATTTTTTGTACTTGCGGAGTTCCTTGATGCACCTCTCCAGTTCATATTTCTTGGGGAATCTTCCCTCTCTTATATACTCATTTAGAGTCTGCGTCACTGACCCCCCTGTGGCTCCTAACGCCGACAACCTCCTGTACAGATTACTATTGCTATCGCAGCCACGTCTGGTCACCGGCGCCACTGCTTCTGCCTCCGCACTGAAAGTTCTAACTAAACCCAACGACGAACCACCGCCAACAGTTTGACGGCTACGACGTATCATCATCATCATCATCACTAATAACTCTGGCCTGGCACAGCGGCACTGGGTTTTGTAAGGGTTAGCCCGCCCACATTCCCAATGGATCGCGGGGGCATTTGGGCTGATTATTATATTTATAATTTATATTTATGGCTTTGGTCCAGTATTTTTGAAATGTTTTACATTTATTCTATTTTTTTTGGTAATTATCTGTTTGCCCAAACTTTTGAATAATTATAATTCTGTTTTTTATTTAATTATTTTTAATTCATTTAGTTTTTTTTCAATGTTGCCATTTTTACCTTTTTTTAAAAAAATAAATGACAACTTAAAGTAATCACAAATTAGATTGAGTTAGTTATTAATATTACACTGTTTTCAAATTCAAATAAAAAAATTGAATTTTAAATAGTAATTTTTTGGTTAATAATTATCAAAAAATTTGGACTAACAACTAATTCAAACATTATTTCAAATACCCGTAGACATATTACATAGGAAATATATTGTTGCCACAGTCATATTACAAATAGTAGACATATTATTGATTGGGCAATTTAGACTTAGGTACTCTCATAATAGGCGAAATTAAACTTATGTATTCTTTTGTTTTAAAATTTGATTTTGGTGCAAATTCCATGAAAAACTAACAGCCACGTGACAATCACGTGACTTTACCCATCTTAACCTTATTCAACAAATCATTTAAAAAAGAAAAAGAAAAAAAAGAAATGAGAAGATACTAAAGTCTCATATGCCCGTTTATAGCCGTTGCGTACAGAGAGTATAAAACCTCACTTTTAAGTGTCGAATTCCTCATTCATTTTCATGTCTTATGTATGAGTTTGGATCGTTAGACCATTCTGAAACAAAATGGGAGGAAATGACTATGCTCAGGTAAGAGTTTTGAGGTTTAAAAGGCTTATTTCTTAACTTTCCATTAAAGTACCTAAGTCTAATGAGTAATTTATAGTATGTACCTATTGTTAAAATACCTATTTACAGTATGCACCTATTGTTGAAATACATATTTACAATATATACCTAATATTAATAATAATTCTTGTTGATTTATGTAGGATATTTGTCAAATTTGCTTAGGAACTCACAATGCTATTGTTTGCCCATGGATGTACACCCATTATAAAGTTGAAGGTTGTAAATGATTGTGTAAGATAGGAGTAATAAGTGGTATGAAGAGGTATTTAGAGTGTGAATTCTCTTCATGCCATGGATTTGAATGGTTACAAGATGCAATTGCAAAAAGTATTGGAAGTACTTCACAAGCACAAAGTATCCCAAAAGAATATGAAGCTTCCTCATCTTCTAAGCTACCCAAATCAACACCAAATGTATGCTTTGAATGTAAGCAATTTGGACATGTTGTAACTGATTGTCCATAGAAAAATAACCCTTGCCTAAGAGGATGTCCATGCGTTAGGAAGTTATGGATCTAAACAACCCTATAGTCTAGGCTTGAAGTTTTTGAAGTGTATGAATTGTAATGATTTTCAATGATTGTTTACTGCAATTAGTGACAAGTCTAAGCAATTTGGTGTTAAAGTCAAGGTAGACGTGAGTTTGGTGTTAGAGTCAAGCTACCCAATTCATTACATTTGGAAAAAGTAACCAAAAGTTACAGTTGGAAAAACTAACCAAAACCACCTTCACATATGCTATCCGTATTGAAAAAAAAAACAATCTTCATTTATGCTATCCAACATTCATTATAGTTAGAAAAACTAACCAAAAACTAACCAAAACCACCTTCATATATGCTGTCCACATTCACAACAAAATAACTTTCATATATGCATAAAAAGAACCTTCATATATGAATGTCCACATTTATAAAAATGCATCATAACTAACCTATATGTTGGTTGAACCTTGAGTACTTTGCACCCCAGTAGCTCTTGCTCTTCCTCCACCTCTCATACCTCATCCCTTACCCCTTGTTGCAGCTCCACCCTTTGTTGCAATAGCTCATTTGCCTTTAGTACCCCTTATACTAAACCCAATGCCTTTAGTTTATGAGTTTGCACCTGTATTTGGATAAGATCTTGGACCTTTACAAGTCCTTTTATTATGTCCATAGGTCCCATAGTTTTGACATTTTCTTTTAATAGCAACTGGTTCATTTTCATCATTTGCCTTATGCCTATTCCTCTTGGGCCTACATGGTCCCCTTGAAATTATGGGTGCTTTAACCTCATAACTTGGTTAAAATTTAAAATAAAAAGTACTAATTAAAATAATGCACAATGCGGGACAATGTAGGGAGTTGTGTCACTTTGTGTGGTATTATTGGATGCATGTAGCAGTGGTTGATGTATGTGGTAGTGATTATTGGTGGGATATTAAACATACCTTCTACCAATCAGTGGCGTCTAGAATGGGATATATTACCCCCTCATATATATTGTAATAAGTGTCTATCTTATAATAATGACTGCACCACCTGTAAAGCAACAATAAAGTGGTTAACAAATGCAAGTAGGAAATAAAGTATGCATTAAATCAATTAAAAATAGTGTAAATATGTACTTAGCCCAGTTAGGTTTAATTGGAATAAGCACACAAACAGCATGAATACAAGGGATTCCTGTGAGTTGCCAAGCTCTACATATGCATGTCTTTTCATTCAGATCTACTATCCATTTTTTCTTGAACTGTGAAACAGTATGGATCGGAACTCTGATGAAGGTGATACTATAAATTTTTGGTATTCTTTCTTGCATGTTGCTATCTTCTGATGAACGCTAGGTACTACATATTCCTTGCTCATCCCTTTACCTTTCATCCTTCTTTCAAACATCAATGACATCAAGATGGCTTGCAATCCTTCTACTAATTGGACCACAAGTTTGTCCCTTAACTCCAAAATCCAATTATCCAAAGATTCAGAGAAATTATTGCAATTATACTCACACTTAGATGTCAAGTCAAAGTGTGCTCTTGCCTATCCTTCTTTTGGTTCTTCTAATAACCAATTCTTAGCTGCAGACCTATGAGTACCCATTACATCCATCCATTTGTCATACTCCCACTCTCGGTAAGCATTCGATGCTCCCTAAGCTAAATCCCTAAGGTAATAACCCTTATATGTTTTCTTAAAGTTTTTATACATATGCTCGAAGCAAAATTTATGATGTGCATGTAAAAATGTCTTTCATTGATGGAAGTAACCCTTTTTGCCTATTAGAGATAAAGGTTAAAGGTTGTGGGTGTTGGTACAAATATGGTTGAAGAGTTGTTAAAAAGTCGGTCCATTTATCTTTAGTTTCACCTTTGCAAATGAAGAATGCAATCGAGAACAAGCCATTATTCCCATCAAGTGAAAGGATTGACAAACAACACCCACTATATTTACCCTTCAAAAAATAGCCATCAAGGCCAAGTATTTGTCTATGACCCTTCACAAACCCCTCAATAGAAGCATCGAAAGCCACAGAACAATCAACAAACCTATGGTCAGTTAGATCCCTATGATTTATTAGTATTTGCCTACACATTTCAGGACATTTCTCATACCCTTCATTATAACTGCCATGAATTAATTCCAAATATATATTCCTAGCATTCCATGCTGTAAAGTAGCTTATCTTACAACCATACTTCTCCCACATATCAACTTTGATGTCTTTGGGTGTGTAATCTAAATGATTTCTCATCTCAGTGTGAACCTCCTGAGCAATCCAATTTAGACCTGTCAATGGGTCGGTTCGGATCGTGTTCGTATCGATTTTTATTGTGTTTGGGTGTTATCGTTCTCTATTTTTATCGGGTGTTATCACTTTTCGGATTTTAATGAATTACATTGACCCGTTATTACCTCTGTTTGTTTATATAATATTATTTGTATATATTGTAAGTTTACATTAACAAATATATATGTAATACTTATATAAATTATACACATTATATTAAAAATATACATATATACATGTACATTTATAATATTATACAACTATGTTATTATTAACTGTTCATTATTATCGTGTTAACGAATATTAACTGACTTTATCATGCTTTACAGTGTTAACCCATCTCCTATGTGCCCAATAATTAGCTAAAGGTAATTTTTAGCTTTTCCAATTACATTTGGGTTCATTACAATCCAAACACAACATTTTTGAATCATTATACACTTTTTTCCACTCAAACTTTTTAAGAATGGCATACTTTCTCATGAGTTGCCTAGCATTTTGTATTGTAGGCCATTCTATACCTTCATATAAATCATTTTATTACTAATCTTCTAGTGTTTATATTTTGCTCTTCACCTGTTGGTATGTTATCAGTTTAAGCCTCATATTGTTTGTAATTTTCATGGTTTTGAGGGTCCTCTTCCTTTTCACTATCACTATTAACCCAATAGGCACCTTCTTCGTTCTCAATTTCAGAAGAACTGTAACGGTAACCATCATTAATAACATCTAAAGGTAGGGCTGAGGTAATTACTTCATAAGTTTCATCAATATCTTCAATCATTTGCTCTAATTCAGCATTAGGAATGTTTTCATGGTTCAGGTTTAGTTTTGACTAAAGTTGAGTGGGGTGGGATGGATGTGCTAACAAAAATATAGTACATGTTATTGTCATCTGGTAGCATAACCTCCCATAATTTTAAAAGCAAATCATCACTATCTATCCACATAAGACACTGGTCAATTAAATAGCAAATCATAATGTTCTTCTCCTCAGGAATTTCATAAATATCACGAATATCCTTCTCCAAATCCATAAAAGACAAGCAATCACCACTAACAGACCCTTTTACTTTTTCCAACAAAATTGTTAACATTTAGTGCCCCTCTTTTATTCCAGTAGCCATCGTAGTGTATTTTAAATTTCTTGTGCCCAAGTAACCTTGAATTGATTAAAAATAAAGCAAACAAATAAATAAAGAAATTTATCAACACTTACATTTATATGATGAACAAGCCGTAGTTTTTAACTTGTTAAAATTCAGTTTAATGACCACAAAGGGGGAAGCAAGCATGCAAAACCATTTTATGAGAGGGTAGAAGTAAAAAAAAACTTAGTACAAATCGATAAAAATAATCAGTAAAGTGAGCATACCTGTTACAATTGGTCATTGTCAAAAAATCATGCTTATTTTCCTTGATCGTCAACAAAAATCATCTAATCATCTTTGTTTTGGTCGAATACAGGCGGATTAGGGTTCTTCAGTGGATTTCAGATTTTTTGATGAGTAAAGATGAAGAAGTTTGAGACTGAAAGGAAAAAGTGTGTGAGAGAGGAAATATCTTATATTTCTTCTTCTTCTTTTTTAAATGAGTTGTTAACTAAGGTTAAGATGGGTTGGTTAAAGTCATGTGATTTTCATGTGGCTGTTAGTTTTTGACAGAATTAGACGGATTTTGCTCCAAAATCAAATTTTGAAATAAAATAGTAACTAAGTCTAATTTCGCCTATTATGGGAGTACCTAAGTCTAAAATGCCCTTATTCATTTTAAGTTTGCGTAAAATGAAAATATATTACGAACAAATATTTATCTTCAAAATATAATATAAAAATCTTACAAATATGAACACATTTTAGCAATATGAATATCCATATATAATAATCATAGACATATTATAAGTATACATCAATTGAATTATAATATATCTCCATGTCAATATAATATCTAAGTCGTGCACCTTGTAATATTAGTCGACCAAAATTTTAGTATGGCATACATAATACATATTTTAAGTTTGCGTAAAATGATTAATTTTCAAAAGTGCACTTTTTACAATATATTGCTTCGAAATCAGTTCTTTAGTCGCATTTAGATGAAGACATATTACGAACAAATATTAATCTTCAAAATATGATACAAAAATCCTATGAATATGAACACATTTTAGCAAAAGAGTTTTTAACATTTTCGTCCCTTAAAGTTTGACCGAATTGTCACATTCGTCCCTAATATTCATTTCTTCACATTTCACACCTCGATGTAAATTCCGCTATCATTTTGTCCCTCAAGCCATCTGCCGTCTGTTTTGTAGACGGAAAATGTTTGATGGAGGGTAAATTAGTCAACCTACTGTTATAAAGTAAGAAATAAAATAAATAGAGAAGGATGAAAGGAAAGACCCCAACCTTGCTCTTCCGGCGACGGAATCACGGGATGAACTTCCTCCCCAGCCGTCGTCGGCACCACTTAAAGACAAATCTCCTTCTCCTCAACCGCCACCACCACCTCCACCTCCTTGATTCGATCCCGGCCGAATAGTCTGATTCTGCAAGTGAAAGCGAGCGAGAGAGAGATTAGGGCTGGAAAAATACAATCGATCTCGATCGAGTATGATCCTACTCTCGAATGATCCACCTCTTTATTTCCAAAGTGATTTTACAACAGAGCACGAAGAGTAATAAGGGCTTCCTCAATTGGCTGCGAATTTATGGCTTCGACTGCAATTTGGTAATTTTGATTTTTCATTGAATTCTCTTGGATGACTAATTTGATTGAAAATGGAGCAGAATGAGTAAAAAACTCATAAAGAGGTGGATCATTAGTATATTAGTACGTGAGTAAAAAAAATTTTCCTTACCATGTTCAGTTTCACTTATAAATGACAGTTCCTTTTGTCGCCCAAAATAAACATAGTGTATTTCTCCACTTTATAAACTAGAGTGATTAGTTTGGTTGCCTTCAATTCTCTTCCAACACTTTTTTATTCTTTAGCAATAATGCTAAAAAAAACAGGGCATTAAGTCTTCATTATGTACATCATCCTCTACCATCCTCTATTTCAACATCGTTAAAACAGAGCATTTACGACATTGGCAAAGCACCCACTCTCTCTTCTCTCTCTATCATTCTCTTTTTTCTTTATCTGATTTCTTCTATTTTGTTGTAATAGAGGGAAACACATATACACAGATATGTTTTATCTCTAAAATTGGAGGGAAAATTAGAAGAAGGAATGATGTGGGCTTGATTAATTTACCCTGCCATCAAACGTTTTTGTCCAGAAAACAGACGGCATATGGCTTAAGGGATCGAAATGACAGGCGAAATCTACATCGAGGTGTGAAATGTCAAGAAATGAATATCAGGGACAAATGTGAGAATTCGATCAAACTTTAAGGGACAAAAATGTTAAAAACTCTTAGCAAAATGAATGTCCAAATATAATAATCATAGACATATTATAAGTAGCGAGGGAGTCAAAAATTTGAGTTAGGTGGTCATACTTGAACACTAATAAATTAAAAATATTATAGCCCAATTTTTTTTTTTTTGAAGTATTGTATCAAAACAAAACAAAAAAATCTCAAAATACTATATTAAAAACATAAAAAACATTTGACTATAAAATGCAATTAGACAAATCGAATTTGGGTACTAAAGTTTTGCCTTAATTGGACTCTGGGTACCCAATTTTCTGAAAATTGAGCTTTAGGTACCATTTTACACCATTCCGCGAGTCAACTAACGTTGATTGTTTAACTCTCTCCAATTTTGGGTCTGAAGTACCGAAATTACCCTCAACAATTAACAAACACTTTTACTGTATAATTTATCTCCCAAATCACGATCAAAAGAAATGAGAGAAATAAATATCGAGAGAGAATAAAGAACCCTCAACGTCCTCTCCTTCTCCCCCACATACGTCGCTGGAAAAAAAACCCACTCTGCAAACACTTTCTCTCTCCTTTCACCTGGAAAAAAAATTGAGCTTCAAGTTCTCTCACTTCCACTTCATTTCTCTACTTTCTCTCTCCATTAAATATTTAGCTACCGGCTCTCCAATGCATATATTTTGGGTTTTAATTTGTGAACTCTTCTTATTATCTCGAAGCATAGTAAACCTTCATTTACTAATCCAGAATGGCTGCAAACATTTAGTACTCCAATGAATGTGATATCATCGGGTTTCACAGAAAGCCCTTCCATTTCCATGAACAAATTGAAAGCTAATTCATTTAACCCGTGAACGGCCAACCCACTAATCATAGCGTTCCAATGATCAACGTTTTTGTTTTCTATAACCTCAAATACCTATAACGCATTCTCTATATTGCCACACTTTGCATACATGTCTATTAATGTGACACCGATTTTTCCATCCCCAATCAATTCGTTTTGCTCTATAAAAAAGTGCACTTCAACCTCTTCATCGATGTTTCCCAATTTTGCAATCGCATAAAAAGCAATTAGTATAGAGAATGCGTTGTAGGTATTTGAGGGTAACAGAGCTTAATGAAGATTGTTGAATGATACTACAGGGCTAATAGAGCTTTAGGAGGTTTGTTGTGGAGTGATGCGGCAGAGTAGTTAGGTTCAACAATGTATCTTGTCAGCAAAACACACCAATTGTTTGTAGAACACTATATTGGCATTAAATGCAACTCAACCACCATGGTAAGGTGGTTACAGTGAAGATCAAGTAAAGCTTAAGTGCAAAGAATGGCCCCACCCACTATGGTATAGGATTACGTGGAATTGTAGCCATAATTCCTAGAGATTGAACATGCTTAAAGCTCATGTATATACATGAGACTTACACTTACTAAGGTGGAAAAACAAAAAAAAGATAGCCAGACGGCTATGGTGGATAGTTAAAAGGAGAATGAGAGAGCGCATTTCCTAAGAGCTAAAGAGAGTGAACATAGTAACTCAAGAACATCTTGCAGGCAGGTTTGTAAGGAATATTGAATCAGGCATTTATTGTCCCACAGTCTCCGCACTTGTTATAGGTTTTATATTTGTCTATATTAGTTTAATGATCGTATTTACTTTTACTTGTAACACTATTTTAATACCAAGGTCCCTCAGAGCTCATCTTTTAGAAGCATGTTCTTTTGTTCAGACAAAAAGCATAAATAGGGTCTTTGGATTCATTCTCAAAATCCAACTTCCTTTCTTGTCTTGAATTTTATCTATTTGCAGCCAACCAAAGAAATCTTGAATCAAAATTTTGAATTGAATTTATTTGTTAGGGGGTTATGTTACCTTTTTAAATGGTTGATTGATAATTATGAAGGGCTATTATTAAGTATTGGAAGTTGGATAGGACTTGAACAAACCATGATACGATGGACTAATAGAAGTGGCAAAACATCTTATGATGCGAAGAAACAACTCTAAAACTAAAGAGGCAGTGGTATTTCAATCTTATCCTGATCAACAACATGATTCATGTTGTGCTAGATTTGTGGTGCTTAAGCTTTGCATTCATCGTATATAGTGGGTTCCTTCGACTATTAGTTTAAATTCCATTAACTTTTATTTAGTGTTTTATTTCTCTTGAGTTAATGTTATCATATTAAGAAGTGCTAGCTCTATTAAAAAAAGCTCATAATTGATAGTGTCACAGTGAAACAGGAAGAAATATTACTTTTATCAAAATCTTTCAGCTAATCATATA
Source organism: Lonicera japonica (assembly GCA_021464415.1). Taxonomy (NCBI): domain Eukaryota; kingdom Viridiplantae; phylum Streptophyta; class Magnoliopsida; order Dipsacales; family Caprifoliaceae; genus Lonicera; species Lonicera japonica. Next base: position 113,872,384 of record CM038464.1, on the reverse strand, counting down.
TGGTATTAGTGCTCATCAATAGTTATTATTCATTTGTATATTAGATGGATCTTAGGTTGTTCTGGGTGTGCTAGTGCAGTGATATAAAAGTGTAGTTCCACCTACAGAATCCTTAGTCGTTCAATGCCTCTACTGCTGGAACACTTGCTGCCATAATCCAAGCTTTAGTTGTTGAACTTATTATATATCTCAATCATATGTTCTTCTTTCTAATTGTTTTAATTATGATATTTTTGCTTAGAGAGGGACAGTGGGAAATGAGTTGTTTCAATCTCTTTTTTTACCAAAACTATGATATTCTTTTAGAGAGAGAGAGAGAGACAGAGCAACCTACATACTATAACAATTTAGGTAAATTTTAATCTTTTTTTCCTTTTCCCCCCACTTAATTGCATTTCCCTTATTAAAATTCTTCTTTTTATTCATCTGGATAACTACTTAATTTGATTTTTCTCTTTTTCTTTTTTGACTTATAGTTTTGAAGGTTATTCTCTCTCTCTCTCTCTCTCTCCCCTCTATGTTTTTCGAGAAAAAGAAAAAGGAAAAAGAGAAGAGGGGAAAAAGAAGATTTTATGCCGTGTGTTATCAAGATGACGATTGTTGATTTATTTAGAGCTTTGGGAGTAGTTAAAGTTATCTAACATAATTTTCTATTTGCTAGATATGGGTATTTGGAGTCTGGTGCAACCGAAAATGGGTTGTTTAAAGGTCGCCTTAGTTTTATGTAAAAGAAAGAGTAAAAGTATATTTCAATTCTTTGCCAACCCCTTTAATGATAAAAGGGCTAAAATGGAGATTTTAACAAAACAACAAAAAAGGGCAAAGTAGGAGAATAAATTCATGTTCCTGTTGATTTCGTAAATAATGGGTTGTCTAAAATTAATTTCCTACAAGTGCATTGGAGGTAATTTTCTTTGTCTTATCTACCCTACTAGCAATTTTTTTTGGCTTATTTGCCCTACCGGTAATTTTCTTTGTCTCTTCTGCCCTACTAGTAATTACCTCTTTTAAATTTCTATATGTATTTTCTTAAAAAAATTCCTCACGTCAAGGAGTGAAAAGAAGAGCATTGCCCTTGCTAATTCTTCTTTCATCTGTCGAATAAAATTTTAAATGTGGTTTGATTTATCAAAGAGATATATATTGAATTGATTGTATAAAACTATTACCGTGGAAACCCTTTATATATGGTTATGAGAATGATACAAATAAGGAAATTATAAAACTTAATAAAACTAGAGATTTAGACATTGCTAGTCAACTCTTATAAATAGTAACTATCTAAATAATAACTAGTAAATATATATTATATATGTTAACATCCCTTTGAAACATAAGATGGTAATAGACCAACTTGAGTTTAGAAAGCATATCTTGAGAGTAGATGAATGTAGGGTGAAAATTATTTGGCAAAGGGGCTTCGGCTCTAATTGTCTGACACGGTTGTTGATGTAGAATAGATAGCAAACATGTACTTAATTACACTGGATCGTCGTAAGCCCGCCTGGCCCAAAAGTGACAAGACCAAAATTGCATGGGGCCTTACTAATTTGACCCGAAACAGCCTAGATAAATTAAGTCACTGCCTTTGGCGGTGATGTATGTTGTTTTTCGGCCAAATTCCTTCGTTTAGGATTCTGAATTCGCGTTTTTACTATTTAAAGCAGGTTTTAATGACGCAATAAGTTGAGTTTGGAAAGTCAAATTTGACTTCCGTCAAATCCCTCGTGATCCTTGACATCAACATAGTAAAATCCTGTGACTTTTTTTTTTGATAATTTTTTCGAATTTGTTTCCTTTATTGCATTCCTATCATCTTATAAGAGGATTTCATTGTAATCGTTGAAGGAAGACTATCTTTTTAATAAAATTTGAGTGCTTTCTCTATATTGTGAGTTTATATCCCATTCATAACTTTCCGCTACGTCAGTTGTTAATTGTCTAGCATGGTTGCCATTTGGGGCGAGGTTCATCACTTCATGTTTGCCGTTTAAGGTAAGGTCTGGCATGTCATAATTGACGCCCAAGGTGAGATTCGACGTGGCTAAGGTTTGATATAATTGATGTCTAGGGCAAGATCCGGCATGGTTGAGGCACAGCATGATAGAGGTCTAGCTCTTATTGTCCAATACAGGTGAGGATGGCTAGTTCTGGTTATCCGACACGAGGGAGAAAATCGGCTCTGATTGTTCAGCTCGAGTGAGGAAGCCGGCATTAATTATCAGGAATGTAGGTCGAAAAATACCCTAGAGGGGGGGGGGTGAATAGGGTTTTTAAAATTTAATCGGATTTTTAAAAATGATTTAAAATTATTTGATGTCTATATTTATCAAGCAATCAAGAACAAAGTTAATTCTAAACACAATGAATAAATAGCACAATATAATAGAGCAAGAGATAGAAAGATTGAATCGATCGAAGTCGAAGATTTTTTGTCCACACGGTTCGGCTTGTTCCCCTACTCCGCGCTCGGTTAGTTTCCCGAGAATTTCTACTATAACCGATCTCCTTCCGGGTGAAGATCAAACCTCTACAAGTGTATTCTTCTCACACACTTTTACAAGTATTAAAACACCCTCAATATACTCTCACAAGAAATCCCTCTTGCTATTCTATGAGATACACCTATCACAAATATGATTTGAATAAGTTTTGGTGGCTAACACCAATGTACAATATCTCTCTTGTGTATAAAAAAATACAAATGAAGTTCACACTAAGAGATATCAATATTGATCGATGAATATAAGCTCAAAGAATGAAGAGATTGATCAATGCTTTAGCTAGAATACTTGAATAATAAGAATATATGAAAAATGGTTTTGTATGATCATTCAAGTTGTTAAAAATGAGTCTTAAAACACATATTTATAGCTTGCAAAATCATATGGCCGTTGGGGATGATTAAGAAAGGTTTTGGCTCCAAGGTATACATTTTCAAACTTTCCAACAGCTAGTTTTGACAAAAAATTAAAATTTGTTTTGTTAATTTCTCCTAATTTGACCGTTGGATCATGCTCAAATTTTAGTCAAAAGTGTCCGGAGATGTTGTCTAACTACTGTAAAAATTTCAAAATGATCGGAGTCCGGGAATGGCTCCATCTTACCGTTAGATCAAAACTGGGCAAAAATTGAGCGAATTTTAAACATAAAATAAAAATATTTTTGCAATTTAATAATTTAGTTCCAAATAAAATTCTAATGATTTTTGAACTTCAAAGATATGTTTCTAAGATACCTATTTTTATTAGAACTTAAAATATGATCATTTAAAATTAATATGAATTTATTTTGAAACTCGGTTTTTGTAAAATGATGTTTTTCAAATAAATTCAATTTCAAGCTAGTTTGAATCAATCTTTAAAATATGTTTGAGCTATAGGGATTTGATCAATAAAGTAACTTTACATAAAATCTAAGCACTCACTCAATTTAATGATAATTCGAGTCTTCGTGACGCTTGATTGTCTTGTGCGTATCTTCATTTGATTGATGATCTTGATTCTTTTTTGGTTTTGATTCTTTGTGAAGCGCACGGAGATCATTTGAGTTCATTTCTTGTGAGTGAAAGCATTTGTGGAGCTTTGTGTGAGAGTTTGACTATATCGGTTTGACGTCACACTTGGTTGAAAAAGATATCGGCTAATGGCTATCATCATTGGAACAACCGAGTTAAATAACACTATATTAACTTATTGTAATTATCAAAATAAGATTAATTGACTTTAAGGTCAACAAAAAACATGTGAATATGTCAGCTTTGAGGGCTTTGATAGTCTGGATGTGTGGGTTTTAATTAATAAAATAAGTAAAAAAAAATCAAAGGAAGAACATAGGAATCTATTCAAAGTCTCCATCCTCTATTTGTTTTTCTGAATTAAGTAGAGAAAAAGCAAAGTATATATAATTAAAAGGTGATTTTTGATTGAAAAATCAATAAAAACTGAGAAAAAGAGAATTAATGGGGTTTGAATGAAAATGGATTTTGATGGCTCTGGATTTAGCATAGTCTAGAGAGAGGGATAAAAAGGTGAAACATTAAGAAAAAAAGGAACTTTGAATGGAGAAAGAAAACAGAACCAGAGAATTAAGATCGTGTTGATGATGCACAACAAGATGATGGTAGGGGGTTTGATATAGTTTGTGTGATGTCTTAGATGGTAGTAATAATGGGTTTGATATTCACTAGTGAAGTTTGATTGATGGTTTTTTGTTTGATTGATGATTTAAGATCCATAATGAGTATGGGTAATGGGTTTGAGATCCACGGTGGTGGGTTTTGGCAGTGATAAACTAGGATTTTAGTTAGACGATAGTTAATGAAAAATGGCTAAAGATTTGATGAAATGAGAGCCACCATAGATGGCTAGATGTAGTGGTGGGTGACGGTAAGATTTGGAGGTCCAGTGGACGAAGATATATATTGCCAACTGATGAATGGAAGGGCGCGAGAATCATGGCTCTAATACCATATTACGAATATGAAAGAAAGAGAATAATTACATTAAATTGATGTAAATAATATAAAGAAGAGAGCCTTACTTATAGGTTATACATGATTCAATAAAGGAAGAAAATAATTTAAGGGATTTGATGAAGGCAAAATAGGTTGCAATATCAATGAAAAGTCAATTAAATAGATCATGCCAATTATACTAGTTGGCATAGTATATGCTAACTGAAGAAAATAAATTTTAAGGATCGTATTGCCTAGGTTGATTTTAGGGTTTTTATTAAAAAAAACAAATTTAGATTTGATAAGCAGAATTAAAACCATTTATCTAATTAATTTTGCTATCAAAACCTATGTTGTGTTTTCTAATAATAATATTAATCAAGCAATCATACAAATGCAATCCATAACACAAGAAAGTAACGAGGTATCCTTAGTTGCATATGACTAATTATCGGGACTAACCGACAATGCTTCACTATGATTAAAACATAATTACAGACTCGATGATTTACCACAATTACTTTCCTAAAATTTATGCAATAATCTTGTCAATCTCTTGAACGTATAATCCAACCGTAGCTGGCTTTGCATAGCGTTTCCCGCTTTTTAGCTTACCTGTCGCTTCCTTTTACGCACTTGATCATAATCCTTTATCCCCGTCTATGATCTCCGTTATTACAAGTTAACCACTCACTTGCCCCGTTTATAATCACAACCGAAGACATTCGCGCATGATAATGAATGTTTGAAACCCTAGTTCTTAAATTTAAAGAACATTAGGATCTCCTATGGTATGTAAATAAAATCTAGGTGGTTTTTCAAAACTCTTAAAAATTGATTCTAACATTTGAGTATTTTTTGCCTTAAAAAACTCTATAGAATTTTGTATTTTTTTCCACAAACCAATGTGTTATATTTATGAAAAAAAATATTGAGTCATAGTTCTCTTTATAATAAGTTTAAAACATTTAATAATGAATTTTTGAGATAAAAATACGTGCCCAAAAATTATATGCCGGACTGATACACATTAAAAAATTATGTTTCTATCAAAAATTGAAGAATTTAATTTCATGGCAATAATTTTAGCCAGACCGGTACACATTAAAAATTGTGTACATGTCCACCACTCAAAAAGGCAAACCTTCACCTTTTTTAAGGGCAGTGTTATTGACTCCCCCTATCTGTCACAAACACCCCCCAGAGGTAAATTTTTAATCACACACTCGCCCCACTTGGAAAGAGTTTGTCTGTAATAACTCGTATAATATCAGGCAATAAATTACTTGAATGTTTTCTAAATAAAGTCCACCAAATGAGAGATGAGTGCACTTGCATAAGGTGGTATTAAAATATGTTTTTAGTTAAATTTTAAAGAGGTCTTTGTGATAGATTTAAGGGGTGTAACTAACACCACCATTTTTTAATTCACTCGGGGCATATGAGAAGTTACTGGGCTTGGCCTATTAAATCAAAGGGGCGGCACTTTAAATTTAAAGGACTTTGACTTTTTCAAAGTTTACTTTTCCTTTTTTTTTTTTAACAAAATCCTTTATATTATTTTTTTATTTTTATTTTATTTTATTGCATTAAATCCGCTCAAACTTCAATTATACTACAATTTTAGATCAACTTTACAAAACATGTTAGATATGAAAAAATAAATTTGGGAAATACTTTGTATCGATGGGATTTCTTGAATTTCGGCAAAATTCAGTAAAAATAAATTTGACTCAAAAGATTTTAATTTCAATTTTAACGTACAACCACCACCTATATTTTGAAGCAAACTATATAGTCAACTTACCCTAAGTCTAGAATTATGTGCAATGCATCCGCTAAGTTTGGCGAGCTTCCGTTAATTGTTGCATCTTCAAATCTTCAATTTGTCTTAAACAATTACAACGGAAAAAATATTTTTGCCATTGGAATTAAGCTAACCAAAACTATAAACTTAACAATCTCCCCTTTTGGCTATTCCGATGACAAAACACGTGCAGTTATATAGACACTTTTACGCGATGCCTATACATTTCAATTATAAACTCTAAGTTGAATTAGTCCGTTACAAACGTTGACTCAGAGACATGCTTAACTATAATTCTTCATTGTAAGCTGGTTGACTTCACAAGGCAAAAGAGCGAGCTAGTACATTGTATGGACTAATGAACTTGAAACACCAAAACTCAACAAAAACCTTGAAAAGTACAGGCGTAAAGAGATATTAAACAAAATAAATACCAATTAACGATTATTGATCTCTCCCCCTCAAAAATATTTCTACTTTATTACTCCCCCTCATATAAGCATTCTCCCCATATATCTAACTCCCTTGACAATTTTTCTACATGAGAAATATAACTTTCTCCCCCTTTTTGTCATTGGAATAGACAAAGTAATAAGCATATAAAACAGTAAAGCATAAAAAGAACAAGAATTATGCAAAGTAAATAGTATTAATTAACACAAACTTCATATCTTGTTCATGCAAAGAGATTCTAGCTAGTAAATATATCCACTAATCTCAAAACCTTCTAGCTAAACCTCAAAAACCTTCACTATCAATTTTCAACTTTCCATAGATTTGGTTTAGAGTTCCGAGGGCAAAATTGCTTAAAAAGAAATTATTTAGCACAAGTACTCGACATGCATTTCTATGTAGCATATATCAAATCCGGGATATAACAATTAAGTTTCAAAATATGTGATTTTCATTAACATGATACATATAGTAATTTATCAACAATTCAACATAGAGTACAAGTATATATGCCATTATGTTATAAATATGGATCATATAAAGCGCTATCGCATAATATAAGTTTTGAAACACTCCTACATCCATACAAAAGAGAATTTAGAAAAGCCTCTAAGCCATTATTTTTCAACTAATTATCCCTCAAAAGCAATTTTTTTCTCTTAAAAAACATGCAATTTTGCATTCAAGCTTGTGATGTTTTTCTGCAAGCATCTTATATTTTCGATGGAGGCTTTCACCCCTAATGCAGGACAACTATTTTCATTTGGTAGCTTCCGGTAGGTATAGCCCTTTTCCATCCTCTCTACATTTTTTTCCTCACATATTTGTCTTTTATTTTTTTCGCTCAAAACTAAATCACCAAAATATCACTGCATTAATCACAATGATTTCCTTAAACCCTCTCTCCTTTATTAAACAATATATATATATATGGGAGTTTCTGAAGTTTTAAATTAAAAACAATAGCCTAACCCATATGATTACTTAATATGTATCAATGTAGAACTTATAGTGTAATGTATGAGATATACACAAAAATTCTTATGTGATTGAACTAACTTGCTACCGATTATCGAATTGTTAAATATGAAAATTTAAAGATATCTGAAATAGAAAGTAGTTACAATTACATTGCATGTAAGTAATGAATTTTCCAAGTAAATTGGCATTATCGTAATAAAAAATTCAAAACCAAAATTCAATTTGCTTCAGTACCAACGTAAAGAGCTAAAACCGATTAAAGCAACAAATTCACCCAGCAAAGCCATCCATCAAACCAATTCCATGATAGGCGGACTCTTTTTCACTTAAGTAGGTGCAATAATCCATTCCAAGATAAACATTTTCCTAATTCGTGGAGTCATATCTTGCCTGTGTGCCTAATTATCCAAAACCCTAATGCTTTTATTTTTCTTATTTTTCTATCTTGGTGTAGGTTTAAGAATTGGAACACTCTTTTGCATATTCTTCAAAGCTTGCTAATAAAACTCTCTCAAATGACTTATCCTCTCACAATATTCACACAAAAAGGCTATATATGTGTGTGTTTGTACACATTAAAAGGTATCACTTGATCTTCAAGAACTTCCAAATGAAAAACTGTTGTATAAATCGAATTTTGAGCAAAAACTTGTTTTTCCGTTTGGACGTTCTTGGTTTTCTTTGGAACTTGAGGAGTTCTATCAATGAAAATTTTAAACTTAGAAGAACTAGCACCATTGAAACTTGAATTAACTTGAATTTTGGGGAGTGGCCTTAACAAAGAGGTATTGGTTTGCTTTTTAGTATCAAAATTTAAAAATCTAACTCATTCTTTGTTATTTTCACTGTTTTGATTTGAAAGCATTGATTCAAGTTTTTTCAAACCAGTTTTTAATCCAACTTTAATAGTTAAAGCGTTTTTAAGTTGTTGAGTTAGATCACAAATGTGTTCTTCAAGTTGTTTGATTTATCCTCATACTCCAAATTTTCCTTTTTGAAAGAACCAGTTAAACCAAAATAATTTTCTTTTTCATTCTTAAGTTGTCTAATTTTCTTTAAAAATTCGAGTTTCTTAACTTTTGAATTTTCAAAACTTACTTTGTCCATTTTCAAATCAATAATCTCCTTTTCAAAAAATTGTGTTTTGGATGCAAGTTTTGAATTTTTCACGAAAAGTTTTTGATATTTTAGTAAAAGAGCGTAATAGGCCGATTAAAGATCTAAAAAGTCTTCATCGTCATCAAAAGTGAATTCTTGGAAATTTCTTGATTCACCTCTGACGTGCAAAAAATAGTACAATCGTTTACACCCAAGTGTAGGTAGTCAAGTTGTAATATAGTACTTTAGAAATCCAAGTGTTGAACCATAGGGAGGGGGCAAAAACTTTGTAGGTCACGTGTTTATATAATAAAAATTGATTGATTTTAAAACTGTATATTGAATTGTTTTAAAGGTAGTAAAACAAACTTTAAAATGATGCGATTACTTTTGTATAAAAGAAAGCAAAGGCTTTGGAGGTTTATTTGGTGTTCTTAGTAAGCATGATTTATGAATCCAATTCGGCGCATTCATATACTTTGATGTGTTTTATGTTTTGTTTATCAGTTAAAAGCTTAGGCGTTGGCGGCAAAAGATTTTGAGAAATACAACCAATAGAACTCCACTAGGCTTCTTCATGAGGGAAGACAAACATCACATTTAAGTAAACAAATGAGCAATTAAAGAATTCTTCAAATATAGGCACAAAGTATGTTTAATTGATGTATGTGATAAGAAAAAATAAAACCATACTTCACACTTAACCACAAGATGTGACCATCTTCTCTAATTTTATCTGAATAGCATAACCATTAATTTAATGGTGGTTGTTGAATAATATATGCTTACTTGAAGTACTTTGTTTGTATATACCTTAGCTAGGTGATTTACCTCTTCATAGATGATGAAAACAAGATAAAGATAAAGTAGAATCAATAAAACACTTGAATTAATAAATATGAAAGGAGTTTGTTACAAATGCAAGAGAATACAAGAAGAAAAGCAAAGTTTCACTATAATTTTCTCTCTTAGTTCTCTCTTAATTACAAAGATGTAATCTCTCTCTAAAATTGTATATCCTCAAGCTTGAACCTTTCTTTATAATTATAGATGTCCTAAGGGGGTGGGGGCAAGTGATACGAGTTACTTTAATGAGTTGTACATAAGTGGAAAAAGTTGGTTAGAAAAATATCTTCAGGAAGCTGGGATCGATCTTGGCTCATATTTTCCCTTTGGTTTTGGCAGCATAAGAGGTAGGATCTATCCTAACTTTCTGAAATCGATCTTGGCTCATATTTTCCCTTTGGTTTTGGCAGCATAAAGGCTGGGATAGATCCTAGCTTTCTAGGATCGATTCCTGAAGTGCACTGGAATTTTAAATTCATCACTTTACATCTATGATGGATCCTAAAATTCCTGGGATTGATCCCAGGCCTTGGTTCCAGCTCTATTTCTTATTTTTCTTCCTTTAAACTTATCTAATCTGTAGGTCGAAAAATAACCATAGAGATGGGTGAATAAGGTTTTTAAAACTTAAAATGATTTTAAAATAGTTTCAAAGAAAGTTTAAGTCTATATTAAGAAACTAGCAAATCAAACAAGAAATCGCAAGAACAAGCAATAATAGAGCAAGTAAATAAAGAGTTAGAGTTAGAAAGATTAAACGCAATGAGCTAATGACGTTTTGTTCTTGCAGTTCGATTGGTTAGACCATACGTCCACACCCGAGTAGTTCTCTTAAGAAGTTCTACTATCCGATTTTCTTACGGGTGAAAATCAAATCTTTTATAAGTGTATTTTTCTCGCTACACTCACACCAGAATCACTCTTGCTAAATTATGAGAAAACATCTCACAATTGCTGAATAAAATTGGTTTGGTGATGAATATCAAGATACAAAAACTTTTAAGTGTATTTAAAGATTACAAATAAAGCTCACAATATAATTATCAAGTTTGATCAAGATTTGTAGCTCAATGAAGAAGGATTGATCAAAACAATTTACTTGAATCTTTGAATATTGAAGATTGATGAAAAATATATATAAATGGTGATTCAAGATTGTTCAAATGTATTTTAGAAGTCATATATATAGTCCCAATCAAGATACGACTGTTTTGGAGGGTATGTATAGGTTTGTTTCCAAAAATGGTACAAAAAATAAAAAATTTAACAGCTATATTTTGAACCATTAGTCGACTGAGCAAGGTACATCAGTGGACTGATGACCTATGTCCATCAAATCAAAATTTCAATTTTTAGACTTTCAAAATTTTGCTCCAAAATTAATTTTAATGCTTGGGATATGTTAAAAACATGTTTCTAAGACACTTACTTTCACGAGAGCTCAAAATATGCTTGTTTGAATTTAAGATAATTTTTTTTTTGAAAATCGCTTTGTAAATAGTTGTGTTTTCAAAGGATTCAATTGCAAGATTGTTTGAATCTATCTTTAAATGATATAAGATTAAGTTTGAGCTATAAAAATGATCAACCAAAAAACTTTACAATAAACTTAAGCACTCACACAATTTTCGATTTAACAAGTCTTCGAATGTTAATTTGTTTTTTTGGTTCTTCACTTGTTCAATGACTTTGATCTTTAATGATTTGTATATCAATGTTACTTAATTACTATTGTCATGTGAGGAAAGCTTGTGTGCATTGTGAACTTGTGGAGGAATGATCTTGATTTTGGATTTGTTGGTTTCGGTCCACGTAAAATATTAATCGAGATGTGGCTATGCTTAATTCAACACACTTGTTAAATTACACAAGATTAATATATTGTTATTATCAAAACAATATTAATAACTTTTTAGGTCAACACAATCCTTTCGCAAAGTTCCAACTTTTTTTTTGCCATTCTTTTTGATGAATTTCTTGATCATTTTCATATATTAACCATGCATAATAACCTTTTGATAAACATTCAAGCTTGCAAATTCATGTTAGTAATATACATTGCTTTAGGATTTAACAAGCAATATTCTTGAGGTTTAATTGACGTGTTTAGCCATATAACTCAATATAATGCTTACATAATCACATTTACATAGCCATTATAATGCGCTTATCAACATTTTCAAAGGAAGCTTTTGCTGCAAAAGCTAAATATTCATGATATTCCTTTTGAGTGTTCGGAATTTTCTCATCATCATTGAGAGTGGTATGTTTAGCCTATTTACCAACATTTTTCTCTAATTTCCTAATTCTAGTTCGGAATTCAAACGCTTTATGACCTCTACCTTGACACTTAAAGCAATTCTCACTTGATTGGAGTTTATTCTCAACATCCCCTTCCCCAATTTCTCAAAATTTTGATGACCATTGCCTGATTTCTGATTTAACTTCGTGAATTTATTGAAATTACGCACAAAATTAACTATTTCCTCGAAATCAGACATAGAGCATTCATTAAATTCAGCTATGTTTTCATCTTTAACTATAAATTCAATTTATTTAATCTGCTTTCTCCATTTGAGTTCTGTATTTTGAAAGTCGGTTAGACTAAAAAGTTTAAAAAGAGCTAATTAATTCGTTTTTTTTAAGGAATTTAAATCCATGCTTTCTTCAATGGCAGTAGTTTTTGGGATGAACTTATCAGGCAAGGACCGTAGGATTTTCATCAAGAAAGATAGAGAAAGAGATAATGATTCAAAGCTCTAATTAGCGAAACTCTGAAATTCCTACATCACTGCGCTCACCTCAAGCCATATAATAACTTTTCCTTTAGACAAATTATAATTTGAAATGCTTTTAGAGGTGAAATTTTATAGATAAGATGCTTAGAAACCCTCTCATGGAGGTTTGGGACAAATTTGATTTTTATTAATGAAAGATGAAGCTTTTAGGCTCTTTTTAGCCTCACTGCCGATCTACAACAGCCCCCTGTTGAGCCCTGATAAGCTCTTGTCGGAGACCGGTGCATTTTTGCACTTTGCTTGTTGGAGACCAATGCATTTTTGCATTTCTAGGCCATTACAATATGCCCTTATTAGATCAGAAATCTAATAAGTAAACATCCAAAATTCTTTCTATTTAAAGCTCAACCAAGACAACCAAAAGTGTTAAACTTAAAATAATTGATGGAGTATAATTACTACTAATTTAAATACGAAATGTTACACATTAAATACTAATTAATGCAAATCATCATGCTTTCTATATCTTTTAATTCGCTTAATCCACCCAATTCTTCTTTGATTCGAAGTATCTTCCACTATTATTTTTTCTTTGCAATTACTTCTCTTTTTAATGCTTTGTAACTCACGTGACTATTCCTTCTCCTTAAATTATTCGTTTATACAACTTCTCACAGTTATAAAATGAGTTTGTGGCTCAAATCAAAACCATTTAAGAGAGGATTTAGGTCTCTTCATAAAAAAATTCCAAGAAAAGATGTGTGGAGAATCTTTCTCTTCCCCCCCCTCTCTATATATCAACAAATATGTACATAGTACTTTTACAAATACCCATGTGTAGAGGAAAACATCTATGTATCATACAACCAATCATATATTATAATCTGCACTTATTATAATATGCTCAAATTAAGCCCAGGTTAAGTCACGTCACTTAGTTCACCAAAAAAGTTGCCCTGGTTTGAGGAACTACATATTTGAGTATTAAGATACTTCCATATTTTTTTTTACTTTATATAATCCTACAAAATTTAGTATTTTATAATTCTAGTGTTATCCCTTTTGGAATTGAATAGTGTATGAAAATGTTATTATTACTTTAGCGGTTTGCACATCAATTGTTTGTTGGATGAAATACGTCAAAGAATACTATCCATATTATCGTGCCATATATTCAAGTCTGACAATTACATTTTTTAGGGTAATTAGCAAAAATGACCCCTAAAGTTTGACCCGAATCTCTGCTCATCCCTAAAGTTCAATTTTAGGCTAAAGCATCCTTAAAGTTTCTAATTTTCCCATACTGGTCCAAAATTGGAAGCTCCGTTAAAAACTGGACGGAAAACCTTAGAAAATACCCCCCGAAGTTTGAAATTTGTCCCTCACTCGTCCATCAAGGAGTCTTTTCCGTCCAAGTTTTTAACAAGGCATTCAGTTTTGGACGAATGAGGGACAAATTAGAAACTTTAAGGATGCTTCAACCGAAAAGTAAACTTTAGGGGTGAGCAAAGGACATTGGTCAAACTTTAAGGGTCATTTTTACTAATTACCCAATTTTTAAGATATAAAAAGCTTCGTTATTATTCTTCAAACTTTTATTTTAATACCAATTCTATCATGACGAGCAAGTAGTCTATTTGCATCTCAATGGACAAAATTAAGAAGATAAATGTAATCCTCTACAAATTTTTTTGTTAAATAAATATTTTTAGTTGATTTCAAAGAGATCTCAGTGAAAACAATTAAAAAGAAAAATAGAGCAATGAAGTATAGCCACATACTTAGGCCTCGTTTGGTTCGTGAATTTGAGTACTCAGGACATTTATTTCTTTTGTTTGGTAAGTACAAATTCCGAAAATACTTTCTGTAGGTCAAAAAATACCCTAGAGGGGGGTGAATAGGGTTTTTAAAACTAAATAGGATTTTAAAAATTATTTTAAAAATTAATCAAAATCTATATCAAGTAATCAATCAAAACAATTAAGTAATATCAATCTCAAAGAAAATATAGCAATAAACAATAGAGCTAGAGATAAAAAGATTGAATCGATAGAAATCGAAGACTTTTTGTCCACACGGTTCGGCTTGTTAGCCCCTACTTTCGCGCTCGATTAGTTTCTCGAGAATTTTCACTAACACCGATCTTCTTTCGGGTGAAGATCAAACCTTTACAAGTGATTACACTCTACAAATGTTGCTTACTCACAAACACTCACCACAAGAACTACCTCTTGGTATTTTAAAAGATAAACCTCTCTTAATATTTGAAGAAAAAGATTTGGTGATTAACACCAATGTACGATAGCTCTTAAGTGTATGAAGATTACAATTTAAGCTCACACTAAGAGATATCAAATTTAATCAACAATTTTTAGCTCAAAATAATGATGATTGATCAAAAACAATGTTCTTGAATCTTTGAATATTGAAAGTAGATGAAGAGAATAGTGTAGGAATGATTTAAAGAAGTTTAAATATGTCTTAGATAGTGTATGTATAGTCTAGGAAAACATATGGCTGTTTGGAGGGAGTTGGTAGAAGTTTGGTGCTAAAAATGGTAAAAAATCAGAAATCCAACGGCTAGTTTTTGGACCATCAGTCGACTGATGAGCACTAACTGGCAGGCCAAAAATGCAATTTTTACACTTTTGCAAATAAGCTCTAAAATCAATTTTAATGCATGGGGAATGTAAAATATAGGTTCCTAAGACACTTATTTTCGTTAGAGCTCCAAATAAGATCATTTAGAATTTAATATGAATTAAATTAAAAATCGATTTTTGCCAAAAGGGTGTTTTGAAAAGATCTTGAAGAAACTTTGTTTTTATTAATCTACTTGTGTAAAAATAAAGTGTATGAGCTATATTGAGAATCAAACACGAATCTTTACATACAAAACATAAGCACTCACTCAAGTATAAAATAACGAGTCTTCGAGGGCTTTGTTTGTATTTTCGTTTCTTTTCTTCCTTGGGTCATTGATCTTTATGGAAATGCCATTGATAGTGTATTGATCAAGTAGTTGTCTGAGGTGTGAGACATTGATAGTGCAAATCTTCGTAGGTGAATAATCTTGGTTACGGCTTTTCAGTTTAGTCCACATGTGATCAATTTATTATGGCTATAACTTCAAACAACAACTTAGTTAAATTATACATGATTAACGTTATTGTTATTATCAAAACAAGATTAGTGATTTTAAGGTCAACAATCTCCCCCTTTTTGATGATGACAATAAATTAATGTATGTTTGCGATTAAAATCATAAGTTGAGTTTTCTAAAGGGAAAAACTCCCCCTCAAACTATGCATAAACTAGAATAAGACAAGTATGCATAACAAGATTTCAAACCATTGCAAAATCATAATTAAAACTTTAAACTTTAATTAATGTTCAACTAAAAATAAATTACCAGAGTTAAAACCATTTGAAAACCAATAACAAAAGCGTAAGACTTAAGTTCATAGAAGTTCATAGAGAAGCATAATAGGAAAAGTGTGTACCAAACACTTATTTATTTCTCCCCCTTTGTCATAATCAAAAAGAAAGAGAGAGAGAGATAACTCGTCGGGATCTTCTTATGGCCATTGACCCCATCCTTGATTGCCATGCCACAGATTCCATGGTGGAAAGTCATAGTCGGGATGGTAGTGGAGGAATGCGGGTTCATGTGCTCTTTGCCGTTCCTCAATACGGTTGAACCGATTGTCCATGGTCACCGAGAGATTTTTGATGGCTTGCAAGATGGCTTCATTTGAATTAGGCGAGCGAGTAGCTTGGTAGGAACTAGTGGGAGCTTGTGAAGAAGTTTCTTGATGAGGTATGTCTTGTTCCATGGGCTAGGTTTAAGCCAAATTCTCATCTCATCACTTTCGTCATCTTCATTACCATCAAGAGGATTATTCGAAATTCATTCGTCGTCTTCAATGTGATATCCCATTTGGCGAATAGTTTTGGCAGTGTAGGTCTTATTATCCGTGGGAATAATAATATCGGTTTCATCATTGATGTTGATATCATAAAATTGGAATAGGCGAGTGAGAGCCATTCCATATACCAAGCCTTGTTTCTTACGGTCAGTTATGTCAAAAAGATGGTGAAACACGAGATTTGCATAGTTGAGCTTGCGTCCCATAACTATTGCCCACACTAAAAAGGTGTCCAATGTATTTACCGAAGCCCGACTACCCCGTCTTAGAATAATTGAATAACCGAGTATAGAGTGAATGAGTCGGTTTTACAAGGTAAGCATAGACGCATTGATTTCGAGTCCCGCACCACTGTTGTGGTGCTTATAGCGTCTCTTAAGAATGAGGGCTAGGGCCGCGACTTTCTCATACCCAAGTAAATTTCCAAAGTTAGACGATACATCCGTTACATTTGCAGTTGGAAAGTGATAAATTCTACTTAAATCGGCTTCAGAGAAAGTAATCATACGTCCGTTTAGCAACGTAGCAAGTCTAAACATGTTTGGACGTTCGGATTCAAGCAATGGGTGATGAAAGTTGGCATAGAACAACCTAACTAAGCGTGGGTAGACATTGTCTCTTAAAGACAAGAAATTTAAGATGCTTTAGTTGCGAAAAGGGCAGTGATATTCAAACCATTAGAGGAAAATAATTCGATATTGAATTGTTTACCTTCAACGATAATGCGATTAACATAGTTGGTGTTGAATTTCGCCTCAACTTCGTTTGAAAATGAACAATGGCGGCAAAGGTACTTGTGGTGGAATAGCCGAAGATGCACCTACTTGTGGTACATTCTTGCGAGGGCGACGTGAACGAGGTCCTTAAGACATATTTAGAGAGATGGGGTGAGAGATATAGGTTTTGAAAAATTAGGGTTTGATGAAAAAAATTAAAATTTTTGGGGTGAAAATTTGTTTGGATGAGGAAAAACGGTAAGAAATTGGTAATATGGATGAAGTGAGATGAATTTGTAAAGAAATTTGGTGTAATATAGAGTTTTGGGTGAAAGATCAACAATGGAGGCTAGGGTTAGGGTTAGAGAGAGAATGAGATTGGTTTAAGTGATTTAGGGTGAAATAGGTGTGATTTATGGTTGATTTGGTGTAGGATGATGAAGCTTTTTGGTTTAAAATGTATTTCGGTGAAGAGTATAGAGGTCTAGGTTGATTTGTGAAGGATTATAGTGTTTTTGGAGAAGGAGAACTCGAAATAGATAGATAATGGAATGAGGAAAAACAGGGGTTAAGTGAACTACTCTCAGCCAAGCATCAGTCTACTGATGAAGGCCCTTCAGTTAACTGATGAAGGCTTAGTCGACTGAACATCCAGTTTTGTCCAGATTTGCACATTTTTGCTCTTTAGGCCATATGGAACTAAAATTTGCAATTATGAGCAAAATATATACTACAAGAAAAATATTAGTACACAATATAACATGTAAATGAAGTGCAAGATACTAGGATAATTATTAAGCAAAAATTAATCAATTAAAAAACATAGTTTTGTAAGCTTTAGAAACAAGCATAATTGATCAATATACATGAATATTTTGGTCAACTAGATATCACATGCTCTAGTCATACCAAGTTCACGTCGAATAGTGCAAAAGCGATCGTCGGAAAGTGGTTTTGTGAAAATGTCCGCAAATTGCGATTCGATGCCAACTAATTCAATATCAACATCACCTTTTTTCACACGATCACGAATAAAATGATATATTATCTCAATGTGCTTAGTACATGAGTGTTGTATGGGATTCTTGGTCAAGCTAATAGCATTTGTGTTATCACATTTAATGGGAATGTGGCTAAGACTAATTCCAAAGTCTTCTAATTGTTGTTTAATGTACAAAGTTTATGCACAACAACTTTCGGCCGCCACATATTCGGCTTCGGCCGTTGAGAGGGCCACCGAATTTTGTTTCTTGCTTAACCAAGATACTAATGCCTGTCTTAAAAAATGACAAGTGCCACTAGTGCTTTTCCTATCGATTTTGCAACTGACAAAATCCACATCGGAATAACTTATTAAGTCAAAGGTGTTCTCTCTTGGGTACCACAAACCCAAGGAACTAGTACCGAAAAGATAACGAAATATCCGTTTAACGACAAGTATGTGTGATTTTTTAGGATCTGCTTGGAATCGTGCACAAAGACATACACTAAACATAATATCCGGCCTAGAGGCCGTTAAATATAATAAGCTTCATATCATACCTCGATATTTCTTGATATCCAAACTTTTACCTATCTCGTCTTTGTCGAGCTTCAAAGTTGAACTCATATGAGTGCTCATGGATTTTGCGCCTTCCATGTCGAACTTCTTCAAGAGTTCCTTCACGTATTTCTCTTGATTGATGACAATACCTTCTTTGCATTGCTTCACTTGTAATCCAAGAAGTAATTCATCTCTCCCATCATGCTCATTTCGAATTCTTTTTGCATACATGTGAAAAAGTCCTTGCAAAGACTTTCGTTAGTAGAACCGAAGATAATGTCATCAACATAGATTTGTACAAGTAGCATATTATTATCATGATTTTTTATAAATAAAGTAGTGTCAATTTTACCTCTAACAAAACCATTATTAATAAAAAATGAACTAAGTCTATCATACCACGCTCTAGGTGCTTGCTTTAAGCCATATAATGCTTTAGATAATTTAAACATATAATCCGGATAAACATGATTTTCAAAACCGGGAGGTTGTTTCACATAACCTTCCTCTTCAATAAAACCATTCAAGAAATCACTTTTCACATCCATTTGATAGAATTTAAAGTTCTTAAAACATGAATAAGCAAGTAGCATGCGAATTGCCTCTAGACGTGCAACGGGTGGATATGTTTCCTCATAGTCAATGCACTCCTCTTGATTGTATCTTTGGGCAACAAGTCTAGCTTTATTTCTAACAATTACATCACTTTCATCTTTTTTATTACGAAAGACCCATTTAGTACCTATAATGGTATGATTGTTAGGTTTGGGAATAAGTGTCCACACTTTGTTTCTCTCAAATTGATTGAACTCTTCTTGCATAGCCATCATCCAAGATTCATCTTGTTCGGCTTTAATTATATTTTTTGGCTCATATTAAGAAACAAATGCCACATTATTGCATAAAGTTTTTAAGGATGATCTAGTCATAATCCTACTAGATGGCTCTTCAAGAATTTGATCAATAGGGGTGGTTGGACAAAAATTTCCAACTCCAAGGTAAATCATTCGAGTTTTGCTCGGTTGTGTTTTCTAACTCTTTAGGAGGAGCTTGAGCACTTGAAGTTTATTCTTTATATGTATCATTAATTTGAATATCTGAAACCTCTTGGATAATTTCAACATCGTCATCGGAACGTACTATGAGTGAGAAATGATTTGACTCATCAAATACAACATGCATAGACTCTTGGACTACCAAACTTTTCTTGTTATAAACTCTATATGCTTTACTATTAGTGGCATACCCAAGAAAAATTCTTTCATCGGATTTTGCATCAAATTTTCCCAAGTGATCACGATCATTCAAAATAAAACACTTGCAACCAAAAACCTTAAAATATGCAATATTTGGTTTCTTGTCATTCCATAATTCATAGGGTGTCTTATCTAACTTTTTACGAATGATAGTACGATTAATCACATAGCATGCGGTGTTAACGGTTTTCGCTCATAAATATTCCGGCAAAGAATGTTCATTTAGCATAGTCCTAGACGTCTCTTGAAGAGATCTATTTTTTTTCTCAACAACACCATTTTGTTGAGAAGTTCTAGGTGCCGAAAAATTATGATCAATACCATGCTCATCACAAAAGTTTTCAATATCAATATTATTGAATTCTCTACCTCTGTCACTCCTAACATGCACAATAGAAACACCTTTTTCATTTTGAACTTTTCTACAAAATTTAATAAAAATATGCGGAGTTTCACTTTTGTGGAAAAGAAAGAACACCCAAGAAAATCTAGTGTAATCATCAACAATAACAAGAGTATACAATTCTCCACCTAGACTAGCAACCGAAATAGGACCAAACAAATCAAGATACAACATATCAAACAGTTTAGTTGTAGTGATATCCTTTTTAGACTTGAATAAAGATTTGTGTTGTTTACCAAGTTGACATGCATCAAAAATTTTGTTTTTAACAAATTTGATTTTTGGCAATTCTTTAACTAATTCTTTCTTAAACAAAACATGAATTAAGTCCATATTAGTATGTCCTAGTCTTCTATGCCATAACCAAGATACATCGTTAATAGCAGATAAACATTTAACATCTTGTTGTGATAAATCATCAAGCTCAAGAGTATGCACATTGTTAGTTCTATATGCAATAAGGAAAATGGAATCATCATTAACATTCTTAACAATGCAACGATTGGATTTAAAAATAACTTCATAACCCTTATCACATAATTGACTAATCCTAAGTAAATTATGCTTTAAACCATCAACTAATAGAACATTATCAATACATATAGAATGCTTAGCAACCTTACTTATACCGATGATTTTGCCCTTGGCGTTGTCTCCAAAAGTCACATTCCCTTATCGCTTGGGAATAAGACTCAAGAAGTTGTTTTTGTCTCCCGTCATGTGCTTTGAGCATCCACTATCCAAGAACCATTTGGATTTGCTACCTTTGACTTTTAAGCACATCTACACCATAACCTTAAGTAACTTCTCCTTTGGTACCCAAAATGTGTTGGGTCCCTTTGGGTTAGCAAACATGATGGTTCCTTTTGGAACCCAAGCAAGCTTCTTTTTAGAAAAACTTTCATTCCTATAGTAACAATGATCTATATAGTGAGTATTTCTACAACAATATGAGTAAAGATGAGTGGGATCATGAGGTGTGTTTGTTTTGAAAAAGTTTTTGTAATCCTTTTGGTTGTCAATTTAGTTATAACCCAAACCGACTTTGTCAAATACACACATTTGCATTCCTAATAGTTTATTCAAGTTATCCCTTCCATCGGTAAACTTGGTTAGACTATTAGTTAAATCGTCCACTTAATCTTTCAATTTGACATTTTCCACTACAAGTGTGTTTGGAATTTCTTTCTCCTTTTCTTTCTTCAAAGTTTTGATTTCATTTTTCAAAACCAAATTTTCTTTCTCAAATGTTTCACACTTGCTAGAAACCATCAAATTATCCTTTTTAAGGCTTTCATACTTTTTAGATAAGTTTTCAAACTTTCTATGCAATTCCTCAAACATTTTATATAATTCGTCATAGTCATTCTCATCATGTGCATCATTATTAGTAGAGACATTATCATCGCTAAATGAATTATAAATAAAGTCTACCTCATCGTTATTTGCCATACGGCAAAGGTTTGCCGTCTCTTCGTCGCTAGAGTCGGCATCGGACTCGCCTTCTTTGGAATTACTCCAAGTACCTTTGAGGGTTGTTTTACTTGTTTGAAAGTTTTGTCCCTCTTATTGCTCTTCTCCTTTCTTCTAACAAGGCAATTAGTTTTGAAATGCCCCGGTTGATGGCAATGGAAACACTTCTTTACTTATTCGTTTTAAACTCTTGGTTGAATTAATCAATCATTGTTCCTTCTTGATGAGGAATCAAAGTTGTTTCATTTTCTTTGAAATTTCTTCTCTTAGTTAGAAATTTTATGAATTTTCTAGAAAGAAGAGCCATATCTCATCTCCTCCCATCAACTCTTCATCATTCTCAAGTTGAGTTGCTTTGAGAGCTAGCGTCTTTTTGGCTTTCGAATCACCTTCTTCTTCTCTATCGAATTCTTTCTCATGGGTTTTAAGTGAACTCAAGAGTTCGTCCATGCTTAGCGTCTTGAGGTTCTTGACTTCTTGAATAGTCGTCACTTTAGGTATCCATTTCTTGGGAAGAGTTCTAAGAATTTTTTGAATCTTGTCCTCATTTAAATATACCTTTCCAAGAAGATCTAAAGCATTAGTGATAGTAGAGAACCTACTATACATAAAAGCAAGTGATTCATTTGGCTCCATTTTGAATAATTTATAATCATGAACGAGCATGTCAATACTGTCATCCTTAACTTATGAGGTTCCTTCATGAGCAACCTCTAGTTTGTCCCAAATTTCTTTGGCGATTTTACAACTAAAAATTTTGTTGTATTCGTCCATGGTTAATGCACAATGTAGAGAATTCAAAACTTTAGCATTAAATTAAATTTTCTTAATATCATCCTCATCATATTCGAAAATAGACTTAGGAGTAACATTACCCCTTTCATCGATTTTGATAATCTCATAGGGTCTAATGAGTGTAACCCTCCATTGTTGAAAATCACTAGCTTGAAGAAAAGTACACATGTGATTTTTTCAATAACTATACTTTTTGCCATCAAATAGAGGTGGCCTAGAGGTGGAAGAACATTCGTTAAGTTCGGTTCCTTAATAGATAGACATGATCGTAGACTCTAAGATTGTAAAATCGAAACAAGAGTACAACCTCTGATACCAATTGTAGGTCGAAAAATACCCTAGAGGAGGGTGAATAGGATTTTTAAAACTAAATCGGATTTTAAAAATCGTTTTTAAAATTAATCAAAATCTATATCAAGTAATCAATCAAAACACTTAAGTAATATCAATCTCAAAGCAAATATAGCAACAAACAATATAGCTAGAGATAGAAAGATTGAACCAATAAAAGTCGAAAACTTTTTGTCCACACAGTTCGGCTTGTTAGCCCCTACTTCCGCGCTCGGTTAGTTCCCCGAGAATTTTCACTAATACCGATCTTTTTCTGGGTGAAGATCAAACATTTACAAGTGATTACACTCTACAAATGTTGCTTACTCACAGCACTCACCATAAGAACTACCTCTTACTATTTTAAGAGATAAACATCTCTTAATATTTAAAGAAAAAGATTTGGTGACTAACAACAATGTACAATAGCTCTTAAGTGTATGAAGATTATAATTTAAGCTCACACTAAGAGATATCAAATTTGATCAACACTTTCTTAACAGATGAGAAAGTAAGGTGTAAAGATATTCATTTCAAAACTCATGGGATTGATTTTTCTTTATTATTTACTAGCAATTATTACAAAAAATTTGGACAATGATACCTCTACTTAAATACTTTCCGTACTTTACCAAACATAAGAAAGAAAACTTGACAGGAATTTTAGTTTTCCCCTCGTAAAAAAAACAATAAAATTAATTTTCTTTGTATAAACCAAACGAAGCCTTGGTATTGGTAATAAACTACATAAGAACTCTTCCACTATTATCAGATTTACTATACAAGTCATATTATATTAAACATAACATAAACTTAATTGATATAAATGTATCGAATATATTAGAAAGGGCATGAATAAGACATTCTTGAAATACATGACTAAACTTTTTAAAATCAAATTTTACTAATTAAATGATATAAATAGATGTTTTAAAATACATTCCTAGGTTACAAACCAATTTTAAATTTAAAATTGAATTGTCAGCGATCTTGTAGTCTAATAGCACATTTTTCGATCTTATATTAAAGATATTAAATGTTCGAAATCCAAAATTTAAAAATTAAGTATAAATACATATTTGTATTATACGTCAGATCACGTTTGAACGAACGAACAAACAATAATAAATAAAATAAAATAAATAACACCTAAATTTCACATATTCAGAGGAAAACTCTGATCAGATGGCTCTCGTTTGTCCTCTCGGCTTCTCTTCTGCTTCCCAACAGCTTTCACTCTCACACCTCAAACATCACTTTCCAAAACCTAGTTTTCGAGTCTCCTGTCTCTCTGCTCAACCGGAGCCGGTGCGATTATTTATTTATTTATTACGGAGTATATTACTTCTGCCTCCTCAAATTTTATTTCTTCCCCACTCTCCCTACTTAATAATTTAATTCATTATGTTTGTTTGGTTTTTTCAGATAAATGCAACAGATACAAAAAATTCAAGACCTCAAGAATACCAGCCCGGCATCTTTGACAACCTCTTCCTTAATTTGTTCCGTAACAAAATGGTTCAGGTGACTCAGTTCCAATATTTATTACTTACTATTTATTATTTTCAAAATACAAATGGGTGCACGAATTATCTGTTTCCTTCCAGTTAATACTGGGTATTTGTTGTTTTCGTAGGTAAACCACCTGTTTGTATAAATAGGCATAGGCCCCTTGTTAGTACTTGACAGATTAGGGTCACTGCATTGGAATTCATTATTCAAAATCAATTTACCTTTGTTTTCTTGAATTTTATCTGCAGCAAAGCAGAGAGGTGTTGTGACTTTAAATCAGAACATTGAATTGGGTTTATTTGCTAGTGGGTCACGCTACAGTTTTGAGCGACTGATAATTGTGAAGGGCTTTTAACAGGAGGTTGGATGGGACTCGGAGAAGCCTGGATACAACGGATTAATAGAAGTGGCAAACCGTCTTATGATGGGAAGAAGCAACTCTGAAACTAAAGATGCTGCGGTATTTCAATCTTTATTTCTTCTCTTGATCAACATTCATTATTAATCTCTTGTCAAGCTAGACTTGTATTGTGCTTAAGCTTTCCGTTCGTCTTAAATTCCATTAACTTTATTTCATGTCCTACTGTCCTTGTCAAGTTAATGGGATCATGTTAAGAATTAATGGCTCTACCAAAAGGTCATCATTCACAGTGACACAGAAGAAAGAGGCTACTTTCATCAAAATCTTTCATCCAATTACATATGGTAGTGGCAATCAGTAGTTACTATTGATTTTCATGTCAGGTTCGGATATTAAGGTCGCTATTTCCTCCATTGTTATTAGAGCTGTACCGAATGCTCATTACTCCTATTGGAGGCGGGAAAGTAGCTGCTTTGATGGTTGGTAAGTTGATGATTCTTGCAGTGGTTATGAGAGTTCATTTTGTGCTTTCTTCCAAAACTATTATTGTGTATCCTGTGCTATCGGTTATGAGAGTTCAATTAGTACTTTTTGAATTCTAAGATCTGTTTGCTTTCTATTTTGAAGCAAGGGTGACTGCATTATCTTGTCAGTGGCTAATGGGATCATGCAAGGTTAACTCCGTAAATCTTCCTAAAGGATCCTCAATGATGAGTGGGGTAGTTGTTTTAACTTTCTATATTGCAGTCTGGCCCATCTGTCAATTGCTCTGGCTGATTTTCATTGATATGATTCGGCAGTCCTGATCTGCCTTTTTGGGGGTTGGACATTCATGTAGGTGTTTGTTGAAAGATGCAAGTATTTGGAGGAGAGTAAATGTGTGGGCATATGTATCAATACTTGTAAGCTTCCTACACAGGTTAGTATTTTCGGACTTCATAATGCTTAAATTTTTTTCTTTATGTGCACCTTTCATTCATGAGTAAATCTCCCAGCATTCTTAAATACATTCTATATGTATGATCCAGACATGATCCCATCATTCCCCGGAGACCTCTTTTTGTCCTCATATTTTTTGTCTTTAACAGCTAGTTGAAGTAGTTGACGAAGAACCTTTTTAGCAAACCAAAGTTCATTTAGTCTTTTTCCCCATATACACGCCCTCAAATTTCAAGAATTTGGGCAATAAAAGTAATTAAGACTTTTACATGTTGGCTCCACAAGTCTTAAGTATTTGATAATTTTAATACTTTCTCTAAATGATACAAGCCATTGTAATTTCTTCATGACAAAGAGGAATTGGGGAGATTAACCCTCATAGAAATGATGGCAGTGATTACTGATTATGCTGAGAAGGAATGGTTGTTTACGTTGCACCCTGCGAGACAAGCCAGTCAGGAACATTGATCTTCTATCAGGATCAATAAGAATACCAATCTTTGATCAGAATCAGTTTTGTTCCAGAAATTAGACTACTGTACACGCGTTTTGCATCGAGCAGTTACCACAGCCCCTCATTTGATAAGAGCCACAACCACTTATTGTTTGCTTTTCTGTTGCTGAGTTAATGATTGGTGGTATGAGGAATTCATGGCTTTTCTTTTAGAGCAGCAAACAATCACATAAGACCAGTTTAAGGGGCTGGGCTTAACCAGTGACCATCCATGTGCAGGGGGTGGTTCTTACCAACTAGGATTGGCCCTGGCCTGAATTAATGAATATCTGTGTGAAGTACTCGATTATTTATTTGTGCAATAGCTATGTATATATTTTAGTGTATATATATATATATTTTCTTTCTTTGAATGTCAATTCTATATTTTCTGAGTAATATATTAGCTTTGAAGTTTAGAAGTGGAACTATTTTGGGTCCATTCTATATTAGATCAAAATTATCAATTGTTGTAACACGTGCTGTCATTTTAGGCTTTCTTCAAGGATGAAATGGGGGTTCCTTTACTGATGGAGCCAAACTTCAGCGATTATAGTTGTCAGGTAAGATCACTTGCTTGTTAAGTAAAACTCTCTCCATCTTAAATTAAGATTTGCGCTTTTGACTTTGCACTTTTTAAGATAAGCGTTAACTTCAACCGAATTAATGGCTAGGCCATCCTTTGCGCATCTCAACTTTCTTGGTGCTTCACCTTTTGATGATGCCTAAATTTGTACTTCACTTTCGGCCTTTTTGTTTTTCTTGTTTAGTGAACTATGTATAGGCTTAGTTGAATTTTCAAGTTTAGTTGCTTTATTTTCTTAGTCCTCTTGTAGGATTTTCAGGTAAGCCTCTGGGGCAGGCTTTTGTAGCCCCCATCATCTTTTTTGTTATTTATGGCACAGCGCTAGTCCTCTATGGATACTAGTGAATTTATCAGGAAAAAAAAAAAAACTGATTAATGGGGACAAAGAAAACTTATTTACTATGATGTTTTCATGGCATCAGAATCTGGCATTTGCACATATACCTGCCAATCTGCCATATATGAATGTCTTTTATATGCGATATATTTGTTGCTAAACATACGAAAGTTCCTTATACCAACAAAGCCTGTTCCTCACATTGTTCATTGACAAGGCTTCCCTCTTGGGAGTAGGAAGTGTATGTGATACTCATTTAAGCTCTATATGGACTAAGATACTGCAACTCTCTTTATTTGATTAGTTCAATGCACTCTTGAAAGTACTTTCTTCAAATTTTTACTTGTGCTAACTTTGATGAGGCAGTTCAATTTCGGGGTCCTCCCTCCAATGCCCGAAGATGATAGCACCCTCAAGGAACCTTGCCTGGATATATGCCCAAATGCAAGACGACGCAAAGAAATCATTACTAACCTGGAAGCACTGAAATGTCCGAAGTCATAAACCTGGAATGTAAGCCCCACGGGATTATGGGGTGCTCACTTTTTGGGGCCGGTGAGCTTGCAAGAGTCTTGTGTAGCCAAATAGGCTTCTGCTACCTGTTATACATCAATTTGGCAATTATTTATTGCAACCATGTGTTACTTTATAATATTCATAAATTACTGTATATAATTGTTTCTCTATTTGTCATCTCAAAAGACCCCTTTCCAACAGAATAAAGCGAAGCTAACCTCCAAAGCATGCATGTGATGGACCAGGGAAATTAACGTCTCAATTTGCCCAATTTGACGTGGGGATAAACAGCTTTGACCACCCTGCTAAATTGCTAATTCCTCTTTTTCAATGCACTCTGTTTAATGCTTTGAAATAAATTTAGTCAATTTTAACATGATTCATGTACTGGAATTGAAAAATGATGCATTCGGATTCTATTAATAAAGTTTTTTTGTGGAGTAGGGTTAGGCCCAAAGGAAGCCGTGCGTTTCCACGCCCACCTAACAAAATGCGAATACATTTACAAACCAACTGGTACGCTTGGCATTGCATTAACAAACACACATTAGTAAGTATATGACTATGACTATGACTATGACTTGACTGTAAGTGATATAAAAATTATTATTGTACGATTTGACTGTAAGTAGTTTAAAAATTAGGATTTTATCAAAAAGTAGTAAGTGGATTAATGACGAGGCGTACTTTCAATCTTGCTAGCAAATTCTTCAACTTGGTGCAAGCAAATGTCCAAAACTAACAAATAGTAAATTTTTTTTTTTCACAATGTCGTTATAGAGCCCTTTTTTTTTTTAAATAAAAAAAAAGAAAAGAAAAGAAAAAGAAGGCCATTTTGGATGATTTTTACGTGATTACACAAAAAAAATAATAAAAATTTAAGATATGGAATTCATTTGTAAATGAAAATAAATGCAGCCTTAAAAAGCAACTTAAGCCAACGACATGTCCAATAGACTCTGGGACGAGTGTGTGTCCGACCGACGTTAAAGCAGAGTCTACGTTACATTACATTATATATATATATCTTCTAATCTATTCATCTTTGACTGATCTGACGTCGATCGTTTTTTTCACGGTTTTGTTACCCATTTTCCGTCAATGGCGCACGTTAACGTAAATAAATGAACCCCAAGTAAAATAAACCCAACGAAAAAGGAAAAACAAAGGCCGAAGAGCAGTAATAACTGAGAGAGTGAAGCGAACGACATCTCTACCAAATAGTCACGACTTTTCTCACCCCCCCCTCTCTCTCTCTCTCTATAGAACTGAATTGAATTGAATTGAATTGAATTGAAATTCAGACTTCTCTCTCACAGCTTGGAGCTTAAAAAATGTGGGATATGTCCTGTAAATCTCAAATTCCAGTTCGTCTTCCGAGGATAACAGGACTGTTCGATTCTTATGCAATGGCTAATACAAATAGTTTTTTTTAATCAGGTTTTTGCGCTCTTCTACGGAGCGATCTTGTCCCTCGCTTTTATTTAC
The DNA here is from genome assembly GCA_021464415.1 of Lonicera japonica. Taxonomy (NCBI): domain Eukaryota; kingdom Viridiplantae; phylum Streptophyta; class Magnoliopsida; order Dipsacales; family Caprifoliaceae; genus Lonicera; species Lonicera japonica. The sequence goes on along the minus strand of CM038464.1, from coordinate 113,843,328 downwards.
TCAGATCTGGACGCTTCTTCTTCGTATAAGCCGATGTCGGTGTTGTCTGTTTCTAGCAGCACTGGTGTGTTCTGTTGCTTCTCATTATTCGAAATCAATTTACCTGTTTCAATTTTATTTTATTTTTTTAATTCTTAATAATTGCTTCTTGTTTGATTATGTTTTTCATAACAGCCGTGGATGTGATTTGCTTCTTTAAAATGCCCATCATTTTTGCTTCATTATTTTGCTGCTTTGTGTAATTTTCTAGTTAGGGTTATTGATGTTACTGGTTCTTAAAATTATCAACTTTTTCCTATATTTGTTCTGAGTTGAACTGATTTTTTAGCTGAATTTGTGTGAAGAAATTTCTGTTAGTAGTTAGTAAATGATTCTTAATTAGCCACCCTAAGTATTTCCTTGCGCCTAAATATTTCCGGTAAATGAAAAGCTTCCCTATACTATGTTAGCACCACGGATTATGCTCAAGTGTTGCATTGAAACTTCTTTGTTATCAAATAATCCAAATTATGCGATTTTTAGTTTTTCAGTTACAATTGTCTCTATATTTAGCAAACAAACGGAGAATGTATATTTTATGGTCTCTTACTAGAAAATTTTACTCGAAGTGACGTGCCTTCGTTTCCTAGCTTTCTCCAGCACTAAAACAGAACTTTAAGGTTTGATTTAAAATTTAATTATATGCTTTTGCTAGATTCTTCATTTTGAGAAGAATGTATTTACATAATGCACCAAATTTATGCCATCATTGATTGATGAAGAAATCACGAGTCATCAAGCATGCAATTGCTTTATTCTTGTTGCTGTCTATATTCTGCGGCCTTGTCCTTTCACTATTATTTCATGGTTTCCTCACTATCTTGGCGTATTCCACTTTGCCTTCCAATCTGAATGGCAGGGGGATTGAAAAACCTGCAGATGTCATCACTGAAACAGTTTCTTGTGTTATGTTATATCTTATGCATCACTGATGCGGATTTACCCGACAACCAAGTGGAAGCACAAATTCTATCTCCAGCTATTACACCGTTGGTAGCACCTGCAATGCCTGAACTGCCTTTGCCGGCCAACATACCCTTATTTCATAAACCACTTCGGAGGCATCTTTCACCTCATGGTGCCCCAAAGATTTCAACTGGACCAGCTCAGCCCCCGAACTATGGCCCCCTGATAACTGTTGGTCACCCTCTCTCAAGTTCACGTCTATCCAAACCATCAATGAACAAGAACAGATTATTACCTCCAAGTGCTGGCCTTGCACCTCCACGCTTGGCGGATATTGCTCCAACACAATCCGGGGCTGGTACAATACCTCCCAGTCTAGTTCAGCCGCCACTATCTCCGTATGCTTCCAGTAAGGCTTAAAATACATGCATTTATGTTTGGGATCACTTTTTTTATTTAACTACCTATTATGGATTTTTGAAAACTTATCTGCCATGGTAACAATTGGAATACTCATTTGAATAGATTGCTCCTCCTATAAATCAAATTTCAACCGTGAAGTTCATGTAACGCATTCAATGCGGTGATGTACTTTGTTTATAATTGATCGTAGAAACCAACTTTCTCTTTCATTATAAAATTCGTTATTGTTGGCATATATGTGCGACTGTGTTCATATTGCTGTAATGTTGGTTTTCCTTTCACTCTTCCAGATTGTTGTGGACCAGACATGGTGCTCAAACGGGGGAGTCAGGATTGCAAGTGTGTGTATCCAATTAAGATTGACATTCTCCTTTTGAATGTCTCGTCTAATCCAAACTGGAACTTTTTCCTTGAAGAATTTGCTACCCAACTTGGATTGAGAGTTTCCCAGATTGAGCTAATCAACTTTTATCTACTCAGTTTATCAAGGCTTAATATCTCGATGGATATTACTCCACACACGGGAATCAGTTTCTCTGCTAGTGAAGCATATGGAATAAATTCTTCGCTTTCCATGCATAGGGTTCGTCTGGATCCTGCATTAGTGGGTGATTACAAACTTCTGAACATTACCTGGTTTAAGCCGGTTGTAACTGCTGAAGGTGAACTTGACTTTTCCTGTTGTACTCGTAGAATATCTATGCAATCATGCACGTTTGAAATTCTAAACCCTTTCTATATTGATATAACTGAACTGCACACTTGCAAGAATTAGACGAATCACTTTGTGCATGTGCTTCCTGAGCAATTCTTTTAAAATGTGAGCAAACATATAAGGAATTACAATATTACTCGGTTCAATGATGAATTTTTTTATGTGGTCATACACTCCTGCTAGATGATGTAATTGCAAAACTAGGAAGTAACTTGTTATTGTACTTGATGATGCCCTGTCAAAACAATTGATAACCTATATAGACACTTATGCATGTGATTCTGAAGTTCCATAGGATCCACAATCATTATAATTGGAGCATCCGACCACAAATCAATTGGCAATAGGTAGAAAGGCTCCATAAATTTATATGCTAGGATGCAAGATTTAGAATGAGCAAAACATGTGGAACATCAATACTTTCTAACGTAGAGCATGTGTGGCCAAGATGGGCGTGAAGTGTGAGTGAAATTGCTTGCTCTTACCATATTACAATTGAAGTATCCGATCCAAAACTAACTTGCAATAGGTCGAGCGGTTCCAATATTTAACCCAATATTTTTGGCAATGGCCATAGGCCCACCGCATTCACAGTGAGGGGTGGATAGTTGCTTTCTTATCAATTCAAAGAATTGTTCCTGGTCAGCCAAAGGTTATGGGCGTGAAGTGTGAGTGAAATTGCTTGCTTTTACCATATTACAATTGAAGTATCCGATCCAAAACTAACTTGCAATAGGTTGAGCAGTTCCAATATTTAACCCAATATTTTTGGCAATGGCCATAGGCCCACTGCATTCACAGTGAGGGTTGGATAGGTGCTTTCTTATCAATTCAAAGAATTGTTCCTGGTCAGCCAAAGGTTCTGAAAATAAAATAAAAGAAAGTTGAACACATCAACTGAATAGACGAATGACTTCTCCTTTATTATTTGATGACTTATTTTTTCTTAAAGAAATCTTTTTTCTTAAAGAAAAAGGGGGAATACAGAGACATTTTTGAGTGCTGTAGAGTGTACACAAAAACAACTAATTGAAAATTTTGATAGACTTATTGGGAGTATTGTCATTCACATAAAGGATTAAGTGATGAGAATGACATGAAAGAGGCATTGTACAGTTTTATAAAATCCTTTACAATGGGGAGGCATGACCCCTTGATGGTTTGTAGTTTCAGGCTTTTCAAGGAGATGACAGAGTTTGAGTTGAGAGATCTTTTTATGAGGAAGAGGGTATTGAAGCTTTCTTTCTTCTAGTGGAACATGGTCCTTGGCCTTAACAGGATGCCTAAGATCTTCTTAAAATATTTTTGGAGTATCATTTGACGCGACATGATGTAGTTTATTCTGACTGTTCATGGGTAAACCAAAGAATTCTTTGAGACAAGCAGTCGTGTGAGAAGATAATGCATCTTTCATTGTGTTTATTCCGCAAAGGAGGGTGCAGACAATACCAAATATTTCATGCAGTTTTGGGGGTACATTTATTTGTTCCTTTTGTTGTCTTTATTCTAGAGAAGGAGGCTGCAAAGAATTCCAACACTTCCATCCACTTGCTTTGCTTGGTAGTGTTCTCAAATTGTTGGTCAAATCTTTGGAGATGCATTTGCTTTTCATCGGTAAGGTGTCGCATGCAAACTCGATGTTGTGAAATCTTCTAATCATGTTGATTATTTGGTTGGTTGTCATATTTACCAAGGCTGAACATTGAGAAAATTTTGCAATGTTGTTTTGAGGCTGTTGTGGCCTTAAAATTCGTGTTTAGAAGAGTGACCCTATTTCAGTGGTCAAGTGGTGAATTGTTTAGAATTGGCTGCACATTTGGGATCTGGGGTAGATTCTCTTGCTTCGACGAATATGGGTCTTCCCCTCGGAGCTTCTTACAAAACCAGCCACACTTTGAGCCTTTTTTATAATAGTTTTGAAAAAAGAAGCTGTTGGATGAGACGGTATTTGTTGCTGAAGACCGACTCTTATCAGGAGTACTACCTCTATGCCCCTCAATATACTTCATGTCCCTATTACCTAGTCTTGTTGCCATCAAGAAAAGTTTGCTAAGTCAAGAAGAAATTTTTTGTCGTAAGGCAATTAGGTAGAATCCAAGTATCATTTGGTGGCATACATGTGATCTTGGGATTGAAATCTTTAATGTGTTAAACACAAGGCACCTTTTGGTGAGGCGCTATGGAGGATTTCAAATATGTTACTAGACTATGGAGCAAAATTGTGCCAGATTTGTGATTGAGCCTTGTGGATGGTCTTTTAGGTACGCTGGTTTGGAAATTATTGGTAGTTGAACTTTTCGGTTTCAGTAGACCAAATCTTTGGTGATTCATAGAAGGCTAAGACGGCTTTATGTTTGTTCAGCTGAAGTTAGCCTTAGAAACTACCAATGTTTTGAAGTTTGATAGAATTTTGTTCATATTTAATAACTTAAGCTCTTAACGAAGTATCATAGAATCTCTCATAGGATTTTTCAGCTTAAGTATTTCCATTTGCATATGGTTCCCCTAACTTGCCACTCTTTTGGCACTTGTTTATGCTTGCTTGTATTTCTCTCGACATCTGATGGGATTGCCTAAGGAAGTATTAATGTTTTAAAAGGCGCGATGCGGGTTTGAGGCGTTTTGCCTGGGCGAGGCGTAGGCCTCATTTTTTTTTATAAAAAAATCCTAAAAAATGGCAGAATTATCATAATATTAATAATCATTACTAAAAGTGCAACTAACTTCACAAATACAATAACAATCTCAAATCATCACACCAAAATAACAAATAACAATGTCACTACATAATTAAAGTACTACATCACCATAAAGTCATCACATAATAAGTAGTTAAACACTTAAACTAGTGCATCACCATGCACTATAAAGTCATTGCATAAAGACGCTAATATTATTGTTATTATTATGCACCAATTCAGTCATTACATAAACAACATACTTATATGACTTTCCGTCCATCCCTTCAGTCATTTCAACACAATATTTCCAAGCTGGATCCTTTCTGCTACCCATCGGCACAGTTCACTACGAATTTACAAACTAAAATTCAATACAACTACAACAAAGTCTAATCATATATAAAAATCAAATATATCCGTACATACTAATATATAACATATATAGAAGGCAAATAATAGAAGGGAAATAGAGAAGAAAGTATTTAGGGCTTGGAATTCAAACTTGAAAGAAGAATGAAAAAGAAAGGCTAAAGTACTTACAAAGAGAAGAATAATGATGTTTTTATGGCTTGGAAAGAAGAAGAAGCTCCAACGCACGCAGCTCTCTCTCTTTCTCTGTTTGTTGGTCGTTTCTTTCTGGCTCTCCATGCAAAGTTGTTTCTTTTTTTTGGTTTGGGACTGGGGTTGTATGATTTTATCTTATTTCTTTAAAAAAAAATAGAAAATAACATAAAAACATCAAAACTATGTAGTTTCACTTAATCCAAGCGTCAAACTCGCCTCAACCAGAAGAGGCGTAAGCCTCAGAAATTGAACAAAAAAATGCTCCTCGGAACCTTTTCTTCCCGCATTTTAAAACATTGGGAAGTATGCGATATTTCAGTACATTATTGGCCTGTTCTCCTATAGTTTAAGTTTTTGCTTCAAGTGGATACCTAAGAACTACATTTATTATTCTTTGGTACTTCACCGTGGGAGAATATAAATTCTGTCTCCATGAAACTAACGTAGCCGTTACACAGCTAATGCATTATGCATAACTATGGGTCAATTGCCATTTTTGGCAACAATGCAAAGTACAAACGAACTTTGATTGTGAAACTTAGATCATATATTTACAAAAAAAAATAAAATACACTAAAAAGGAACTGATTTTTGTAATAGCTCCTTGATTCTTTGTCGGTTGTGTTATTTTCTTTTTGCATATTTCTAATAATTTTTGATTTGATGTACAGCGCCTCTTATAGCTACACCAGTGGAAGCACCTCCACACATGCCCTCAACTCCTGCATCACTTGATTCTTCGAGCAAAGAGAAACATCCAAGTTTGATTCTTATTGTTGGAATTGGTGCTGCCATCCTGATCATTGTTATTATTGGTGTGCTAATAATTTGTTCATGTGCATCTCATAAAGGGAAAAAGCAATTATCTTCTGAAGAAACTGGTACGTCGTAATAATGAAAGTTGGTAAGCTTTACTAATATTTATCCACTTTAAAACAATCCACAGTATAAATTGGAATGTGTGCATTACTCTGATATAACCTCCAATATTTGTGATGGGAAAGTAGTGCATCTTGTTATGTTATAATGGTGGTAGATTTGGATGTTTATCTCTTGCTGCAGTTGTTTATTTTATTTGGCAAGAGAGAAATAGGACTTTTCGACAGGTTTGGTAAAATTGGAGAGCTACTTTGCATTAAGTGGAAGAGAAAATTAGGAGTGGTGTTTGGTATTGGAGAGCTAAGAGAGATTATAGCAACTATTACTTTGTAAAGAGTGGGGATTGAGAGATGATTTAATTCTGATGTAATTGTTTATTTGTTGTTTTATGTTTGTTGATTAATGAAAGTTCAAATTTTACCCAAAAAGAAAAAAAAAATGCAGCCAAGAAGAAACACAGGCCTCCACCTCGTGCTATCAACCCACATATTTGTGGTCATAAGATTCTATCAAGGGGCATTTTGGTTAACACGTAGGATTGATAAGCTTTTAGTCTATTTTTATGTCTTCATGGAGCATTCAAATTATCTTGTTTATCTCTTATTCCATTCTAATATATTGATGGTTATAACATTCTAAAGTAGGTGGAAGTACATTTCAGCATTTCCTTAGTAGGAGTACAAAGGGAGAGAGCGAAATTTGGATCGGGAGACGTAACATCACCACTTCCATTAGCTAAACCCATTCAATCAGCTACATAGAAGACACTAATGTGTCTAATGCAGAATGTATGGGAACTTGGGAAGCCAACGATAGAACTGATGTGACCTAGATTCGTAGTTATTAGTCACGTTACATGGTTCTCAAGAATTATGATTGTTTTATCTTTTGTTTTGTTTTTGTTTCTTAACTGCTTTCTCCTCATCCTGCACAGCTAAGCCAAGAGCAGTGGATGCCATTCCAGCTGGAGGAGGATCTCTTCCCCACCCAACTAGTACTCGGTTTCTCGCATATGAAGAGCTGAAAGAAGCAACAAATAACTTTGAATCTGCTAGCATACTTGGTGAGGGTGGATTTGGCAGAGTATTCAAGGGTGTGTTAAGTGACGGTACAGCGGTAGCAATTAAGAGGCTTACCACTGGAGGTCAACAAGGCGATAAAGAATTTTTAGTTGAGGTTGAGATGCTTAGTAGATTACATCACCGCAACCTTGTGAAACTTGTGGGCTATTATAGTAACCGCGATGCTTCACAAAACCTGCTTTGTTATGAGCTTGTCCCAAATGGAAGTTTGGAGGCCTGGCTTCATGGTAAATATTCTCACTTGGCTAAAAATCTTAAGTTGATAGATAGAAATAAACACAGTTCAAATTTTCTATTGTCCTTCCATACATGATGTCCGTGTTGGCCCTATCTAACTTGGTGCAGGTCCCTTGGGTGTAAACTGTCCCCTGGACTGGGACACTAGAATGAAGATTGCCCTTGATGCTGCTAGAGGACTTGCGTATCTGCATGAGGATTCACAACCTTGTGTTATCCACAGAGATTTTAAGGCATCTAACATCTTGCTTGAGAACAACTTTCATGCTAAAGTTGCTGATTTTGGCCTAGCAAAACAGGCACCCGAAGGCAGGCAGAATTATCTGTCTACTCGTGTTATGGGTACATTTGGGTTAGTCTCATTCTCAAACATCCTCTTCCTTCAAGATAAAAGTTGCCACTATATATAGTGACATTCTTGAATTTATTATTTCATAGAAATTCACACTAAGAATGAAGCTGAATTACAGGTATGTAGCCCCTGAATATGCTATGACGGGGCATCTATTAGTAAAAAGTGATGTGTACAGTTACGGGGTTGTCCTCCTTGAATTATTGACCGGCAGGAAGCCTGTGGATATGTCACAACCATCAGGACAGGAGAATCTAGTCACCTGGGTTAGTATACTGCTAGATCTATTTGGGCTCACAGCCCTAATCTTTTATAGTAACAACCTTTTTCCCCTTCAAAAAATCTCATAAAAAAACTTAAAATGATAAAGAGAATTTCTATTTTGTTTGCTGAATTTCCTGTTTGTTTCCAGTCCAGGCCAATACTTAGAGATAAGGATCGTTTGGAAGAACTTGCTGATCCGAAGCTGGGAGGGAAGTACCCAAAGGAAGATTTTATAAGGGTGTGCACCATAGCGGCAGCTTGTGTAGCCCCAGAGGCAAGCCAAAGGCCCACAATGGGAGAAGTGGTACAGTCGCTTAAAATGGTGCAGCGCATAATGGAGTATCAAGATTCTGTGCTAGCATCCAACGCAAGGCCCAACCTGAGGCAGTCGTCAACTACTTTTGAGTCAGATGGCACATCTTCGATGTTCTCTTCTGGTCCATACTCTGGCCTAAGTGCCTTTGATAATGAAAATATCTCTCGGACTGCCGTGTTTTCTGAAGATCTTCATGAAGGACGATGACCATTTATTTTGTAATAAGTTAATTGGGTGCCCTTGCAATGTTGTTGGGCCATCATCATCTTAAGTAGAAAGGCCGAGGAACATTGCAAATCTGAGGGAAGATGGGAGAATTATGCTTGCTTGTGGAATTAATTGTGGAAATCCCAGAGGTTTTGCTGATTGGCTTGCTGGCTGGGATGGAATCGGTGTTGTGGTAAATCCCATTTGTAGAGAAATCATTGTTCAGTTTTGCCATTTCCCCCTCCCATTAGATCTCTACATTTTGGATTTGGATGAAATATGTACATATGCCCGTTGACTTTGTTTTTTATTGAACTGGGTTCGAGGGGTTCCTGATCATTTCGCTCTGTTTTGTTGTTGTTTGGCTTATGTCATATGTTCTGGCGTTGTTTATTAATGTTTTCCTCTACTTTCTGTTTTACTTGTAGAGAACTTGCACTTTGCTAGAGCATACTGCTTTTTAATAGATCTGCTATTTTTTTTTAATTTTTTGGGGGGGGGGACGTTCGTAAATAGTCGGGTCTCTTATTTGGATGGATTATTTAAGATTTATTAAACGGGTGGAGAAAACATGCAAATTTTTGGAAAATAATTCTAGAGTGATTTGGAATTAAGACTAAAAAACGTGATTCAGAAGATGTTGAAAAAAAAAAAAAAAAAACAATTTTTTTCCCTACTTTTAACATGACCAAAAAGAAAAAAGGAAACAGAAATTGTACGTGTTAATAATTCAACAGATTTATGGTTTAATCATAGTTTTTAAAAATGTTTTCTGTCGTGAAAAAATAAAACTAAAAATAAAAATAAAATAAAATTGGTCATTAGAAATCACAGTAATCCATCATCGATGTATCTTCATTAGAAATCACGTGATTATCCCAACCGTTCATTTATGTATTTCCTATACAAAGATCCAAACTTTGCTGAGGTGATTAAAAGAGTGATAATGTATAAAGGATGTCACTGTTTAATCTCCCTCTCTTCTCTCCTTTTTGAAGAATCATTGAATCTATCATTACTTGTATTAAAAATAAAAATAAAATGTGTATCAAAAATAAAATAATAAGTAAAATATAAAATTTAATAAATGAACTTGTTGAAAAAGTCAAATGGCCACTGGCTTTCCTCAAAAAAAAAAAAAAATAATAAATAAAAACACTACTTTTACGCATTACCATCCACGCTGGTCTCTAATAATATTTGACCACTGGCTATAGTAACAACTTAATTGGTATAAAAACCACCCTCCACCTTCCCATCATCATCATCATCATCAATATCCTCATTTCTCAGGCTCTAATTTTCTCCATTCCCACCCCATTGTCTCTTCTCATTGCACTCCAAATTCATCAAAGAAAAGAGACAATGGCCCTCACCCGCGCTTTCCTCATCATCACCATCTCTTCTCTTCTGTTTTCTTCCTTCTCCTCCATTAATGCCCAAGAAGAGAATAAGGACAAGAAAGTCTCGTCACCTGCCCCTGTAACCTCCCCCACCACTTCCGCCACCCACCCTTTTAAAGATTCAAATATTGAAACACAAGTTACTCAAACCGCGACAGAAGTGTTCGATAATAATGGAAACCCACACCTACAAATGGGGCCAGTTGAAGTCCAGGCTAAGGTGAACAAGATTGAAAAGAACATGATGGTGACCATGCAAAAGACTGAGGACTTGCTCAAGGTAATCAAGAAGAGGTTGGAGGCCACACCTGGAGAATCTAGAGCCGAGGAGTGTCTCAAGACTTGCATTGAGGTTTACGAAGAGGCCATTGATGATATCAAGAACTCCATTGAAGACCTCCAGTCGGGCAACTACTATAAGGTCAACGTAGACATCAGCGCAGTTTCCACAGATGTTGATACCTGCGAGGAGTGCTATGTTGAGATGCTTGGAGAAGATCCTGAACTCAAGAAATTCGATGAATGGGTCAAGGGGGTTACCAGCGAATGCCTAGGCGATCTTGAGTCAGTTAGCAATTAAATTGATCTAAATTTGCATGCATATATACATGCTTAAGTACTAGCTGGCAAGGAGAGAGTAATTAATATTGTACTTGATGATCGTCAATTTGATTTACTTCATGATATCTAAAAATGTAACTGCGCTACATAGAAAATCGATCAATGAAAAAGAAGCCTAGCATCGCTTGTGTCTCATTTAATATTAGTGCCTTGTTATATATATGTACTTGTTCCCCATTTTGTTTCTTGATAAATTAAGCACCATGCACATTAATTCTCCTTTCATAAACAATCCCAGTACTGGCCACTGCTATTATTTTGGAATGTGTTATATATAATTTTAAATTAATGTACCAACGGCGATAATCGATATTAATTATCTTGATGTAAGATGACAAAACTATTTTGAAAAGGTTGTTAAAATAAGGCCATATATAATTAAGGAAAACTTAGTTACGCACAGAAGAATGAAGAATCAAGAGAGGCAAGATCTTTGCACCACCTAATGGAATGCCTGCTAGACTGCTAGTTTCTCCAACGGCAACCATTTCTCCTCCTGTTTCCATATGCTTCCACCTCTGAGCAATATAACCACCTGGGCACCCCCTACTGTACCATCATATATATGTACCACCTGGATTAATGGCGCTGGTCAATTGCCTGCACCAGATTCAAATGTTTCCCCGGTCGGTAAAACAACATAACACTCGATCATGTTAAGACCTGGACTATTCGCAAAATTCCTCACCTATAGTAATATATGACGAATTTGCGCATTTTTTTGACAACTTATGGTCGTCACATATCTAATTAAGCCCATTTTTCTTGTAGTGTTACTTATAACTCGGTGCTCACATGTTGTATTGTATCAAATAGAATTTGAATCCATTAACTACGGTCAAGTGTTTCCAAGTCCTAATTATCTACAACAACATGCATTTGTTTTCTGTCCTGAAATTTCGTAGAACTTATACATGCCTGCATAATGAAATTATACATGGCGCATCATTGTATCTTGAGATCAGTTTGGAAATTTCCATCTGCATACCTGCAGTGTAAAATTAATATATAAACTAGCACAGGCAGGGGCAGAGCCACGTGGGAAGCAGGAGGGGCCATGGCCCCACCTGAACATTTTATAAATTTTCACCGAGTATACGGGGTTTTGTGCAGTAGTGTAAAAATCAGGGGCCGTTTGTGCAATTTAGAAAGTTCAGTGGATGAGGGGGATTCGCGCGCCTTGATGTATAAGTACGGGGGGCGGGTTTTGTAATTAAGTGCAAGTCAGGTGTATCATATGCAGCTAAACATTTGGGGTTGATTTCCGTAATTGGAAAATAGACTAACTATTAACACCGCAATTATTTTTTCTTCATTTCTTTATTTCTCCATTTTGGTGCTGCAGCTCATCAGTTTTATTTTTTCTATTCTTTCATCTTTTGAGGTTGATTCAATATTGGGTTGGAAAAATTGAATTTTATATAGTAAGATATTTTTGAGAAAAAATTGGCTTGGAGATTAATATATGAAGTTATTGATAATGAAGATATCATTAAGCATTTTCAAAATATGAAGTTTCAAAGGGGAATACTGTAACTAAATATGTGATTTTTGACGCGTATTTTGATTTTAACTTTATTACAAATACATGCAATTTTTTTTAAAAGCGTATTAATTTTGCCTTTCCTGGTTTTAATTTCCTGACTCCGCCACTGAGCACAGGTATTGATTTTGGAAACTCACAAGTCTTCCCATAATGATGCAGGATCGAAGCAGGTTTAATTAAAGGGAAAAGACCATCATCTTTTACCTGACTTCTTCAATCCACAAGGAAAGAGAGAAAATTCTTGAAATATTTAATATGTTGATAAAAGATTGAATTAACTATTACATATGGGGCATGATTTATTTATACTACTTAAATTCTAAACATCAAATAATTAGAATTTTTTGGAGGTTACTCCAAATCAACCCAAATTACCTTAAACAAATATAGCAAAACTATTTATCTAAACATTACCAAAATCCTAATTAATAATTAAATAAGGAAAATATTACCCCTAAATAATAAAATAAAATTACATAAATAATAAATTAAAAGTCTTCGCGCGTGCCACATCACATAATATTGTTGGAAAATATTTCTTACCGGGTATTCTTACCGTTTATTATTACCAAGTGTATTACATGGGTAGGTCCTTGCGACGGTACAACCCTTGTAATGCTTGCTGGTAGAATATCATGTAAGATTATCCGGTAGGTGGTAAGTGTAGCACTACTCGATGCGTATATTCCAAGGTCACAATTTAATTGTTACTTCAATTTCTCTAGCTCAATCTTTCAACAATTATAATTAAGATAATTACATTTCTCCTTTTGAAAATGTCTATAATCTAGGGTTGCATTAAAAATTAACACTATGAAACAAGTTTTGATTTTGTTCTTGGGACATATTACTTCATTGCATAAAATTAAGGTTTGTGTCAAATTTTGCGGTATATATCTAATGCGGCAACGTGAAGACAATTTTAATTTATTATTTATGTAATTTTAATTTTATTATTTTGGGGTAATATTTATTTTTCTTATTTTAGTTATTAGGGTTTTGGTAAAGTCTAGAGTATTAGTTTTAATATGTTTTGTTTTAGGTAATTCGAGTTTCCTTATAATTAAAGGATTTAATTTGGAGTAGCCTCCGAGCAATCCTATTTATTTTAGGTTTATGATTGGAGTAGTATAAATAAATCATACCCCATATGTATTAGAATATAATCTTGAGTAAATACCATCAATGGCCACTAAACTATTGGCCATTTTTATCAATGGCCACTGAACTAAATTTTGTTACAATCGCATCATTCAACTTTTAAAAAGTACTACCATTAGCCACTCCGTCAAATCCCACCGTTAAAAATTAACGGAACCATGTCACGTGTTAAAAGCTAGGGGCATTTGAGTCATTTTCCATTTTTTTATTTCTTTATTTCTTTATTTCTTTTTTTCCTTTTTCCTTTTCTTTTTCTCTTTCTTCTTCCTCCCAACTTCTTTTTCTTCCTCTGCCATTCATGGCCGCTCGACCCACGCGCCGCCGCCATCCTAGTACCACCATCCTCTCCACCGTAAACGACCATCCTTTCCACCGTAAACCGCCGCCGCCATGCTCTCCGAAATCCAAGAATACCCCGCCCAACACCCCAACACCCAAACTTAAAATCCCTAAAATAGAAGAAGAACCCAAGAATACCCCGCCCAAACAGAGGATTTCTCTCTCTCTCTCTCGGCTAATTTTCTCTTTCTATCTCCTCGCCTCCATACACACACAAACAGAGGACTTTGGCGATGAGGGGTTTTCTTTTCCCTTTTCGTTGGTGGCGGAGATGAGGGGTGGGGATGGAAGAAGAAAAAGAAGAAGAAGAAGAAGAAGAAAAAGAAGAATCAGCAGCAACAGCAGCTCGGAGGAAGAAGCAGGAATGGCTCGAGGAAGAAGCAGGAACGGCTCGGAGGAGAAGAAAGAAAAGAAAAGGAAAGGAAAAAGGGAGAAGAAAGAAGAAAAGAAAAGAAAAGAAAAGGGAAAAGAAAAAAAAAAGTAAATTGACTTAAATGCCCCTAACTTTTAACACATGACTTGGTTCCGTTAATTTTTAACGGTGGGATTTGACGGAGTGGCTAATGGTAGCACTTTTTAAAAGTTGAATGATGCGATTGTAACAAAATTTAGTTCAGTGGCCATTGATAAAAATGGCCAATAGTTCAGTGGCCATTGATGGTATTTACTCTATAATCTTTTATCAATATATCAAATATTTCGAGAATTTTCTCTATTTTCTTGTGGATTCAAGAAGTTAGGTTAAAGATGATGATCTTTTTCTTTTAAACTCGCTTCCATCATACATCAAGTGGTACAATGATGCGGCACACATGAAAACAATTTTAATTTATTATTTATGTAATTTTAATTTTATTATTTTGGGGCATTATTTTTCTTATTTTAGTTATTAGGGTTTTGGTAAAGTCTAAAGTATTAGTTTTAATATGTTTTGTTTTAGGTAATTTGGGTTTCCTTATAGTTAAAGGATTTAATTTGGAGTAGCCTCCAAGCAATCTTATTTATTTTAGGTTTAGGATTGTAGGAGCCCCATATGTATTAGAATTGAATCTTTTATCAATATATTAAATATTTCAAGAATTTTCTCAATTTTTCTTGTGGATTCAAGAAGTTAGGTAGAAGACGATGATCTTTTCCCTTTAAACCCGCTTTCGTCCCGCATTAAGTGATATCAGAGGAGGATTCGCTTTCGATGATGTTTTCTTGTGCTACGGTTAACAACCCTCTTATTGACGTCGATCGATGCAGATTTAGTTTTCCTCTAATCAACACATGCGGATTAATGGTATGTTTATTGATTGAAGAATATTATGACAATGATTTTGAAGAAATCTTGTTTTGCATGAATCAACTTTTTAATTGGATTTGTGATGATTACGATGAGGTTCAAATTCAACAACAAAATTATGTCATGGAAGATATGCCAAAGAAGAAAGTCAAGACCCCTACAACCGAAACTATGAAATTATTAGTTTCACCTGTTATAAAGGTTCAAGTGCTGATAACGTGCAAAAAGTGAGATGTATTACACCCAAGTGCAGGCGGTCAAGTAATAGTATATTTGGAGAAGTCCAAGGTCGAATCACAGGGAAGATAAATAATCTATTTCTTCTAGGTATCTCTCTCAGAGGGAAGAAGGGAAAATAAAAGAAAATATTATTGAAATGTGGAATAAGGAAGGAAATAAAAACTGAATTAAAACTAATAACTAACTAAGCTAAAACTAAAGGTAAATCTAATCCTAGGGTGCAAAAGTAAATGGAGTCCATAAGCGCAAGTTATCTACCTAAATGCACTAAGGGAACATGCAAATGAATTAAAAATAAATAAATAAATTAAAACAACGTACTAACTAAATAAAACAGATTATTAAATGAACTTAAATCAACTAGAAACAAACATTAGGGGTATCCGTAGTTAGGGAGTACGAAATTAGTCCAATCGAGTAATCCAAATCTAAGTTTAAACAAGATTTTTCACTAAGATTCATCTCCTAGACTCTCCAACTATCCAATTATATTACTACTACAAGTATATGATAGCCCATGCATGACAAAGACTATATAGACTAGCTTTGAGCAATAGAATTCAACAGTGAAGCTGTTTGATTTTGAAAAAGTGTAATTTAAAATCTAGTATTGCTAGTGCGTGATAAAAACAATCAAAGTTGATTAAACTTCTCAAAAATTAGTAACTTAACACTTTTACAAGATTTGAATATGTTTGAATGTGATTAAAAGCAAATCTGTCTTAAAAAGAATGCTGAAAGTCAAAACTAGCACTTTTTTGGCACTTACGTGAATAAACACCAAATCAGCGCCAAATCAGCCAATTCACATAAGAAACTAACCCAGCTAATTAGAGGATAAAGACCTTTCCGTGAATTGACCTTTTTACGGTTCTTAATGAAATGAAATTTCTGAGCTAACTTATGAAAACATGTTTGTAACGCATGAAAAGATAAGAAAATACTCATACATTTAGTAAGTGATTTATAACCAATAGAAAAATCAAATTCAAATCTAAATTGGATTACATTCAAGGGTTAATTATGCATCTTTCACTACGGACCCCTAACTAACGATTTAGCTAGACATAATCAAACCAAACATGAAAATAAGCTTATAAATCTTGAAAACAGTAGACATGTATCTAATAATGTAGAAAATCAGATTTGAAAACCTTTGTCTTTGGAATTTCTCAATTCCGATTTAAAACGAAGATTTTATGGCTAAAATAGGAACAAACTCAAAACTGACATAAACTGAAGAAATTCGACTAAAACCCTAAAAATTATGAAAAATCCGATTACTAATGACAAACAATGAATCACACATCAATAGCATGGAATAACTACAAACTATTTGAATATAAAGCGAGAATCAAGCATGAATCGATGAAAAACCAAAAAATCGACAAAACATACTTATAAACCCTAGAACCAGCCCCTAAAACAAGGGTTTAAGGTTGATTCCAGAATATATATGATATCAAATAACTAATCTATCAATAGAAAAGCAAACAAACAATTAAAAGCAATTAAATTAAAATAAAACGAAAAACTAGGGTTTACCCGACACACGGTTGAATCTTGAATTGAAACTGAATTGAATGATGAATGAATGTTGATTACACTGATGTTCCAGCCTCAAAATAATATGAATAAAATAACCTAACAATTGTTTTGAAGAAAGAAAGAAGGAAATAAAGAAACTCCCAGAAAATTTCGGTGTTCTCTGTTAATCGATTATAAATCGTGCCTCTAAAATATGATAAACATGACCCTTTATATGGTACACAAGTGTCTCTGATCGTGGGTTGAATAATCCTTGAAGAAACAGGCCGAAAAGAGTTAAAAAACAAAAATGGGCCAAAATTTGAGGTGGGGATCTATCCTCACCACATGGGGATCGATCTTGGTGTAGGGATCGATCCTCATGTATTTTTTTTTTTCTTTTGGCGGCTTCTTTTTTTGCTCATAACTTTTTGTTCCGAACTCTAATTGATGCATCGTTTTCTCCTATGCATTGGTAATTTAAAGCTCTACAACTTATATTTTTGGGGATTTCTTCAAATTCCCAATGTATAAAAACTTTGAGCAGCTATAATTTTGGGCTTTTTACGGCAGTTCTAGATTTTGCTCGAAAACTTTTGGAATTGATTCGATTGAGCTTCCTTCCTCTTGGAATCATTCTTGGACACTTGAATTCACTTCATTCATGCTTGGGGACTTGTTTTTCTCTTCTTTCTAGTGCTTTGGAGGTAGTTTACGGAGTTTTCATCACTTCGGGCATCGGAATGGATACTGCCTTCTTCTTCAGGCCTTCTTCTTGTACTTTTTCATATTCAGCCTTCTTTCTTGCATATAATCTCAATTGCTTAACCACTTTAGGCCTGCAAAATGGCTTAGTAACTAGGGGTGTTTTCGGTTTCGGTCGGGGTAGGAAACAAGGTACCCCAAACACAAACTAAATGTAAAAGTTCGGTTTCAGTTTAGAAATCTTATAAACCCAAACTCGAACCAAATATTTTGGTTCGGTTTCGGTTCAATTTTATTCGGTTTTTACCTGTATATTTTTTAAATGATTTTAACAAAAAACAGTGGCATAAATTCATAAAACAATGAATGTTACTTGCGGCAAAAAACTATCCACAAAGGATCAAAACAGTCCCACAAAATGATCAAAATAGTGGCACAAAAGTGCCTAAAATAATAGCACAAAACTGTCAAACAAAGTGCTTAAAACAATCCCACAAAATGATCAAAACAGTGGCATAAAAGTGCTTAAAACAATAGCACAAAACTGTTAAATAAAGTGCTTAAAACAGTCCCACAAAATGATCAAAATAGTGGCATAATAGATGTATCGGCCAATAGCACAAAACTGTCAAATAAGTGGCAAAAAAATGTCCAATAAGTGCTAGAAATAGTTCAAACACAATACTAAAAACTGTCCAAATACAAAGCTAAAACAGTCCATAAAACTAGCTAAAAACAATCCAACATAAGATCAAAACAGTCCCATAAAATGATAAAGAAAAGCCCCATAAAATGGCAAGAAAATAGTCCACAAAATGATAAAAAAAAAAGTCCATCAAATTACAAAAAACTAAACCACTAAACTATTACAAAATAAGAACACATTTTTCTTGAAACAACAATATTCCTTGAATCTTGAGTCGGACATCTTTTTAGCTTCTAGGCTTTGGAGGCAACATGGAAGAAGCATCTTTAGCCATTTCTATGTACAAGGAAATAAAAAAAATTGATTTAACGGATTCTAAGAGTAATAATATTAACAATTTAAAGTCAAATATACAAATAGTTTAAAGACAAAA
Organism: Lonicera japonica; assembly: GCA_021464415.1. NCBI lineage: Eukaryota > Viridiplantae > Streptophyta > Magnoliopsida > Dipsacales > Caprifoliaceae > Lonicera > Lonicera japonica. The sequence goes on along the minus strand of CM038464.1, from coordinate 113,824,754 downwards.
AAAAATACCTTTTTCAATCATCTCACAAAACTCCACCTCCTTAATGGTTGGCTCATGATATAAAGCAACATGACTTCCTCTAAGCCAATTTTGAGTACAAATCAAAGCCTCTACCATTTTGGGACTCAAAGAAGTACGAAATGAATCAGTTATCCGTCCACTAGTACTAAAGCATGGTTCCAATGCTATCGTTGATATCGGAATGGCTAAAATGTTACGTGCAATAAGTGAAAAAATGGGGTATTTTGATGCCCCATTAACTCTCCACCAATTCAAGATATCAAACTTTACATCTTTTTCCCCTTCAATAGCATCGAAGAAATACCTATCCACATCATTTTGTATAATGCCACTTTTTTTAGCTTTCCTCAATTGGCTATTTTCTTGCAATCTTCTCTCCGCTTGAGAACTAGTACTTATTATCTCACTATCACTTGACATTTGCGAAGAACTACCACCACCATTACTCACACTTTGTGTTGGTTGAGCAATAATAGATGTATCGGCCTCATAAATCCTATAAAGCTTAATCAATAACTCTTTCACTCCATTTGTATAATCTTCAACAACATATTGATTACTAATATCATCACCACATATTACCTCAAAAAAGTCGATCACCTTTTCTAGTTTATGGCACGGATCAAGGACAATGGCTAAAAAGAAATATTTATTCACCTTTTCCAAGTCACCCCAATATTTATGATATTTGGATTGCATAGAGCTTCTAATAGAATCCAACCCTACAATGCCATTTGTTTAATGCAAGAGGCCATAAATTTTAAACAAATCCATGAAAGCATGATGAACCGTTGGTGTGTTTGAGCAACATGCTCTCAAAGTGGCGTCATAAAACGGTTTCAAAAAAGTAGCAAACAGATTCATATTTTTCCAATCTAACTCATTAGGTGACCCTATTATCTTATCACTAATAAAATAAGACTCAAAACCAAAATCATCATCTCTTAGCCTATCAAATGCGGAACGAAACTTTAAAGTGGACTGTAACATCAAATAAGTGGAATTCCACCTAGTCGAGACATCCATCACTACAAGTCCTTTTGAAATTATCTTCAATTTTTCCACACAAGTTTTAAACAATTCTAACCTTTGGGGAGAAGATCTTGCATATCTAATTGCATTACGAATGCGTTGGATACATGAATTCAATTCATTTAACCCTTCTTTCACAATCAAATTTAAAAAATGAGCAATACATCTTACGTGCAAATTTTCACCCCCAAGCAAAAGTGCATTAGAAGATTGCCAACGATTCATTCTCTTAATCAATTCACTTAAACCGGCATCATTGGCCGAAGCATTATCGACCGTGACAGTGAGAAGCTTCTCTATACCCCAATCCAACATGCATTCCTCTAAAAGCCTAGCAATCGATTTCCCCTTGTGATTTGGAATTACAATAAAACTTAAGATTTTTTTGTGCAACATCCAATCACATCAATAAAATGTGCAGTGACAACCATGTAATTAATGTTTTGACCGGATGTCCATGTATCAGTGGTAATGCAAACCCTATATGCACTTAACATATGCTTTAATTCTCTCTTTTCAATGTAGTACATGTTAAGGACATCTTTAGCAATTGTTTGACGACATGGAATTCTCCATTTAGGGCATGCTTTCGAACAAAAACGATGGAACCCATCCCCTTCCACAAAGCTAAAAGGTAACTCATCCATAATTTATTATTTATTATTTATGCAATTTTTATTTTATTGTTTTGGGTCAATATTTTTCTTATTTTAGTTATTAGGGTTTTGGTAAAGTCTAGAATATTAGTCTTAGTATGTTTTGTTTTAGGTAATTCAGGCCTTCTTATAATTAAAGGATTTAGTTTGGAGTAACCTTTAAGCAATCTTATTTATTTTAGCTTTAGGATTGGAGGAAAATTGAGTATTGTTTAAGGGATTGGAAATGAAATTTTTGGGCTTAATCAGGTGCCGTGCGTGAATGTAAATGATATTGCTAAATTCATCAAGGGTTTAAAGTCTTTATCCAAGTTTGACATTGATGGAGAAAATTTAAGTTCGATAAATTTCCGGTACTATGAAGAGAAAAGTTGTACTACTCCAACGTGGCAATCATGGAATTATCCTGAATCAGGTGTTAGTGACCAAGATTTTCTTTGAATAGAAAATTATTTCCATTCGAAGTTTTTCTTCAACAATTTGAGAGCAAAAATTTCTAAAAATTTTAAATGCGACGATATTTAATTTGTTTTGATTGTGAAACTTTCCAAGTATCTTGGTTCGTTGGTATGGAAGATATCAACTTGGGTACGGTTAAGGCACCCTTAATTTATAGTTTACACACCCATTATTAAAAAATAACTAGGGTGCCTTAACTAGCCACTTTATTTTTGGCACAATATATATATAGGATTTTGAAAACAACGATTCATCGGCCTAATATTTGCATTCAATAAACACAACCTAATTAATATAGAACTTTATTTAAACATTTTTCCTTTGAGTTGTAGATGTGTTTTCATTTCATACTTGGATACTCTTTTGATGACATTTATTTTAATGTTATTGCAGCAATAATATGAGATTCAATTTCCTATACTAGAAGGGAATAAAGGAATTCGAAAAGAAATAAACAAGGAAGTGGTTTTTGTGTTTAGAATTGGATTGAAAAAAGTGGATGAAGGGAAGAGAGATTTTTAATTAAGGCAACCTTATTATTTTTTAATAATGGTGTATAGACTGGAATTTAAAGGTGCTTTTACCAACACCCTATCAATTTTCATCCTTAAACTCGAGGACGAGTTTCTTTGAAGAGCGAGTGAATGATGCGGCACGCATAAAGACAATTTTAATTTATTATTTATGCAATTTTTATTTTATTGTTTTGGGTCAATATTTTTCTTATTTTAGTTATTAGGGTTTTGGTAAAGTCTAGAGTATTAGTCTTAGTATGTTTTGTTTTAGGTAATTTAGGTTTTCTTATAATTAAAGGATTTAGTTTGGAGTAACCTCTAAGCAATCTTATTTATTTTAGGTTTAGGATTGGAGTAGTATAAATAAATCATGCTCCATATGTATTAGAATTGAATCTTTTATTAATATATTAAATATTTTGGGAATTTTCTCTTTTTTCTTGAAGATTCAATAAGTTAGGTAGAAGACGATGATCTTTTACCTTTAAACCTGCTTCCGTCCTGCATCAATATTTAGATAACAAATCAAAAAAATTCCGCCAAAAGGATAGGTGGTGGTTATGATTTATGCTCAATTGTTTATATTTTGATCTAACGGCTTATATTTATGGTGATACTCTATTAATTTAAAGCATAATTATAAATAATTATATATTTTATTAGATTTGAAAGTGTTTCAAAATATGCAAATTATATTAATTTGTTTCCTTATTAATTATCTATTTCCACAAAAGTTTCCAATATTAAATATGAATAATTATAATTAAGAATATTTAGTTTTCTTTCAATTATAATTAAGAATTCAACATTTGTTTTCTTGGTTTCTAATGAATAATTTAATATTTAAATATTAGAAGAATAATACTTTTGTTAATTAATTTTTATTACTAAAGTATGTTTCAATAACTTAAAAAATTATAGTATAAAATGTAGAAAAATTAATTTTTACAATTCTATTTAAATGAATGGGATTCATTAGGAGAACTCTAATATTTCTTTCTTATTTACAAAATTTAATAGATTAATTCCTTTTATCCTTCCCGGCCCAACTCAACAATAATATTATCTTATATGATATATTTAATTCGCTTGACCTGACCGGCCAAAATAAAACAATTAATCTTTAAGTACCCTTATAAGATTATATAATTGCAATGCATTAGGACAGGTTGGGGTCAGATAGGTCAAGTTCAAATTATGCATACGGAAATAATGTGAACATTTTTCAGAACAAAACATGCATAGATTTGGTCTTGTTCTTTCCAGCCAGATACTTATATTTGGACCTGTCAACGAGTTGGTTCCTATCCGTATTGTGTCAGGTTTTAATGAATGCAAATTAGCCATTAAGTGATGTTTTATAAATTTGTACACAACTCGGTTTGTTATTAGGTGACAGATACGACCGGATGTTACCCATTAAGAACTTAAGCTTTGTATATTAAAAAAAATCTCTAAAAAAAATTCAATATAAACCAAATGAGCTAGGGAAGAACTGATATTAGTAAAAACACATGGATAAATCTTCATAAATCCTACAATTGATACAAACCTAAACACAATTTAATAAAATTAGATTTTTATCAAAAAAGTTCTTAACGGGTTACCCAAATTCGTTAAGGGTGAAACCGTAATTAATTTGTTATTATTTCGTGTCAATTAAGGAAACCCAATAAACCACCCAAATTCATCAAGGGTTCACATAATAACTTACAAATTTGTATGTGTGAGATGGATTTGGGTACGGGTTCTACCGCAAATAATCTGATACCAGTTTGAGTTGGTAGTGACGTCTAACGGTTACGATTTATTCTAAGATATTTATCTTTTAATCTAACGGCTTATAGGTTCATGGCATGCTAATAATTAAAATATAATTATTGCTACATATATATTTGATTAGATTTGAAAGGACTTCAATCATATTCAAATTCTTATTTATTTCCATATTAATTAACTATTTACTAAAATATCTCAAATATATTCCCAATTAATGAAGAATCGCAAATTACAAATTTTTATATTGCTTAGTTTCTAAAAATATTAAATATTAGTTAAAAAAATCATTTTTGTGAATTATTTTTTATATTTAAATATGATGCAATAACTTAAAAAGTTGTAATATAAAACATACTAAAAATTTACCTTTTCAATTCTTATCTAGAGGAACTTAGATAAATTACATGAAATGTAATCTTTATTTCTTATTTATAATAATTTTTTTATCTTATTTTGTTTAATTCTTATCTAGATGGACATATTTTTCATTTTTTATTTATTTTTAACCTATTTTACCCAACTTGACTTGATGTGAATATTTTTTATGTACATTTATAATATTAAATAATTACAACACGTTGGGTTGGTTGAGACGAGATAAATTGAGTTCGTTTTAATGAATATAATACACATGTGTAGGCTCAATTTTTAAAAGCGAAACTAGCACCGGTTGGGTCGAGTTCTTCTAATCAACGGATCATGCATATTGAATATCGCTACAGTTATGGACTATTAATAAGTCAGATTTTTTTAAGATTGTGTCGAATATAGATATCAAAACAAAAACTTGTTATATGTTCATGTATGCATAAATTTAACCCGTCTGGCCTATTTCAACTTGATTATAATAATTTTTATTTAAATATGTTTATAATATTATATAGAAACGCCGTGAGTTCAGATTATAACAATGTTAGAGTAGGTTAAGGTCGGTCAGGTCGAGTTCGGGCTTATGCATATAGAAACACTGGGGGTTCAGTTTTTCAAAACAAAGCTTGAATGGATTAGGTCGGGTTTGAGACGAATTTTGGTATGAATTTCACAATAAAACCCTATACAAAAATTATGCCAAAAAAAAAAAAATAAGTAGTGGTTATGATTTATCCCTAGTTATTTATGTTTTGATCTAATAGCTTATACATGTCACGGCACTCTAGTAATTTAAAGCATAATTATGGCCACTTATATATTATATTAGATTTCAAAATACTTAAAATTGTTGCCCCGTTATATTTTTTGATAGCCAAAGCCGCACACCCTAGCCGCACGGTTAGTTTAGCCGCACGCCCGAGCCGCACACCCTAGCCGCACGCTTCCATATTCAAATTTGGCCTCTTTTGGTGCGTTTTTTGGCGACAATTCCAATCAACACTCAATAGTATTCGATCTTTAGAGAGTCATGTCTATTAAGAGAGAAAGTTTTTGAGAGAGAAAATTCTAGAGAGAGAAAGGAGCAATATATTAAAAGAATCATTAATACTTTCTAGTTTTCATAAAAAGTAACTAAATATTTATTTGTAGGAAAAGTAAATTTTTTGAATTAATTTGTATTACTACAATTTGTTTCAATAACTTAAAAATCGTTTCTCGAAAAAAGTAAAATTATATAAAATGTACTAAAATTAAAATTTTCCAATTCTTATTTAGTTGGAGTTAAATTAATTTGGAAAAATGTAATGTAATGTTTATTTTTATTTTTATTTTAAAAACTTATTACAGTAATTCATTCGATCCATTTCGACTCGATTCACATGGGTTGGGTGCTACAGATGGGTTGGAGTCTATACATACACCAAATTGTTTGGGGGCTAAGTTGTAAAAAATAAATAAATAAAAATCTTGCACATAGTGGGTTAGATTCATTCTCATAAGTGAGCCATGCATATTAAATTTGCTAAATATCCTATGTACTAGAATCTCCATGATAATTCGAATTTGAATAGAATCTCTCTAATAAGTCGGATTTGAGATGGTTTTTTTTAGAAACCGAGGTGAGTATAACTTCAACAATAAATATTAGGTACGTTCAAGTTTAAGTGGTTCAAGTTCACATAAATACCTTTTTGTTCCGATTTGACCCAATTTAAATATAACAATAATTTATGTAAATACCTTTATGGTATTTTATAACCACAATGCGAGAGGGTGTGTAAGAGTCTAGCATTGACTTTTAACTCATGCGTATTGAAAAGAGTCGATTCACGTTTTTCAAAACAAAACTTGCACTGTATTGGGTCGGGTTGTTTCTCACTTGGGTGCTTATATTGAATTTTGGTATAAATATTCAACGGTTTAATATATCTCCCTAGCGAGTCAAGTTTGTTATGAGTTTTTGGGTATAGGTTCTAGAACGAAAATTTTGTACAAGTTCAAGTTGATAGTGCTGTTGGCACGAGCATGTCTAAGTGAAATTAGAATAATTAGGACAACTGTAATGTTCATTTTTTATTTTTTATTTAAAATTCTTTTTAGATTAACCTATTTGGCCATTCTGATATGCTTTCAATATGATAAATTTTGATTAAATAAAATTATAATATCAAAAAATTACAATGTGATCGATATGCCATATTCAAGTTTTCAAAACAAAATCATCGCCTATTGGCTCCGCATCTTTATAACCAGTGGCTCATGCAAATTGAATTTCGCTATAGATTTCATATGGACTAGGATCTCTGTAATAAATCTGGAACAAAGCAGGGTTTTTTTAGACTGACGTGAATATGAGTTCTACAACAAATACCCGTCACGAGTTTTGATTGGGATTAGGTTGGCACAAATTTAACCTATTTGATATGATCCAACTTAAATATTTTTTTTTCTTTAAATACCTTTATAATAATCTTGCCGTTTATTACACAATCCGATAACACAACATAAAATTGACACAAATATTATAAGTATTATTGTATTTTATAACTGTAACACTATTGGATAAATAGACTTCGAGTATCAAGTTTGGGCTATGCATGATGAAAAGAAACGGGTTTCAGGTTTTTCAAAACAATAATTATATAGTTTGGGCCGGGTTCTTCAAAATGGTGCTTATATTAAATTTTGGTATAAATATTCAATGACCTATGATATTTCCATTATGAAGCAGATTCGAGACTGGATTTTGGAAAATCTCTCATATAAATTATTGTTGAAATGAATTTTTTAAGACATGAGGGTGATTATAGGTTCCACAACATATATCTAAAATGAGCTTGGGTTGGGTTCAAGTTTTTTGTAATTTAGTTTGTTTGATTTAATCTGACCTAATAAGTATAACAATTTTTTTTAAATACCTTTATGGTAGGCCTGACAATTTATTTCATGCCCTATAACACCACATGTAATTGATAAGATTTTTCTAAGCATGGATGAAACCTTCATGAAAGGTTAAAAATGGGTCATAAATGCATATTATATGACTTACGATATCTTATAACTACAACGCTGTCAAGTGGGATAACTTTGAACATCGAGTTCGATCTATGCATATCAAAAATAAGTGGTGGGGTTGAGTTGTTTTTAATGTGGTGCTTATAATAAAATTTAGTATAACTATTCAACGATCTACGATATCCCTTAATGAATCAAATTTAGGACGGGTTTTTTTTAGAAACTCGGCACGTATTTAAGTTCATAGTGCCATCGGCATAGGAATATCTTGTATATATATAAATCAGGCGGACTTGTCATTAAATGCACATATTTTAATTTATCTGTATATATGTGGAAAGTTATAAAATTTAAGATTTTCATTCCATCCTAATAGTTAGAGTACTACTTCATTTGTCGATGACGTTAGGGTTTGCTAATTTTTTTTGGAATAATTAAGATATATGTCCTTTCAATACATTCTTTTTCCTTACTAAAAATAGAATAACCCCAGCTCCGTCTCAAATTCTGGATATATATAAAACTACTTTTGTGCATTATCAACCCATTCCCCGATAATTGATCACTAGTGTATATCTTAATTAAGTATATATAAAAATTACATTCACATAATAATCATCATCAATCCCATTTCTCATTCCATTGTCTCTTCTTATTGCACTCTAAATTAAAATAGAAGAGAGGAAATAATAGCTCTCAACCGCGCTAATTTGCTCATCATTTTCATAGCTTCTCTTCTTTTGTGTGTTAATATATGCCCAGGAGGCCTCTACACCTGTTTCATCATCTGCCCTTCTATCCTAGCTAGTTGCGGCCACACACCCTTTCAAAGATTCAAATATCGAAACTGTATTAACACAAACCATAGCACGACTGAACATTAATATAAACATCCCACAACTACAAGTGGGACATGTTGAAGTCCAGGCTAAGGTGAACAAGATTGAAAAGAACATGATGATTTTCATGCAAAAGACAGATGACTTGCTTAAAGTTATTAAGAAGATGTTGGTGGCCACACCGGGAGAATCTAGAGCCGAGGAATGCCTTAAGACTTGCATCGAGGTTTATGAAGAGGCCATTGATGATATCAAGAATCCAATTGATGATCTCAAGGCAGGCAACTACTACCAAGTCAACGATTGTTAGGAATATTTAATGCAATTTAATCCTATTTTATGTACTGATATTAATCGGAACTAAATTGGCATCGGCATCGAATCCTGTGATAACCACAGTCTCCCTAAAATAGTTACGCCGCCCCTCGATTGTGCTTCGAGGCTGATAGACGACGTCTGTTTCCCGGGATGAAACGGTACTTCAATGTTACCTAAGCACCTCGGTACACTGAACGAACTAATTTTGCTAGAATCTTACCACCAAAAAGAACCTGCGAACTAAAGCAAAGATGATGCAGGCGTAGAAGGTTTTTCATTTTTTTCTTTGGAAATGAGATTTTGAATTGTTGAATTTCTGTGTGTTTTTGGAATAAACCGAAGGTCTCAATTTGTATTAATTGTGGAGACATCGTTTTTCATTACTAATTAAGGAGCAAATTATTACAATCAATGCAAGATAATTTTGAATTGAAATTAGAAAAAAAAATGTTCAGGGTGTAAAACTTAGCCTGTGTAAGGCTCATTTTTCAGTCTGGCATTTGTGTCCGCATGTGTGGGTACACACGAGCCGCAATGGTTTTGGGCTTATTTCGGCCCGTGATTTGCACGCCTGTGTGAGCGAAAGAGAGCCTTTTATCTTGAATCATTCAATGAGGCATTCATTTGAACTTATTTATAAACCCATAGAATTTTTCCCATTTTTCTAATGTGGGACTTCCCACTTGCATTGCATTTTTCCATTTTAACTTGCTCACTTTGGGTGACAATTTCTCATTCACCTCTTAACCATTTTGAGCGTGTAATTATATGATTTCGATGTACTATCGTAGAAGAACACGAATATATAAAGAAATTTCACAGCCGAGTGCAAAGTCTTATTACAAAATTGCCCTCAGAATGGTAGAAAATGTTATTCTCATACCCATTTTCTAATAATTCCCCACATGAATGAAAATTGGCGACCAACGGCTCAAAAAAGATGGTGGTAAGACTCGACGGTTGAAACCTACATAGGATAGGTAGGTTTTACCCTTTGTGTAAACGATGACACAATTCACAATTCACATTATCATTTGTGTAAACGATGACACAATTCACACAAGAATCTTCCTCAAACGTTTCAGTTCTCATTATTATGTTCGTTAATGGCCATGAACATACGCTTGGTTATGCAGGAGTTTTACAAGAATTATGCCATAAACAATTTCCTTTGAAGCGGCCATTCTTCCCTCTTACATAGATGATCTCTTAATTAAGGGTAACATGCCTTACCCCGCTCGACCTCTTGACGCATAAGAATCATATAAAGCTTAGCTTAACCTTCATCTATACGGGCATCATTGTTTAATCATAGGAATAGGTTTGGGAAAAATCCCCACAGTGATCCAACATCGTCTTTATAATTTAGTTGTCCCTTTTGAACCTATATCTTGAGATCTCCAGTCAGGTAGGTTGGGTATCCACTATAAAAACTTATTAATGCATGGACTTTATCCCCATTCCCCTTGATGATTTCTCAACTAACTCTCGATTTAACCCGTTGGTTAACGGATCTGCAATATTATCCTTGGACTTTATATAGTCCATAAAGATAACGCCAGTTGAGAGTTTTTGTCTAAATGTATTATGTTGTCGACGAATATGTCTTGAATTACCATTATACACATTATTCTGGGCTCTACCAATTGCAAATTGACTATCTAAGTGAATGCAAATTAGAGGCACATGCTTCCTCCACATTAGAATATCCTCTAGGAAGTTGCATAGCCATTCAGCTTTTTCCCTACATTTTTCTAGTGCGATAAACTCAGATTCCATAGTGGATTTGGCTATCACAATTTGTTTTGAGGATTTCTATGAAACGGCTCCTCCTCCTAACGTAGATTTGGAGTGGATTTGGAGTCTTTCTCACTAGATATCCAGTTTGCATCACCGTATCCTTCAACCATAGTAGGATATCTAGAATAGTGCAGTTCATAATCACGAGTAAGTCGCAAGTATTTTAACACTCTCACAACTGCTTGCCAATGTTCAATTGCAGGATTACTCGTATATCTGCTTAGTTTGCTTACTGCGTAAGCTATGTCCGGTCTCGTACAACTCATTAAGTATATTAGACTGCCTATCACCCTAGAGTATTCTACTTGAGAAACACTATCTCATTTATTCTTAGATAAATGTAAAGATAAATCTATTGGAGTTCTTGCAACTCCAGAATTATCTTTATTAAATTTTTCAATAATATTATCGATATAATGAATCTGACTCAGTATAAGCTCATCTGGAGTTCTTTTGATTTTAATCCCTATGATCACATCAACAGAACCTATGTCTTTCATGTCGAACCTTGAATTCAACATGTTTTTCGTAGATTGGATCATCTTATCATTGATCCCAATAATAAGCATATCATCTACGTACAAGCACACCATGACATATCCACCTTCAGTGTTCTTGACGTATATGCATTTATCACACTCATTTATTTTGAAGCCATTTGCAATCATTGCGTGATCAAACTTCTCATGCCATTACTTTGTTGCTTGTTTTAGCCCATATAGAGATTTTACCAATTTACAGACTTTCTTTTCTTGCCCAGGGGCAGAAAACCCTTTGGGTAGATCCATGTAAATTTCTTTTTCTAAATCTCCATTTAGGAAAGCAGTTTTTACGTCCATTTGATGTACTTGGAGATTACGTAAGGCTGCAATCGCAAGTACCATTATAATGGAGTTTATTATTGTCACTGGAGAATAAGTATCAAAATAATCAAGGCTTTCTTTTTGCCTATAACTTTTGATTACAAGTCTCGCCTTGTATTTATCAATTGAACCATCTGGTTTTCTTTTCTTTTTAAAAATCCACTTAGATCCTAGTAGTTTACAACCTGGTGGAAGATCCACTAATTCCCAAGTATGATTTTTGTAGAATGGAATTAATTTCACTATTGATGGCCTCTTTCCAAAAAGGGCCTTATGTTTCTTTATAGGTTTGAGGTTCACCTTCTAACATAAAGGTCAGAAAATCTGGGCCAAATGTCTTTTATGTCCTAGCTCTTTTACTACGTCTAGGTTCTACCTCAACTTGCTCATTTTATTCATGAGAATCTTCTTGTTCAAGAAAACCCTCATCTATGATCTCGCGGGATCGCTTCGAAGAACTTGCATCTTCTTTTGGCTTCCATAGGAATACATGTTCAAAGAACGATGCATTTCTTGATTCCATAATCATGTTCTTGTGTATATCAGATACATTAGATTCATACACAAGAAACCTATAGGCACTGCTATTTTCTACATATCTAATAAAGATGCAATCAACGATTTTTTGTCATATTTTCACATTTTTAGGTGGTGGCACTGCCGCCTTAGCCAAGCATCCCCACACTCGCAAGTAATTATGTGATGGCTTCCTTCCTTTCCATAACTCATATGGGGTTTTCTCTTCTTTCTTTTTAGGCACCTCATTTAAAAGGTAGTTAGCCAAAAGAATGGCTTCTCTCCACATGTTTGGTAGTAAACCTGAACTTATTAACATAGCATTCATCATTTCTTTTAAAGTTTGATTTTTCCGTTCGGCAATGCCATTAGATTGAGGTGAATAAGGTGCCGTCATTTCATGTATAATCCCATTTTTTAAACAAAATTCAGCAAATGGTGATTCATATTCACCTCCACGATCACTTCTTATTGCTTTGATTTTCTTATTAAGTTGATTTTCAACTTTATTTTTATAGAGAATAAATTTGTCTATTGCCTCATATTTACTTTTGAGTAGATATACATAGAAATATTTGGTGCTACCATTATCATCAACAAAAGTAATAAAATATTTATTCGTACCTCTAGTTTGTGTCATTTTTAAATCACATATATCATTATGAATTAAATCAAAAGGTTAAGTGTCTCTTTTAACACTTTGAAAAGATGATCTTGTTAATTTTGCCTCAACACAAGTTTCACATTTATATTTAGAGTCAATTTAGAATGTTAGTATATGATTCATATTAATTAATTTACGCAAAGTATCATAATTAACATGTCTTAGTCTACCATGCCACAAATTGGAAGACTTAAGCATATAAGTAGAAGTGGTAGCTTTATTCTTATTCTTTTCAACCATGGTTATTACATTAATTTTGAACATTCCATCACTCATTTACCCCTTACCAACAAACATTCCACTCTTAGACAAAATAAACTTATCACTCTAAAAAACAAGACGAAAACTGTGCTTACTAAGCAATGAACCAAACACCAAATTCTTGCGAATTTCAGGCACATAAAGCACATTGTTGAGAGTCAATTCTTTACCCGAAGTCATCTTTAAGATCACTTTCCCTTACCCCTTGACTTTCGAGGTAGTAGAATTTTCCATGTACATCCTATCTCCATTTTCCATCGGCTCAAATGAAGAGAATATTTTCTTATTAAAGCTCACATAACGAGTTGCACCCGTATCAATCTACCATTCCTTAGGATTCGAACCCACCAAGTTCACTTCAAAAATGACCGCTGACAAATTAATATCACCCACATCATGAACTATGTGCTCCACCACATTAGCTTGATGATTCTTCTTTAGGAACATGCAATCCAAAGACTTGTGAACTATTTCACCATAATTAAAACATTTTCGTTGAAACTTAGGCTTAGATATTCCTCCCTTAGGACCCATATGGATCCCTTTTCCCTTTGGTTTTTTCTTTGAGCTTTGGCTATGTTCAACCACATTAGCCTTAGCCCCAAAACCACTACCATTATTACTATTACCATTACCACTGCCATTGTAACACCCCTGCCTTAATTTATAGGATAACACCCGTCATTAAGGCCTGGACTGTCACTAATCCATCTTAGATCAACTAAAATGGGTATATAAATATAAATGCATAAAGAATTCCAAACAGTAATATCATGCATGTCAAACAACAGCTTCATAATCATACTGATGAAAATAGTACTACACACAAACATACAAACATATACATATTCTTGTTACATAACCAACTGATTAACCCAAGAGAATATACTACAATTCGGGCTAGTCGTGGCTTCCCGATATAATATATACACAACAAAAATGAATAAGTATCAGAGCTTTCTATTTCGACCCCGAACCCGCCGTCTTGTTAACATCACTTGTCCCTTGTGTACCTGTATTAGTTAGAAAACGGGCCGAGCTCACAGCTTAGTAGGGGGAAATATAGGGGATAACGTGTTTGAAAAACATAATCATTAATTACTTAATAGTTTATACTTCAACCATCAATCCATGAAATAATGCAATTTGATGATAATTTATTCCTTAACCATCAGTCCAAGTAAATATCATGGTTTCACAAAACAATGCATGCTCATGCATATGCAGGTTACCTCCCTTTGTGTCAACCTTTATGTCAAATCACCAGAATATATAATGAGCCGAGATAGATGATAATATGGGTCTATCTACCCGAGACAGAGCCGATCCTTGTCAAGAGATATAAAAATCGAATCGATACATAATCATAAAAACAATGGGCCTGGCCGCCCTCAAGAGATATCGAAGCTGAACTTCATCATAACATGGGCTCGACCGCTCCCAAGAGATATGAGCATCGAGATCATAACACGGGATTATATATAACCAGAATATGGCCTCTACGTCTCGGGTGAATATGAACAGATAATTAACAATTGGACCACAGTCCACAATATCACATCAACCGATCATTAGCATACCAATTGTCTAGATCTCCAGACTACTCACCACGGGCTCTAGACAGTCAACGACTAGTTGCCCCCGGAGGTTTAGGGCTTTTCAACCCAAGGGCACCAAGCCCTGCCTATTTTCTCATACCGGCAAACACTAACCATAATCATTCCTCTTCACCGACGGATGCTAAACAGATACAGATAATTGTGGGCAACATCCCACCATATAAAATAGCTGAGAATATACTCTCATACGAATGAAAAACTCCCGAAGATTGATAATCACATATTCAAGAATGCCACACAAGCATAGAAATCCATCCACAACATGGATGCGAGATAAAATTCTCCACAGAGACAATTTCCATGCCATATGCTGTAAGAATGCTCCGGACTTGCCACAAGATCATCAAGATACTGGGTTGACACAATAATGATGCATAGCGTGCAATTCATGCTCTAAATGTAAACTAGAAACAACATATGCCATATAAACATCATTTTTGTCCCTTAGTGTATACCAAAATCATTTACTAGTTCAATCATATCAACTTAACACATATACACCCAAGAGACATCCTGTAGATATCAAATACTACGCAAGAATCGAGTTTATATGGCACATCTCGCTTCACTTTATGAAATTCATAGCTCAATCATGCACAACTTATGTATATCAAATGATATGATCAACATATTAACATACATATATAAAATCATCCTTGTATAATCAATAACAAGATATATGCGTTTTATATAACACGTATATGTATATAATCATCCATTTATCGGTAAATAAAATCATACTATCAAGCTTGTTATGAAAAAAAGGTTTTAAACCCCTACCTCAAGTTTGTAGACCAAATGAAGGAAGAAAGATGAAAACCGAGGCCCCGTTCGGTGAAACTCTAAAGCTCTCGCGTCACCGCGTTTCTAGCATAGCCAAATCCTCGAATCGATGATGAATAATCCCAATCCACGTAGCCAGAGCTCATGTTTGAGCTCCCATGGAAGATTACTAAGGTAGAAGATGATGAATAGTACCTTAGAGGTGGGTTTGGATGATTTCAAGCTTGAATCTTCGATCAAGAATGAAAAATGCGTAGAAATATTCATCTTTCTCTCTCTAGAACCTTTTGGAATTCTCTAGATGTGTGTGGAAGAGCTTGGGTCGAAGTTGGGGTGAAAATGACCAAAAATGGCTTTATAACGTGTTTAAGTCGGTGGAAATGTTTAACTGGCGAACTGGTATGCCAAATACCCAATACCGGTCCGCGGAGTACATTTTTTCCAAATTTTTTTTGCCGGACCGATATGCCAAAAATGCCATACAGGTCCGCCCTATAATTTTGGGCTCTGAAGCACCGTTTGTACTTTGGCCATAACTTTTCGCTCGGAACTCCGATTGGGGTGATCTTTATGTCCACGAAAAGGTATTTCAAAGATCTACAACTTTCTAAGAGAAAATTTTCCACCAAATTCTGGACAGATAATTTGCAAAAATTTGCTGAAGACAGCGCTCTGCCAAAGCGCTATCGAATGACCAAAATTTACTAACCGGCCTACTTCGCACGCTATTTTGACCAACTCGGAGTATGAGTTAGCTTTCAACCGAAACACAAAAGTTATAAAATGGTACAAATCCTAAACACCTACTCGAACGGCATCTTAATCGGATAAGTAATGAAGAAATTACGATAGCCCAAAGTTAGCTAGAATTAACGAATCGAGAAGAACTAAAACTTTCGATTTACAAACCGAAATCGATTCGGACCACTAGAATCACCAAACGATCACTCACATGAGTATAAATAAGCTAATATAATTCAATTTAAAATAAATTAAAGTACGGGGTATTACAGCCATAGCCATTTCCACCACCATTTCCAATCCTTTTTTGTTTTAATTTATTCTCTTCTTCAATTCGGAGTTTAAGAATTATATCCTCAATTAAAATTTTCTTTTGTTTATGTTTTAAATAATTTTTAAACTCATTCCATGATGGTGGCAATTTTTCAATAATAAAAGTTGTTTAAAAGCTTTCACTTATATTCATTCCTTTAGAATATATCTCATGTAAAATCAATTGTAACTTTTCAACTTGGCCCACAACAGTTTTGGAATTGACCATCTTAAAGTCAAGAAATCGGTTAACAATGAACTTCTTGGCACCGGCATCCTCAACTTTATACTTGTGGTCCAATGCTTTCCATAGTTCTTTAGCCGTTTTCTTATCACGATACGCATCATACAATGAATCGGATAAGCCGTTCATGATCGTGATTTTTGGCTAAGTAATCAGAATGGTTCCAAGCATCAGCTGTGCTGACTGCTTGAATATCTTGGGAACCTTCCTCAACAACAAGTTTTTCATCTGTCAAGAACCGAGATAGGTTCAGCGTGGTCAGGTAGAACATCATATTTTGTTGCAAACGGTTGAAATTCTGCCCAACGAATTTCTCAGGTTTTTTGCCCTTGACTGGAGCAGTCGGTGGTTTGGTAGCCACAGCAGGCACAGTAACAACATTGGTTGGGTCAGCATATTGTCTACAAAGAACAAATTTACAATCAGTTTCAACAAGAATAAAAAACTGCAAAGTAATTTAGCTATAACTGTTTTAAGATTGTTAGGAATATTTGATGCAATTTAATCCTGTTTTATGGACTGATATTAATCGAAACTAAACCGGCACCCTGCACCAAGTCCTGTGATAACCACAGTCTCCTTAAAATAGTTACGCCGCTCCTCGGTTGTGCTTCGAGGCTGATATACGACGTCTGTTTTCTAGGATGAAACGGTACTTCAGTGTTACCTAAGCACCTCGGTACACTGAACGAATTGATTTTGCTAAAATCTTATTATCGGAAAGAACCTACGAATTAGAGCAAAGATGATACAGGCGTAGAAGGTTTTTTTTCTTTGAAGAAACGATTTCAAATTATTGAATTTCTGTGTGTTTTTTGAATAAACCGAAGAGACAAATTTTATAAATTCAAGTTTGATACTTGTTATAATTTCGAGTTTGGTTGAATTTGATGATTGTCATCACGCCCTGCCATTACATCAAACACCTTCCCTCTCATCAACACGAGTGCCCTCTTATCAAAATAAAGGTAGTCCCTTTGGAACTTAAAAAATAGGGGAAGAAGAAAGAAGAAGAAGAAGATGGAGGTATTGTAATGAACCTAGCTATATTAAAGGCTACTACGAAAATTTAAATAAGAATCAGTAATTAATCTTTGATAGATTTACTAAAACATAGCCGCCTCAAAAGAGGAAATAACTTTTCATTCCTTGATATCCCAACCCTAATCTATTACAATATTTATATAGGAGCTACGAAACAAAAAAAAGAAATTCAAAGGAAACAATAAAATATCCTTTTGATAAAGATAGCTCATATTGGACACCTCACCCTACCCTAACGGTAACAAAAAAAATTAAATAAAACGACATAGTCTGGCCTCAGCCTTAACTGAAGAGAAATCCTTGTCCTTACGGATTGAAATTAGGAAACTAACCGGTGATAAAGCTCACATTTTCCCACGTAGCATCTTCCGGAGCTGAATTTTTCCATTGGACTAATATTCGTGCTACAGCTGTGTTGTGCCTTTTAACCATCCTTCTATTCAAAATAGCCATCGGTTCGACTCTGATTTGATCAATATCATCTGCATAGGGCAGGACTTGGATAGGTACTTTATGCCTGCTAATATTTTTCTTGAGCCAAGAAACATGAAAGACATGATGTATTCTAGAATCAGTAAGTAGCTCCAACTTGTAAGGCACCTTCCTTATCTTAGCAGCAATTTTGAAAGGCTCATAGTACTTGGCTCCAAGTTTTATGTTTCTTCTTATAGCCACAGTGACTTGTCTATAAGGTACGGTTGTAGCCTCAAATAAACCCAATCTCCCACCTTGAATGATCAATGTGTCCTCTCTTTGTCAGCTAGCACCTTCATTCTATGTTGGGCTACCTCATGCCCTTCTTTAACTAACTCAAGCATGAGTTTCCTTTGCTACAAATAGTCTTCTAAAGTGGTTACTAGGGTGGCAGTTGTTTCAAAATGGCCTTGGATTGATGGTGGGAATCCATACAAAGGTTCAAAAGGGGACATTTTCAGTCTAGAATGGTAGTGTGAATTAAACCACCATTCAGCTAATGGTAACCACATATTCCAAGCTCTTGGCTTATGCCCAGTCATACATCTTAGATATGTTTCCAAACAGGCATTTACTCTCCCTGTCTATCCATCAGTTTGGGGGTGATAAGCTGAACTATACTTCAATTCAGTACCCAATAATTTAAATAACTTTTGCCGAAAAACACTCAAGAAAATTAAGTCTCTATCATAAATTATGGATTTTGGTAAACCATGTAGTTTGTACACATTGTCCATGAATCCTCTAGCTACATAATATGCAGTGTAGGGATGACTAAGAGTAATGAAATGATTATATTTTGTGAGTTGATCTACCACCTCAAAGATAACTTCCTTACGTTCTGATTTTGGTAGCCTTTTTACAAAGTCCATGGTAATGTGTTGCCATGCTTTGTCTGGAAGAGGGAGAGGTTATAGTTGGCCAGCAGGAGCAGTACTGTCACTTGTGTTTCTTTGGCATTTATCACAATCATCCATAAAAGACTTAATGTTGGACTTCATATGTGGCCAATAAAAATGCTTTTTGGCTTTTTGGTAGGTCCCTAAATTACCAGAATGTCCTCTTTCCGCTGAAGAGTGTAAAGCTTCCAAAATTTTCAACCTCACTACCTCTAAACGTCCCGCATACAGTTAATGTGTGTATCTCAATACTCTATTGGTTAATGAGTACTTAGGTTGACTTTGAGGATCAATCAACAACTATTGTATTAAGGCAGCAACCATCGAGTCATTTTCATAGTTATTCAATAATTTTTAGTACCATTAGGGCTTGATTATAGTAATGGCATTTAATTGACCCTCTGTTTCATGCATTCTTGAAAGACCATCTACAACTCTGTTCTCTAAACCTCTTATGTATCTTATTTTATAGTTATACCACAAAAGTTTAGTTGACCACTTTTGTTGCAGCCTGGTGGTTAACCTCTAGTCATTGAAATATTTGATACTTTGCTGGTTAGTTAATATTACGAAATGCCTTCCCAATAGGTAATACTTCTAATGCTGCACTGCCATAATGATAGTCAAGAGATCCTTCTCATAGGTGGAAAGTCCTAGGTACTTAGCACCTAAGGCTTTGCTAAAAAAAAAGATAGGTCTTCCTAGTTGCATCAATATTGCTCCCACCCCTGATTTGCATGCATCAGTCTCCAAGGTGAAGGACTGAGAAAAGTTTGGCATAGCCAACATGGGAGTGGTGGTCATAGCTCTTTTTAGGGCTAAAAAGGCTTCATCAGTTTCAGAAGTCCATTTAAAACTTCCTTTATTCAACAAATCAGTAAGTGGCCTTGCAATAATGCCAGACCCTTGTACAAACTTTCTATAGTAACATGTGAGACCTAAGAATCCTCTCAGTCTTTTAATGCTAGTTGGAACTGGCCAATTGAGCATACAATCTATCTTCCCTTTGTCAGCAAATACTCTGAATTCACTTATAATATGGCCTAAATATTCAATCTCCTATTGAACAAAAGTACACTTTGACTTCTTAGCATAGAGCTGGTTTTTCCTTAGTAGTGAGAATACTTGATCTAAATGTTGGATATGCAATTCTAGGGAAGGACTGTATACCAAGATATTGTCAAAAAAACACTAGCACAAATTGCCTCAAATAAGGCTGGAAAATTTCATTCATCAAAGCTTGAAAAGTATCAGGGGCATTGGTGAGCCCAAAGGGCATTACCCTAAATTCAAAGTGGCCCACATGAGATCTAAAGGTTGTCTTATATATATATATATCAGATTCTTTAACCCGTACTTAGTGATAACCTGATCTCAAATCAATCTTTAGGAAGACTTTAGGTCATTGAAGTTCATTCAACAAGTCTTCAATCAAAGGAATGAGGTACTTATCTTTTACAGTTCCTTTGTTGAGTTTCCTGTAGTCTAAACAAAATCTCCATGAACCATCCTTTTTCCTGACTAAAATCACAAGTGAAGCAAAAGGACTATGGCTATCTTGAATTATGCCTGAATCCAGTATTTCTTTAATGAGCCTTTTCATTTCTACTTTTTGAACAAAACGATACCTATAGGGTCTCTGATTTGGTGGCTTAAAGTTTGTTTTTAATGGTATTTGATGGTCTACGCTGCAGGTAGGTGCTAAGCTTCTTGGTTCAACAAAAAAAGGTCTTATTATTGGTATAGAAGCTTTTGAATTGCAAGTGGGTGTGGTTCAACAATAGGTTTAGTTGTAATAGCAAATAGGAGCCCAATCATATTTTGAGCCCCTTTTTACACATTTTAATTAAAGCATTGCTAGTGATTGCATTTATTGGGGCCACCTGCTTAGTACCTTGCAATGTTACCTTCTTACCTTCCTTTTTAAAAGTAAGTCTCAATTGATTAAAGTCAAATAGCAAGGGACTGAATGATCTCATCCAATCAGTAAATTCAAAGTGGTCCACATGAGATCTGAAGGCTGTCTTATATATATCATATTCTTTAACCCGTACTTGGTGATAACCTGATCTCAAATCAATCTTTAAGAAGACTTTAGCTCCTTGAAGTTCATTCAACAAGTCTTCAATCATAGGAATGGGGTACTTATCTTTTATAGTCCCTTCGTTGAGTTTCCTGTAGTCTACACAAAATCTCCATGAACCATCATTTTTCTTGACTAAAATCACAAGTGAAGCAAAAGGACTATGGCTTTCTTGAATTATGCATGAATCCAGCATTTCTTCAATGAGCCTTTCCATTTTTACTTTTTGAACAAAAGGATACCTATAGGGTCTCTGATTTGGTGGCTCAAAGTTTGGTTTTAATGGTATTTGATGGTCTAGGCTGCGGGTAGGTGCTAAGCTTTTTAGTTCAACAAAAAAAAGGTCTTGGTATTGGTATAGAAGCTTTTGAATTGTAGGTGTGTGGTTCAGCAATAGGTTCGGTTGTAATAGCAAATAGGAGCCCAATCAGATTTTGAGCCCCTGTTTTACACATTTTAACCAAAGCATTGCTAGTGATTGCCTTTATTGGGGACACCTGCTTAGTACCTTGCAATGTTACCTTCTTACTTTCCTTTTTAAAAGTAAGTCTTAATTGATTAAATTCAAATAGCAAGGGATTGAATTATCTCATCCAATCAGTGCCCAATACCATGTCACATCCCCCTAAAGATAGGACCCTAATGTCAGCCCTGAACAATATGCCTTACATTACCCATTGTAAATCAGTACAAATTGCATCACTCACTTGCTTATTGCCATCAACAACAGCAACTGACATTAACTTAGTGGGTTCCATCTCTATCCCACACCTTGATACAGTATAAGGGTTTATAAAACTATTTATGCTACCACTGTCAATCAAAATGGTAATGAGATGGCCTTGAATTTTACCTTAGATTCTGATAGTGTTTGGATTGGTATTTCCAGAAAGGATATGGATTGAAACCTCCATATCCTCTGCATTTTCATCCAATAGTGCTTCAAAGTCCACTGTTATCTCCCCATCTACCTCTTTTTCCCCCACAATCATGAATAATTGTTGTTGCTTACACTTATGCCCTGGTTTGAACATTTTTTCACAGTTATAACAGAGCCCTTTCTTTCTTTTAGCTCTCGTTTTGGCATAGGTTAGCTTCTTAATGGGTTGAGTGGTTCCGAGATTGGTTTTGTTGGATGAGTGGGTATTGGGTTTAATAGAGGTTGGGGAAGGTTCTTTTGATTGAGAAGGGTAAAAGGTTGCACCATAATTGTAAGGTTTAGAGGAAGGTTTGGCTCATGTACTCATGGATTCAATCATGCTCTCCTGCATCTTAGCCATGTAGAATGCTTGAGTGAGTGTGGTGGGGTGTAACAATAACACCATTTTTGTTATTTCTTCCTTCAGTCCATTTATAAAGCTAGAAATAAAGTACCCCTCATCTAAAGATCGGTGCATAGCTACCATGGTGGCCTTCAGCTCCTCAAAGCTTTATTGATATTCTTCCACTGTCTCTTCCTGGGTGAGTTTGTTGAATTCTCCAATGACATGTTCATGACCCCCTTCATGAAACCTGTGACGCCCTGCGAGTGATGGAGTACTCCCTTGGGTGGAAGAAAGGTAGCTCAAAGGGGGCATCCCACATCGGAAGATGGGGGATCCTTGGAGACCCATATAAGTAAGATATGGTTGCTAATTAAGTATGAGGCCTTTTGGGAGGCTCACTAGCTTCGGATCTCATGAGAACTCCGAAGTTAAGCGTGCTTGGACCAGAGCAATCCCAGGATGGGTGACCCCCTGGGAAGCTGGTCGTGAGCTCCCAAAAACAAAGCCGTGAGGGTAGACGTTCCGGGGCTGAGGCCTGGCTGTACGCTACCCAAAGCGGACAATATCGTACTGAGGTGCGACCGGGTCGTTACAAAACCTTTCAAAAACATCAATAACATTCTGGTCCTAAGTAAAAGTGAGGTGATTTTCCAGGTAATCATGGAACCAAGTGTCAGCCCCCCTTTCTACATGCAAGCTCACCATATCCATCTTTTGTTCGTGACTTAGAGGGTATATATTGAAATATTTTTTACATTTTTTAACCCAATTTTGAGGGCTATTGCCATCAAACTCGGGGAAGTTAATTTTGGGTTGTTTAACATAGTTACCATTTCTAGTAATAGTCCAATGGCTTTTTTCTTCAGTTCTACTGCTTTGACTTATGGATTTAAAGTTGCTAATTCTTATTATGATGATTTATGGACTAGTTTCCTTATATTTTCCCTTCCCTTTGGCAAAGTTGTCATTGATGGTTTTGAGGAGTTCTTCAAAACGATTTTTCACCCTTTGTGCAAAGGATGAATGAGCTGCCATATGTGTTGTCAACCTTCCCTCTAATGAATGGAATTGTTCAGTCATTTCATTGAGACGAGCATCATTCTTTTTAGCCAATTCCTCTGCGTTCTTTAGGTGAGTGTTGTCAACCATGGTGGTTGGAATCAGTTGGTTTACCAGATAAACGAACACCTCTGATACCAAATGTAGTGATAGCTCTACTAAAGGCTATTACAGAAATTTAAAAAAAGAATCAGTAATTAATCTCTACTAGATCTACTAAACCAAAGCTGCCTCAAAAGAGGAAATAACTTTTCATTCCTTGATATCCTAACCCTAATATGTTACAATACTTATATAAGAGTTACCAGACAAAAAAAAGAAAAAAAAAGAAAAAAAAAGAAATTCAAAGGAAAAAATAAAATATCCTCTTAACAAAGACAGCTCATATTGGACACCTCACCTTACCCTAACAGTAACAAAAAAAATTATAAATGAAACGACATAGTCTGGCCTCAGCCTTAATTGAAGAGAAAAGACATAAATACCCTTGTTGTGGACTGAAAGTCACAACATGTAATCCCTTCATAACTTAAAAAGCAGAGGAAGAAGGTATTTGCAGACAGTATTTGTGCGGTTAAATACTCTACAAATCCGTTCGCCGATGTGAGGGATTCAATAGTTTAGATGATCAAGAATGTGGGTGTTTAGGATTGGAGTGAAATGGAAAAGTTGGTTTATCGTTACATTGTTCTTAATTCCTTTAAGGTTCTTCGGTTTATTGAAGATGATTTTCTCAATTTATAATTAATGCAATTTTCTTTATTGTAGAAAATAGTTAAAAGCTTCAATTTTATTTTGGTCAATTTAAGTAATTAGTGCATTTTTCTTTTTGCATTAGAGGTGGGTGTGTATTTTGGCTTCAATCTTCTTGTGTTATAAGTCAAATCTGTTTATTTGAAGATTGAAAAAGGAGCTAAGGCGCATGCAGAAGCAAATTAAAACAAATTAACCCTAGGTTCGTTATTTGGCAGTTAGATTATCGAAAATCAATTTTAATTGAATCAAAAGGTAAACTTAGACTTCTACGAATTTTAATTCTGAAAAACCTATTTAATCTTTTATAATACGCAGCAATTAAACAGATAAACAAACACCAGAATTAACGAGATATCCCTGCAGTGCAGGACTAATCCTCAGCAATCCGCTATATGCACAAAGGTTTACAGACTCGATTAATCACAAATCACACAGACTTACAAAACTTGAATCGCACAAGCCGCCTGCAAGAATCTCCACCTTCTGCGTGTATAGTCCTCCTATCCAAATCGCACGAACAGGTTCATAACGAATCACTCAACACGGTATCGCATTGTTCTTCAACTCCGTTTGCGAATCACACGCACTTTGGGATCTGAATTGTTCTTTATAAAAAGAATGCTTACTTTGGCAAGAATAAAAAATTCTAAGGTGGTTTTATGTTTTGAGGTTTTAATCTCTCTCTAAGGTGTAAAAAAACTCTCTTAAAACATATGTAAAAGTGTGTTATTGCCCCTTATCCTATGGGTATATTTATATAAAAATATGGAGACCAACTTGCTTTAGGAAAAGGTTAAAAATAATTAAAAACAGAATTTTTGCGATAAAAATACACTGCCCATAAAATATAACCAGACCGATACACATCACAAAACTTGAATCAGCCCGAAATTACGAATTTCAATTCCAAGCCTCGAAACAAACCAGACCGGTATACATTATCAAAATGTGGACCGATCCACCACCTTCTCCAATTTAATTTTTCAAAACTTTTAATTTGGACCACACTTTAAAAAGGGAGCCACTTAAAGTTGACATGTGGCAATTAACGAACATCACCTTAATTCTTTAACCACACATTTAAAAAGCACTCACACGTGGGTTTTATTTAAAAGAATGAGATTTGACTTTTTCAAAGTTCTTTTATTTAATTAATAAAATCTTTTCTTTTAAACCTTTTTTTCTTCTTTTTTTCGCATATTAAATTCATTTAAATTCTAATTTGACTCAAATTTACGGAGCAACTTTAAGAACATATTAAAAATATAATTCAAGAGTTTTCTCATAAGTTCGGTTTGCCAAAATATTACGGACGCGGAAAAAACACTAATTAAAAAAATATATATTTGACCCAAAATGTTTTTTATAAAAATACCACCTAGAAAATTAAATTCAAATGCCAATACTCATCGTATCTTTCTCAATGTAATTATTTAGTACATCGCTTCGGTAGCTTGGCTTACTTGTAATTCTTCAAATATAATCTCGAACAGCTCGAATAACTCAAACAACATACAAACAAACGTGTTTTTGTCGAAGGAATAAAACAAACCAAAATATAAACTTTACAAAAATAATTCATCTTTCTTTTTTTTTCTTCCCAAAACAATGTGAAGATAAATCTTATCACCTTTGGCTATTTTCTTCTTTTATATTCCGTTGGTTTTAAATTAAGAGTATACTACCAAGATAAATCTTCTTGGTTCTAAATTGAGAGAACGGATCTGGTGGGTTTTAGTTCTATAAAGAGAGAAAGTGATTAATTGTGGATGCTAATGGATGAAAGGGGTGATACGGAGGTCCCTAGAGAGAGAGAAACCGTTGAGAGAGAACAAATGGAAAGAAGACAAGCACTTGCAACTTTTGTTTTGTTTTCTTTTTTTTAATTAAAATGCAAACTTTCTATCTCCGTTAAGCAAGAAAGTCCACCTCCGTTACTCAAAAGCTTCGTAGATAGGGAGATCGGGTTTGCTCAATGTGTTTTCGTAGAAGGAGTGACTAAACAGTAGATATATATATATATCTATATGTATTTATTTCCTTTTGTTTTTTTAAATTTCAAACCAAAGACCAACCATAGTTAAGTGAGAGTGGGGCCTGCCGAAAACTTGCATAGATGGGTGCGCACATACACATCTGTGCACATATGAAATAATACCATATATATAGGGGACTGCTATTGACACACATCAATTCACTCTCTAACACTCCCTCTAAAAAAAGGTATATTATTCTATTGACACACCATTTTTTTTTATTTTTAATTGATAGTTAGTAATTCTAAATCACTTAAACCCAAATTAATTCTTCTTCTTCTTCTTCTTCATCATTCCTCTCCTCCACCGCCACTACCGCCACTACTGCCACCATCAACATCCAAATCATAATCCCTCTCCAAAAAAACTTCTTTTTCATTCCTCTCCACCACCACTACTACCGCCACCACCGCCATCCAAATCATCATCCATCTTTAAAAGTAGAATACTTATTTTTTTTTTGTTACTCTTTTATGTTTCCTTTCATTTATAAATCATTGAATACAAACAAACGCAAAAATAAAAATAAAAACAAACAAACAAAACATGAAGAATGTTTACTCGATTTCTAGGAACCAAGTGTTTTTCATCATACTCAGCCCAAAAGAACCGAATAAAGTACAGGTTACTCGGCCCTAAGGAACTGAGTTAGGCTTCGAGACATTTTTTCAATTCTACTAAGTTCTTAAGGACCGAATGACATGTGCTTTACTCAGTTCCTCTGGGCCGAGTATAATGAATATCACTCGATTGTATACCTTCATCCATGGTGGAACTTTGTTTTGGCATGGCGTGTGCATCGATCAAATTAAAAAATCTTATTTATTCTTCCTAGCAAATAGATTTGATAGTTTCTTGTCAATAGCATGTGGTGAAACTTTCTTCTTAACGGGTAACGAAAAAGTTGAGAGAAAAAAGATATGGAACGATTAGATTGGGAAAGAACAAGTTAGAAGAAGAAGATTGGTGTGAGGAGTGATTTGATTTTTTTTTTTTTTTGAATTGGAGAGAGAGAGAGAGAGAGAGAGAGAGAGAGAGGGGAGTGTTTTTTAAATTAATATTAATTAATCTTAAAATTAAATGGGGAGTGTTAGAGTGTTATGAAAAAAGAAAGTGTACTTACAAAGTATTAAAGAAAGATGGATGATCAGAGAGTGAAATGGTATATGTCAGTAGTAGCCCCCTTATATATCTCAATGTAAATTATGCTAGCTCTCTATCTGTAAACCAAAATCTACGCTGAATTTCTTTGAAATCATATAACAATTAATCTCACGTGGATCAAATCCAATTCTGTAATATGGCATTAATTTCAAAGCCCAGTGTCGTAACTTAAAATTATACTTTTTTGCATTCAATAATTCGATTTAATTCAATTCGTTGGTCCATGGATGTTAGAAGCAATCTCTTTGGTCCATTTGGTACTTAAAAGTAGTTATTCCACTAATGGCAAAGCATGAACATAGATAAGATCTTATTTGTTTCAAGTCTATTTTTACGCATCACCAATCATTTCCTATATAATTAATAACTAAAATTACTCACCATGCAAGTATAAATTGAAATTGAAACCCCTTGGGACATTCACATAAAACATCATCACCACCATCATCCCCTAATCCCATTTCTCAGGTATTCTCTTTCCTTTTGCACTAAATAAATCCAAAGAGCAGAGACAATGGCTCTCAACAGCCAGCTGGCTCTGCTCATCATCTCCATTTCTTCCCTAACAATTCTTTTATCATCCTTCTCCACCGCCGCCCATGAAATCGAAGCGGCCTCAGCACCTGTTTCACAAATTTCAACTGCCCCTACAGCCAATTACCCATCAACAACCGAAGAAGACTTGGTGTCGTTGCCCCAGCTGGAATCTAGTACTACAGAACCAACATTGCCAGCTTCATCTAATTCGCAGACGGATGTTAAGGCTGTGGTAAACAAGATGGAAAAGAACATGATGGTGACCATGCAAAAGACCGAGGACTTCCTAAAGGTAATCAAGAAGAGGTTGACCGCCACAGCAGGAGAATCAAGATCAGAGGAGTGCCTAAAGACATGCATTGAGGTGTACGAAGAGGCCATTGATGGTCTCAAGAACTCCATAGAAGATCTCTCTTCCGGGAACTATTACAAAGTGAACGTAGATGTAAGTGCAGTTTCGACGGATATGGATACTTGTGATGAGTGCTACTCAGAGATGCTGGGAGAAGATCCTGAACTCAGGAAGTTTGACAAATGGGTCGAGGGGATTACTAGCGAATGGCTGGGCGATCTTCAAACAGTCAGCGGTTAAATTAATAGTAATTGTTGAATTTATTTCATTAATTAACGTACATATATATATATACACATATTAATTAATTTCAAGGAGCTGGAGTACTAATTATATATTCATGTAAGGTACGTAAAAGTTTTAATTCTAGATCTCCTTGATGCACGATATATACATATAATGTAACCGTACGTGCTGCATAAAAGATCACTCAATTAAAAGAAGCCTGAGACTTAACTTGTTTTAATTCCTTTTTGTCTGCATGTTAATTATTAACTGACTCAAGCACCCCATTTTTGCTTCATATATTATTATTATTATTATTATTAAATGTTTGAATTTTTTACATTTTTTCTGATATGAAACCCACCCATATAATATAAATGTTATAATTCATTGAGTATGATAATCAATTTTTCTCTCTCTCTGTCTCTCTCTGTATATATATATATTTGGAGTTCCTGGGCCGGCCGGCCTCATTAGTTTTATTAGTAAAAACAAGGGAAAGTCAAGGAAATTATCATGTATTCTTGGTTGCGATATAACTGAATTCACCAAACTTTTATATACCTACCTTACTCGGTTTAAATATTTCCTATCTATATATTAATTTTCATAAACGACTTTGTATATAATATATGAAAGAAAATTCAAAGATTCTTTGTTAGGTCTCTTAAGAAACGAGTAAACCACTACTCGTAAATGGTTTTATGCCAAAGGAATATGGAAGAAGGTGATAAAAAGATGTATCACCAATAATTAATAAATGTTTTCCTAATTAAGTTTCTATAATTTTTAGCCAAAAATTAGAGCAAAATTTTAATAGAAAATAGCATCAGAGGGCTACACAACTAGAAATAAACATTTCTTATCAATAGTGTCACTATTTAAAATTGTCCCTAATAGATTCGAGCTTGCATCTCCGCATTTTAATTTTTTTTCGAAAGGCTTATTTTCGCTTTACATCTTTTATAATACCTACATGATACTCCATATTTAAGATGGTGGCATTATATATATATATAGCAAAACCTAGCTCTTTAGTCTAACATTAAGATTTGTAATTAGTCAGCAATAGTTGACTAAATAATAATATTGGTAGTGTAATTTTACAAGGTAGGTAAAAGTCCAATTGTTACCCAAGTAGTCTGGCCTGAAAGCTTTTGATAAGACAATTAATCCAATTTCCAGAGACTTAAATTAAATGCCATCTTTTCAATACCAAATCCTAAAACAGCCGCCCGCCCTTAGCTTATTAAACCAACTGACCTTTCACAATATACAATATGAAAAATAGGGGTCTTGTTGCACACCAAAAATGGAATTATCGACCGTAACATAGATCCATTAAAAATTGAAGTAAAAAAAATCAAAACTAAAAAAAAAAATTGAAAACAAATATGTTAGTTCGGATTTGGGGTGTGCCATTAGAAAATCGAGTCGAACCAAACCGAAATATTACATATATGATTCGAAAATAATATTATCTCACTATCTAAAATTTTATGTTCCTAAAATTTACAAGATTTAGTGAGAACTTAACTCTTTGAATTATCATGAATATTGAAGGTATATTATAAATGTAAAAGTTAATTTTTATTTTTATTGTTCAAATAAGCAGTAACAAGCAAAAAGTTACTATTTTTCTGACTAAAATAAGTGTTGCCTTATAATTTATTTATTTTAAAATATATATATATATATATATATATGAAAACTGAATAAAACCAAACTTTCAAATTCGGTTTGGGCTTCCTAATTTCTATCTCGACCAAAACTGAAAACACCCCTAATGAAAAGACTATTGTCTATACGTATAAATAAATATAAATTAGTTAATTAATGCAAAATCATTGCATACTTGGTACGAGTTTATTTAAAATAACTACATATTTAGGCATGGAATGAGACTATGTCCTATGTCAACTCTCTAAGTCGTGCCAACCACATCTACTTCAATCTCACACGCGTACATATATAGAGACAGAGAGAGCGATATGCCTCAGAACATGAAGCAAAACACACACATTCTTTGTTGGTTTTTTCTGTAATTGCCTCTCTTGATCTGATCACATTTGGATTTCATCAAAATGGGTTTTAAGATGTGGCAACAAAGTGAGAAGAAGCAAATTTTGAGTAATGGCGCCTTCAGAGAGCCCTTTCAAATCCTCACAATCACTCTCCTCAGCCTCCTCCTTCCCCTCTCATTTCTCCTATTAGCTAGGCTTACCAGTGCCCATTATCTCTTCACCTTCAACACTTACCCTACTCTATCAAATCCCCCCTCTCTCTTATTCTCTCTCTTTCTATATACTTATCCAACTCTTCTCCACCCTCTTGTTTCCCTCATTAGTGTTGCGGCTCTTGTCCATGCCTTAACGGGTCGAGTAACCCTTTCGAATAGCGGGTCATCCCCGGATCCCCCAGTTCGACCCAGTTTATACACCTCATGGATTTTTCTTTGCACCTTGCAAGTCTGCGTTGGTTTGGGCATTGAAGGGAGCATAGGGTCAGGAGTTGTTGGTACTTCTGCCGTTGGTTATGAGAGAACTTTATTGAGTAAAACTGTTTTCTTTTTCGGACTTCACGAGACGATGATGTATTGGTCGAGGACGGTGGTGAAGCCGGTGGTGGATGACACTGTTTTTGGCCTAGCGAGGGAGGAGAGGTGGGTGGAAAGGGTGACTATGGCTGCTAGTTTTGGTGCTTTGTGGTGGTGGAGATTGAGGGATGAGGTCGAGTCATTGGTGGTTGTGGCTGAGGTAATAAGAGAGGTGTCTATGAGTGGTAGTTTGGCCGACTTTGTGGGGTGGTGGTTGTATTACTTAACAGTGACAATAGGGATGGTTAGGGTGGTGAAGGGTGTCATATGGGTGGGGATAGTATTGGTTTGCAGGCAGAAAAAGGTTGAAGGGAATGCTGGGGATACAATTGGGAATGAAGATATAGTATAAATTGGTCTTTTATTTGTTGCTGATGGTATCGGTATTTTTTTTTCTATTTATTTAATTCATTTTATTATATGGTCTGAGAGACTTGATCAAATTTTGTGTTCTTCTCTGCAACTGCGTGTTGTAACATAGTGTGTATTCTTTTGTTTAATGGACAAATCGTGGTATATAGTTAAAGTCAGTGAAAACAACATATATTAATTTCGAATAAAGGTCAAGTCCAATGGCAGACTATACATACTAACTATTCAACATAATACATTCGTGTGAAAACAGGCAGTGAGAAGTGGAAGCCATACCTCTTAAGAAATTATATTCTCTCGCAAAGTAGGAGCCATATAACCTGATGAGCCAAGATGAATTTCCTGTCGTTAGAAATGAAATAGGCAGTGAAAAGAAGTCCATATAATGAGTTTAGCGAAAACTAAAGATAATTCATACGATTGGCTAGCCAGGTAAGAAGAAGAAAACTAGAAATGAAAGCAATTTGAAATATAAAAATATACCGCTGCTTGGGACTAGATGGGAGAATCTGTTAGAGAATGTTTGGCAAAATATTTAATTGCAAAATAGCCAACATACTTGAGATAGAGGAAGTGAAAAAAAAATAGCTGGACAAGCAGCTGGTAAGTTGTTGAGTTGATTTTGCGTGGTGTATTCATATTCTTCTTCTTTAATTTTGCAAGCATAGATACACTTAATCTCGTATTTGAACACACTGCATGGTTATAAAATGTTTGTAAACTAATTTGACGCAATTTCTTGAAAGGAAAATGGAGTTTCCGCATTTTAGCAGTGTCCATCTGATATCTGGATCGAACTTGACAGAACAATGCAAATGTGATGGATCAAGGATTTTCAGGGTACTGGTTTTGGAATTCTTACCTTGTGGCCTATAAAGTCTACTTTCTCTTGTTCTTTCCAATTCCCACAGTTTGAGCTCAATCCAGGACTGAAATACCGCACTTGGTTTCTTTCACACGTGGCTTTAACATCATGTAATTCAAAATCTTAACATGAATTATGAGAGTCTAAATGGGGATTTACCAGTTTTTTGGATTTCAGAAAAGTGCAACAAAACCAAACAAACACTGTAGGTAAACCATATTTCTGCGATATGTCCAAATAATTCAAAGGCCATCTTCTAGTGGAAAGGCAATTATCTTTGTTCCAATCCAGTTATTTCAGATATAGCTTATAAAGTGTGTAGAACTGTAGATATGCTAGTGTTCTTCTAAATGTTGTTGAGTCCAAAGAAAAAGGCTGTTCTGAATTTATAGGAAGAGTAGAGCGAAGAACACAAATTTGGGTGCCTGTGCTTTTAATATTGTAACCACTCTCTTTACAAGAAAATTTTCATACATTATGGATCATCACTGTGGGAAATTGTCAGTCACTTCACTATGCAGAGTTTTGTGTTATGATATTAGATTGCAAATGAAAAAACAAGAGTTCATTCCAGGTATCTGGAACGCCAGGAAGACACCAATGGCTGCAATCTTGGCCACCTGAAGAGTAGCTCTTCCCAGGTTTTCTCCCATATATGGAAGGATGGCCATCTATTCTATAATCTGAAAACCTAGTTATATTCAACAAAGTCACACGAGTTTTCATCTGCTTTATGACCTCCTCTGCAATTATATTCTTTTCAGGGTAATTGGTATTTGATGTTTCGTTAAGGGGTCTAGTTGCTTCTCTGCAGTGACCCCCAGCATTCCATTGACCTCCCCTATCCAAATCAAACGGAAAAACCAATCAGTGAATTTTAATTAAGCTAGGGAGGCGAGAAATAATGTTCATATTCTTGTTAGTGGTAGCGCAAGGGCAATAACCTGAAATGGGAAGGAGAAGAACTTCGAAAGAAAACTTGGGTTTTGGTAGGGTTGATATGTTTATCAACCCATGATGACCAAGTTAGCAAAGCTTTTCTGAAAGCGGTTGAAACATCAAGACGAGGATGAACTTGATCCCCTTCCTGGTAGTAGTTAACCCTGTTATGATGCTTTTAGGTGTTAGAATCACAGAACATTCAATATAACACCAAAAATCCTTTAAGAATGGTGACCTTACCCAGCTTGTGTTTTGAAATGGGTCCACCAATGTGCAGTGTTGAAGACAAGAATATCAGCTCCTTTCCATCTCGATGAACCCCTATCCATGGTATCAATTCGCAAGGTCTGGACCCGTTTCTTGCCAACCCTTGCCTTACTCTCATGAACCAAGAAATGGGTCACATAGTATTCAACTGTACACTTGTAATCCTGTCATTCAGAAATAACCCAATAAGTAACTACTGCACAAAATTGCCACAAACATAACAGAATTAGGTTGAGAAAGAGTTCGGCAAAACTACCACAAACTTGAAACAGTAATTTCCCTTTTCTTTGGTGATTCTCCGCCCACGGGCTTCATAAACCCTCTTTGGATCTTTGATGGCTCCCATTAACAAGCACATCATGGACTCCCATTGATTTCGGTTAATCGAATCACCCACAAAAACTAGTCTCTTCCCTCTAATCAGTTCCAGCAGTTTTGCTGCATTGAACCTGTAGCACCAGATATCCAGTTCTTCAATATTACCCTTTTGTAAATTGTAAATAAAAAATAGCCTCCAAATCAACAATTTTCAGCGCAGCACAGCAGTTCGAATTGCATTATAAATAAATCAAAATATAGGTAATTTACCTTGGAATGTCACAATCTTGTGGCTCCCACCTCCATTTCATGTAGTCTTGATCAGATCTCCCATTAGCTTGACAATTGAAACCTTCATCTATAAAAGGACAGGAAAAATTTGTGTACAATGGATAGCTCTCATCATAAACCCACCGGCCCTTAGTCACATCACATACTCTATTACTCTTTTCTTGAACACTAGTTGAAACTTCTGTTTTCACAATTGAATGATCAAATGCCAGTTCTTGCTTACTTGGTGAATTACCAATTACATCCTCAACTCTCTGAATTTCCTTATCCGTCACTTCAGATTCATTTTCCTTTCTCATACGTCCCCTAAAAATAGAATCTCTAGTAGCATTTTCAGATCTCTTCGAATTGGTAGCAGTTGAAATTGAATTATTCACTCCAATTACTGAACTAATTGCGCTAAAACCTGTCAAATTACCATTTACAGCATGTGGGACTTTAGTAGGCTCTTTTTCTGATGTATTTACAGGTTTCCTCAAATGGGCACCGACTAAAATCTCATTTGAAAAATTTCTAGTAAAACTAGTGAGGCTCTGAGCAGTTAAACTAAGGGAGGATTGGTTGAAGCGGAGTTGGGTTTCTTGATGGAAAGTGGGGTCGGCTTTGATGACCCAGGTGGAGAAGAAAGTGAGAAAGATTAAAGAGAAGGAGATTGTGAAAGAAAAGACCAAGAATCTGGTGGGTTTGAGTGAAAAACTTCTTTGCTTGTCCATATTATGTATTATATATTCTTCGATAACTGTGAATGCGAGAGCTCTAAAAAGGATTGTGAAGAAGAAAAGAAAACAGAAAATGACAGAGTAGAGAGGGCAGAAAATGTGGAGGAGCAGGTGCGGACTCTTGTCGTGGTGACGAGGAACGGGGATCGTGCGCGTGGGATTGATCCTTTTCTCTGTTATGCCACAGTAAAACACATTTTAATATTTGAGTAAATGGCCGATTTGTACCTTAATTTTATATTCGATTTTAAGTTAGAGCATCTCTAACAATACTCTCTATTTTAGAGAATAATTTTTTTTAAATAAAGAGTATTGTTTAAAATGAAAAGTGTTGTTTGAAGAGCGTCTCCAACAATACTCTTTATTTACTCTTTTATAAAAATACATGTTTCAATTTAATTGAGTGTAACAAATAAAAGAAAAAAAATAGTAATTTTTTTAATGCAAAAGTATAAAATAGAGAGTCAAGGAGACTCTCTAAATCTAGAGAGCCAAATTAGGCTCTCTACTTTAAATCTGTATTTTAGCTATGTTGTTGGAGTCTTACTTGTTAGTGTTGACTAGCTATTATAAAGAGGATTAATAGAATAGATAGTCTCTTGGAGATGCTCTTACACCTCAAATATTAATTTATTTTAAATTACACTCTAAATTTTAAAAAGAGATTTTAAATGTCCACTGTGACAACATTCTATGATTTTTCTAACATAACCGGTCATGTGCATACCACGTGATGTAAATGAAAGGGCATAATGGTAACTCCTCATCATCATCTTCTTTTTCTTCTTTCTTTGTTCTTTCTTCTTCTTCTTCATTTTTTTTTCTTTCTTTCTTCTTTGTTCCTTGTATATATATATAAACTCCTCACCTAGAGAGAGAATCTTAGAAAGAGAAATAAGCGAGGTAGAAGGTAATGCATATATATGAAAATAATCCTCGACCTGTACCACTTCATCATTTTTACTTCCCGATAAATCATCCTTAAACACGTGAGCTTGCCGTGTTATCTTCCAATCAACTTGAGTGTTGACTAGAGCAGAGGTTTCTCTTGAAGCTTATGTCGAAGAAGAGAATGGGAAATCCTTAAAAGGGTCCTAAACATCGAGAGAGAATGGATCAAAGATTACTCCTTCGACTAGAGCCATTAAAAAGCTTGGAATCAACGACATTTTTCTTAATTTGTGAACTGAAATGAAAGCCAGTAATTAATAACCCCCAAATCCGAACCTCAAACCCGGAATCTCCGATAGATGGTTATAGCCGAAAACTCTTCACTCCAAAAAATCCTCTCCATTTATTCTCGACAGAGAGTAAATTTAGATCGATTATCGCCAATAAATTCTTTCACCTGCACTTTCGTTACTTCTTCATGATATTTATATTGAATTTTATCTATTTATTAGTAGTTCTATAATTGAAAGCAACGATTTTTAAGAAATTATTTGTTCATTTTTGTCTTTATAACTTTTTTGTCATACGATTTTTGAGCAACGAGTTTATATATATATATATATAAGGAAGGAAGAAAGAAGAAAGAAGGAAGAAGAAGATGATGATTAGTTACCATTATGCCCCTTCTTTTACATCACGTGGTTTGTACATGACAAGTTCTGTTAGAAAATTCAAGGAATGTTAACAGAGTGAGCATTTAAAATTACTTTTTAAAATTTAGAGTATAAGATGGAACAAATTAAAATTTAAGGTGCAACTTGAAATTGAGTATAAAGTTGAGGGTGCAAATGGGTCATTTGCTCTTAATATTTCATATTATCTACTCTGTTCTAAATGTTGAGTATATATATATATTCAATACTTTAAGAGTTTATAACTAAAAATACATTAGTTTTGTCCCTGAATATCAAATATGTACATACATACTTAGGTTAAGGATTAAGTTAATATTGAAATATTATAAAATAATTTGGTATCCGGTAATGTAAACCCCTGTTATTATTTCTTTGTTTTGTTTTATCTTCTTTTAATCTTCTTTTGCTTTTTTTTTTAGGAGTGAACTTTGTTGACTTCTTTTAAGGAGAATGATTGGTGAATATAAGGGTGCGTTTGATTGCAAGCGTGAAATTTGTATAAAAAGAAAATAAGTTTCAGGCAATTGAATTGCCTAGAATTGAGTTGCATGGAAAATGTCAATTAAATGTGTTTGATTGTTTTAATTTTCTACCCGGAAAATATTGGTTGTTTTATGGCATTTTTAAAGTAGAAAAAAATATTGGTATTTCTTTTACATAATTCTATAGTCATGATGGATCTTGTTTAATTGAGCTTGATTAATATATTTTAAATATTAAATTTTGAATTTTTGATTTTAAGTTATGGCATTTTTAATGTAGAAAATGGGTAAAACTTTGTCTCGAAAAATGTGCCAATTGCCTAGAAAATTAAAACCAAGCCCCCCCAAAGAAAATGTTTTCAAGCTTTACATGGAAAAGTACATGAATAGTAACAAAAGATGGAATTTGAATGCCTGAAAAATTTTGTTAATCAAACAGCACAAAAGTGACAACTTGGGTGGAAAACTCCTATTTTCCATGGAAAATAAAGACAATCAAACACACCCTAATAAAAAGTGTGAGACTTATCATAATTTTATTATTATTATTATTTTATTATATCTATCAATCAAATATAAATTTTTTATTAAGAAGTGTGTAGTTTTATGGTGTGACCCAAAACGGCTCTTTGTCCCTTGATACTCTAAACTAATCGTATGCATGATATTGTTCTTGACGCAAATATATTTTTTTGCTTTTAAATTAATAATTTTATCTTTAGATATATCTATTCATACTTACATAAATATTTTAATATTTTAAAAGTGTCTTTAATATATTAAAAAAAAATCTTATATAAAAGATCATTAAAAATTATTTCAAAATACCACAGTACTTAAGAAAAATATCTTAAATTGGTAATATTCGTTTGGGACTTAATTATCTCTCTCAATTTAAAAGGCGTGGGCTTCCTACTCAAAAGTTGAAGCATACATTTTGAGCCTCACTCGTGTAAATATAATTACACCGCGCTTGTAAATGTCGCCGTTTTTACTTAATAAATTGTCTTTGACAAATAGTTTGTTACATTTGTTTCTTTAAATATAAAACTAATTGTTATTTTTCCAATATTTATGTTTTGATATATAGGATTGGTGGATCAAGTGTTACTTTTCCTAAATTTAGTGAGAAAACAGATAAAATTAAAAGTGTA
The DNA here is from genome assembly GCA_021464415.1 of Lonicera japonica. Taxonomy (NCBI): domain Eukaryota; kingdom Viridiplantae; phylum Streptophyta; class Magnoliopsida; order Dipsacales; family Caprifoliaceae; genus Lonicera; species Lonicera japonica. The sequence continues at coordinate 113,786,459 of CM038464.1, read as the reverse complement.
TTTTTTTTAAACCTTTAATTACTAAATACTGAATCGAAGCTATGAACATGATTTTTTTTAATTATTTTAAATAAATATCTGAATATTAAATATTTGTTCAAAATAATGATTTAAATTTAATATTAAATATTTAAGAAGAGTGATGCCTCATTTAAAAAAAATAACGGTTAATTTTTTAATGATCAAAAAAAAATCAGTTCACTGCACATCTAAGAATTTAAACTGTTTCATTAAATATTTAAAGACGAAATCAGACACCCCTTACTTCGAGTTCTCGAGCATTTGATTTGCGCAGCTCATAAGGTTTGGTTCCGCCGAGGCCGAAGGTTCCGCCGCTGCCTCGGTTCCAGGAGGCAGGAAGTATGATAAATTTGCTTTGTTCAGAGTTCAATTATTAGTGTAGTTAAATTTCAACTATAACCCACCAGTATTATACTAACTTTTTTAAAAGTCTTAAGTTATGCTTAGACGTCAATTGACAAAAGGCATTTATTTTGCTTGTGTACCTAAGTTTGAAGGAAATAAAGTTCATTTATATAAGTTCTTATGTATACTTCATTTTAATATAGAAGTTTTTAAATAAACCCATAAAATTAATTTTCTCATTTTAGTAAGAGAATTTTTTTTTTCACTTCACTTATTTTTCAAAAAAACTTTCAATTCAACCTAATGGTGGGATAAATTTACTAAATACATTATAGGAACGTTACTAAAATTAAAACATGAAAATCTTATATAAACTCACAAAAATATTCTTCTCGCCTAGTAAAAAAAAATTTGCACATTCATCCAGTCATATTTTTTATCGAAAACATTCAACCCGTCCAATCTATTTTATACACGCCAACGATATACAACCTTTTTTTATATGTCAAACAAGAAATTTTATTTTTTTTCTGTATTGCATATCCACAAAATTCATTATTGACCTCACAAATTTTTTTATGAGCTCATGAAACCTTTAAATGTATCACTTATTCAAATTTTACAAAAGTACTTAACTTTCTGTATTTTACTAATCATTAGAAAATTACACAAATTTAAGCGACATAACAAAAATAATATAACTTGTATATTGTATAAATTAAAATCAAATACAAGTCAAAACAATTCACTTTTCGCTATGAAAGTAGTTCAATTCATAAAAATATCTTTTGAATATATTTTAGGCAAAAAATGACATTTGATCACTAGAACAACGTATTCTAATCATCAAATTAGTTTATCTGTATCGTATATATCATTAAGTAAATTATATTCAAAGCATCTATTCATTAGATTTCAATCCTTAATACTGATCAAATTAATGCAATATAACTAATGCAATGATCATTTGGGTAGTTATTATTCAATTAACAAAAAGATGTAATCAACTGAATAACAATTAAATTTTTTTAAATCTAGAAATATACTAATAATTATTGTAAAAATAACATTAATTTATATTTCAAGTATTGATTCTCTTAATCATAGTTGTAATATATATATATATACATACAAGTTATTGGCCATGCCAAATCGCATGGCGACATAAAAAAATATCAACGGTTAGAAAATAGTGAGATTGAAAAAAAAATATCCCAAATATACAGTTTTCTAATGCTAAGAGAAGATAAAAAGATGACAATCGATATAACTGTCAAGCTTGGGAGGGGGAAAGGGTTTGTTAACGCCGAACTCGAGATACCAAAAGTAATATACTGTTAAAAAATATATATTTAAGTTGGAATCCGTTTTACCACCTTATTAAGGTCAAGTTGGACCATTTTATCATCCATAATCATTCACTAATATATAAAAAAATTAATATTCAAACAAATTAATATACCTTATTATTATTACAATGACATTATATATTTCTAAAATTTTAATTGTAAATAGTTGGTACCATTGGTAATAATATTAGTTTACACAAATAATGTGCTTTAAAAAAAAAAGTTTGCAAGTGCTTAAACAAATTTTTTTTAGAACTAAAAGAAAAGTTGGGTCATTTGACATCCCTAATTATTGACCATATATACAATGACATTATATATTTTTAAAATCTTAATTGTAAACAGATGATACCGTTGATAGTAACATTGGTTTACAAAAATAATCTATTTTTTTTAAAAAAAAATATATTTAAGTTTGTAAATGATTAAATAAAAAGTGTACTAAAATAGCTTTTCTTAAAAAAAATATTTTACACATAAGTTTATAGTCATAATGGATCTTAATTTATAGGTATCAATAAATAGATTTCAAATATGCAAATTTTAATAATTTTTAGTTTTGTATTTAAAGTTAATGTATCTTAATTTTGTTTTTTTTTTAAAATTTAATGAGAGAAAAAATTTAGAGAAAGTGAAAAAAAATTTGAATTTTTTGGTTTAATATTTTGAAAACACATCTAATAATTCAAAATTTATCTTATTTATTGTAATTAAATTAGGGTATACTCGTACCGAACAACACAGTGAAAAATAAAAAACTAATAGTCAAAAAAAAAAGTAAGAGAAATTAGGAGTAAAAATTATATGGAGTTTGAGACTTTATACTTAAACATAGTGAAATGATGAACAAAATTGAATGAATCAACCCGAACTTGCACACATTAGTCTTTTTTCTATGTCACCTATTTTGAATACTCAACATTTTGGTTCAATTTTGACTTTCTTTCCCTTATAATGTAGATATATATATATGTATGTATAAAGAATTGTGCAATTTTTCTATCGTTAAAATAGAAAAGGAGAAACAAACATTGGTTTTGATTGTGTTGGTGCGAAAAACTCAACGAGGTTAGTTTAGACCAACCAATTAAATGACCAGTTCAAATGGTTAGAAGAATAACTGGAAATGACCTAAAAGAGTCAAAGATGTATAGAGAATATTTGCCTTATATAAAAATATGGGTTAGTCCTCCTCTATGGAATAAAGTTAAGAAGCTCGGGTGCTTTGTATTATGACTGAATTGGTATTATAAGCTCACAAGATCTCTCTAGCTATTATATCCTTACTAGGTTTACAACAAGAGTATTTTCGAGCCACGCGAGTTCTAGTTTTCCTATATTAGGAGTTATGTTGTATGTTCTATTGTTTATTACTTGAATGCTGGATTTCTTGATTGTCGTTAGGTTGTTCTTAGTTGTTGAGAGAAGAAAATGATTCTTCTATATATATGAGATAGAGGAGACGTGTGGAGGGAGCTCTATGGAGCAGGTCTTAAGCTATCCTTCACTCTCATCAACTCTGACGTTGTTTCTCCATAGATTCTGGTGCATTTAATGCCGTTGAGGGATGCTTTGCAGTGCTGGCGGAGTTAGTAGCAGTTGCCCATGCTGTCTGTACCTTTTTGACACAATGGTTGCCCAGGAAGCTCGAAGCTCACTAGCAGAGCTCTATCTCCCGAGCTCCGTAATCCTTTGCTTGAGGGTGAACCTTAAAATTGAAAACACGCGTTTGTTGGAACTCTCGCTCCTTATCAGAGCTCCTGAGCTCTATTCGCCGAAGGATAGTCATGCCGCTGACGTAGGAGGCCACGTGTCAGAATGAGATTGACGGAATAGATTGGCCCAATCTCTCAGATTGCAAGTAGTTTCTTTAAATCATGTTACCGGGGACAACGCAAAACTGTTGTATTAAATTTGGCGATAGTGGAGGGTGGACTAAGAAGAAAATAAAATAAAATAAAAAGGATAATCTTAAATGAACCCACCAAATCCTTCACTTTACCCCACCACAAAATTGAAATTTTTGTGAGTAACTCTCCTCCTTTTCTCCAAACAAGCCCTTAACATATTTTTTCACTTCACCTTTTCCAGCAACTTCAACGAGATTTTTGTTGCCATTAGTGCAATTTATGATTAATTTATACGAGAAAGATAGGAAATCATGACGAAGAAGCCAACTCGAAAACTCTTTCTATATAATCTCTATGAATAGTAGTTACATTTAGAGATGTTAGACTAGATTAATTTAGGGGTTTTTTCTTAAATTCTAATCTCATGAATAATTTGATTTCAAAACTTCCAAACTAGTTTGCTAAACCAGTGAATTCTTATTTTTATTCTCATAAGATTGAATCATTTGTTCATTATCATTGTTTCTCCATCTCTCATAATGATGTTTTTATGGAGAATGAATAAACTTGTTTGATTCTTTAAAGAAAGAGAAGATAAAAAAGTAATGACATAATTAAAAAGAATTCACCATATTTCATGAAGATGGATGCTGATTTGAGAAAAGAAAGGAAGAAAGAAATTGATGATGTATTGAAAGGAACTCACCAGAAGTTCATGTTGAATGCAGGGAGAGGTCTAAAGCAAAATGCAATTCCTTTCAAAAAGAAATAGAATTTCGCAATGGGGCAATAGGTGAAAAAAAATGAATTTAAGGTCTTGTTTGGCTTTTGTAAATATGTTAGGGTGAATTGAAAGGAATTAGAAAAATTAAATAGGGTGAGTTGAAAGTTATCTCTAATAGGGGTTAGAAGAAAGTTTTGATTGGTGCATTTTAAAATTCCCAATAAAAATAGTGGGGTGAGTATTAAGATAAGCTAATATATATTTTTTGTGAAACAAATAAAATACTATATGGGGTGAAAAAAATAGAATAGTTGGCACATTAAAAATAATTCAAAAATAATAGGCTACGTTTTTTTGTTAAGAGAGAAATGGGGGTGAGAATAAAGGATTTTAGGCTAATTTTTAAGTTTTTTTAATTTAGACTGTGACTTTTTTAGGGAATTGTGTATATTTAAGAACACTTTTTCAACATTATAAAGTCCGCAATTTTTGGATATTGTTATTACTTTTAAAAACAATCAGCAAAATTTTGCACGACTAGGTAGACTCGATTTTGTTTGTCGCTGCTATCACAGCACAAATTTGTATAAATTTAGCCCATTAATAGCAGAACAAATAGCAATTCTATGTAAAATAAGACATAAATATTATTCACTGATAACATGACCCATAAAACTAGAGGCTATTCAACAGAAGTTGTGGTATAACTTTCCTATGAAACATACCCAATTTGTAAATTAATCCCGATCTCTCAAACCCCCTAAATTGTAAGAAGTGAAAACGGCCTCAACAAGGACATGTCTCTTTGTATACCCAATACCAAATAAGTGATTAACGTACACCTTCCCGTCCTTGACGGTTACCGCCGTCGGCAAGAAGGTGACTAGGTCCTCTGAACTCACCCACAACATTGGCACTTGCCCAATTGTCCGTACTCTCAACCAATCGCGCGCCCCAGTAACCCGCTACTAAGAGCTTAGTCGGAGATAAAAGCTCCATCCCATCCCCATATGACAATGGACCTCCTCTTACCTTTACTACCTTAATTTCTTCATTCTCCTTCTTCTCTATCTCAATCTTAAAAAGATTGCCGCTCATAGTATGAACAATTAGTAAGTACCCGTTTGGATGGTATACAATTCCATTAAGCGTAAAGATGCTCTTGAACCACCCTTTTGACGCGAAGAGTGGGCTTTTAATGATTGACAGAAACTCTCCGTTCACGCCTACCTTCCAAATCTTACACCCTTTGATGTCCGTAACATATGCATTTCCTTCTGCATCCACCGCTACATCTTCTGCATAGGTTTTCTTATCGCCTACAGGATGATCAAGAGGAATAAAAAAATTAAAAAAAGGACTTTTAACAAACCAAGGTATTGTTTGTTTTCACATCACAAGTCTGAATCCAAAAGCATTCAGACTTCAGAGGTGAAGAAGATGTTTGTTTCCACAAGTGATGTCTTATTATATATTCGGGCATTATATTTAGATTAAAAACAAACAAACCTGGGGCACTGAGGTGGGTGAGAAACAAGCGTTTCCACGTGTTCAACTCATACGCCGCCAGTCCACTGTACCGGGAGCCAAAGGCGTCGCCAATGGCCACCAAGATACGATTTCTTGGCCGATCGATGGTTATACCTATCGATGCATTCCTGCCCTGATCAACGTCTTTCACAATAGATATTTCTTCGAGGACAGATGATGGAGAATGGTTGCGGGGAACCGGAATTTGACCTAGACCACCTTCTCCAAAAGAGACAATGAATCGATGGTTAACATCATCCCATTTGGTGCACTCCCTGAGCCAGCCGACAGATTGGAACTGATAGATGTGTGTAATTGCCTTTGCTCTTTCCACGGATATCAGCCAAGCAATAGGGATGGCCGATATGATAAATAGAATCAACAAAAACTTCGTGAAACAGGCCATGAGAATAAATAAGAGAGTGGGATGTAGAGGGAAGGAGTAATGGAGCAAGTATTTAAAAGTAAGATAAGTTTTTAGCATGATATTATTTAAATGTAATGATAATCAAAATTGAATTTTGCCCAACAGAAAGGTATATAGTTAAATCATTGAAGATGTTGTAATACAAGAGTATTCCTCTTGGTTTAGTCTAAAATGTTTCAAGACGCTGCGTGTTCTTATTCTTAACTGTTGCTTGCAAATGAAAAGATGAATTAGAATTTCACAAGTAACATCTACCTACGACTACCAGCTAGTTTCCGTTTTGGGTGCTTACTCGCACAGAATGTATGATCTGCTCCTTCTCAAATATAAAAATGTATATATAATACATAAAGAAATTGCAGAGTAACTGTGCTTTTGCCCATAACAACCTCACAAACCACAAATGCATACGATTAGGATGAGATTCGGTTGATTTGTTTGTTGCTTGATAGAATCGCTCTAAAAAAAACAATTGATAAGATGTTTAGAGCATCTCCAACAGTAGTGTATATTTAGGTTTTGTGTAAAATATACAAAACTTGTAAAAATTTTAAACTCCAACAGCCTTTTAAATTTAGCTTTTGTGTAAAACGAATGTGTAAAATACACCCCAAGTTTACACTGCCACGTCAGCCTTTTCTTTTCTCAATTATTTTACAATACTTTAAAATGTAATATCTTTTAATAGAAATAAAATTTATAAAAAATATATATCAAAATTTACTCATTAAGACCAACAAATAAAATTGTTGTTAAATATTATGAACCAAAATTCAAGAAAAAATAATAAAAAATTGCATAAAATAATATCAATATGCATAATTATCTTATTGGTCTTCAAAATTTAACAAAAGTTTAACAACTTTATTTTTTTTACACTTCAAGTTTTGTGTAAAAGTATTCTGACATATAGGATTTACACAAAAATATTTACACAACGGTTGGAGATGCTCTTAGAGCATCTCCAACCATAGTGTATAATTTTAGTTTGTGTAAAATTTATACATTTTGTAAAAAAAAAAAACTTTCCAGCAGTCTTTTTAAGCAACTTTGACACTTAAGATTTGTATAAAAAGATTGTGTAAAATACAAACCCAATTTACACAACCACGTCAGATAATCTCGTGTTTATTTTCTTATCTCGTATCTAGAAATAAATGAATTTAAAAAGCAAGAAAATAAATATAAGATAAGTTCTACTTGTGCATATTTAATTGGTAGTTTAATATTTACACAAAAGTCTAAAACAGACTGTAAGAATACAAAACAATTTTTTTTATTATTTTTGTGTAAATCTCACTTTGATACGTATGATTTACACAAAAATTATACAAGATGATTGGAGATGCTCTTAGTACTATAAATTTCAAAGTTTTCAATTTGGGTTCTTAACATATGAAATCAATATCGAACTCAACCATCTTATATTATTTGTTCTTTTTTTTTCTTTTCTTTTTTCTTTCTTTTTTTGGTGTATTTAGTCTTTTAGGTGTGTCTTCTGCAATTATTTTCTAATTTTTTTTAATGTATATAAAAATCAAAACAAAAATCATTACGTAGTCACATAAAACTGAATAAAAATATAAAAACTGAATATTTCTTTCTTAAATTCATTATTTTAATGGACAATTTCAATTATAGCTTAATGATACATGTGCATGTTATATTATGAAGAAATATATATTCCCCTTGTATTGATTTGTTCCCAGAAATACAATATTTATAGAATACATTGGAGGAGGGATTTAATACAATGAAATACTCATAATATACATGAAGATATGTCCTATGTAACTTGCTATATTTATCTCAATCTAATAGATTACAGAGTGATTTGTGGAGGCGAGAGAATCTCGCTAACACCCCCCCGCAAACTTGGCGGCCTAGGCCGAACCAGTTTGGAGCAAAGTAAGTTGTGTCGTGATTTGTGGAGCGGCTTGGTTAGGACATCAGCTGGCTGATCAACAGAGGGAATAAAGCAAACACGATGACTGCCCAACACTACTTTTTCACGCACAAAGTGATAGTCAAGCTCAATGTGGCGAGTACGGGCATGGAAGACTGGATTGGCAGCCATGTAAGTTGCGCTGAGGTTATCACAGTAAAGGAACACAGGAAAGGACAATGGTACACCAAGCTCATAAAGCAGGGAAGAGAGCCATGTTGTTTCGGCACAAGCATGAGACAATGAGCGATATTCTGATTCGGCACTAGAACGAGCAATGGTAGGCTGCTTTTTAGAGCACCAAGATATTAGATTCGAGCCTAAATAAACAAGGTAGCCACTAGTGGAGCGACGTGTGTCTGGGCAGCCTGCCCAATCGGCATCCGAATAAGCGCAAAGACGAGTATTAGAAGGCTGAGGACGAAAAACGAGACCATAATCCAAAGTGCCTTTAATATAGCGGAGAATACGCTTGACAGCGATAAGGTGAGGTGTCCGAGGGGCACTCATAAACTGTGCTACAGTGTTAACCGCATATGCAATGTCCGGGCGAGTTAATGTGAGATACTGAAGGCAACCAACAAGCTCCCGAAATTCAGTGGGTGAAATGAGTAATGAGCCTTCGGTGTGAGAGAGAACAGGCTTGGCTGCGAGCGGTGTAGAGGCCGGCTTACATTCAAGGAGTTTATGCTTTTGTAATAAATCATGAGCATACTTCAGTTGATTAATGTGTAAAGTGCCATCATAAGAGAGTACCTGTAGACCCAAAAAATAATGAAGAGGACCAAGATCCTTAATGTCAAACTCGCGGCCAAGAGTCTCAATAAAACTTTGCAATAGACGAGGCTCACTTCCAGTTATAATAATGTCATCAACATATAAGAGAAGGAAGATAATAAAAGAGCCATGTCGATAGATGAATAGAGAAGAATCGGCAAGACTCTGTTTGAAGCCGGCACCAAGAAGAAAGGAGCTAATGCGATGAAACCATGCCCTCGGAGCTTGTTTGAGACCATATAAGGCCTTATGAAGCTTACACACATGAGTAGGTTGAGTGGGATCGACAAAACCTGGAGGCTGTATCATATAAACATCTTCCATTAAATGCCCATGTAAAAAGGCGTTCTTGACATCAAGTTGACGTAGAGACCAATGGCGAGAGACAGCAAGGCTGAGGACAGTACGGATAGTAGCAGGCTTGACAACAGGACTGAATGTTTCATCGTAGTCAATACCCGATTGTTGATGGAATCCTTTTGCAACTAACCGAGCTTTATGGCGTTCGATTGTCCCATCTGCTTTACGCTTAATTCGAAATACCCATTTGCAGCCAACTGTATTATGCTGTGGAGACGGTGGAACTAAGGACCAAGTGCGGTTTTTGAGTAATGCATTAATCTCTTCAGACATAGCAGAGCGCCATTCAGGATGTTTATTTGCCTGAGAGAAGCAAGTGGGCTCTGTCTCAGAAATAGTAGCAATGAGAGCCGTTGGAATAGGATAACGAATTGTTCCATCTGTGTGGTGCTTGGGTTTAATAATGCCATCACGAAGGCGGGTGGTCATATGATGAGTTGAAGTAGAGGTAGGTGGTGCAACCGACATAGAAGAAGCAGATGTGTCCATGGAGGGTATTGGAGGCATAGTTTGGTCATCAGTGGGTGGTGAAGACATGGGAGATGAATGTCCAGGTGGATTACCGTCAGAGAAAACCCGGTGAGAAGGGGTAGGCGTTGGGCCTTGGCTCAGCAGCAGTGGCTGCGGAGGTGCAAGTGGTTGAATGTCCAAATGAACCATGGTTGATTCAGAGTTACCCTGCGTGTTAGTAAAGGGAAAAGCATCTTCCTGAAAAATAACATGACGTGAGATATAAACACGACCTGATGAGGGATCAAGACAACGATAGCCTTTATGATTAGGACTATAACCTAAAAACACACACTCGATGGAACGAGAAGAGAGTTTATGTGGGGTGTAAGGACCTAAGTGAGGAAAGCATGAACAACCAAAGACACGTAGGTGAGAATAAGATGGAGGGCGCTGAAAATTTTTGGAATATGGGGTGTCCCATTTAAGAACTGGAGTGGGAAGAATATTAATGATGTGAACCGCAGTGAGAGCAGCTTCTGCCCAAAAGGAAGTAGGTACACTAGCAGTAGAGAGTAGGGTACGAATCATGTCAGCAATATGGCGATGCTTACGCTCTGCAAGGCCATTTTGTTGAGGGGTGTATGGACATGAAAATCTCTGTTGAATGCCGAGTGAAGTACAAAATTTAGTGAAGTCATGATTCACATATTCAGTGCCATTATCACTTTGCAAAAATTTAATGGTATTATTGAACAAATTGCGGATCATGAAAACGAAATTACGAAAGTGAGTAAACACTTCTGACTTTTGGCGCATGAGATAAATCCACGAATAGCGTGAAAATTCATCAGTGAATAACACATAGTAACGAAAACCACTTATAGATGAAACAGGAGACATCCAAACATCAGAATGAATTAAATAAAAGGGAGAGGAAACAAAGTTATTATTACTGGAGAATGATAACTGGGTAGATTTGCTTAAAGCACAATCCTTACAAAAAGATGTACGAAATTTATTTTGTTTCCCTAAAGAATAGCCTAACCGAGAGAGAACGGTAGATGATGAGTGACCAAGACGACGATGCCAGGTTGAAGAGTGAATAGTGGTGAGAGCTTGAGGGGCAGCGGACTGGTGAAGAGATGATAACGGTAGGGGATAAAGACCATCTTTACATGGGCCCTGAAAAAGCAAATGACCAGTAAGTAAGTCATAAATTTGGTAGAAGTCTGGGGCAAAAAGAAAGAATACAAGGTTATCTTTGGTAAAACGAGCAACTGAAAGCAAATTTTTACGAAGAGCAGGAATGCTAAAAACATTATGAAGAGTGAAATTAGCAGAACCCAAGGTTAAAGGAATAGTACCAGTGTGGGAAATATTCATGGAATCACCATTACCCATATAAACATTACTATTACCACTATAAAGTGATGGGTTTTGAAGTGATGTAGTGGGTCCAGTCATGTGATGGGTAGCACCAGTGTCCGGATACCAGACCGGATCAGCAGTAGTGGGGGGTTGTAGCATATGAGCACCAGCAAAAGGTTGGTAAGTAGTTGGGCCAGAGTATCGATGGGGGCATTGGCCGTGAGAATGTTGGTTGGTATTGCAAGTTGCACACCAAGTTGGAGGCGGACCAAGAAGACCCGGCGCAGGAGTGGGCCAAGACGAAGAGTGTGCCTGGGAGCGTTGAGCCCATTGTTGCTGCTGCCACATCGGTTGAACATGATAACCGAAATTAGAGGGTAGAGAAGCATGGTTTTGTGGTGGATTGTGGTGTCGGTTACTGTTGGTACTGCCACGATTATTATTACGAAAATGACCACCTTTGTTGGAATTTCCACGGTTATTGGTTCGATTGTTACGATTGCCATTGGAGGTGAATTGGGTAGAGGAGGTAAATTGAGAGGAAGAATGAGGATGATTATGGTAAAGAGCAGTGGGTTGTTGAGAAGAAGATGTGTTTAGGTGAGGATTTTGGGCTTCAAATGCAAGTATTCGAGATCGAAGGTCAGAGAATGTTGGTAGTGGCGGTGATTGGAGAATAGCTGTGCGGAGCATGAGATAGTCTGGTCCAAGGCCTCGAAGAGTTGCCGTGACCAAATATTCAGGATCAATTGGTTTGTTGATAGAAGCGAGAGAGTCGGCAATTTGTTTGGCATTTTGAAGGTATGTATCAACAGATTGAGAACCTTTATTCATGTCCATGAGTTGGAATTGAAGAGAAGCAGCACTGGCGAGAGACTTCTGGGCAAAATGGCGTTGAAGACAGTCCCATATTTCTTTGGCGGTGTCGCAACCAATAGTTATCGAGATGATATTTTTGGTGAGTGTAGCAGTGATGTAACTCACAACCAGTTGATCTAGTTGGTTCCAAGTAAGCAGCGCTGGATTGGAAGAAGGATCTGTCATAGAATTGGAGAGAGGGGCTGGGTAAGTGCCATCAACAAATTTGTATAGGCCTTGACCGATGAGAAACGGCTTCATTTGACGAAGCCATTGGAGGTAATTGGTCTCATCTAGTTTCAGAAAGCTTGCAGTATTGGGTCCAGAGAATAGGGAGGGAAAGGTAGAAGAGTTGTTGGGTATGAGAGATGAGGAGGAGGAGGAAGAGGAGGAGGAGGAGCTGGTGGCCATTGAAAGGATCTGCTAGGTTTTTCGATTAGAGAGAACCTAGACTCCCTCTGATACCATGAAGAAATATATATTCCCCTTGTATTGATTTGTTCCCAGAAATACAATATTTATAGAATACATTGGAGGAGGGATTTAATACAATGAAATACTCATAATATACATGAAGATATGTCCTATGTAACTTGCTATATTTATCTCAATCTAATAGATTACAGAGTGATTTGTGGAGGCGAGAGAATCTCGCTAACATATTATTGTCTTGCGTATTTAGTTGGTATTTTCAGTATTTTTAAGAGATTATATTCGGTATTTGAATTTTTGGTAAAAACAAATGATTACTTGATAAGTTATAATTTTTTTATTGAAGTCTGAATTCTCAAGCCTTTGATGCCTTCAAAGAAAATAAACAACAAAATGAAACATAGGCAACTGAAACCTAATCTCGTGTCTCATCTAAGAAGTAAAAAGAGCCTCTACAAGGGCATGTTTGATAACTTTTACCCATTAAGAAAATAAAGCAAACAACGACAAAATGAAACATAGGCAACTGAAACCTAATTTGGTGTCTCATTTAAGAAGTAAAAACAGCCTCTACAAGGGCATGTTTCTTTCCAGGGTACCCCATTCCAAACAAGTGCCTAATATACACCTTCCTATCCGTCACCGTAGTTGCTGTTGATAAACGGTGCCTAAGCGCAGAGTACTTGCCTATGACCCTCGCGCTTTCCCAATTGTCGTTTCTCTCTACCAATCTCGTGAAAGGGGTACTGGCAACAACAAGCTTAGTCGGAGATAACAGCTCTATACTGTCCCCTAATGACAACGGACCTCCTGCTACGTTTACTTATCTTAATTAAATTGTCCTTTTTTATCCCTATCTTGAAAAGGTTGCCGCTCATAGTATGAATAACGAGCAAGTACCCCCTGGATGGTAGATGATATCCATTAAGTGTAAACAAGTTCTTGTAGAACTCTTTTGATGTGAAGAGTGGGTTTTTAATGGTTGACAAAAGCTCCCCGTTCACCCCGACCTTCCAAATCTTACTCCCTTTGACATCTGTAACATATGCATTTCCTTCCGCATCAACAGTTACATCTTCGGCAAAGGTTTTCTCATCACCTATATGAGTAAAGAGAAAAGGATTGGAATGAAATAATTTTGCATTATGGAAAAGGAGAACAGTTTTTGCTATGTGAAACAATGTTATATTGCCACATCCTCCGTCCTATTACATATTATCACCAAGGTTTTTTTTTTTTCCCTTTCTTCATTCGCTTATCTAAAAGTACAACACATAAAAATATATCCTTATTATTATGGTTTTCTTTTTCTTTTTTGGCAGAATGGACTTTTGGAGAGTGACAGAGCTGAATTCTGCAAAAGAAGAAAATATGGTTGAGAACTTAAAGTGTCTAACTATGAGAGGCGGATGGTTGGCGCGTAGTCTGTATAAGGGAGAAAGGTCTTTGTAATAAGATTCAGATGCCTTTTGAAGGGCTGAGATGAATGCACGAGGAATAAAAGATTGAAGGGCTTAGATGAAATATGCTCTTGTAAGAGTTCAGAAGAAAGATGTATAAGGCCGGTGTAAATTAGACCCATAGTGCTTTTGATTTCAAGTTTTATAATTCCCTTTTTAGGTAGCAGGATCTAATCCAACAATTCAATTCAATTATACGCTTTTCAAATCTGCACTTATAACTAGTATATTAAACCTTGCTCTTAGAATAAAAGATTGAAGGAAGGGCTTAGATGAAATAGGTGTTTTTTTCCATTACTCTAATTACAAAGTAAACACAAGCTTCATAATATTTGGCGTAAAGAGAGTGTTTTTGTATTCTTAATTACTACTACTTCCCCTCTCAGATTAATAATCGTACTTGACTTTTTATACACTTTCTAACAAAAACACTGCTTTCAATTAAATTTTTTGGTAACTATGAAACTAGTCGATTGTTAGTACCAATTCTATTCAAACCAGACCAGCAGCACAAGCAACGATTGTGCAACGCTAGCGGAATTTATTTTTTAAAACAAAAAGAAAAAAACAGTAAGACAAAATGGTAGACGTATGTCGAAAATCAATCAGCGTACCAGAGCAGGGCGGGGCGAGGGAGGGAGGTGAGTGAGAAACAAAGCGGTTCCAAGAGTTCAAATCGTAGGCAGCGAGGCCACCGTAGCGGTTGCCAAAGACTCAGACTCAGTCGGAGCCGGACTGTGTCAGTGTTAGAGGCCAATTAATGAACTACTTAAAATAGCGCAAGACTAAACAAAAAGAAAAAAGACAATTTTCTTCGGGCTAATATCACGATCGCGTCAACCTTTTAATTAATTTTATGTATATTTTATTTATCTTTTCTAATATGTTTAATTTATGGTGTTTGTATTATATATATATAAATATATTATATATGTTTAATAGATTTTTTTAAGTAATTTATAATTATTTTTTTAAAATGCACTAACAATAAGTTTAACTTTTATGTAAAATCATACACCATCTATTTGATGCATTTATACATATTTGAAAAATAAAAGGGGAGAATATATATTATTTCGTATGTTATATTATAAACTCTTTATACTAGTTTTCAAAATGATCGAGCAATGATATAAGATGTATGTGAATACTTAAAATTTAGGAAAGTGTGGCACGAGCATTTACATGATGCTTACATAAATACTTGCATAAGTATATTGCACACCAGCCAAAAATCGAATTAGCACTAGGCCACATGACCTGCTGGACAGGCTCAATAATGGGAATCACAGCATCCTGGTATATACCTCAATGGTTAGTCACACCGCTATCACACCTCCAACCAATGCACTGCCGATTATCATGATAAAATTGCATTAAAATTCTTCCCAGAGAGTGGAATCATATCAAAATTCCTTCCAGAAAGTCGAATCATATCACAAGCCCTCTCAGAGAGGCACGGCAATATCACAAGCCATCTCAGAGAGGCACGATAAGATTACAAGCATTCTTAGAAAGGCGCGATAAAATACAAATGCTCCCAAAGAGACATAATAGAAGTCCAAGCCCTTTCTACAGATAAAACCAAAGGTCTTTCTATAGACAAAGCCCAAGCCCTTTCTATAAGCGAATCCCAAGCCCTTTTTGCAGGCATAACCCAAGCCCATTTTACAGGTAGAAACCAAAGCTCTTTTTACAAACAAATCCAAGCCCTCTCCAAAAAAAAGCCTCATTTGAAAGGACATAAGAGAAGAGTTGAAGAAAGAAATATTTGGATAAAAAAATCTTACAATTGATACGCAAGGGCAAACCCCCAAAAGAGCTTTTAGGCTAACTTCTTCTCTTCTTAGAAATCTTCAAAATACGCTTCTAAAGGTTCGTAGGTCGAAAATCATAAACACAACACAGCAATATTAATTGCGAGTTTCCAAAACAAATGTTCTCAAATTTCAAGGATAATTGTAATATCCCGTACTTTAAATTGTTTTAAATTGAATTATATTAGCTTATTTATACTCATGTGAGTGATCGTTTAGTGATTCAGGTGGTTCAAATCGATTTTAGTTAATAAATAGGAAGTTTTGGTTCTTCGCGATTCGTTAATTCTAGCTAATTTTGAGCTATCATAATTTCTTCATTACTTATCCAATTAAGATTCCGTCCACAAAGGTATCTAGGTTTCATACCATTTTATAACTTTCGTGTTTTGGCCAAAAGCTAATTCGCACTCCATGATGGTCAAAACAACATGCAAAATAGGCGGATTAGTAAATTTTAGTCATTCGGTAGCGCTTTGGCAAAGCGCTATTTTCGGTGAATTTCTGGGATTTATCTAATAAGTATCTGGAAAAACTTCCTTTTAGAAAGTTGTAGATCTTTGAATTACCTTTCCGTGAACATAAAGATCACCTCAATCGAAGTTCCGGGCAAAAAGTTATGGTCGAAACAAAAACAGTGCTCCAGAGCCCAAAATTATAGCACAGACCGGTATGGCATTTTTGGCATACTGGTCCGACACTAAATTTTTGGGAAATTTATGCTCCGTGGACCGATATTCAATATTTGGCATACTGGTCCGCTAGTTAAATTGTTCCACCGACTTAAACACGTTTTAAAGTTATTTTTGGACATTTTTCACCCTAACTTCGACTCAAACTCTTCCAAACACCTCCAGAGGGTTCTAGAGGATTCTAGAGAGAAAAAGAGGGAGATTTCTACACATTTCTCATCCTCGGTCGAATATTCAAGCTTGAAATCATCCAAACCCATCTCTAAGGTACTATTTATCATCTTCTACCTTAGTTATCTTCCATGAGAGCTCAAACGTGAGCTCTGGCTACGTGGGTTAGGTTTATACATCATTGATTCGAGGATTTTGCTATGCTAGGAACATGTTGACGCGAGAGTTAAGGATTTCACTAAACGGGGCTTCGGTTTACAACTTTTTTCCTTCCTTTGGTCTACAAACATAAGGTAGGGGTTTTAAACCTTATTTTCATAAAAATCTCGATAGTATGATTTTATCTACTGATAAATGGATGATTATATACATATACGTGATATATAAAGCACATATTTCTTATTATAGATTATACAAGAATGATTTTATACATGTATGTTAATATGTTGATCATATCATTTGATATATATATATATATAAGTTGTGCATTATTAAGCTATGATTCTACAATATGAAGCAAGATATGCCATCTAAGCTCCATGATTTCATGTTATTGATTCATACGGATATTCTTTGGATGTATATGTGTTGGTTTGACAAGAAAATGATTAGTAAAGGGTTTCATATACACTAAAGAACATGGACGTGAATTACATAGAGTTTATATAGCATATGTAGTTTCTATTTTCTATATGATGCATTAGTTGGGACAAGATATGCCACTTGAACTTGATATCTATGTAATATAGACTTGTAAGTGATGTTCCTTGGATATACATGCTTGGTTGTATCCAAGTGGATTTGTAAATGGGTTATGTATACGCTGAGGAACATGGATACTTGATGAATGAAATTTAAGTGGCATAGGTTGTTTCTAGTTTACATTTAAAGCATGAATTGCACGCTATGCATAATTATTGTGTCAACTCGGCATTCTCGATGATATTCTGGACAAGTTTGGAGTACTCTCATAGCGTATGGAGTATTATATGCTTCTTGGAAGAATTGTATCTTATATCCGTGTTGTGGATGGCTTCCTATGCTCAAGTGGCATTCTTGAACATGTGACTATCTATTTTCAGGAGTTCTTTATTCGTATGTGAATATATTCTCAATTGTGTTATATATAGTGGGATGTTGCCCACGATTATTTGTATCTGTTTGTGTGAACACCTCATTTTGCGACCCCCGCAAGAATCCTAATTTTCAAAGAAATAAACATGCATGCACGCACAAGCATTCCTAGATGCACATGTAGTTTGTTCATGTGATACAGGTCAAAGAAGAAAGCCGAAAGGACCCCGGATGAGAAGTTATAGAATTATCGAAAATTGCCGGAACCAAAAAACCGTCAAAACTCCGGGAAATTTGTGAAAGGAGAGTCACATACTTTGGATCATCCTCAAACTTTGAGAGTTGTTGGAAATTATCAAAAGGAGTAACATACTCGAAAATCAGCTAAATCCGACGGTCGGATCTCCGAAAATTCAGAAAATCGCGAGTTTATTTCGGGTGGTCAAATGGAGGTGTTATCGAAGTTAAAATGGTTTGAAATTTTGTAAGTGGATAGGCCTTATTGTGGGGAAGAGCATATTAAAATTTCAGCTTTGTCGGACATGGGGTCCTCAAGAATCAATTTGTCTACCGTGCAATTCCAGTTGAAATGTCCTTCGTAGAAAATTAAAATAAATAGTGGCCTTCCCGAATTCTGATCGGCCTCAAATTTGGACACGAGCTAGAAAACATTTGGAGGGAAAACATGTCAAAAATTCAGAATGATCCAACGGTTGGAAGTTTAATTGTCGAGATAGTTGTACGCAAGTACGTTTCCTACGCGGAAACAAACTCTTTGTACCAAGCCAAGGAGACCGAGTCCTTCCCGAACTCCGATCGTCCTCAAATTTTTACAGGGTGTAAAAGACTTATATTGGCAATACATATCCAAAATTAAGCCTGATCCAACGGTTAGAACCTGACTTCTCGTGCAAACAAGGGACCTTGTCTACAACAAGTACCTTTCCTACGCGGACACAAACTCTTCGTACCAATCAGAACGAAAGGGAACCTTCCCGAAATCCGATCGACCTGAAATTTTTACATGATCTAGAATATTCCTATTTACAACACATATCCAAAAATAAGGATGATCCAACGGTGGGAAGGCCTCGCGATAATTTCCAAGAGTCCTAGTTGCAATCTCTTTTCTTGCTCTCCAAGTATTTTCTTCAACTATAAATAGACCCCCCCTCCATTCATTATTGTCATCAACAATCAAGGGAATTTCGTGGTACACACCAAGAGATCCTTATTCTCTCCTTCCAAGAAGGCTCGGGTATAATTTTCTCTCTCTTCTTTTATTTATTCGTCAGTTTTATAATTTATATTCTTGTCTGCATAATTTCTATTACTTGATAGCTTTTCAAAACCCTTTTTTAAATTGTTTTCAAAACTAAAGGCGTATAATAAACCCTAATCCAATTCTAAAATAGTATTATTACTTTCTTACTTTTTCAAAAGCCCGGATTAGCGGCATTATTTATACGAAGGAATCGATAATCGCTATATATCCAATCTAACTCATAGATTGCGGTGTGTATGTGATAAATACTCGATCATGAGAGCACTGGTGCCATCTATACCGGTTTAATCTATAGAATATGGTATACGATCGGTCAACTCGCCTCATATAATATCGAATATAAGATTCCACATTAAATCAGTTTCCGAAAAGCCCAATGCTTTACAAAATCACTTGTTTCATTGCATCTATTATTATCAAATTCTCTTTTTCAAATCACACACACACACACACTTATTTTCAAAAATCATGGGCGAACTAGGAAACACATAGTTTTCATCCCAACCCCAAAATCCCGATTTCTAAGGCAAGCAAGAAAAGTTATAAAGTAATAGTAATAGCATGCAAGAGCTGAATTATAACACACGCATATCCTACTCAAAAGACCGAAAGGGCGAATTGGGTGCCTAACACCTTCCCGATTCGTAACTTAATCCCCGAACCTTCGAATCAACTGGTTTCGCATATATTGTGTATAAGGGGATATTTAGTCCATAAATACGTCTCTTTTACACAAATCTTTTTTGTTTGTTTAGTAAAACAAACTGGCGACTCTTATTCTTTTCAAAACCTAATTTCCAAATCAACAAACGGAATCGCCGCCCACGGGGACCCCCGGGCGTCGAGAACGCGGGTTCTCACAGTTTGGCCTTCCGTCAGGTGATAAGGAATGATGTGGTTAGTGCTTGCAGGGATGAAAAAATAGGCAGGGCCTGGTGCCCTTGGGTTAAAAATCCCTAAACCTTTGGGGGTCAACTAGTCGTCAGCTGTCTAGGGTTCGCGGTGAATAGTCCAAAAATTTAGACAACAGCAAGACACTAGTGAGTCATCGGCTGTCTAGAGCCCACGATGAATAGTCCAAAGATCTAGACAATTGTTGACAAAATTGATATGATAATGATTAGTTTATATGATGTTGAGAACTGTGGTCTAATCATTAATTATCTGTTGGTATTCACCCGAGACGGAAAGGCCATGGTTATATATGTTATGATCTTGATACTCTTTCTCTTGGGGGCAGTTAGGCCCATTGTCATTATGATTATGAAGCTGTTCAGCTTTGGTATCTCTTGAGAGCGGTTAGGCCCATTATTATGATTATTATGGTTTGGTTTAGCTTTAGCATTTCTCTTGAAGAAGTTGTCCACATTCTGTTATAGTGATTCGACGTAATGGTTGACATAAAAAGAGGTAACCTGCATATGCATGAGCATGCGTTGTTTTGTGAAATAATGATATTTACTTAGATTGATAACTGAAGTATAAATTATTAAGAAATTAATGATTATGCTTTTCAAACACGTTATTCCCTATATTCCCCCTACTGAGCTGTGAGCTTACCCTGTTTTCTAACTAATATAGGTACACAGAGGACGTGTGATGTTAACAAGACGATGGGTTCGGGATTGAAATAGAAGGCTCTGATACAGATACATTTTTGTTATATGTTATTTCGAGAAGCCACGGCTAGCCCGAAATGTTGTATATTATTATTAAACTTACTTAGTTGGTTTTGTATAATAGTTATATGCACGTATGTATGTTTATGCACAATAGTATCATCTTATATCTTGTTGATTTTAACATGTATGATATTTATTGTTTAAATTTCTTTTGTGTATATCTGTATGTACCCATTTTAGTCAATCTAAGATGGGTTAGTGACACTCCAGGCCTTAGTTAGAGGTGTTGTCCTGTAGATTAAGGCAGGGGTGTTACAATAATGATTCTCATGAAAACCTGACAAAGTAAAAAGGAACAAAGTGGGTACAAGAAAAAAATTGAAAAAGTAGAAAATAGGATTAATCCCACAATGCCAAAAGAAAAGAATATATTAAAAACATAAAAGACAAAAGAAGGCAGCGAGAGTCACATCAAGAATAACAACTATGCCAAAAGGCCCTGGGCTATGTCTTGGGCGAGGAGGGCTGCTGACCATGCAAAAGAGCATAAATAAACTACATCAAAAAAGCTTTCCAACAATCAAGGATGAATAAGGGCATCCAAAACAAAAAATGACGCAGGCATAAAAAAACAATTCTCTCACGAAGTCAAAAAAAAATTAGCAGAATTGCACCCTTGAAACACGAGAAAAATGCCACAAAAACAAAGTAAGATACAAAGTCCAAAACTCATGCACAATGTTCAAGAATCGAGAGAACGTAACTCGGTCATTTCTTAGGAAAAAAGAAGCCAACCAAAAGTCCTCGTTTTTCTGAAGCAAAAGAGATCATACTAAAACTTGTTAGGTCTATTTTTATTAGCATAATTCTCTCGACAAAAACACGATTTTTACTTTGTAAAATGTTTGAGTCATTCGTGTTCACTCAAAAAAAATACAAGATTCTAGAAGTCATATACTCAAAACATGTTCACATTGAATTGAAATATTTTATCTTAGGTGGTGTATTTTTATTGGTCCAAAGAAGAGAATTCAAAATAGAATTCTCTTAGACAACTTTTCATAAAAATAAATTTAGACTTTTCTAATTCAAAATAAATTTGAATTTCTTTTTCTTTTTCTTTTATAAAATCAAATCTTTTAGAAATTCAAGGTTTATCCAAATAAAAATATTTAGTGAAAAATTCGGATCAAATTTTAATTAGTGAAAGTTGCTAAATAAATGAGAAAGCAAAAAAAAAAAAGCAACAGCAATTGTTGAACTGCGGACCGGTCCTGCACTTTTCCAGACCAGTCTAGTAGTTAATTCTTTAACTTTTTAAAGCTGCAGACCGGTATGCAAAAATCCCAGACTGGTCCGCATATTGTTTTTCTGTTGTGCTGATTTTTCAACTAAGTTGACAACTTGCTTTATCACTTTACAACTTGCACTCCCACTTGCCCACAAGATTCAATGTATTACATCTCATTATGAGTTGTTTACAACTAAAAATGGGTTGGATTAAAGCTTGTCTCTCATATATATATATATAATATAAGCTTGAATCCTAAACTTTGGGTAAGCTTTTCCTTAAGAAAAATTACCATAAATCATACTTTTGAAATGCAAAAATCCTCCACCACCTAGGGTTTGATTTTTCATGCTAAACTTGTGAGTTCTTCATAGAAAGAACAACAAATCACATACCTTGCTTTGTGAGTTTAAAAGATCGGAAAGAGTCTAAAACATGTGTTGTGTTGTGTTTGAATTTGAGTGATTCGAAGCAAGCTATAATCACCGGAGGTGGAGACTGCAGCTCTTCTTGTGTGACTCAAGTTTGTAAGTCTATAATTATGATTATAGTGTCTGTAAACTCTTGTGATTAATAGTGATTTTTTTAGGATTAGTCCTACGTAAGTAGGGACACCTTTTTAATTTTGTGTTGTTTGTTTGATTATCTTGTGATTGATTTGTGCATGCTAAACAAATTTAAGCAATCTTCTCAGAATTAAAATATGTATCAGCTAGAGTTTACTATTTACAGTTTTCCAAAACTCTCTCTTTCTCTATGTCTTCTCAGAGGCTTTCACCCCTAGTAGATCATCAACTCTCACCACCTTATTATTTTAGCCTTGCATCATAGCTAATCGGTAGGATGTCTTATTTCCCCAGCAGATCATTAATCTCCATCTCCCCAATCAACTATTTAACAGAAATGTACTAGCCAATGGGAGTACATCAGTTCAACACTGAATCAGAATTGTTAACAGAATCGACCCTGCCAGTGGGAGTACATCAGCTTAACAATAGCAAATTGTTGACAGAATCATCCATGCCAGTGGGAGTACATCAATTCAACACCGAATCAGAATTATTAATAAAATTGTCCCTGCCAGTCAGAGTACACCAGCTTAACAATAACAAACCATTGACATAATCGTCCCAGTAATGGGAGTACATTAGTTCAATATTAAATCTAATCATTAATAAAACCGTCCCAGCCAGTGGGAGTATATTAGTTTAATGCTCGATTAATCTTTTTGAACCATCTTGTTAACTGAACCATCCTCATCCAAGAGGAGTAAAACAGTTTAGCATATTACAACAAAGCACATGACGTGTCCCAAACAGTTTCAAAGCTACAAATCTATCTCTAGCGGAAATACCAGCACAGCATGGCATCACTTGCATATCATTAATTTTAAAATATCATATATGATTCATGGGAGTGCCGCAAAATGATGCGTTCTTGTTATCATCCTAGTTTCTTTGCTTTACAAAGAACCTAGGCTTAAATGATTTTTGAACACCTCATTTTACGACTCTCGTAAAAACTAAATTTCCCAAGAAATAATCATGCATGCATGAACGAACATTCATATACACATACATACTATGCACAAGTGATACAAGTTAAAGAAAGAAATAAAAGGGACACCCGAACGAGGAGTTACGAGGATAACTGGAAGCTACCGGAAACCAAAAACCATCGATCTTGTGAAAACTTGTAAAATGAGACTTCCTGTTTTATAATAATCCTCAAACTTTTAGAGTTGTTGAATAGTTCCATAAGGAATAACATATTCAAAAATCAGCTTTATCCAATAGTAAAATCTTTGAGAATTCAGAAATTTGGGAGTTCATTTTGGGTCAACAAATAGAGGCCTTACCGAAGTCTATAAGAGCTAAAATTTGGTCAATATATATGTTTTTATCATAATTAACAACATACTAAAAAATCAAGTCAATCTGATTCTCTGTTTGGTCGATACAATAAAAATTGTCTCAGGTGAATAATTTTTATCATGTGGACACTCATTTTAGCTTGAGTGTCCACACAACACTTACTTTTTGTGTGTTGCGTGATCAAGGCCTTTTTGGCCTGTTTGTTAACACGACAACCCCCCAATTCTAGTCATTTTCAGCTATAAATACACATACGCTGACCCCATTTAAATCATGAAACAGCTTTAGAACTTCAAGAATAATACTCTAAAATATTATTCTACTATTTTTAAGGTTCTCATGTAATTTGTATCATAGTCCAGCTTTATTTATTTGTCTGTCTTTATTTTATTAGTTATAATTGATCAATTGCATATAAAAACTGTTGTTTATCTAAAAATCAGTCCAAATTTCATATTTTAAACCTGTTTTCAAAACCAAAGGCGCGGAATGAGCTGTAACCATTTCTAAGCATAATTTTATCAGTTAATTTTACAAAATCTATGTTTTATCAATCTCGGTTCATGAAGAAATTAGTAAGCGTTTATACCCGGTTTAATCTATAAATCGGGGTGCTTACCTAAATATCTAACATAAGAGTACTGAATTCGTTAATACTAGTTTAAATAATTAAACTGTGGTACACTATTGATGAACGAATCTCGAGGATTATTGAATATTCAATTCCAAATTGAATTAGCATTCGAAAAACCCTAAACTTTGTCCAAATCACTTGTTTTGCCACCTATCATTATTAAAACCATTTTTTCAAATCATACATTGATTTTTAAAATTAAACGAGCGAATTACAAAGCGCATGCTTTCTATCCCCACACCCCAAACACCGTTTTGCTAAAATTATGGATTGGAATATGATAACATCAATAAACATGCGAATCTTCGATTATGATTACATGCATATACTACTTAGAGCCCGAAAGGGCAAATTAGTGCATAACACCTTATTGATTCGTAACTTAATCCACGAACCTTCAAATCGACTGGTTTCGCATTAATTGTGTAAGAGGTCATTTAATTCATAAATGTTCCTCTTTAACATGCACTTTTGTTTGCTTAGTAAAACAATCTGGCGATTCTGATTTTCTTCACAAACCGTCACATTTTCTCCGTAATAAAACGAGCCATTTTTTAAACAAATGGGAAACCAGAGGAATCACAGTCCATCGAGGACTTGGTGTTGAAAGCACTGGTTCTCATAAAGGCCATTTCTCGAATTCCCTTTATTTTAGCAGGGTCTGCTTCTATTCCCCTTTTGTTGACAACATACCATAATAATCCCCAGATAGATATTTAGGCCTGAGTTTTCTTAAACTAATCTAAGACTTGGCTCCCTTCAGATTGAGCCTCCTCTTTTTTTCTTTCTTCTATTTTTTTTCTTGTGCTTGGCAAACTTTCCCCGAGTGTGTGAGTTATTGCACCCATCTGGCCAAATTCTCCTCTTCGACTATATCAGATTCTGATGTAGCCTTTGACTAGTCAAAGCCAACTACATTAACATGTGCTCGTGTAACCTTCTCTGAGATAAACCATTTTTTACTTAGCGTGTCCTGGCTAATTTTTACCTTCTTCTATTGATGTTTGCATAGTTAACAATAATGGGCTCAACAATACCCTGGTTATTCTTGCCTAGCCTTTGGCTAGGTAGTATTTTTATTTCTTGAATCCACTTACTGATGCGAGGATTATACATTGGTCCTTCTGAAACCTACACAGCTTATTTTGGAGTTTCTTTCGACATCTCTCCAAACATGCTCTCCAAATCTTCTTCCTTCTTTCTTAGCAAACCGTGACCTATTCGATTTTCAACATGGTAGGCTGCCATAACTTCTCCTCCCTTTTCCCTACAGGCTTAATTAGGGATAATAGGTTATATTTCTCCCTTTTAACTAGCAAGGCATTAATTTTCCTTCTATGGTTAGGAAGCAGATTCTTTACAACATTTGTAGTCTCAGGTCAGGAATTTTCCAGTTTCGATCAAGTCTTAGATTGTGTGCTTCAAGGCTATGCATCGATCAGTGCTATGTACCATGCCTTAATGGAATTCACAACGCTAATTGGCATTTTAATTAACAGAGAATGGATCGGGAGGAGCCCGAGGGGCCTTTGGTTATATGATTCCTCCTGCTTGTAACGGGACTAGAGTCTTACTCAATGAAGCTAGAAGGGGAGAAAAACCTATATTTCTAGGTTTACCAATATTCTGAGGTTGATTAACGAACCCTTGAGTAAGTGGAGACCACTGCTCTTATGGGTACTAAAAATTAATTCACTGGTGAAAACCCGAGTTCTAATAGGACCGCACATGGTTAACAGCGAAAGTGGATTTCTTGTATTAAGAAAAAGTCTTTTCAGCCTCGACAGCTTTTGCAAGCTTCTATTCGGTTTCGCTAGCCACATGCATCATGGTTTTGTATTTCTCAAAATATTGACACCCCTATACTATTTTTAATCTCAAGCTTAAAGTTATTGACAATCAACCTTAATTGTTCTTCCTCCAAGACCCAATCAATCATTTGCAAGGCTAATTCCCTCCAACGGGTGATGAAGTCACTGACACTTTCATTCTCTCGCTGCTTAGTCATTTTGAGGTGTTTACGGGTAACTTTTAGCTCCTCATTTGACTTATAGTGCTCCATAACTTCTTTCACAATACTCTTCCAATTTGTTACCCTATGTTTTTCCAATCCTAAAAACTAACTGTGTGCAGGCCCTGTTAAAGTTTGGAGAGAACTGTAGGGCAAGTGAGTCTTATTTAATCCATACAACTACAAAGTACGGACATAGGCCTTAAGATGAAAATGAGGTGGGGTATTTCCTAAGAAATTTTCAACATTGTGAAGCTTAAAACCGATCGGCAACCTGGCTTTTGGGAAAAGAGACAAATTCTAGAGATTAGCCATATCATCGGCTTTATCCATTACTTTCTAATTTAGTGCTTTTATTTGTTCCTTCAATAAAGTGATAGCCTCATTCTCTTAGCTTGTTTAACTACAGATTCAGCATATTTCCACATATGCAGATTTTGCTCATGCCCTTCGAAGAGTGGATTATGATGCTGTCGGGGTTGGTTACGTTTAGGATAAAGCCACGCATTGACAACATCTTATGCTGGTGGGCCTTGGTCTAGTGGGGGAGCTGGTGGGATGTTCTAATGAGTTGGGGAAATTGCTTAAACTAGGCCTTGGTTGTAGTGGGGTTAGGATTCGGCTGATTTGGCTCGGCAAGTGCTTAAGCAGTAAGTAAGGTATCCAGACAAGTCTGGGTAACCTTCTGTTTGTTGGTAATGGTGTTCACGGACTAGGTTAATTGCTTTTCTTTAAGCTAATTAAAAGAAGCTCTTACTCACATATACTTTCAAAAAAAACTAAGCTAAGTTACCATGGAAAAACTCGTACTTACAAATGAAAACAAATTCTCCTTTTATAGAAAAGTTACAGACTCATTACCTACAACTAGCTATCACAAGATATTTGGTTACAGACAAAGTAAATAGGATTTCTCCATAACTTTAAACGCCTTTTGACCAATAGTGATTGAAGGGGGATTCTCTTTATTTTGCTGATGCAAAACGATAAATAAATATTTGCAATAATTCACATCGGGTACACTTTGTGGGCCCCATCGACATGTGATTTACAACAGTTTTTACATACACAAACAAAATAATCAATACAAAATTACTCGTTTGGTTTAGGACGAATAATTGAGAGTCTGGCTTCACCATTGCTTACGTTTCTTTGTAAGCTGACGTCTTCTTCATTTTTTCTTACGTAACTGGTCTTCATCAAGTCACATGATGATGTAGTCATTTGGGCTAGACGCCCTCTTGGTGGTGCTTTTCAATGGCTGCTGGTTCATCTGGGTTGAGCCTTTTAGGGTGCTCTAATATTCTTCTATATTGGCAACGTTAGAGATTATTGTTGGGATTATTACCTTTACACCGCTAGTTTATCCTCTAGTCATCCCTCCTCCCAAGGGTTCTTGGGATTGGATGATCATGTTTTCTTCCTGGCACATTGTGTACCATTTCTCTTCACTAAAAAGTTCTTTCATAATCCTCAGGATTCTTAAAGATCTGTTAACTTTATGGGTTGTGGTGTTATGTCTTCCTTTTATGGCCTCAAGTTCGACTGAACAAAGTCCTTCTACATCTAAAAATTATTTTAGCAAATCAGATGAGTTGGAAACCTCTAATCTCAAGATTAAATCCGGCTTTTGGCCCGATAAAATAACTTCACATATAGAGAGGAAGATATTCTTTAATTGTCTCAATGTAATTGGTTACTTTTTCACCAAAATAATCGGCGTCTATGGTTTCCTTAACCAAAATCTGACCAATTAATCCTTGGCTAGCAAATAGCTTAATTGGCATGTTTGTTTTTCCCCAAATATTTATTTGAGGTATCTTGTCACAAAATTCCTTGATGAATGTTACATCTCCAGGAATTTATCTATTGAACAGATAATTACCCATTTATTTTAAGGTTTTTAAAATATCTGCATCAAGGTCTGCAATTGATTCTTCATTGTTTGTTTCTTGTTCTTTTTTTAAGGGAGTAAGAAGATTGATGAAGAATCTTTTTTCTCATAAACAAGGTCTTTTTTCTTGTTTTCCCTAGGCAGAGCTGTCTGCATTGTGGCTCTGGCATATGTTACATCTTGACGTTTAAGAGCTTATATTATGTTCCTTAGAGAAGTTGGATTTATCTAAGAAATTGTGATCCATTGCATGCTCATGAATTTAGATGTAGCAATTAAATTTTGTTTAAACTCTATTTGTAGATTATGGGTATCGTTCCACCATAGAGCGTATATAAGAGTGAGAATCTCCTTGGTAAATTATCTTTTGAATTTTTTTAAATCTGGAAATCTCTAGTCTGATTTATAATTGGGGAAGAACATTCCTCCGATGATCTTCTTCTTTTTTCAAATTTCGTCACTTCTCTTTCCTAGCAGAATGAGCATATCTTCTAAATTTTATGTAATAGGTCTTACAAGCCATGTCTGAAAATGGGCCTTTCTTTCATTTCTGCTAGTCTACATCTGTCAGTTGTAAGCATCCTGTAGATACTTGGCGATTCAACGTGGTCTACATATTGGGTCTCTCGGGTTAGATCCATCACCTATCTCTATTATTCTAATCTGATTGTCTGTATGAATCATAAAACATATTATTAAATTCTCAGCAAACATAATTCTCTAAAAATAATATCAGGAATTGTATTATTTTTCCTTTTAATGTGAATTATGCTAAAATCATAATCATTAAGAGCTCGTTGCCATCTAATTAATCAGTCAGTCTTAGATTTGTTTAAATTTAGATCTCTAAATTCGACTGCGTAACTAGAGTCTGTATACAATATAAAGTGTTTAGGTCTTAAACAAAGCATGCATTTTTATATTACTCTTACTATAGCGAGAACTTCTTTCTCGTGGGTCTTATATCTAGTTTCGAGATATGTAAATGTCCCTGAGTTATATTTACACAATTTCATTTTCTTTGTCTGATAGTCTAAGGCATAGTAGATAAAGCCCCATTACTTATCTAAAGCATCTATTTCTACTATAAAGATGTCTTATGCTTTTGGCATCTTAAATCCAGGGATATTTTTGACTTTTTCTTTTAATTTAGTCATTATCTCTATATCGTCTTTTGTTTAGTTAAATGGATTAGTATTTTTTGTTCTTTTTAGCTTAACAGTGAGACTCCTTCTTTTTTCAGCTAAGTCTTTAAGGTAATTTGTAGCACAGTTAAGCAATTCAAGAAAACTTTGTAACTGTTTTCTATCATTAATTTTATCTGAAAAATCTTGAATCTTTCTGGTAATATGGTCTAAAAGAGATATCTTTTTATATCTTAGATGAACTCTTATAAAATCTATTTCTTCTTGAACTAGAAGCATCTTTTTATGAGATATAATAATACCATGGTTATTAAACTCGGCTATTGTTATCCTAAGATGTTTTATATGGTCTTCTTCTGTATGGCTTGCAATTAGTACATCATCAATGTATACTAAGCAAAATTCTGAGTATTTTCTAAAAATGCCATATATGCTTCGTTGGAAGACTTAGGGTGCATTTTTGTATCCGAATGGCATTACAAGCCACTCATACTTTCCATGTGATACACTAAAGGCTGTCCACGGTATAGAGTTTGGATGCATTTTAATTTGCCAAAAGCCAGACTTACAATCAAATTTGTTAAACATCTTTCTATTTTCTATAAGACTAATAAGATTGTTTTTGTCTAGTATTTTGTATTAGTCGAATTCATAATTTTTATTAAGACTCCTATAGCCTAATACCATTTGTCTTTTTCCTCATTTTCTTTCTGATTCATTTTTAACTTAAAATGCAAGGCTATTATGTCTACTAAAGCTTTCTTGAATCATTCCACCTTTAAGTGGATTGTTTATTTATACTTGAAATTCTTCTCTATCTCTCTGAGAATACCCTTTTTTAAATATGCCTCCATTTATGCTTGGATTTATGGTTATAATTTGGCAATATGCCTTATATTTTTTCCATTTTCTATAGAGTTTTATTTTGTTGTAGGAATTGTTAATTCATTGATCTTGTCTTTTTCTACTTCTAAGGATCTTTTATCTATCTTTTTCCTCTTTTTTATTTCTTAGATTGCCAAGAGTTATTGTTTAGTCTAGTTAACAATCTCTTGTTGAATCAATGTTACTTGTTTGTAACATTTCTTGCCTGGGCAAGTTCATTTGTGTTTGATAGGGGCAGTAATTTCCTTTATTTCATCACACTTAGCTAAGGAACTCTGAGGAGGGACCCATGAAGGTTTAACTTGCATAAGGTCAAATGCTTGGTCTTGGGATAAGGGCATAGTCTGTGTATTAAATTTGCTAGTATGAGATAATTCTATCTTATCGTTATATTGAGCAAATGGTTGATACTTGTTAAGGACGTCATTTCCAATTAAAAGGATACCTGTGAATTTACATGCTGGACTCATGAGATAAAAGTAGGGGTGGATTTGGTACAATACCATACCATATCGAGTGTACCGTGTACCATACCAAAAATTCGATACGCCAAAATTCATTTCCATTGCCATACCAAATTTTCGGTATACCGAAATATTGATATGGTATGGTGTGGTACAATACATTACCAAAAAAAAATCCTAAAAAAAATCTGAAAGTGGATGGTCAAAAGTGAGCACTTTTGGTTAAAACAAAATAATTACGTTATTTTTACTTACCTTTAATTAAGTTTTTGCAATCGATTGTTCCAAAAATACTAAATCATGATAAATATTGTTGCATTATAAATTATAATCAAAACATACACATCTATCAGATAGTTGAAAGCCGAATGATTGAAGTTTAATATGATTAAAAAAATGAAGATAGATATTTGATACTTGAAGTTTAATAGGATTAGCATTTGATTGATTAAGGGAGGCCAAATGATAAATGGATATGTTATTTAAATTGTTAATTCATCATCACAGGTTGGTATGGTAATAATGGTATAAAAATCCACCAATAACTTATTCTTAAGCAGGCAGTCATGATAAATTTAGTAGCCAATGGTGATCATTTTAGTATGCACTAAAACCTAAAATGTCATTTTATAGAGAAATTGATTTAAAATCTAGATGCAGTAATTACCAGAGGCAATATATGCATACCAAATGTAATAAATATGCATTTAAAAAAACCAAAGTTATAATTTGACATTTTTCCACAAGCACTAAAAGAAAATTACGTACTTTTAATATTCTTTTGCAATTGGCAAGAAAACATCCACATAGCACTGAATAGTTCATGTGCAAACTAAACTACTGGAAAGATAGAATTTGATAATTTTAATGAAAGGAACTTACAATAGCTCCATATAACCCAGGCTCCCGGACTCCAAACAAGTATGCAAAATAACTCTCATGTCTATAAATAATGTGAGCCACCATTAGTATTCAAATTAATCGTCTCTTTGAAAATACATTTAAGTACAAGCCAAGAACTCTCACGGACATGACTCTTATAAAAGATATAACAATGTCGATAACTAATCCTCCCTTTAAGGATAACACAAAAATTTCTTAATTATGCAGAACCATAATAATGTGCTTATTATGCTGATAAACTAACCACGTGCAATTTAGAATTTGGTAATTTTGTATTTTTTGTGTTTTTGGTATAAATGGCGGTTTGGTACAGATTGGCATGTACAAATGGCATATTTTCCCACCCTTACATAAAAGTCATGTGTAAATTCTTTATTTTTTATTTGAAAGTGAATAGGAATAGTCTATAAAGGAAGTTCAAAATAATCTCCATTAGCAACTAGTTCTGAGATAAGTTGTTTAACGGGATTATAGTATTCGTCTAGAAATGCATTTGATTTACAGATATTGGTGGTACACTTGGTATCAATCATAGCAGCAAGTAGTCTGGGGTAATCTTGGTTAAGGATCTTTACATCGATAATGCTTGTAAATAACCCTTTTAATTCTTATTCCTAGGTTATATTGGTCTTTAATTTGAATTCCTTTTAAGGGAATTGAATTATTAAGAATTATATGAGGAGGACTTTCTTGTGCTTTTTTATTTCCTTCAACAATTTTTTTAAGTCTATTCGTTTCAATTTCTTGATAATATATATATGTCTATGTCAAGTGTATGATCATACTTGGTTTCATACATAGTATGAAACTCTTGTCTCCAACATTTTTCATGGTAGTGAAGCTTGCATGTAATGCATACCATAAATAATTTAAGTGATATTGTTGTAAAACAATAATCATAAGTGAAGTCTGCAAGGCTACATTTCATCTCAAATTTACATCTATAACTTGAATTTGTGTAGCATTAAGGTATTATAGTCATTTTTTCTAGTTGAGAAAGTTGCCATGCTTCTGTCAAGTTGTAATAGTAACTGGTCTATTCATAATCTAGATAAATTCCTTCTTCTATTTGTTCATAGTCATCAATAGTTGTGATGACAAAACATTCTTGGAAATTATCTTATTCTTTAAAAGATGATTCAGCATCTGACTTAATTGTATATGCACTATATACACTAGCATTGTCATCAACTTCAAAGTCTGATAATTCGATATTATATATGAGATCTAAGTCTTGCATGTCAGCTTAGTAAGCATGACTTCTATAAGTCTGACACTTGGATTTATATCTTTGTTTTCTCTTTGAGAACAATTTTTAGCAAAGTTTCCAATGTTTCCGCATACCCAACACTCATTTTTTGAATTGTATGATATTGGTTTATTGTCTTCATCTTTCCTATAATTAAGAACTTTCTTCATCTCGTCTGTATTTTTCTTAAAATATCTCTTCCTGGGAAATAATTTCTTTTTCTTTTTTGGATTTCTAAAGCTAGTCGATTTTTTAAATTTATATTTCTTATTGCATGGGTCTATAGTTTTGTGAGTTTGCTTTCAATGATTTCTTTTATGGACTTTGGAAGTGCTTCTTCCATCCTCATTTGATAGGAGTTATGTCTTTATCGTCTTTATTTAAAAGCATATTCTTAAATGTCTCTTTAATAAGAACGTCTTATGCTTTTTCGTGACTTTTTGTTATTATGTAGTCTTTTGCGAAATTTATTCTTTCTCTAAGAGTATATTCTTTAATATTATTAACTCCAAGCCACTTTTTATATTTATTAATAAAAAAATGTCCAATAGCTGGGAGTTTTCTAAAGTACTCGTCTTTAAGCGTTGTAGTGAATTCTTTTATCTAGTAGTATAATGGCTCATAGTTATTACTGCATTCATTAATCTTGTTTAAACTGCATATACTAAGTAAAGCTAACTTAGTTTTTGCCATGTCTACTTCTCATTCTTAAGCAAGATGACTTGCTCCAATAAATTCAGCTGTAAAAAGTTGTACATAACCATATACAGATCTTTGATTTCTTGTCTCATTAAATCTTGCTAGTTTAGCTATGCTTGCATCGTCTGTTGTTATTCTTAAACTATTTAAATAATTTTTTGCAATTCCTTTTAATGATTGCTTTGTATATCTTCTATATAATTCTACATCCTATCTTTCGTTTGATGCAAAGCATATGTGCATCTGATCTTGCCATTCTTGTAAGGCATTTTTCTATCTTGCATAATGTCTAAGTTTAAGTAAATATCTATCGGGTTAATGGCTACTAAAGCCATGTTCTTTGTACTTTGAAAGTCTATAACTGTCGTAGGTAAACCTTTGACATAATCTAGTTTAGTCTTAATAATACTTTCGCTGTAAATAGGAATATTTATAGTTGCATGAGTTTCAAATAAGTTGAGCTTGCTTTTAAAAGTTTCTTTAACTTCCGTCTTGGTATTGCTTCCTCCCGGGATTTTTGTAGAAACGGCTAACAATTGTTCTTTTTCATTTTCTTGGAGTCTTAGTTTTCTTAAGAGTTCCTTAGTATCCTGGGAACTTCTTATTTCTTTTATGAATTTTCCAAATACCATCATATTGAATCTAGTCGATTTACTTCTTTTACGATTAGTTTTGTATGTATCTTTCTCTTGTTATATTAAATCTTGTCTAAAGTTTTGAATTCTAACTTTTTCATACAAAATATCATGATTGTTTATAGATCGTTTTGGTTTAAATTTTGGAGCTTGTTGTAATATCTTATCAATGCTTGATGTACTACATTCTCCTTCTGAAGGATCATCAATTGTTGTGCAACGCCCCGTGTCCCATTTTCCTTGTTAATCCTCTTCATAAGCCCGATTAAGGCTTAATCTTTGGTTTAAAGGGTGAATCTTTGATTCGGGTTCCACGTAAGTGATATCACCTCTAGCATGTCACACTAGGCGGGTTAAGTCTGCATAAGTGATCGTTTCGTAATTCGGGTGGTCCGAATTAAAATCGAAATGTTAACTGCATCTTTTCACTTTACCCAATTTTTGGATTTTAGCAATTTTTGAGATATCGTAACTTCTCTGTTTCTTATCCTCTTAAGTCCTCATTTGCTCTTATGTCTAGATTTTGATCCATTCTACAACTTTCATGTTTTGATCGAAAGCCAATTCATGCTCCTCGTTGGTCAAAACTAGTGAAAAAGTAAGCCGATCGTTGAAATCTTATCGATCGGTAACATAGTTGCAGACTGTTGTTTTCGACTAATATTTTAGATTAATCCATTAAAATTTGAAGAAAGTTCCTCCTATGAAGTTATAGATATTTGAATTAGCATTTCGTGGACATAAAGATCATCCCAATCCGAGTTTCGAGCAAAGAGTTATGACCAAAATACAAACAGTGGTCAATACATTAGGAAGCAAAATTTTGGTTGAGAGCTTCCAAGATTGATCTTGGAGCCTTGTGTGTCAAATTTTGACCACTTTGACACGATTTTTCTCCCCTTTAACTCTTATTTCTCTCCCATTTTAAGCCATACACTCCCGCAACACCTTAAGAGAGTTTTAGAGAAAGAGTGAGGGATTTTTGAGGGATTGGGAGGATTATTCATCTTAGTTCAAGCTTTGGGGCTAGATTATCACTATTCATCATCATCTTCTTCAAATCCACCATCGGAGCTTAAACGGGGAAAGCTAAAGAATGAGGTTCATCCACCAATTCTCCTCCATGGATCTTCAAGCTTGGTTCAAAGCATCATATGAGGTGGGAACAATATTATTAAACTTATTTTTACAAAGTATTATGTGTTGCATTTAGATTTTACACTAAATAGGGGTTTGAACACAAATTTTAGGGTTTGTATGTTGCACTTGCATATGGGTAGACTAACCTTGAATTAATGATAAATATTGGCTAAATAATACTCAATTTACTTTATTATGGAAGGAAATACACATATGATGATAATCTTAAGTGTTGATACAAAACCCTCCATGAACCGTAACCAGCTTTCGCTAACTTTTGAAATGCATATATAGATGCAATTGTTGGAACATATCCTGTATATATTCATTGTAATTACACCTTAGATAACTTAATTATATTCTTGATTTAGTGGGGTGTAGGGTGTCGTAGTATTAGTTGGAGGAGACTAGCACACCGTAACTATACTGTAGAAGTGGAAAACCTTGTGATTAGTATACGACTTACTAGTATGCTTTTTTAGTATGTAAAATACTCATAAAACCTAGATATAAACATTAAAAACATGGTGTGGTGACGGGGCTTAAAGGCCAGGTTATTATCTTTCTAATTACATAGATAATTGAGGAAATAGCATATTATTTACACATAAATAAGTATACATTTGATGGTCTGAATACATTAAGAAGTGCGGTAATAATTAACTTAGAGTTGAAACATATGAATTATACTAATGAGTTTTGTAATGCACATGTGATTGAGCCCAGAAATTGCATTTCTAATCCCTTAAACATAGCTCAATTAATTTATAGTTACCGTTTAAAACTAAAAATTGTATGTAAATTCAGTTTAAGCATAAAAAGAAGGCACTGCATTGTATCTCTGTGTTACTAAGCCATTTTTCAGGTCTAAAGTGGTTAAGCAACTGAAGTTAGACGCAAGAAAGAAGGTTGAATGTGAAAAAGTGCAAGAAAAATGCCCGAAGAATAAGTCAATATCCATGTCAAGGCCTGAGGAGAGGAAAACTCACCAAACTACCCCCAAAGCACTACTAAGAAGAGAATAAAAAAGTCCCCAAGCATGAATGAAGTGAATGCAAGTATTTAAGAATTATTCTAAGAGGAAAGAAGCTCAATCGAATTGATTTCGGAAGTTTTTAATAAAATCGAGAACTACCGTAAGGAGCCCGAAGTTGTAACTAATCAAAGTTTTTATCCATTGAGAATTTGAAGAAATATCCAGAAATAAAAGTTGTAGAGCTTTGAATTACCTACACGTATCAGAAAATAGTGCGTCAATCGAAGTTCAGAATAAAAAGTTATGAGCAAAAGAAGAATCAGCCAAAAGAAAAAAAAAATATAAGGATCGATCCCTACACCAAGATTGATCCCCACCCACTTTTTTGGCCCGTTTTTTATTTTTAGCTCTTTTCAGCTTGTTTCTTCAAAGGTTATTCAAGCCATGACCTGAAACACTTGTGTACTATATAAAATCATATATTTCATATCTTAGGGTACGCAGCAATTTAGAATCGCTTAACAGAGAGGCTGAGAGCACTGTGAGTTTCTTGGGAGCTTTTGCGCTGTATCTAAAGATTGACTTTGAGAGTTTCTTTCTTTATTTCCTTAAAACTATTGTTAGTTTAGTTTATTTATGATGTTTTGAGGCTGGAACATCAGTGTAATCAACATTTAATTCGGTTTTTAATTTAAGTCTTAGTTACATGCCGGGTAAACTGTAGTTTTCTATTTTTTTTTCAATTTAATTGCTTTTAATTGTTCGTTTGATTTGTTATTCATATATTAGTTAATTTAGATCATTTATATATATATATATATATATATATATATATTATAGAATCAACCTTAAACCCACGTTTTTGGGGCTGATTCTAGGGTTTATTGGTGTAGTTTGTCGGGTTTTTGTCAATTTATACTTTATTCTTATTCTATATTCAAATAGTTTATAATTTTTTCATGATATTCATGTGTGATTCATAATTGGTTATTAGTAATCTGATTTTTTAGAATTTTTAGGATTTAGTTCGATTTTATTTACTTTTAGTTGATTTTGAGTTTGTTTATTGTTTCTGCCTTAAAATCCTCGTTTTAAATTGGAATTACGAAATTCCAAAGTCAAAAGTTTTTAGATCTGATTTTGTACATTATTAAGCATGTGTCTACTGTTTTTCATGATTTTTAAACTTATTTGCATGTTTGATTTAATTATGTCTTGCTAAATCCTTTGTTAGGGGTCTATAGTGAAATATGCGTAATTAATGTTTGAATGTAATCCAATATAAGTTTGAATATGATTTTTCCATTAATTATAGATCACCTACTGAATGAATAAGTATTTTTTTATCTTTGCATGCGTCAAAAACATGTTTTCATAAGCTAGCTCAAAAGTTTCATTTGATTAAGAATCATAAAAACGTCGATTCACGGATTTTTGCACCAAAATCCTAATGTGAATGATTTAAGGACAATATTTATCCTCTAATTAGTTGGGTTAGTTTCTTAAGTGAATTGGCTGATTTAGTTCTGTTTTGGTATTTATTCACATAAGTGCCGAGAGAGTGCCAGTTTTGACTTTCGGCTTTCTTTTTAAGACGGATTTGCATTGAATCACATTTAAACCTATTCAAATTTTATAGGAGTGTTAAGCTAATTAACTTGGATTTTTTTTGTCACACACTAGTAATACTAGGTTCTAAATTACGCTTTTTCAAAGTTAAAAGCTTTATTGTCGAATTTTATTGCTCAAAGCCAGCCTATATATATACTTGTAGGAGCAATATAATTGGATGGTTGGAGAGTATAAGAGCTGAATTTTAGAGAAAAATCTTTTTTAAACTTAAATTTAGATTACCCGATTGGACTAGTTTTGTACTCCCTAACTACGGATACCCCTAACGTTTGTTTTCCATCATTTTAATTCCATTTAATATTCTGTTTTATTTAGTAAGTGTGCTATTTTATTTTATTTATTTATTTTTAGTTCAATTGCATATTCGTTTAGTGCATTTAGGAAACCTTTTTGGTAGATAACTTGCACTTGTAGATTCCCTTTATTTTTGCTCTCTAGTGTTAGATTTGCCTTTAATTTTAGTTTAGTTAATTAGTAGTTTTAATTTCGTTTCATTTCCCTTATTTATACCTCAATTATATCATCTTTTCCTTTATTTTCCTTTCTTCTCTCTGAGAGAGATAGTTAGAGAAATAGATTTCTTGCCTTCCATGTGGTTCGACATTGGACTTTCTCAAGTATACTATAACTTGACTGCCTACACTTGGGTGTATCTACTTGCTCTTTTTAGGCGTTGTCAACATGGGACATGGTAACATCAATACAAATGAATAATTAAACTTATATGGCCTTAGTTATGCTTATAAAATACATTCTTAAATAGAAGGACACGATAAAAACTTTATTGGCCATAAGACTTGATTATTGATATTACGATAAGGCTAAAGAAAAGAACTACATTGTTCATGCCATGTGATTGACATGTTTACCTCCTTATGTTAATTTCTATATGTGTGATGGACTATGTGGGCTTGTGATACACATATATACCGATGATGAATGGATATATTAATGTTGATGTGATCACACGTGCTGGAATGATATTGATAATGATGTTGTGACATCTATGTTGTACATATATGTTGTTGATTGATGTTTTGGCCAAATTGTCTATGTGGACATTGATTGTAAGGCTATAGCCTTACCAAGCAGGTTGTAGCCTTACTATAGGATAAAGTTGTAGTCCATTAATTGTGGTTATAGTTGTAGCGGTTGTAGCCACTATGATTGAGTACTGGTACTAGTTGTGGGTTTGAGCCCCAATTCATTAAGGGTTGTAGCCCTATACTGTGTGATTATAGCCACCTATTTATGTTACCATATTGATGTATATTGCTTTCTCGCAGATAAGTATTTGTAGTCCTGCATTTAGTAGCTTTCATGGCTTACCGATTAGTTTGTGTAGCTCTATCAATAGGAATGTGTGTCTCAAGAAATAGTAGCCATACATTTAGGTGAAAGATTTTAAGGTAGTTTTGTCTTCGAAGGAACTTACTTGTACGGGTGTTCTTCTTGTTAACTATTTGGAGCGTAGTCGCCGGTAAAATGTCTTGCATAGGTTTAACTCCAAATGAATAACAAGTTAAGACCAAGTCCTTATGCAGGTCGGTCACTTGGAGGAGATATGATTAGTTTAGAGCTTTGGGTCTTCTGAGAACCGACGCTCTAAGCCTAGTGATTGCGGGGTGTAAGCTTGAGGCTTTATACAAAAGACATGATTAATTGATGTTTAATTGCCTATTACTGTTATGGTTGTTGTATTATATCTCTTATTATTATATTCACTCCTTGTGGGATTACACTAGAATTATTAATTAGCTAAAGTTGCATATGCAAGTTGACTATAGAGGTCGGATTTATAATGTACATAAAGGAACACTTGGCTTATTCCATAACAGATTAATACACAAAGTGGAAAGTGGATAATAT
The DNA here is from genome assembly GCA_021464415.1 of Lonicera japonica. Classification (NCBI taxonomy): domain Eukaryota; kingdom Viridiplantae; phylum Streptophyta; class Magnoliopsida; order Dipsacales; family Caprifoliaceae; genus Lonicera; species Lonicera japonica. Next base: position 113,746,598 of record CM038464.1, on the reverse strand, counting down.
TAATGATCATTGGCCTTAGACAGGGCATATGAGAAAATCTGTACATAATACAAGATGGGATCCTTAGCGGTAAAACCTTCTACTAACCAAGTACGAAATGCATAATAAACTATAATCTAAATGGAAATATTAAGTACTTGGCTAAATGTTATCGATATATCTTATATTTATGAATTAGCCATTAAGTAGTTTAGAATGTGAAATACACGATTTTAATTACATTTTGGGCTGTGAGCATACTTAACATGATGAACCATATGAAATTATTGACAGGCAAGATAGAAATAAGTTCATTAACTCCCAGAGTTATGAGAAATCTTTTAGTGGCACATCTACGGAATTTCAGGGTGAATATGGCTAGATAAATGAGTTAGCTTTCGGAGTCTATGATGTGTATCCTAGTGGGGTGCTGCATTGTACTATTTGCATTATTAAAAAGTACGTATTCTATTTTATTACAAAGGCAAGCCCATGTATAATGGCAAGGAGTACTTTCTATAAAAAACTTATATTAATTCCCATCGAGCCTGGATTTGGCTCATTCCCCTTATCACCAGTTTTACAGGTGGGATCTCGGGGTGGCGGGCAATTCTCCATTTTAGATGCATTTAAAGTATCGACTATTTCTAGTCCTTACAATAAGGACTGAGTTGTATGTAAATTGGATTTATATGCAAATGTATTTGTGTACGAACCTTTTAAATAAAGAACTAGACTTTGGATTTGATGTACTCTATATTTTAAGTGGAATTTTGGTAAAATATTTTATATGTGGAGTTGGTTTATATATATGATTGAATGAGAAAAGTTTGTATGAAAGTATTATTATTCACAAGTTAGTATATTGAGAAAATGGACTCCATATGCCGGAATTTTCTAAAAAGAAGTTTTAAACACAATGTGGTTTTAAGTATGATATTATTAGAAAAAGTTTTTGAAAGGTGTATTTTTCATACATTTCTCCCGCCGTTAGCGTACATCACCAGTGATTAACCAGGTCTCAGAGGTTTAAACCTCTTAACGGGATTCGAGGCGTCACAATTGATTCTCCCATATTTTTCAATCTTGATTCCTTAGTTCTAATACTCTTTGATTTGAACTTTGGAGGCGCAAATTGTATATTTATATTGCTTGTGCTATTATACAGCTTTTGTCTCTTGGAATTTTGGTAATTGTCAGAGAGTTTTAGCTTGTTTTTTCATTGGTCCAATATTTTTTATACTATAAGTATTATTAAAGTCTGATGTATTTGTTTTAACAAGGTTTTGTTCATTTACTCTTCATCTTGGAATACTTGGTTGCATTCCTTCAAAAGCGTTTTGAGAAAACTTAACATAACTTTAAAATTCTATATTAATATTTACGTCTGGTATAACATAATTTTCATAGCCTGTGGCATATAAGATCAGTTTAAAATATTTTTCTATTGGTATAGTTACTGTGAATGTTGGAGTGACATTGAAGTATCCTATATTGTCTGACATTTTTAATTGAGCTATTCTAACTAGACTTTTTTGGAAATCGTTCCACCTTTTGTCAACTAAGCAACAAAGGATGTTAATTCCATTCTAGAGTCTATGAAGTCCTTGGATTCTTACTTGGAAGAGTCCAAGGGCTAGGAATTTAATATTCCTGTCTGTTTCTCTTGATCTCAACTATTTTGGTTCAAATATTTGAATTGGGTTATTCCAGCTAGACTTTTCTTTTCGAGGATATGATTTTTACTACAATAGGTCATATTGTAATTCGGTGTCTTAGGGATGGTTCCTTCTTGAAAGAGGTCTATGTATCTAACTGGAGGAAGATATCTATTATTTATAGATTCTTCTACGTATTTCTTGTCTATTTCTCCCCATTCTTTCCATTGAAGTAGGTGTGAAATATTTCTTTCTTTCCACTATATTCTAATATTGGAGGAAGAGTCTCTAACTCTCTAGATTTTCATACTTTGATGTCCAATGCTAGGAGTAGGGCTAACTACTCTTCTGGTCTTATCTAACCCCTCATTTCTAGTTTTCTTAGTTAAGGATTCTTCTTTAATTGTGGTAAACGGGGTTTTTTTGAACTTACAAGTAGTCACTTGTTTTTGTTCAATCTTTTTCTCAATTCTTTTTAAAGATTCTGAGTAATCTTTTTGTCTTTTGATTTGGCTGATAAGGGTTTCCTTAAGGGTCAACTGGTCTTTATACATTTAGCGTATAATTCTTCATTTAAAGTTATAAGATTTTTTACTAATGAATTATATGCCTTTACAATATATCTTTTTAATTCTTGTACATTCTCATTTTCTAGGTCTTTTTAGAAGCATTTTCTTTTAAAAGTTTATTTTCTAAAATCTTAACATTCTTGTCTATCTTATTGACATACATCAGAATATGGGGTGTGTTTAAATCTGCTTGATTAGTTTGATTGGATTTTTCATAAATGGTTTTTATTCCATTCATGATTTCTCTTAATTATTTTTTGACTATAGCTGAATTTTCTCAAAATTATTTTATGATAGATTCTTGAATCTTAAAATGATTATCCCTTTTATGGTCTAAATAATATGCTAAGTTTTGTTGGAACTTAACAAAGTCGTTATAGAAGGTACTTAATCCTTCAATCTTAGCTTGTAAATCATTTCTCAAACCTTATGCAAAGCTATACTCATAATCTTAAGTGGCTGCTATAGATGTATAAATAAAATTTAGTCTTTCTAGAATGCAGATTGTTGCCTTTTAGCGTTTTTGATTTCTGATTCTATAAATTTATGAGCAAATCTTTTATCACCCATTTTCTCTATTATCTTTCTATGAAAGTATGATATGTCTTGAGGAATGATACCTCATGGTACTTCTTTCTAATTTGAATTAACTATTTCTGGAATGTAGCTATGTAATCTAGGTATTATTTTAAATTATTCTGTAGCTAATTTTTTTAACTCGATGTCTAAATTTTTAACCTGTCTTATTAGGTCAATGATTTTTCTCTATAGAGAAGAATCTTTCTTATATAAACATTCTATCTGAGTAGATAAACACCCTTTTACTCCGATGTCATGAATTGGGATAGATTGATAGTCTGGATTTGATCAAAAATAGCAGTGTAAATACGAGAAAATATTCCTGAGAATATCTATTTAAACAACTTATATTGTTTGAAGTCTGTTGGATGGGAGTTTGAAATAGCTCACCTTTCTGATACCAAATGGAAACTCTAAGTCTCTTTCTAAATTTTGATAGGTTAAAAGTTTAATTTATAATCAAATCTAAGAGTAAAAGTCTAATTTATAAATTTGTCTAATAAAGATAAAATGTCTAAAATGCTTATTCTCTTAATTAAATTAGATAGTGCTTTATATTTACAAATAAGTTTTAGAACTACCATAGCTTTTGCAAAGTACTCAATATATGGAGTCGAAAATTTTATCGCAAAAACATGTATGATTCGTTTTTATCACCAGCCCGTGTCACGTCTCCTCAAACCAATTTCACAAACAAACCATCCTGGTGTTTTTTTGTTTTTTTTTTTTAACCGGATCGCACATTTTTCCCCATTCTTCTCATCTCCTCTCTCCTTTTTTCCCGTTTCCCCCATTCCTTTCCCTCCACCAAAAAGAACCAACATCAAATTCCCCCTTCATCGCCCGAAGCCTTTCAAAACTAACGCCCCCAACGGCCTTCCACCCAAAATTAAAATAGCCAATAATATCTGAAGAAGTAGTAGTAGTAATAGTAGATTCCAATGTCTATCGATGGATTATTAGCGTTTGGTGTCAACGCAGTAACGCCATTTCATCAAAATGCAATCGTCGAAAGAGGGAGCGTCGTCATGCGCCTTCAAAAAGTCTATCATCGATTCTCTCCATCCCCCTTTCTTCCAAACAAGCCCTTCTCTTCTTCTACTCTCCCTCCAAAATCTCTTTCAATCCCCAAGAATTCCAGAAACTGCAGATTTCATAAAAACAAGCCCATCAAAACCATGGCTACCTCAAGGTTTCATAATCTTTTCCCCCTCAATGCTGTCGTCTCCTCTGAAAACGGTGGTGGTGCTCCTAACGCTTCTGTTTCTTCCAATCTCACACTTGATGATCAAGGTACTAACTATATGTATGTATATGTTTAGCTTTGATTATCTTGAATTCTTCTCTTTTTCTTTTCTAGCTTCTTCAAGATAAAGCTTATTATTTTTTTATTTTTTTAGATTTGATTTTCGGAATTTAGGGGAATTAGATTGAAGGAAAGAAAACTTTGCGTTTTGAGTGCACATGGAGTATACAAATGGTGAAAAGGAGAGCATGTTTAGTTTAGAGATACCATAATTCATTTCGGGTGATATTTAATTAAGGATTGCTTATTGCTGGATGCGAATGGATTTGATATATGTCTTTTCAAGTGTAAAAAACTGAATTTGGATTGTTTATTGGCAGGTCTTTATGTGTTTCTATAATCTTTAATTAAGCAGATTAAAACATTCCATATTTATGTCAAACTTTTGGTTAACCTGGGCCAGTCTAGATTATATGTAAAGTTGTATATCCACATTTAATTCTTAGTTGGTAGGTGTCATTTGTTATACGCTCTACACTCACATTTAGTTATTACTTAGTGTGCTTACCTCTGTACGAGGCAGATGAAAACTGAAGGTAGTGCCTATGTTGTGTTACGTCTGTAACAGCTCAATAAAGTTCAAGTATACTTGATTCTCAACTTCATTGGTATCTAAAGATTATGTTGAATATGGTTAAAATTCCATTTAATAATGCATTCTTGTTGAAATGATGTAGAATCAGCACTGGGCAGTGGATATCGGATTCCTCCCGCAGAGATTAGAGATATTGTTGACGCCCCACCCCTTCCGGAATTGTCACTCTCTCCGCAGAGGGACAAAATATTATTTCTTAAGCGGAGATCTTTACCTCCTTTATCAGAATTAGCAAGACCTGAGGAAAAACTTGCTGGTATTCGAATTGATGGAAAACGTAATACCCAGAGTCGGATGTGAGTTATTTAGAACCTCTTCAGTTTATATGCAAATAACTAATAACTTGAACATTATGGTTATCCATCTCTCTCACCATCCATTCGAAGATGCCACACATTTCTTGTATCCAAGGTGCTACTAACTCTGCATCTATTATTGTGTTTCACTTTAAGATATGTATTGACTGATACAAGGTTTCCAAGGATTTAGTGGATGCTGCCATTCTAGTAATGTCTAGATACTTGAATTAAAACTGTCATCCGGATGTGTTAGATGATGATATGCTTTAAATGTTGCCCACAGGTCATTCAGCACTGGTGTTGGGATCCATAATTTGTTAGATGATGATACACTAGGCCCAGAGATGGAGATACATGGCCTCCCAGATGGAGCTAAAATCAATTTTGTAACCTGGTAATTCCCATAATCCCCTCTCTGTTAGTAAGCAAGTCCGTTTGAGAACCTTTGCATTGCAACCATGTTATCCTGAAAGCCTGGAAATGAACTATTTTGTTTGAGTATCTACTGGTTTGCGGCTGCAGTGATCGTTAATTCTGGTACTGTAGCTAACTTGTATAACTCATTTTGAGCCCCACGGTATACATTTACAACACTTATTGCTTATTAAAATGAATACAATTTATGTCCTGTTACTAAAGATGGTAACCATTGATATATGACTGCTTTTTTTTTTTAATTGTTTTTGAGCACCTTGACACTGATGCTTACAATAAGATGATGAGTCAGTATATCCAAGAAACTGTAAATCCTTGCAACCACAGGTTGCTACTCTCTTCTGATTGAATTTCGCTACTCGCCACGTTATTCACTTTGATTTCAACCTGGTTTTAAGAGACATTGTGCAGGTTATTAGAAAATGTTGCAGGTTACAGTTTGGTGGGGGATTCTTCATTGTTACAGATGCCTTTCCACTTCACTCTTTTCCCTATCACGTTTAGTTTGTTTCTTTTCCATTGTATTAATCTGGCTCTTGTAGGTTGAACTTTGCTTGCATGATACCCTCTATTTATTGTGTTGTGTACTTTCTTGATCTATTGCTGCAAATTAGATACTTCCTGCCATGCTTATTATTCAAATTTTTTCATTTCAACCAGGTCAATTGATGGTCAGCACTTATCCTTCAGCATCCGAGTTGACGAGGTAATCCCACTTATGAACTTCCCTCATAATGTAGAACTTTTGTCATGTTTCTTGGACATTCACATCTGAGACAATTTATCAAAGTTTATTCTTCTACTACTTTGGCCATCACCTTCCAGCTTTTTTGCGACTATTGAAATTAACTCATATAAACCTTTTATCCATTTCAGTTATTTTAGTCTCGTAAGGTTCCTATGAAAAGTTTTGGTAGATACACCCATAAGCAGAGCTATGTACTAGCACAAATAGAAGCAATTTCTCCCTTTAACGTTAGAAAAAGCATTGATACTAAAATGACACCCAAAGAAGTGCACAAATAAAAAAATGTGTTGCCTCCCTTATTTTTAACTAGAAATTAGGTAGAAGGGCTTATTATACATTGATTTTTACCAAAAATCCAATGAATAATATTTTTTTGAATGAACCTATTTTGTTTTATATTTTAAATGATGTATTTGAATAAATTTAAATATCATTTAATTAATAAAAACTATGCTTACTTAAATTACCCTTTTTATAAAATTTGCACAAAATATGGACAAAGTTCATATTGCAGTAAAATATGAACTGCAAAGTTCATTGAATGAAATATGACTGCAATATGAACTTTGCTCTAAAAATATGGACTGCAAAGTTTACATTGAAAAATATGGACTGCCTTTATAAAAATATCACCTTTAGTACCTTCAAGTCTTGTTATTGGTATTTTTAGTTATTTTAAGGGTTGGGATGTCATTTTATGAAAAAAGGCACATGTATATTATCAATAAAATAAAAAATAGGCCCTTTATTTTAAAAAAATTATTCCTTGGCTTTAGTGTGAAAATCCCATAGGATTTTAACCTATCACTACTAAAAGCCACCCCTTGAGCTGTTTTTATACCTGATTGAAAATTGGTTGCAGTTGCACAAGTAAACCATTTATTACTGTTGTGAAAATATTGTATTGAATTAAATCGTTTGTTAATCTTTACAATGGAGAGCCCTATTTATACAAGAGTACAATAACCATTTATGGAAGGAACTAATCTAGGAAATAATACAACTAATAATACAGCTAATATCTAACACTCCCTCAAGCTGGAGCGTACAAATTGTATGTTCCAAGCTTGTTACAAATATAATTAACTGGAGGACCTGCAAGAGATTTAGTGAATGTGTCTGCTAGTTGGTTGTTTGACTTAACATATCCATTAGCAATATCCCTTGAAAGAATCTTCTCTCAATAAAATGGCAATCAATCTTTACATGCTTGGTCCTTTCATGAAAGACGAGATTAGAAGCAATGTGGAGAGTTGCTTGATTATCGCACATTAACTTCATTTGCTAAACTTTCATAAATTTTAACTCTTCGAGTAATTGTTTTAGCCATATAAGCTAACACGTTGTTTTAGCGATGGCGCGATATTCTGCCGTAACAGAGGAATAGAGCAACAACTAATTGTTTCTTGCTCTTCCATGAGACTAGATTTCCTCCAACGAATATATAATACCCATTAGTCGAACGTCTGTCATATGGGCAGCCTGCGCAATTAGCAACGGAATAGCCAACAACTTTTGTGTGGCCTCTACTTTCATACAGAAGGCCTTCGCCTGGTGCCTTCTTTATGTATTTCAAAATATGAACAGCTGTCTTCCAATGACTATTACACAGAGCAATTAGGAATTAACCAAGTACACTCATCGAGAACGCAATGTCAGGACGTGCTTCAATATTTTGTTACATGTTGATGATTTTTCTCGATGTACTTGGTTATTTATAATGAAAAATCGTTCCGAACTTTATTCCATCTTTCAAACGCTTGCTCATAAAATAAAATCCAATTTGGCACCACTATTCGTACTTTTTGCAGTAACAATGCACGAGAATATTTTTCTGCTCCCTTCTAATCCTTTATGATTTCTCAGGGCATAATTCATCAATCTTCCTGTGCTCATACTCTTCAACATAATGAAGTGACTGAGCAGAAAAATAGACACTTGATTGAAACTGCTCATACTCTCCTCATCCATTATTACATTCTGCAACATTTTGGGGAGATGCGGTCCTCACTGCTTGCTATTTAATTAATAGGATGCCATCCTCAGTTTTAGAAAATCAGGTACCCCATTCTTTGTTATTCCCCACCTAGCCTTTATGTTCCGTCCATCCTCGTGTCTTTGGCCCCACTTGTTTCGTTCATGACCTCACTCCATGAAAAGATAAGTTACATGTCAAATCTTTCAAATATAACTTTTTTGGGGTATTCTCACTTGCAAAATGGTTATTATTGTTTTTCGCCGGACCTTAAATGCTACCTTGTTTCCACAGACGCCACCTTCTTTGAAACAAGTCTTTGGTACTTACTAAGGTCTGATAATGGCTCCCTCTGATTAGGTATGAGTTTGACGTTTGGATCCATCGGAGTCTCGACTGGTTTGCACTTTGTAATGCTAGTTTCTTCTAAGATATCTAGGGCATACTTTTGCTGGGAGATGAGAATACCCTGTCGGGATTGAGCAACTTCTATTCCAAGAAAGTATTTGAGTTTCCCCAAATCTTTCTTCTAAAAGTGGTGAAATAGATGCTGCTTGAGTTTTTGTACACCTTAATCATTTCTTGTAATTACAATGTCATCCACATAAATGACCAAATAGATGCATCTGTCAGAAGATGAATGGGGGTAAAAGACAGAGTGATCAGCCTCACTATGAGTCATACCAAATTGAAGAACAACTGAACTAAACTGTCCAAACCAAGCCCATTGGGACTGTTTTAGTCTATAAAGAGAACGTCGGAGGCGGCACACTAGATTAGACTCCCCCTGAGCAACAAACCTAGGAGGTTGCTCCATATAAACTTGTTCCTGTAATTTGTTATGTAGAAAAGCATTCTTGATATTCAATTGATAAAGGTGCTAGTGATTAATGGTCGCCATATAGAGAAATAGGCGACCAGAGGACATCTTAGCAACCGGAGAGAACGTATCACCATAGTCTAGCCCATAGATCTGGGTATACCCTTCGCAACTAGCTGAGTTTTCAAACGATCAATATTGCCATCGGGCCCAACTTTGACAGTGTAAATCCAGCAACAACTCTCTTCTTTCTCTTTTTAGAACGTACTGCGTGTCCCCCTGATAATAGTGAACCCCCTATCATACGTTAGTTCTATTCCACAGGTTGTGTGCTCTCCTGACCTTGTGGTGCCCACCCTGGCTCCTACCATAGACTCGCCATCTCCTCTACTCACTTATCATCGCCGACCTCGACCCATAGCTGCTAAGAACTAGAAGTCATAACCATGTGCTCTGATACTACTTAGGAACCATCTCTCCCAAAAGCTTAAACTTTTAGGTAGTGGGCCAACAATGTATATTATGCTCTTCAACACTCCCCTTCACGTGTGACCCCTATTCGCATGTGGAGAGACAAACCAAACCGAAGGTGCACTTTGTGCACAAACAACAACGTGCATACTGCATAAACACAAAGGGGGGAACAAATGCAAGCAGAAGGATTTGAATCCGAGACTTTACAGAACCTGAGTTCTCATTCCATGTGAAAATACTGTATTGAATTAAATCGCCTGTTAATCTTTACAATGGAGAGCCCTATTTATACAAGAGTACAAGAACTATTTATGGAAGGAATTAATCTAGGAAATAATACAACTAATATATAACAACTGTTTAGTTCCTTTTTTTAACCTAAATTATAAATACTTTCCTGGAACAGGAGGATGGTAGTTGTAGTAAGCTTAGAGTATGGGTTGCTGATGTGGAAACGGGAAAAGCTAGACCCTTGTTTCAGTCACCGGATATCTATCTAAATGCAATTTTCGACAAGTATGTCCCAGTTTCTCATATCTGGTCATATTATTAAAGAAACAATGCTCCAATTTGTTTTGCTAACAAATTTGATTTGTTTTGATGCTTCAGTTTTGTATGGATTGATAACTCAACTCTATTAGTTTGTACAATCCCCTTGTCTCGTGGAAACCCACCAAAGAAACCTCTGGTTCCATCTGGTCCAAAGATTCAGTCTAATGAGCAGAAAACTGTAATTCAAGCTAGAACCTATCAAGATCTGCTCAAAGATGAGTATGATGAGGATTTATTTGAATACTATGCCACTTCCCAACTCGTTTTGGCTTCGTTGGATGGGACGGTAAAGGAAGTTGGACCTCCAGCTCTATATACATCAATAGATCCCTCTCCAGATCAGAAATATGTTTTGATTTATTCAATCCACAGGCCGTTCTCTTTTACTGTACCATGTGGAAGATTTCCGAAGAAGGTTGATGTTTGGACAGCTGACGGGAAATTTGTGAGGGAACTGTGTGATTTGCCCCTTGCAGAGGATATTCCCATTGCCTCTGGTAGTGTGCGGGAAGGCATGCGCTCAATCAGTTGGCGTGCCGATAAGCCTTCAACGCTCTACTGGTAATACATCTGATGAATTTAGCAATGTTTTATTCCTTCTATACATGCATCCAGTAATTATAACATTTTTCATGGGAATTGTTAATAGGGTGGAGACGCAGGATGGTGGTGATGCTAAAGTAGAAGTTTCTCCACGTGACATAATTTACACACAACCTGCTGAGCCGCTTGAAGTTGAGCAGCCAACTATTTTGCACAAACTTGAACTTCGCTACGGGTATGGATATATACTGTTAAGAACCATCTCTCCCAAAAGCTTAAGCTATTAGGAGAAGTAACCGTAATGAATATCATGCTTAACATATGCTAACCTCTGCCCCCTCTGAATATATTCGAGTTTATATCTGAAATCTTGTTGTCAAATGCCTTGGAAGTATTCTGAACTTGCCGGACCTTCCTTGACATTATAATAATGGATGCCCCAACTTTCTGAGAAAGAATTTGTTTCTAAGACTTGCCAGTGGGCTTTGCATCTTTAGACAATTTCCATGTTCCGAGTTTATCTGATCAGTTATATGATTATTGACTAAGTTTTTAAAAGTTATTGCTTAAATGCTTTTTTTTATGCAGGCTTTCGTGCTAATGTATTTTGTCTCGTACTTGTATTTTATATGAGATCAGTATGTATTTTTGCAATCTTTTGTTGTATCTCTTAATGAATTTACTTCACATTCAACCTTTTTCATATATTCAGAGGGATTTCTTGGTGTGATGATTCACTGGCTCTAGTTTATGAATCTTGGTATAAAACACGGCGAAGAAGAACCTGGGTCATCTCTCCTGGATCTTCTGACGGCAGTCTGCGCATACTATTTGATAGATCTTCAGAAGATGTTTACTCTGATCCTGGCTCTCCTATGTTGCAGAGAACTCCTGTTGGAACTTATGTGATTGCAAAGATAAAGAAGCAAAATGATGAAGGCACTTATGTCTTGTTGAATGGAAGTGGTGCTACTCCACAAGGGAACATCCCATTCTTGGATTTGTTTGAGATGTAAGTCTTTTTTATTGTAGTAACCAATTTCTTTCTTTATTTTCATAATTGATAATGGAAATCAGTGTTTCAAAAGGCGCTTGTGGTGCGCCTCAACGCGAGGCACTAGAAAAACACTCCAAGGTGCATGTGGGGCGCATGATTCGAGGCGTGTGAGGCGCTATTGATTAGAACTGCGTCATTTTGGTGGGCTTTTTTTAAAAAATAAAAGAACATAAATAAATAAATTAAGATGCAAAACAAATCCGCCATCGATCCTTTAGAACGCAACATACAGAACTGAACGGCAGAGGTTTTGGCGAACTAAGAAGTGAGAACGGCACACATCATTCTTCTTCTTATTCTTCTCTTTGAACTCAATGTACATCATTCTTCTTCTGCGAACTGGCATAAACGTGTGAGGAAGGGAGAAGTTTGATGGCTTGTAAAAGAGGAGTCAAGAGTTTAAAGACATGGAACTTAATGGCACTTGTCAATGCTCTTGTAGAAAACTGATTCCTCCCTCTTTTGAGGTTTACAGCTGGACTATCCAAGAGCCTCTAGACCCTTCTGAGTCCATAACTTTTCTTTTCTATGGTTATTTATAAATTTGGATTTTTCTTTATATTATTATTACAAATTGACCATATAAATCAAAATTCATTATAGACATAATTAATTAATTAAAAACATGATTAAGTTTGATGTAAGAGCATCTCCAATAGCCTTTTCAAAAATTACTACAAAAATAATTTTGTTGACCTATGTGGCACTTTGAAGGGCCATCTTAAATAATGTTTTTGATGAGCTCCAATGCCTCTTCGATGAGCTCTTTCATCACTCTTCATATTTGAAGAGTGAGAAAGATACTTCAAATTGGAGATTCCATTTTGCTACTTCTGTTGGAGTAAATGTTGCTGACATGGCTCTTCAATAAATTTGCAATTTAGTCCTTTGAAGAGCCTGTTGGAGATGCTCTAATGAATTTTAATGTTAATTTGTTAAAATATAGTATCATAGTATGGAAATATAGTTATTTGAATTAATTATATTAATTTTATTTTACATAGTATGGAAATATAGTTATTTGAATTAATTATATTAATTTTATTTTACTTATTGTTCGTTATATTACATCATTTTGTATTATTTTAATATTATTGATTAAAAAATGATCTTCTTGTTATATTTTTGTGTTTTTATTATAAAAAATTAAATAAATGAGGCTTACGCCTTAGTGCGCCTCGAGGCCTATGCCTCGCCTCGTCCGGGCAAAACGCCTCAAACCTGCCTCACGCCTTTTCAAACATTGATGGAAATACATTGGGTCTGACATGAGTTATTTCAGAAATACAGGGAGTAAGGAAAGAATATGGGAGAGCAAGAAGGAGAAATATTTTGAAAGAGTAGTTGATTTAATGTCTGATCAGAATGAAGGGGAATTGTATATTAATCAGTTAAAAGTACTGACTTCCAAAGAATCGAAAACTGAAAATACCCAATATTACATACAGAGTTGGCCAGAAAAGAAGGCATGTCAGATTACAAATTTTCCCCATCCACATCCTCAGCTGGCAACATTACAGAGGGAGATGATAAGGTATAAGAGGAAGGATGGAGTCCAACTTACTGCAACCTTATACCTTCCACCAGGCTATGATCCCTCAAGAGATGGCCCACTTCCATGTCTAGTTTGGTTGTACCCAGGACAGTTTAAAAGCAAAGAAGCAGCTGGACAAGTTCGTGATTCTCCTAATGAGTTCGCAGGCATAGACTCAACATCTTCCCATCTTTGGCTTGCAAGGAGGCATGAATCTCTCTCTCCTCTTTCATACGTGTCTTGGATTCTTTTTATTTGTTCTCCTTGATATTGCCTTTCCGCAGATTCTGATTTAGTTATGTGTATATATATGTTGGACCATCTTATGATTGGATAAAGTCTTGCAGATTTGCTATCTTGCATAGGCCAACTGTTCCTATCAATGGTGAGGGAAAGGAAGAGGCAAAAGATAGGTAATCTGATGTCCTTATTTCCACTGATGTCGTTTATTTTTTCCGATTACAATGCAGCAAGTGTTTCTACTCTTAATTTACAGGCATTTCATACCATGGTATATATAAATTTCACTATTAAGTGGATGAAGGTTCAATTTATTGACGTCTAACTTGAAATGAACAAGGTCCTGACCTTCACAGATATGGATACGGAGTATGCAGTACGACACAATACTTCAACAGGAAATTTTTTTTTTTTTAAAAAACAGAAGATCTGAGTCATTGAAAAGATATATTTCATTTTCTACAACTTTAAGGGCTCGTTTGTTTCGAGTTTTGGGAATGGAATGGGCATCCTAAATTCTTGGAAAGCGTATCTAGGATGCCTTGTCATTGTTTGATTTGGATAGGAATTCTTCTTTCTTGGAACGTGAGTTACCAAAATGTTCTTCATTTTATAAATTAAAAGACCAGCCCTAACAATTTTACAATTGTGAAAATCCGTTGTATGTATTTAACAGTGTTTTCAAAGGTGAAGGTGTAAACCTAGGCGTTTACATGTCAAAAAACGAGGCGTAGGCCTCAATGCAACGATTCGTATGCCTTTTTATATTAAAAAAATAAACATTGAAAAAAAAATAAAAGTAGTTACCATATAAAAAAATAAATCAAGTCTAAATGTCAATGCAAAGCATTTTTATATTAAAAAAATTAAAAAAAAAGTTAATATAAGGCAAACAAATCAGGTTTAAATGTCAAATAACAGTCTTGGGAAATAAAAGTAATTACTACCTATGAATCATAGACCCGACACACGACACACATTTAGACACGATACGCAATTTTTCCAAAATGTAGGACACGACACGTGGAGGGGACACATTATTAATTAATTAATTATATATATATGCAATAAACATGATAAATATTTAAGAATTCAATAAAATGAAACTAGATTGCATTAATAACCCAAATACTCAAAACATGATCACTAAATTGTTCCATAATTAAAGCATCAAAAAGCATACATAAACTAAATTGTTCCATAGAATGATAGAAAACAAAAGGGGAATATAAAAAGTGACTTAATTGCCTCATCCTTGGTTGATGTTGCAGTGAAGAAACACTAGGATTTGTAGCCATGTAAATCAATTATCAAGTATTAGAGACTACAATTAAATCCAAGTTTCAAAGAGTATCGGAGTGTCCGCCAAGTGTCGGCCCGATACGTGGCCTCCAAGAGAGTGTCCGTGCTTCATAGAAACACAACAATCAACATAAAGTCTTTAGAAACTAGAAAGTAGATACTAGTCATACTACAATCATCATAAATTCAAAGTCTCTCGTTCAATCCGAATTTTCAAAAGTTTCACATCTAACGTTAACACCCTGAAAGTCTTCAGAATTTATCCCTTTCCCACCAAATTTTTCATATGCAAGAACATCACTATCTAAATTGTCAAAAGAGTCGATGTAAGTGGGAAAGCATCCACTATCAAAATGTCTGGCGTCCCCCACATATGGAATCTCTTCATCTTCATCAATAAGAACTAATCTCAGATGCTTACCTTTATCCGCAACATTGCCTAAACATTAGATAACTTAGATCATTAAAATTCCGTATTATGCTATATGGATGGAGTATTAAACATTGAAAATACATAAGAACTTACGTCGTGAACCTTCTTCCCTTTCTTTCCTTTTAGGTGTCGATGATGAACCACCAAGATCTTTAGGTGTTTGACTCTCTGTGGTTTTATTAGTTGAAATGGGCACATTTCTTATAGCAGGAACATTTAAAAAATCTTCATCATCCATCCAAGTAATATCACTTGGAAAAATTGGATCTTCTTGCTCTGCTATCCATTCATCATCCGATTCATGTCATCCGCCAATATTGGGTCCACTTTAGCTCTCCTTCTAATCTCCTCTCCCTCAATCCAGTGTTGTATTTCACATACACAAGGACATTCAATCTTTTGTGTTCAAGTCTATTTCTCTTCTTTGTATGAATCTAAATAAAATAAATAAATTAGATCATTTAAATGAATTTATTTTTATCACGACAAACTAAAGAGAGAAAAATAAGATTACCGCTTCAAAGGTACTCCGGTTTCTCTCACACCCAGAAGCACTGCACTTAATAACATAAAATTATTTTTTCTCTTTTAAAAAGAATATAAATGAAAAAAGGAGTTGTCTTGGTAAGTAAAAGCGTATTTTGGTCTTAAAAGAAAATCTTAGGAGAAAATCTAAAAGAGATAAGAGCAGTGTTTTGAATAGCGCGCAATAGCGCGCTATTGCTTTTTTTGGCAGAGAAACACTTCATAGCGTGGATCTACTTGCGTTTTTACCAAATAGCGTGAGCTATTTGATGACGTGGCACACAATTTTACGCTATACGCACGCAATTTGACGCAATCGGCCAATTTCTCACGCTATTTGAATCAGCCACTTAAAAATAAAAAGAAGAGAAAATCGAGCAAGTTATAAGTTATAATAACAAACCCTAGCCTCGTCTAGATGTTCTTCTCTTCTTCTCGTCTTCTTTTCCTTGCTTCGCCGCTCTTCTCCTCTTCTCCATTGAAGTAAAACCCTAGCTCAAAAGAGAAGAGGCTCGATCTTGCTCTACTTTGGGTGGGTGGGTTTGAGCTGATTAGGGTTTTATCTGGGAGAGTAATTGGAGATGGGTGGGTTAGAGAGAATCGTTTTTAAGAGGGGAAATTACGATCGCTGCGGAGAAGAAGGGGAAACATCGTTTTTGAGAGAGCAGTGAAAGTAACGAAGAAGGGGGGGTTAATTAGAGAGCTAGGTTATTAAATTTATTGAAAATGACCTTTTTATTTTTGGGTTCTTAATTTTATACCCCTCTTTTTCCCTAATATATTTATCAACCCTTTTATTTTTGGGTTCTTTTCTTATTATCCTTTTTCTTATGACTTTTTTAATGGTTTTTAGTTTTTTATTGATATTTTTTTGTATAATATTATTTTTTATTTTTTTATTATTACACTATTCATTATTCAAATTACTTACGCTATTACGCAATTTGTAAGCACTACGCAATTCTAGAACCAAAACGCAACGCGTTACGCTATCGCAATTTAAAACATTGGATAAGAGGAAGAATTTTGAAGGAATACTTCATTCCTGGAATGATGCATTTCTAACCCAAAGCCCGAACCAAACATCGGAATCTTTCTGGAATGGAATGTAGCATTCATGGAATGATTTAAAACTTGAACCAAACAAGCCCTAAAAATATATGGTGATAAATGATAGCGTTAATCCAAAAAGATGGAAGGCAAAAACATTAACTTACCTAGTATTTGCATAATGCACTTCAATGCCTCTATCCCTAAATATATGTTTTAAATTTTGGCGTTTGAATTTTGAGATTGCCCTGGTGTCTTTTCTTCCTTTTTTCCTTAGAGAAAAATGCAAAATAATCCGAGTCCTATCCATGTTGTGTCCCGTAGTTGATTTTATCAAATTAGTCGACACCTCAACAGGTACTTGATTGGAGTATTGGATTTGTAATTGAACCATATCCGATACTCCATTTGTGCACTTATCCATCCGTGCTAATTATCTGGTTAGTGGTCTTATGCTCTTGGAATGATTTTATTCTTAAATTGGTTCAGTATATGGATTGAGTTAAAAAAAGTTAAGTCATCTGGAAGTGCTGTAAGTCCCCCCATTTATATAACTCAAAACTTTTGGGAGGGTCCTAAAACCAAATTTTGTGTCCTTGTGCTTAACAGGTACATGGAGCAACTGGTGGTTAGTGTAGAGGCTGCTGTAGAGGAAGTTATCCGCCGTGGAGTAAGCCTTTTTATATCCTTGTCTTGTGTGAATTTTGTAAAGACGAGAGTTTTATTTCATATACCAAACATAAAATTACAACTGAATTCATAGCCAAACCAAAACAAAGAAAATATGGGGAGAATCCTAGATTGATTGCATCAATCAAATGATTCATCAAGGAGATCTTACACCTAGAATTAACAAAAATGGTAAATAATATAATCAAGTTCGCAATCTCAACACTCCCCCTCAAGTTGGAGAGTAGATGTCAGTCACTCCCAACTTGCTGCAAACAGAATCAGTCGCATGCTATGTATGCACTTTGGTGAAGGTAGTATGAGTGGCAATAGCACAAGTGGGTATCATGAGTAGCGGATGAGCAATCAAAACTGGTGGAGCATCGAGTCAAGTAGTAATGAACATTTGAAAATCATCTAAACCCATCAAGAGGAGATTTACTTTTAAACATCTATCAAGAAGAGGAGTTGTACTTTAAACACCTATAACATGGGGTTGATAACCAAATGGTGAAGCTCCAAGATAAAAGTGCTGCCATGAGAACAAAGTTTGAGAGATATAGAGATGGAAAATCAACGGAGAGATGGTGACAGCAGTGACAGTAAGATGGCTTATATGGAGGGCTATAGTATTGAGAGTTTGGGTTTGGTAAATGAAATCGCGAGGCAGTGGCTATGGTGGTCCGGTGGGCAATAATATGCATCGCCCTCCGGCAAGAAGCAAGCCTTCTTAAGAGCCCAACAAAAAGCATCTTAAACCTCTTTTACAAAGATGAATTTTGTAGAGAGAAGAGAAGAGAGTTTCAAACATAATATTACAACTGAAAATATAGCCAAACCGAAACAAAGATAATATTGGAAGAATCCTAGATTGATTGCATTAATTAAATGATTCCTTCAATCAACTGATTACATCAATCAACATCTTGAAATCTTAGTAACTTAGGCCCTGACAATAATATTAGTGATTCCTTCCGTGCTATATTTTATTTGAAAGGTGGCTCATCCAAATAAAATTGCTGTTGGTGGTCATTCCTATGGAGCTTTCATGACTGCAAACCTCCTGGCCCATGCGCCTCATCTTTTCTGTTGTGGAGTTGCTCGCTCTGGAGCCTACAACAGAACACTCACACCTTTTGGGTTTCAGGTATGATACATTTGATTGCTCTGCATGGAATTACAATTGACAATCCCTTTTCATTTGCTCTCTTCCTCTTTCCTTTCTTTCCGATGGCTTGAGGGACATTGAGTTCTTCACAGTTTACATGTAGTTGGCTTTTGCGTGGTCTGGTGGGCTGACTATGCTATTTATTCATGTAGAATGAGGACAGGACACTTTGGGAGGCTACTAATACTTATATTGAGATGAGCCCTTTCATGTCCGCTAATAAAATAAAGAAGCCAATCTTGCTTATACATGGCGAAGAAGACGATAATAAATTAACATTGGCAATGCAGGTAAATATGAAGGATCTGTTCTCGATCTGGGTTTCCGGCTGATATTCCTTTCCTGGTTGCTTTTTCTCTTCCTCAAGTTTTTGTTCCTAATATTTGGTACTTCTTATTTTGCTGTTGCAAACAATACAGTCGGATGGTTTCTTTAATGCGCTGAAAGGTCATGGTGCATTGTCTCGGCTGGTGATTCTTCCCCATGAGAGCCATACTTATTTAGCACGAGAAAGCATAATGCATGTCCTCTGGGAGACTGACCGATGGCTACAGAAATATTGTGTTTCAAACAATGAAAATGCAGATACGTGAACAAAGGAACCATAGATTTAGATGGCAAAGCTGCTGCTGCTGCTGCTGCTGCTGGAGTAGTAGTCCCTGACCTGGAGGAGGATACTGAAACCGATAGATTTCACTCTACCCTAAAGCCATCCTTATGGTAATCTTTTAATCCTTTAGCCCCAGGGGTGTTCATTCTCCACACACACCAAAGTAGAGAAAGAAAATAGAAATTGCAACTCCGAATTTGCATGCGAGCAGTTGATCAACTATTTGTATATGTTGAATTTATCATTCTTATTGTATAACTTTTCAGATTTCACTATCCTAAGCCAACGAAGGGACATAATTTGAAGCTTTGAAGTGAAACAATCAGGGCAGTTTCAAAAGGAAGACTATTGCCCCTTGAACAAAGTGGGGAGTGGTGTTATTAATTTCGTTGCTTTACAAGTGTACTATTCAGAATTTATTACTCTGCTCCCAAAAATACAAAAAAGAAAAAAAAAGAAAAAGAAAAAGAAAAGCATGTAGCCCTTTAATTTATGAGTTCAGCAATCTGAAGCATGTGGGGAAAGTTTAACATAGCATTTGCCCGTTTGGGGTTTCGTTGAGTGTAGTCCTTTCATGTGGTTTACTAACTATAGATCTCAAGACCTCTCTTATCACTCCTAAGAACTTTTCACGGCGATGAAGTAATTTCCGGAAACATGATAAGAAAAACACTACTAGTCTATTTTCCCATAGCCATTGTAAACCATGAAGCGAACATAAACTTCCATCTTTCATTATTTCTCACACGCCATACATAGTCTAAACCTTCTCAAAAAATCAACTTCACTTAATTTTGATGACTTTCTTTATGCTGCATTTATTAGCTATTTTGATATATATATATATATATATAGAGTACATTTCTTGCACGGACCAATCCATGCGGATTGGTCCAAAATTGCCGAGCTATCCACGTTTCCAAACATAAAATAAAATAATAAAAAAAAACGATAGGAAAGCGTGTCCCTTCTTTCTTCTTTTTCTCTTGCTTCGTGAAGGAAATTGTATGTATTATTCACTTTGATTGTTTATTTTTTTAATGATCAGAGCATAATTTTATCATTACCTCATCCCTCTTATTCTTTTCATACAAACCCATCAGTCATCATCTCCTCAGATCCCTCCGCCACTGCACCACTGGCGCCCATTTGGAACCCAACCACTAGCGTTCTATAGCAATCGCCTACTCTACCCCTAATATCTTACCTCTATTGTTCGTCTTTTCTCTTCCCCCCACCCCACTCTTTTTTTTCGTTTTCAGCAATGAAAGTGGCAATAGCCGTCCTAATAAGATTTCATTCATTAAGGCCCCGTTTGATTGTCCTTCAAATTGTGAATTAGATAATTTACAATTAAGTAATTTACAAAATTTTCATTTATTAGTGTTTGGCTGTGTAAATTGAACAATTATAAATATAATAATTCAAGTTGATTCACAAAAACTCAAATTAAGTCATTTCAAGTAAAACTTGAAATTGCTTAATTCTAGAATTAGATAATTCATTCCAACTCTATTTTTCGAGAAAATCTAGTTTCTATCCATGATGTTGATGCATCTAGACAAAATTTTAAATAACATAGAACAATAGAAAACATGTTTTTATTCTAACAATCGGTATTTCTTATTTAAGTTTTCCAAACACTACTTGAATTAGAATTGGATTATTCATAAATGAGCAAATTGACAATTTTTCAATCGAAAATTAACTAATTCTAAAATTAGGTAATTTACGCAACCAAACGGGCCTTAAATCTTGAATCACATTACAATTTGATGCATCTTAAATTGGAAATTCCCAGCCTATGTACATTCAAAATTCCACCTTTACAAGTATAAGAGAATAAATATCTATCAACAAATGCCCTCTTCCCCCACCTTCTCTCTCTCTCTCTCTCTCTCTCTCTCTCTCTCTCTCAAAACCCAAATTATATTTAAACCATGGCTTGAAAATTTGAAAAGAAGAAACATTAGATGTTAAGGCTTATCTCTTTCTTCGTTAATCTAGGTCTTCAATTTGGGTTTGATTTTGCTAGAATGATTGTGATTTTGCTTCAATTTGGGTTTGATTAGGGTGAGAAATTCGTTGTTGGCAAAAGAGAAAGAAAGGAGAGAAGAGAGAGAGAGCAAGGAAGAGTACATTTCCTTCACGAAGCAAGAGAAAAAGATGAGAGAGAGGAAGGAAGACAGAGGGGGCACACTTTCCTATGTCTTTTTTGTTTGGAAACGTGGATAGCTCGGCAATTTTGGACCAATCCGCACGGATTGGTCCGTGCAGGAAATGTACTCTCTATATATATTTGTATCTATTTATGAGAATATTTTAGGTACAATCTACTAAATATAATTATCCAAACAGCCCACATAACCTTTTCTACTGCATCCAAACTATTCATGTTATCATTTTTTAACTTTTGAATTAAATAGACTGTATAAAACAATTTGACTAGTTGAAGGTGATAGTTTTGGTTGATGGAGAAACCTACTAACAAATTAAATAGACTGTATAATATTGGGAACTCCTTTTCTAAGTATTATTGAACCATTTATGGTAATCTCTAAAGGTCTACTTACTAAATTTGAAGATGCAGATACTATTTTTGTGTTAATAATTATTCCTCAAACTAAAAAAATAAATGAGATGTTTTGTGTTAATAATTATTCCTCAAACTAAAAAAATAAATGAGATGAAGGAACATCTATTTTTTTAAGGAAAAACATATAAAATATCATCAAAAAGATGTTCAAGTTTTAAAAATCTCATCTCAATTAAACTCTTCTAAAGTTAAGGCAAACATTAAGCAAATTTCTAAACGCATTTTACAAGAAATTTGCAATGATTATCCTAATGCCTTTTGGGATAGAAAACAACACATCGTCACACTTATGAAAAGAATTTTTTTGAAAATAAAATTCCCACTAAAGCTAGACCAACACAAATGAATTCTAAATTGCTGGAATATTGTAAAAATGAAATCCAATCATTATCAAATAAAAATCTTATTCGAAAAAGTTATTCTCCTTGGAGTTGTACAGCTTTCTATGTTAATAAAACTTCTGAAATTGAGAGAGGATCTCCTAGACTAATTATAAACTATAAACCTCTTAATAAAGCTCTTCATTGGGTTAGATATCCACTTGCTAATAAAAAAGATTTATTAGCTAGAATCCAAGCGACTAAAATAATTCCTAAATTTGATCTTAAATCAGGATATTAGCAAATTTAGATTGCCAAAAAAGATAAATATAAAACCGCTTTTACTGTCCCATTTGGCCATTATAAATGGAACGTAATGTCTTTTGGATTGAAAAATACCCCTTCAGAATTCCAAAATATTTTGAACTATATTTTTAATCCTTATACAACTTTCACTATAGTTTATATTAAAATATTGACGAACATTTTAAACACTTAAATATTTTTATTAATGTTATAAAAAAGGCTAGATTAGTTATATCAGCTAAGAAAATGGTCTTATTTCGAACTAAAATTAAATTTTTTGGTCATGAAATCTCCAATAGAGAAGTCATACCAATCAATCGCTCTATAGAATTTGCTGATAAATTCCCTGATCAAATTCTTGATAAAACCCAGTTATAAAGGTGTAAATTATAGAGTTAATTATTATAAAAAATTAGCTATAGATTGAGCTCCATTATATGAAAGGTTAAGGAAAAATCCTCCTCCTTGGGGTGAACAACATTCCAAAGCTGTGAAGATTATAAAATCTAAAGTTAAACAATTACCTTGCTTAGCTCTTGTTTCACCATATATTTTTAAAGTAGTTGAGACTGATGCCTCAAATATTGGCTATGGTAGAATTCTAAAACATAAATTTAAAGATAATAATAAAGAAATCATTTCCTGATTCACATAAGGAAAATGGAAAAATGGAAAAAATGCCCAACTAAACTATTCTACTATAAAAAAGGAAATCCTTTTTATAGTTAGTTGCATTTCTAAATTCCAAGACAACTTGTTAAATCAAGAATTTCTATTAAGTATAGATTGTAAAGCTGCAAAAGAAGTAATTGAAAAGCATGTGAAAAATATTGCTTCTAAACAGATCTTTGCTAGATGGTAAGCAATGTTATCTGTGTTTGATTTTAAAATTGAGTTTATTAAAGGAGAAACAACTTATTTTCCTGATTTTCTAACTCATGAATTTTTTACTGGATCTTCTAAACCATGATTCCGTCCCAAAGAGGCAGGGGACAAGGAATATCAACTTTTAAACATGAAGGATTATCCCAGGCCTCTTCTTTAAGAGGTTCACCAGATTCGAGATCACAAGTTTCTAAACATGATGTATCGCTTTCATCCCCTAGTGAGGTTTTAAAAGTCCACCCAACAACTCCTTTTAAAAAATCATTTTAAGATTTTGTAATTTTCCTTAAAGAATGTGATAAGAGATTGTTTTCTAATCTTATTGCTTTAGCTAAACAATATCTTGAACTTGATCAAGAATTTCCTATCATAAACCAAAAAACTTGAGAATATTATGAAGCCATTTTAAAAGAAACATGCTCTTTTAAAATTGTTCATGTAAACTTAAATCCTGGATCTCGCCGAGCAGAGATTCAATTTTCTAAAGCCTTTATTATTGGAGCCCTCAATCTCCAAGAATTGGGGGGGGGGGGGGGGAATCCAAATAAACATAAAAGATTAATTTATTACCACCATATGGAATATAACTATTGGGACTATATTGAGGCTTGGTCCAAAGCATTTTATTACTAAAATTCTTATAATGCCCATACTTGGTGATTTCGGTTTGAAGTCCTTCGAGAACCATCAGTGGGTCTTAAAGCTCTCCCCCATTAGTTTTATAATTGGTAGTAACATCTCCTGTTACTTGGATATGGGCATTGGTAATTGGGTTCCCCTTTGAGGCCCTTAGCCTTCCAAAACTTGAACTGATCCTAAAGAGAAAAGTGCGAAAAAGAATTGTAATTGATTATATGTTTAAAAACAACCAAAGCAATGTTCACTGAATCACTAAGCTTTCCTGCATTACAGATTGGTTTGCTACTAATTTTACTTTACTTTGTTTGTACTTGCATAGAGGGAGGGGCCTAATGCGCAAGACTATAACATCAATCAGTTTGGAGTTGGCAGGGAATACAGCAAAAGACAACATACAAGGAGAACAAGATAATACCAAGGCATATGCTAATGGCAGCAAGGAATGGAGTGAAGTGTTGGAGTTTTTTTTACGCATTTGAAAATACAGGAAAAGGAAAAACGAAAGCAAGCACCAAAGTAAGCATTCTTGTATTTTCCTAAGTCCAACATATGAGAGAAATAAAACCTTTCATTGGTTTTTATAATAAATAATTTGGCTAAGAGCTTAAGCCCTATGAGCATTAGACTTTCGTGCTATTAGGGTGGCACACCGACCGACCAAACCAACCCAGGCTAGGCTTTTTGACAAAATTCTTTTGGAAAATTTTATTTATTAAAAATAAAATTATTTTTTGAATGTTGAAAATTTGAAAACTTTGACTAAATCTTTTGCATTGATTTGGATATCTCCTTCTCTCCCTCAATGCAACGGAAAGAAAATATTTTTTCTTTAAAAACTTCGGCTTCTACTTAAAAAAATGAAAAATATCTCCATTATGCTTTACCATTTGAAACTTGAAAAATAACGAAAAAAATTCGGTTTCCCACCATGCAAGGAAAATTGAAACATAGGGAAATCTGGGTTGTTGTATCATGAGGACGGCGTGACTATTACGAACTGCTAGCACAAACACCGAGCAGAGATGCAAAACGTCTTAAAGAGAGCAACCTATTCCGCGACTCAACCTGGTGTTCCTAATTGCTGATTTTTGGTAACATTGTTCTATTCGTACTTTTGTAGTTCATATTCCAAAAAATTTAAGACGTTTGTAATCTGCTATTATCTCTGTAATGGCTTCTGAGACTGTTAAACCTACTACTGGTACTGTTGAACTTAACAAATTGTTTCGCTTTGAGGGTTTGCACTTTAAAATATGGAAACAAAATATGTTCCTCTGTTTAATCACGAAAAAACTTAATAATGTTTGCCTTCGAAAAAACCTATTTTTCCAGAACCATTTGCTATTTAAAATTAGAAAGTAATTAAGGAATGGACTTATAATGATGTTCTATGTAGAAATTATAACCTTAATGGACTTTCTGACGAACTTTACGATTGTTATTTATCGTGCAAATCCTCAAAGGAAGTTTAGGATGCTTTTTAGAAAACAATACGATACTAAAGAGGCTGGGATTAAGAAATACACTGTCAGTCATTATTTCAAATATCAGATGACGGATGACAGGTCTGTTGTTTCTTAATCCCATGAACTTCAGAAAATTGCTCATGAAATTATTTCTAAAGACATGGCGTTAGATGAACAATTTTGCCTCCTTTATGGAAAGAATTCAAGAACAATTTGAGGCATAAAACTAAAGTGTTTTCCTTGGAAAGTTTGACACCAAATTTTGAATTAAGGAGGAACACCATAAATAGGACAAAAAAGATGAGGTTTTGGTTGTTTCAAACTGTAATCATGCTCGCTATTCCACTCACACTACTTTGAAATCGAACTGAAAAATAAAAAAAAAACCAAAATAAAAATCAGAATGGTGGAAACCGGAACGGGAATCAGAATCAGGGTCAGAATAATAACCGCCTTCATAATCAGAATTAAAACAGAAATGCTCAACCTAATAATAGTAATAAAGGAAAATTTCTCTTTTATAACTGCCATAAGCCTAGGCATATGGCACGGAATTGCAGGAGTGCTCATCGGCCTCGTCAACAAGCAAACATTACCGAGAGCCACTTGAGGCTATGATATCATAAATAAATCTAGTAACAAGTTCCGAAGGGTGGTGAGTAGACACTGGCGCTTCTCACTATGTCTGCTATGATTGTGTTCAATTCAAGAGCTTTTTTAAAGCTAAAGATAAGAAAGTGTTGTTGGGAGATTCTCACACCACTATGTAGTTAGTTCGGGTGAAGTCGAGTTAAAGTTTTCTTCTAGAAAGATTGTCATCCTCAAGGATGTCTTGCATAATCTTATAAATGTTTACTCTTACTAAGAATGGGATGTTCAAACTATTGAGGCTAATATGTTTACTCTTACTAAGAATGGGATGTTGAAGGAGAAGGGCTATGCTATGATGGAATATTTAAACTAAAAGTTGATTCTAATAAAACTGTTTCTAGTTTTGCTTATATGATTTATCCTATTAATGTGTGGCATGCTAGACTTTGTCATGTGAATAAATGCCTTATTAAGAACATGAGCAAACTGGAAATTATTCCCTCTTTATCACTAAATGATTTCAAAAAATGTGAATTTTGTAGCAAAGTAAAGATTACTAAAACACCACACAAATATGTTTTAAGAAAAACCGAACTTTTTGAATTAATTCATTCAGATATTTGTCAATTTAATGGTGTTTTAACGAGAAATGAAAAAAGATATTTTATTACTTTTATTGATGATTGTTCGGATTTTTCCTATGTTTATCTTATGAAAAATAAAAGTGAATCAATTGATATGTTTAAAACGTTTTCTTTAGAAATTCAAAATCGGTTTAATAAGAAAATGAAAAGATTTCGGAATGATAGAGGAACCGAGTATGACTTAACTGATTTTAAAAATCTGTGTGCTTCACTTGGTATTATGCATAAGACGACTGCTGCATATTCTCCCAAAATGAATGGAAAAATCAAAAGAAAAATTAAAACATTTGCTGAATTAATTGTTGTTACACTACTAAATTTGGTGGCTACTTCACGTTGGTGGAAAAAGATTTTATTGAGTATTTGTCATGTTCTTAATAGGATGCCTAAGATTACATTGAATTTGTCCCCTTATGAGATTTGAATAATAAAAGGCCTAATATTTCTTACTTATGAATTTGGAGTTGTCTCTCTTATATGCATATTCCTGATCTTAAAAGATCTAAGGGAAAAAGAAAAATTTAACCATGAAATTTGGGTGTAAATTCAATTTATCCCTTGATATTTCAAAAAATGCAATGTCTTCTTTGAAGTTACTACAATGGTTCAATTAAGACTCTCGTCCTAATTCCGTTAATAATTATGTCCAAATATTTAACACTTAACCCCCTAAAACTTTAAAAGTGACATTAAACCCCTTTAATTTATATTTTTTTAACTTTTAACTCCACCATTGATATATATACACACCCTCCTTCGACCACCTTCACCGTTGTAACACCACCGTCATCTCCACCTTGAGATGAGTGATTGAAAAAAGGACATTATCGAACACCTCGAAATATAATTGTGATGGATATATATATGTCTTGTATGGAACTATATATGTGTATTTGTATGTGTACGTGTGTTGTAGAGATAGAAGGGAAGTGATGATGGTTGTAGTGGGGGAGTGGACGAAGGTAATGGTATATATAGAGAGTGAGAGCGAGAAAGGTGGTGTAGAGAGAGAAAGACACATTTACATATATGTATATATAGAGAGAGAGGGGGAGGTTGGTGTAATTTATGCGAGAGAGAAAGACACATTTGTATGTGCACTCTGTGTGTGTGTGTGTGAAAGAGAGAGATTGAGAAAACATAGTGCTTATTTTCTATCTTCATTCTTTATTACTACCGGTGAAGTCTCCACCCCCGGTGACGTCTCCACCCAAACTTCAAGGTTTACTTTGTCTTTTTTCCCAAGATTTAAGCTTTCTAATAGAGCTTATGAAGGTGTTTTTATTGGATATGCAATTAATAACAAGGCCTATACATTTTATGATTTGAAAAATCACGTTATTATTGAATCAAATGATGTTGACTTTTTCATAGATAAATTTCCTTTTAAATTGAGAAATAGTGGGGGCAGTAGTGGAGGTGGCTCATTACCTTCTAGTTCAACTACACCTAGTAATGGTGAGCATGATAATTTAATAATTGAACCTAAGAAGAGTAAACGAGCTAAAACTATTACAAACTTAGGGCCTGATTTTCATGCATACACATTAGAAGAACATCACACATGTAAGAACCCACGTTTTTTATGCCGCCCCCCATGGACGGCGATTCCTTTGATTTTTCGTTTATTCAAAAATCGGTTCGTTTTATTTGAAAAAAGAGAGATGATTTTTAAAGGAAATCATAGTCGACAATATGTTTTCTTTAAAAAACAAAAAGCTTGTGAAAGAGGAACATTTATGGATTAAATAACCACTTAAACACAATTAATGAGAAACCAATTTATTTGAAGGTTTGGGGATTAAGTTACGAATCGGGAAGGTGTTAGACACCCAATTCGGCCTTTCGATCTCTGATTAGGATATGCGTGTATTTATAATCAAAGACTCGCTTGTTTATTGATATTATTGCATATCAGTCCATAGTTTTAAAAAACGGGATTTGGTGTGGGGATAAAAAGCATGTGCTTTATAATTCACCAATTTGATTTTAGAAATTAGTGCGTCTGATTTGAAAAGTAGTTTTGATAATGATAAACAAAAAAAATAAGTGTTTTTGATAAAGTTCGATGCTTTTTAAAAGCTAGTTCAATTTAGAATCAGATATTCAGCAGTCCTCAAGATTCATTCTTCAATAATGACGCGCGAAAAATAGTGCAATCGTATATACCCAAGTGTAAGCGGTCAAGTTGTAATATATTGTTTCGGAAGTCCGAGTGTCGAACCATAGGGACGGGGGCTAAAGCTTTGTATATCACGAGCTATTAATTAAAGGTTGATTAATTAAAGTTGTGTTGTGAATTGTTTTGTGAAAGTTTAAAACAAACTTTAGAATTATAAGATGTCTCTTGTATTTAAGAAAAGCTAATTGGGGGATCATTTGTTGTTTTATAATAACCATGTATTATAAATCCAATTCGGCTCATTCATTTACTTTAGTATGATTTTTATTTGCTTATCAAAAAGAGGCCTAGACGTTGACGTTAAAACATTTCGAGGAAATACAACCAATCCAACTCCACTAGGCCACCAAATAAGGAAAGACAAACATCACATTAAAAGAATAAATAAGCAATTAAAAAGTTCTCAAATATAGGCACAAAGTGTATTTAAGTATTATAGGTGATAAGGGAAAATAAAACCTTACTTTACACTTAACCACAAGATGTGACCATATTTGAAATAAACCTTTATAATTTTACATAAATAACATAGCCATCCATTTACAATGGTGGTTGATGAATAATATATGCTCACTTGAGGTGCTTTGTTTGTATATTAATGATCCATATAGTACCCCTCATACACGACATGAAGAGTCTAAGTATCATTGATATACTAAACTGGTTCATTAATTACCAAAGAATTCCATATATTTGGCATAAGGAAGCAAAGGAAATTTAAATGGAAGTTTCATAATCTTTATGGTGTTTTAAACCATCAAAGATTGTGAAATGATTTAAGGGGAATTTTTAAAAGTAATTTGTCGTTACTTAATTCCATGCTTAAATGTAATAAAACCCTACTTATATGTAAAATAATTAAATTAGTATAGCAAATAAGTAGGAGTCGATCCAAATTCAAGTTAATACCCTAAAAATAAGAAAATTTGTCGAAATCCAATATTTTAGGAACCTAAATTAAAACCGTTTTTAAATTTTAATTTTTGAAATTATTTTAACTAAGAAACTAAAATAATTAAATTAAAAAAAGCAAACAATTAATCAATAACGAGAAATCCCAAGAAAAAAGTGTAGGTTGGAAAATACCCTAGAGGAGTAGAGGGGGTGAATAGGGTTTTTAAAAACTTAATTGGATTTTTAAAAATGATTTAAAAATATTTGATTTCCATATTTATCAAGCAATCAAGAACAAAGTTAATTCCAAACACAATTAATAAATAGCACAATATAATAGAGCAAGAGATAGAAAAATTGAACCGATTGAAATTGAAGATTTTTTGTCCACATGGTTCGGCTTGTTCCCCTACTCCGCGCTCGGTTAGTTCCCCGAGAATTTCCATTATAACCGATCTCCTTTTGGGTGAAGATCAAACCTCTACAAGTGTATTCTTATCAGACACTCTCACAAGTATTGAAAATACCTTCAATACTTTCACAAGAAATCCCTCTTGCTAATCTATAAGATACACCTCTCACAATTATGATTTGAATAAGTTTTGGTGACTAACACCAATGTACAATATCTCTCTTGTGTATAACAAAATACAAATGAAGCTTACACTAAGAGATATCAAAATTGATCAAAGTATATAGCTCAAAAATGAAAGATTGATCAAAATGTGTTCTAGAATCTTTGTATATTTGAATATATGAATAATAGAGTATTAGAATGATTCAAGGTATGTTAAAACATGTCTAGGACCTCATATTTATAGCTTGCAAAACCATATGGCCGTTGGGGATGATTAAGAGAGGTTTTGGCTCGAAGGTATACATTTTCAAATTTTCCAACAGCTAGTTTTGACAAACAATTCAAATTTGTTTTGTTAATTTCTCCCAATTTGACAGTTGGATCATGCTCAAATTTTAGTCAAAATTGCCAGGAGATGTTGTCTAACTACTGTAAAAATTTCAAAATGATCGGAGTTCGGAAAGGCCTCCATCTTACCGTTAGATCAAAACTGGGCAAAAGTTGAGCGAATTTTAAATGCAAAATAAAAATATTTTTGCAATTTAACAATTTAGTTCCAAATAAAATTCTAATAATTTTTGAACTTCAAAGATATGTTTCTAAGATACCTATTTTTATTATAGCTTAAAATATGATTATTTAAAATTAATATGAATTTATTTTGAAACTCGGTTTTTGTAAAATGATGTTTTTCAAATAAATTAATTTCAAGCTAGTTTGAATCAATCTTTAAAAGATGCAAAAATATGTTTGAGCTATAGGGATTTGATCAATAAAGTATCTTTACATAAAATCTAAGCACTCACTCCATTTAATGATAATTCGAGTCTTCGTGATGCTTGATTTTCTTGTGCGTATATTTACTTGTTTGATGTTCTTGATCCTTTCTTGGTTTTGATAACTTGTAGAACATGTGGAGATCATTCTTGTGCATATCTTCACTTGCTTGATGATCTAGATCTTTTCTTGGCTTTGTATAGCACATGTATATCACTTGAGTTCATTTCTTGTGAGTAGATGCGTTTATAAAGCTTGTGTGAGATTTGTTTCGGTTTGAAATTACATTTGGTCGGAAGATATATCGGTTAAAATGGCTATCATCATTGGAACAACCGAGTTAAATAACACTTTATTAACTTATTATAATTATCAAAATAAGATTAATTGACTTTAAGGTTAACAATCTCCCCCTTTTTGATGATGACAATAGAGTTAATGTGTGTTTATAAAAAGATAATAATTTTAAGCATATTAATAATATGCTCTCCTAAATAGGTGCATAGATAAAAATATACAAGCAATTATTAAAATGAAAAATACTTGCATAGATAAGATAAGTTCAAACAACTTAACTGAAAGCATAAGTTCGAAAAGTACTTAAACAAATAGACAAACTAGTAGTTCTTGATCAAGCATAGCATAATAAAATAAACGATAAAATAAACGAGTGTGTACCATTATCACTCATGACACATATACATAACACACATACTTCTCCCCCTTTTTCTTTATCAAAAAGGAGGGAATCAGTAATTATCAATCTAAAGCTGCAAAAATACTTGTTAATACTCATAATAATGTGTACATTAATGCAAGCAAATTTTATAAAAATAAAATAAAATTAAGCATAATTAAATAATGTATGCTTAAAATTAAGCATTATTAATCCCTTTTATGAACATTTTGGAATAAACTAGATATCTCAAGCTCTAGTCATACCGAGTTCACATCGAATTGTACAAAAACGATCTTCAGAAAGCGGTTTAGTGAATATATCCGCAAATTGCGATTCGGTGCCAACGAATTCAATATCAACATCACCTTTTTGCACATGATCACGAATAAAATAATATCTTATCTCAATGTGCTTAGTACGTGAATGTTGTATGGGGTTCTTGGTCAAACTTATGGCACTTGTGTTGTCACATTTTATGGGAATGTGGCTAAGACTAATTCCAAAGTCCTCTAGTTGTTGTTTAATGTACAAAGTTTGTGCACAACAACTTCCGGCCGTCACGTATTCGGCTTCGGCCGTTGAAAGGACCACCGAATTTTGTTTCTTGCTTGACCAAGATACTAGTGCGTGTCCTAGAAAATGACATATGCCACTAGTGCTTTTCCTATCGATATTGTAACCCGCAAAATCCGCATCAGAATAACTTATTAGGTCAAATGTGTTCTCTCTTGGATACCACAAACCCAATGAACTAGTACCGGAAAGATAACGAAAAATTCGTTTTACGGCAAGTAAATATGATTCTTTAGGATCCGCTTGGAATCGTGCCCAAAGACATACACTAAACATAATATCCGGCCTAGAGGCCGTCAAATATAATAAGCTACCGATCATACATCGATATTTCTTAATGTCCACACTTTTACGTTTCTCGTCTTTGTCAAGTTTCAATGTTGAACTCATAGGAGTGCTCATGGATTTGGCTCCTTCCATGTCGAATTTCTTTAAAATCTCCTTCACATACTTCTCTTGATTAATGAAGATGCCTTCTTTGCATTGTTTCACTTGTAATCCAAGGAAGTAGTTCATTTCTCCCATCATGCTCATTTCAAATTCCTTTTGCATACAAGTAGAAAATTCTTTGCAAAGATTGTCGTTAGTAGAACCAAATATAATATCATCAACATAGATTTGTACAAGTAGCATGTCATTGTTATAATTTTTGATAAATAAGGTAGTATCAATTTTGCCTCTAACAAAACCATTGTTAATTAAAAATGAACTTAATCTATCATACCATGCTCTAGGTGCTTGTTTTAAACCATACAATGCTTTAGATAATTTAAATACATAATCCGGATAAATATGATTTTCAAAACCGGGAGGTTGTTTCACATAAACTTTCTCTTCAATAAAGTCATTCAAGAAAGCACTTTTCACATCCATTTGATATAATTTAAAATTCTTAAAACATGAATAAGCAAGTAGCATGCGAATTGCTTCTAAACGAGCTACGGGTGCATATGTTTCTTCATAATCAATGCCCTCCTCTTGATTGTATCCTTGGGCAACAAGTCTAGCTTTATTTCTAACAATAACACCATTTTCATCCTTTTTATTTCGAAATACACATTTAGTGCCTATAATAGTATGATCATTTGGTTTGAGAACAAGTGTCCACACTTTATTTCTCTCAAATTGATTGAGCTCTTCTTGCATAGCCATCATCCAAGATTCATCTTGTTCGGCTTCATTTATGTTTTTAGGCTCATATTGAGAAACAAATGCCACATTATTGCAAACACTTCTTAAGGATGATCTAGTTATGACCTTACTAGATGGCTCTCCAATAATTTGATCAATAGGGTGGTTGGACACAAAATTTTCAACTCTTAGGTAAATCATTCGAGTTTTGCTCGGCCTTACTTTCTATCTCTTTAGAAGAAGTTTGAGCACTCGATGGTTCTTCCTTAGATGTATCATTAATTTGTATATCCGAATTTTTTTGGATAATTTCAACATCATCATCGGAATGCACTATAGGTGTAAAAGGATTAGATTCATCAAAAACAACATGCATAGATTCTTGAACAACTAAACTTTTCTTATTATAAACACGATAAGTTTTACTATTAGTAGCATATCCAAGAAATATTCCTTCGTCGGATTTAGCATCAAATTTTCCTAAATTATCAGGATCATTTAAAATAAAACATTTACAACCAAAAACCTTAAAATATGCAATATTAGGTTTCTTGTCATTCCATAACTCGTATGGTGTCTTATCTAACTTTTTACGAATAATAACACGATTAGTTACATAGCATGCGGTATTAACGGCTTCCGCCCAGAAATATTCCGGTAAAGAATGTTCATGTAACATGGTTCTAGACATCTCTTGAAGAGATCTATTTTTCCTTTCAACCACACCATTTTGTTGAGGAGTTCTAGGTGCCGAAAAGTTATGATTAATACCATGCTCATCACAAAAATTCTCAATATCAATATTATCAAATTATCTACCTCTATCACTTCTAACATGTATAATAGAAGCACCCTTTTTATTTTGAACTTTTCTACATAATTTAGTAAATACATGAGGTGTTTCATTTTTATGAGCAAGAAAGAATACCCAAGTAAATCTAGAAAAATCATCAACAATCACAAAGGCATACAATTTACAACCTAAACTAGCAACCGAATTAGGTCCAAATAAATCTAAATGTAACATATCAAGTGGTCTAGTAGTAGTAATATCTTTCTTAGATTTAAAGGAAGACTTGTGTTGTTTACCAAGTTGACATGCATCACAAATTCTATCTTTAGCAAATTTAGTTTTAGACAATCATTTAACTAATTTCTTTTTAGATAATTTATTAATTAAATCCATATTAGCATGACCTAATCTTCTATGCCATAACCAAGAAGCATCATTTAACACAGATAAACATTTAACATCTTGTTGAGATAAATCATCAAGTTCAAGAGTATATACGTTATTTGATCTATAAGCAACAAATAAGATAGAATTATCACTAATATTTTTAACAATGCAACATTCGGATTTAAAAATAACTTCATAACCTTTATCACACAATTGACTAATACTAAGCAAGTTATGTTTTAAACCGTCAACAAGTAAAACATTATCAATATAAGAAGATTTATTACCAACCTTACCTATACCAATGATTTTTTCCTTGGCGTTGTCTCCAAAAGTCACATTCCCTCCTTTCTTGGGAATAAGACTTAAGAAGTTGTTATTGTCTCCCGTCATGTGCTTTGAGCAACCACTATCTAAGAACCACTTGGTTTTGCTACCTTTGGCTTTCAAGCACACCTACATCATAACTTTAAGTAACTTCTCCTTTGGTACCCAAAATGTGTTGTGTGCCTTTGGGTTAGCAAACATAATGGTTCCTTTTGGAACCCCAGGAAGCTTCCTTTTAAGGAAACTTTCATTTCGATAAAAATAATGACCCACATAATGAGTATTTCTACCCCAATATGAGCAAAGATGATTGGGATCATGATGTGTATATGTTTTAAAAAAGTTTTTGTAATCCTTTTTGTTGTCAATTTGGTTATAGCCCAAACCGGCTTTGTCGAATACACACCTTTGCATTCCTAATAGTTTGTCCAAGTTATCATTTCCTTTGGTAAACTTGGCTAGACTATTAGTCAAATCATCCACTTGATCTTTCAATTTGATATTTTTTATTTCAAGTGTGTTTGGAGTTTCTTTTTCCTTTCCTTTCTTTAAGGTCTTAATTTCATTTTTCAAAAGTACATTTTCTTTCTCAAAATTTTCACTTACTAGAAATCATCAAATTTTTCATTTTGAGGCTTGCATACATTTTAGACAAATTTTTAAATTTCTTATGCAATTCCTCAAACATATTATATAAATTCATCATAGTCATTCTCATCGTGTATATCATTATTAATAGAGACATTATCATCACTAAATGAATCATAAGTAGAATATACCTCATCGTTTCTTGCCATAAAGCAAAGGTTAGCCGTTTCCTCGTCGCTAGAGTTGGCATCGGACTTGCCTTCTTCGGAATCACTCCAAGTGCCTTTGAGGGCGTGTCTTACTTGTTTGAAGGCTTTGTCTCTTTTATCTCTTCTTTCTTTTCTTCTAAACGGGCAATTTGTTTTGAAATGCCCTGGTTCATGGCAATGAAAACATTTCTTTTCTTCTTCGTTTTCAACTCTTGGTTGAATAGATCGATCATTGTTCCTTCTTGATGAAGAATCAAAGTTGTTTCCTTTTCCTTAAAACTTCTTCTTCTTAGCTAGAAATTTTATGAATTTTCTAGAAAGAAGAGCCATATCCTCATCTCCTACCATCAACTCCTCATCATCCTCTAAGTTGATTTGCTTTGAGAGCAAGAGTTTTCTTGGCTTTTGAATCGACCTCGTCTTCTCTTTCCAATTCTTTCTCATGGGTTTTGAGAGACCCTAAGAGTTCATCCATGCTTAGTGTCTTGAGATTCTTGGCTTCTTGAATAGCCATCACTTTAGGTCTCCATTTCTTGGGAAGAGTTCTAAGAATTTTTCGAATCTTGTCCTCATTTGAATATTCCTTTCCAAGAAGATCTAAAGCATTAGTGATAATAGAGAATCTACTATACATAGAAGCAAGTGATTCATTAGGTTCCATTTTAAAAAGTTCATAATCATGAACGAGCATATTAATATTATCATCCTTAACTTGTGAGGTTCCTTCATAGGCAACTTCTAATTTGTCCCAAATTTCTTTTGCGGTTTTACAACTAAATTTTTTGTTGTATTCATCTATAGTTAACGCGCAATGTAGGGCATTCAAGGCTTTAGCGTTAAATTGGATTTTCTTAATATCATGCTCATCATATTCGAAAATGGATTTAGGAGTGACTTTACCCTTTTCATCGGTTTTGGTAATCTCATAGGGTCCAATGAGTGTAACCTTCCATTGTTCAAAATCACTAGCTTGAAGAAAAGTACACATACGACTTTTCCAATAACTATAATTTTTGCCATCAAATAGAGGTGGTCTAGTGGTGGAAGAACCTTCGTTAATTCCGATTCCTTGATAGATAGACATGATCGTAAACTCTAAGATTGTAAAATCAAAACAAGAGTACAACCTCTGATATCAATTGTAGTTCGGAAAATACCCTAGAGAGGGGTGAATAGGGTTTTTAAAAACTTAATCGGATTTTTAAAAATAATTTAAAAATATTTGATTTCCATATTTATCAAGCAATCAAGAACAAAGTTAATTCCAAACACAATTAATAAATAACACAATATAATAGAGCAAGAGATAGAAAGATTGAACCGATCGAAATCGAAGATTTTTTATCCACACGGTTCGGCTTGTTCCCCTACTCCGCGCTCGGTTAGTTCCCCGAGAATTTCCACTATAACCGATCTCCTTTCGGGTGAAGATCAAACCTCTACAAGTGTATTCTTATCACACACTCTCACAAGTATTGAAAACACCTTCAATACTTTCACAAGAAATCCCTCTTGCTAATCTATGAGATACACCTCTCACAATTATGATTTGAATAAGTTTTGGTGGCTAACACCAATGTACAATATCTCTCTTGTGTATAACAAAATACAAATGAAGCTTACACTAAGAGATATCAAAATTGATCAAAGTATATAGCTCAAAAATAAAAGATTGATCAAAATGTGTTCTTGAATCTTTGTATATTTGAATATATGAATAATAGAGTATTAGAATGATTCAAGGTATGTTAAAACATGTCTAGGACCTCATATTTATAGCTTGAAAAACCATATGGCCGTTGGGGATGATTAAGAGAGGTTTTGGCTCCAAGGTATACATTTTCAAATTTTCCAACAGCTAGTTTTGACAAAAAATTCAAATTTGTTTTGTTAATTTCTCCCAATTTGACTATCGGATCATGCTCAAATTTTAGTCAAAATTTCCAGGAGATGTTGTCTAACTACTGTAAAAATTTCAAATTGATCGGAGTTCGGGAAGGCCTCCATCTTACCGTTAGATCAAAACTGGGCAAAAATTGAGCGAATTTTAAATGTAAAATAAAAATATTTTTGCAATTTAACAATTTAGTTCCAAATAAAATTCTAATGATTTTTGAACTTCAAAGATATGTTTCTAAGATACCTATTTTTATTATAGCTTAAAATATGATCATTTAAAATTAATATGAATTTATTTTGAAACTCGGTTGATGTTTTTCAAATAAATTCAATTTCATGCTAGTTTGAATCAATCTTTAAAAGATGAAAAATATGTTTGAGCTATAGGGATTTGATCAATAAAGTATCTTTACATAAAATCTAAACACTCACTCCATTTAATGATAATTCGAGTCTTCGTGATGCTTGATTTTCTTGTGCGTATTTTTACTTGTTTGATGTTCTTGATCCTTTCTTGGTTTTGATAACTTGTAGAACATGTGGAGATCATTCTTGTGCATATCTTCACTTGCTTGATAATCTAGATCTTTTCTTGGCTTTGTATAGCACATGTATATCATTTGAGTTCATTTCTTGTGAGTAGATGCGTTTCTAAAGCTTGTGTGAGATTTGCTTCGGTTTGAAGTTATACTTGGTCGGAAGATATATCGGTTAAAATGGCCATTATCATTGGAACAACCGAGTTAAATAACACTTTATTAAGTTATTGTAATTATCAAAATAAGATTAATTGACTTTAAGGTCAACAAAAAGAATCCACCACCATGGATATATAAAAAAAAGTAAATAATTATATTTTTAATATCCATCCCTACTATATAAACAAATTCAAAATCACCATCATTCTTTCTTTAAAACTAATGTAAATAAAAATAAGTATCGCATGTATCCCCAATTATGATGATCACAAGAAATCCTTCATTTATTTTAAAAACAATTAAAATACTAGAAAGAAAACGCACGTTATAATAATAGTAATTTCAAAATATATTTTAATTCGGGACAAATAATTAAAAATCAATTAGAATTAAATTAAGTACATTACATCCACGGCGGTTTCATCCCTCCCCTTTAGGGAAGAATTTAGCTAAGCATATTAAATAAAGAACACATTAAAATAAAATAATAATTCACCATTAAAATAAAAATAAAAATATTCAAATACAAACTATAGAAAATTAGAAAGTTAGAAAGCGTCCTTGTTTATGATGCTCAAATTAGCGTGTACCGCACGGCTTTACGATGTCCAATCTTTCACCTTTAATACTTTAGTTGCATGCCAACTAATATATAGATGATTTTCTCTTTCTAGAACTCTCTATTAATATCTATATTCTAACTATATATCTTTATCTATTTGTTTCTATCTTTAGCTCTAGAGAACGAGTCTATATATAGGAATGAGATATAGAAGTTTAAAATTTTTAGGAAACTAGAATTGTAGAAAAAATAACAAATATGAGTTCAATTAATATTCTAATTAAGAGAGAGAATAAGGAGTTGTATTCGAATTATGAGAGAATATTAAATTAGAATATTCTTTCTTCTTTATCTACCTTTTTGATCTTTAATTGACTTCTTCCAGCTTTTTAGACTTTTTATCACATTTTACTTTTTTCCTACAAAAAGACAAAATAAATATTATTCTTCCATAATTTAAGTATTAATTATATACTAACAAAATATTATTTGTGGGTTTAAATTACAATTTTAGGCACTTATCATGAAACATGTTCAATATTAGACAAGTATTTTTATTTAACAACACTAGGCATAAAGCTTAAGAGAATTGGAATTTAAATCATGTTTATCCTTGCAACAAACTCACCCCCAGCCTAAGCTAGGTGATTTACCCATCCATAGATGTTCAGAACATGTTCGAGATGACTATGCTCAGAAACGCATAATTTATACACTCAAGTGCAGGCGGTCAAGTTATAATATATATACTTGGAAGTCCAAGGTCGAACCACAGGGAAGGATGGTAATTCTATTATTCTAGCTAAGCTTTCAACAAGGAGAAAGAAGAAAAGAAAAAGATAATAAATTTTGTAGAATAGGAAATTAAGAATAGAATAAGAAATTAAATTTTAAACTTAAAAGAAAATAAATAAATAAAGTAAGGATAAAATAGGCAGTAACTAAAACAAGTATCTAATAAAATGGAAAAAGAACGTTAGGGGTATCCATAGTTACGATATTACATATAGTATGACCAACCGATTCAAGATATGACTGTAGACCTGAGTTCCTACTAACAATGAATATATATATATATCGTATAAAGACACGGAGTAAGTTCTATGCATCTTATGGCTTTATATTATTTTTTTATATTGCACTCGTGTGTGTGGAGTGTAGACATTTCTGATGAACCTAAACACTTTGTAGTTGTCCGTGGATCGAATGACTTATGCTATTTAGACTTAGTAGCTTTGTACCTTTTTGTATAGTTAAATTTACATTGTACTAAAGAACCCACTTTGAATTTCATAAATAAGTTGTTTTAGGAACTCTCAAACTTGTTATATGATTTAATTAATTGTTTTACCAAGACATGTTTCGATTGAGTATGGACTTTTTCTATTGTTAGACTTATTGTAATCATGATCAGGAGTTTAATTTAGAAAAACGATTATTTTACTCATACTTTTCTCTAAAATGGGTAATCATGAGTAGGGGTTCGATTTAGTAGGTCAATTAAATTACCACATGTGATGCCCCAAACTCTGGATTAGGCTTAATGTAACCAAAAATTGGTTTATCACAATATTTTTAACCGACGGCGTAAATAAATTAATAATTAAAACCAATAAACAAAAATCTTGTTAAAAATTTTGAGATCATCAAATTAGTACTAAATAGGAATAATATAAACTCATAACACATACATTGAAAATATGAGTTGTGAATCACAATCCGTATTAGTTTAGAGTTCTACATACTTTAAGTCTTAGTCAACTCGTCCTAAAACAAAATAAGAATCTTGATTATACAACCACACTACAGTACCAGAATTAAGGAAATGAGTCAAGAGACATTAGTCTGAGACAGTCTAGGATTCATCGGCCTTTCATTTCCCTTTCTTTCATACAGGCACAGAAGTACCTGTGGGATTAAAAACGTGAGCCAACCAGGCCCAATATAAACTATACAGGTGATAAAGAAAATATAACTAGGGAATCACATGATGTGCAATTTAAATAAAAACAATAACCTTTATATAATTGAGCAAAACTTAGGCATGCCTCACATACGTTCATACTTCCCATCCCGGATACATGTAGATTAAATCGTTGGTTAATATATGATTTTGGCATTATCACTATCCGGTTTACGGTTCGTGGTCTTGTCACCCACACAGATGTAGTGCCTCCTCATATTTTCCAGCACTAATATATCTTGGACATATCCGTTAAATGATGATGATGATGATAATAATAATAATAATAATAATAATAATAATAATAATAATAATAATAATAATAATAATAATGGATATCAAAGTGCCAATACAATACGAAATATCTAGCGAACGCAATTTATTCATTATAGGTACATTATGTAGTTTATGAAATAATTGTGTAGTGTATATAGACTAACTTGAGGGGAACAAACTAATAATTCATTATTATTGCCAACAATATTTTTATCAAATGGTATAATACTCAAAACCACCATAAAACTCACCACAAGTTCAGTTTATAAATGTTTATCAATAAACTATTAATTACCATATACGTCTAAGTGGGTTTTAGGTCAATCTTGAAAATTAGGCACATGCAAATGGGTATTCTTGTAGGATCTTCAAATTAATGTTATAACAAGTAATAATAACCAAAATATGCAAGAAATTCTAGCCCAAGCCACATAGGTGCAATAATTTTAGTATTAAACCTAAAATCCTTAAATTTAAGAAAAACAATACATGCAACATATAATAGTTGTAAAATAGGTTTAAGTACTAGTGTTCCCACCTTTATGAAACTTCAATAAACGAAATTTAAGCTTGGTAGAAGATGAATAAAAAAATCCCACTTTGAACCATAGCTTTCCCAAGTTTGAATAGAGCTCCGGTGGAAGATTTCTTGGTAGGAGAAGATGGAGAATGATGAAGGAAGGTGTATAACTAAATAATTTCAAGTGGGGATGGTGAGTCTCTCAAAAATTTCTCAAAATTTTCTCACTTCTCCCCCTCTCTCTCTCTCTCTCAAAGATCTTGTGTGTATATATGAGAATGAAGAGAAAAGGGGAAGAAAAGAAATAAATATCTAATGCACAGGTCCATAGCCGATTGTTCTGTCCAATAGCAAGTTGTTGGAAACCGAGTATCCACCTGTTTCAGGACAGTCCCCACAGCCTTATCTAGGCATTTTCAACAGCGGACTATTCGGGAGAACAGTCGACTGTTGACTTCGGCTGCTACGTTGACCTTTAAGATGCAAGAATTTAACTTGGAAAAAAACATGAAAATTGTAGATAATTGAATTACCTTTCAAATAGCTCAAATGGAGGTCTATTTGGACTTCGAACGAATAAGTTAAGACCAAAATACTATAGTTATGTCGAAATTCTAAAGAACTTACAATAGGGCTAGATTTGCGTTAGTCCTTCCTAAC
Organism: Lonicera japonica; assembly: GCA_021464415.1. NCBI lineage: Eukaryota > Viridiplantae > Streptophyta > Magnoliopsida > Dipsacales > Caprifoliaceae > Lonicera > Lonicera japonica. The sequence continues at coordinate 113,704,336 of CM038464.1, read as the reverse complement.
CCGATCCAACACTTTAGAAAAAGTCTTGGAAATAAAAAAGAGATATAAGGATATATAAATGAAATAGCAATAGGTTACGATACAATGGTTAAGATTTTGAACCAATAAGGGATTTCAAACTCCAAAAACTCCAATTATTGCCATTAACTCACCAAATTTGGCTACGGCTATCTGAAGTTCATTTTGAGCCTAGATGCACACATAATATGTCTAACATGACATGATAGAGGTGTCGGATCCACCAAGTGGAACATGAATCAAAGATTTCCCTTCCAAAGCGGAGATTATGTCATAATTACGCCTAATAATGAAATTAACATGAAAAGTAAGCTAGAGATATTACACCACAACTGAGAATCAAACCGACAATGGTCGATTTTCAAATGCAAATACCGACAACGAACTGCTAAAGAATGTAAGGTTTTACATGTTGGCTTAATTCCGTCAACAAAAACAACTTTTTATTTGTAATCTTGTTACATCGATAGAGCTATTCTTTGAAGATGTTATTTTCCAAAAGCTTCCGTAGATTATGCAAATTTTGGTATCATAATGGTAAGCTTGGTAAAATAAAATATGGTTTCATAGTCTAGGTGATGATCAAATTAGGTTGATATTGATTTTTATCCAATATGTGATTTCGTGAGGAGTTATGTTTCAAAAATCCATATTTTCCATCTAGTAAAAAGGTGGACCGGTACACATTGTAATAATGTGGACCGGTCCGGCACTAGTTGATAAATTCCATGGAAAACAGTTTTCTCGAAATGGTGGACCAGTACACATTTCTCTTGGTGGACTGGTCCGGCAGTTAATGGTAGACCGGTACACACTTTGCTAATGTGTACCGGTCCGGCAAGGTTTCTGAGCATTGATTTTTTATAGTAAAATCTTATCTGTTGGCTTATGTTTCCTTATTCAAAAAGGAAACTGACTCAATTCTTTCTTATAAATTAAACCATTTGCCCATAATTCATTAACGCTATTTTCTTAATCAATATACACAATTTTCAAGAGCTTTTTCCATTATACCACCACCTGGGGTTTGAATCTATATTCATGCCAAATTGATTGTTCTTGTCCAAGAACAAAGATCCCGAACCTGTTACTGAAGCGCGAGGCTATCAAGGAGATCGGAACGAGTCCAAGGCGTGAGATACGTTGTGTTCCAAATCGAGATATTCGAGGAGGAAGCTGTTGCACTAGAGGTTGTTGCTAGAGTTGTTCTTGAGTGATTCAAGACTTGTACGTCTAGTCGATTAGTGATTAATCAAGTTTGTACCTTTGTGATTTAATATTGGAATTATTTGTTGAGGATTAGTCATGCACTACAGGGATACCTCGTTATATCTTGTCTTGATTATTTGTGTTTGATTGTTAAATTCATTGATGCATGCAAAACAAGATTAAGCAGATTTTCTGAAATAAAATTGGTAGACTCTTAGGTTTATTTCTATTTGTTATCAATATATGAAAAAATATAATACTGTTTTTCATTGTTGATAATAATCAAAATCGAACCAACACCGAAACCGAGTCCTGTGATAACCACAGTCTCCTTAAAACAGTTACGCCGCCCCTCGGTAGTGCTTTGAGGCTGCCAGACGACGTCTGTTTTTCAGGATGAAACGGTATTTCAGTTTTATCGAAGCACTTCGGTACACTGAACGAACTGAGGTTGTTTGAATCTTACCACCGGAGAAGGAAAACCTACGAACTATAGCAGAAGCAAAGTGTGTTCAATGGAGAGAAGAGAATTTGAATTGTTGATTCTGGTTGTGTGTTTTGGAATGAGACGGAAATCTCCTTTTAATTCAACTGGGAATAATGGCCATTAACCCAAATTAAAACTAACAATTAATCATTATCAGTTTCTCAAAAACTGACCATTAAGTGGCTAATTAATCGAGATAAATGCATGATTTCAAAATTCAAATTGGAAAAAATTAAATTTCCGGGTGCAAAACTCAGCCCGCGCAAGGCTCGCTTTTCGGTCCGGCATTCGTGTCCGCAGGTGCGGGCACACATGAGCCGTAAAGGTTTCAGGCTTAATTCGGTCTATGATTTGCACCCCCCATGCGCCTGTGTGCGCGAGAGAGAGCCTCTTATCTTTCATCATTCAATAAGGCATTCTCATGAGCTTAGTTATAAACCCATAGAATTTTTTCCACTTTTCCTATGTGGGACTTCCCACTTTCATTGCATTTTTCTATTTCAACTTGCTCACTTTGAGTGACAATTACTCATTCACCACTTAACCATTTTGGGCATGTAAATACACGATTTCAATGTACTCACGTAGGAGAACACGAATATATTAAGAACTTTCACATCCGAGTGCAAAGTCTTATTACAATTTTGCCCTCAAAATGGTAGAAAATGTGTTTTCTAATACCCATTTTCTAACAATTCCCCACATGAATGATAATTGGAGACCAATTGCTCGAAAGAGATGGTGGTAAGACTCAACGGTCGAAACCTGCAAAGGATAGGTAGGTTTTACCCTTTGAACCCTCCATTGTGATACTTTGTTTACTTTATTAATTAAACAGTGGACGCGATGTCCTTGAACTGTTTAGTTGATTATGTAAATGATGACATGGTTCACACAGGAATCTTCTTCAAACATTTCAGTTCTCACTATTATGTTCGTTAATGGCCATGAACATACGCCTGGTTCTGTAAGAGTTTACAAGAATTGTGCCCTAAACAATTCCCTTGGAAGCGGCCCTTCTTCCCTCTTACATAGGTGATGTCTTAATTAAAGGTAACCCGCCTTACCCCGCTCGACTTCTCGACGCATAAGAATCATTAAAAGCTTAGCTTAACCTTCATCCATACGGGCATCACTGTTTGATCATAGGAATGGGTTTGGGAAAAATCCCCACAGTGATCCAACATCGTCTTTATAATTTAGTTGTCCCTTTTGAACCTACATCTTGGGATCTCCAGTCACGTAGGTTGGGTATCCACTATAAAGACTTATTAATTCATGGGCTTTAGCCCCATTCCCCTCGATGATTTCTCAACTAGCTCTCGATTTAACCCTTTAGTTAACGGATCCGCGATATTATCCTTAGACTTTATATAGTCTATAGAGATAACGCCAGTTGAGAGTAATTGCCTAATGGTATTATGTCGTCGATGAATATGTCTCGACTTACCATTATACATATTATTCTGGGCTCTACCAATTGCAGATTGACTATCTGAGTGAATGCAAATTGGAGGCACAGGCTTCGTCCACATTAGAATATCCTCTAGGAAGTTGCGTAGCCATTCAGCCTCTTCCCCACATTTATCTAGTGCGATAAACTCAGATTCCATAGTGGATCTGGCAATCGCAGTTTGTTTTGAGGATTTCCAAGAAACGGCTCCTCCTCCTAATGTAAATACGTACCCACTAGTGGATTTGGAATCTTTCTCACTAGATATCCAATTTGCATCACTGTATCCTTCAATTACAGCAGGGTATTTAGAATAGTGCAGTCCATAATTACGAGTAAGTCGCAAGTATTTTAATACTCTCACAATTGCTTGCCAATGCTCAGCTGCGGGGTTACTCGTATACCTGCTTAGTTTGCTCACTGCATAAGCTATGTCAGGTCTCGTACAACTCATTAAGTACATTAGACTGCCTATCACCCTAGAGTATTCTACTTGAGAAACACTCTCTCCTTTATTCTTAGATAAATGTAGAGATAAATCTATTGGTGTTCTTGCAACTCCAGAATTATCTTTATCAAATTTTCCAAGAATATTTTCGATATAATGAGTCTGACTCAATATTAGTTCACTTGGAGTTCTTGTGATTTTAATCCCTAGGATTAGATCAGCTAAACCCATGTCTTTCATTTCGAATCTTGAATTCAACATGTTTTTCGTAGATTGAATCATCTTATCATTACTACCAATAATAAACATATCATCTACGTACAAGCACACCATAACATATCCACCTTAAGTGTTTTTGACATATACGCATTTGTCACACTCATTTATTTTGAAACCATTCGCAATCATAGCGTGATCAAATTTCTCATGCCATTGTTTCGGTGCTTGCTTCAACCCATATAGGGATTTTACCAATTTACACACTTTCTTTCCTTATCCAGGAGCAGAAAACCCTTCGGGTTGATCTATGTAAATTTCTTCTTCTAAATCTCCATTTAAGAAAGCAGTTTTTACATCCATTTGATGTACTTGGAGATTACGTAAGGATGCAATTGCAAGTACCATTCTAATGGAGTTTATTCTCGTCACTGGAGAATAAGTATCAAAATAGTCTAGGCCTTCTTTTTGCCTATAACCTTTGATTACAAGTCTCTCCTTGTATTTATCAATTGAACCATCCGTTTTCCTTTTCCTTTTAAAAATCCACTTAGATCCTAGTGTTTTACAACCTGGTGGAAGATCCACTAGTTCCCAAGTATGATTTTGTAGAATGGAATTAATTTCACTATCGATGGCCTCTTTCCAAAAAGGGCCTTCTGTAGAGCTTATGGCTTCTTTATAAGTTTGAGGCTCACCTTCCAATACAAAGGTTAAAAAATCTGGACCAAACGATTTTTCCATTCTAGCTCTTTTGCTACGTCTAGGTTCTTCCTTAATTTGCTCATCTTGCTCATAAGAATCTTCTTTTTCAAGAGGATCCTCATTAATGATCTCGTGGGATCGCTTTGAAGAACTTGTATCTTCTTTTGGGTTACATGGGAATACATGTTCAAAGAACGATGCATTTCTTGATTCCATAACCATGTTCTTGTGTATATCAGGTATATTAGATTCATGCACAAGAAACCTATATGCACCGCTATTTTCTGCATATCCAATAAAGATGCAATCAACGGTTTTTGGTCCTATTTTCACCTTTTTAGGTGGAGGCACTGCCACCTTAGCCAAACATCCCCACACTCGCAAGTAATTATATGATGGCTTCCTTCATTTCCATAACTCATATGGAGTTTTATCTTTTTTCTTTTTAGGTACCTTATTTAAAAGGTAGTTAGCCGAAAGAATGGCTTCTCCCCACATGTTTGGTGGTAAACCTGAACTTATTAACATAGCATTCATCATTTCTTTTAAAGTTCGATTTTTCCGTTCAGCAATGCCGTTAGATTGAGGTGAATAAGGTGCCGTCAGTTCATGTATAATCCCATTTTTTGAACAAAATTCAACAAATGGTGATTCATATTCACCTCCATGGTCACTCCTTATTGCTTTGATTTTCTTATTAAGTTGATTTTCAACTTCATTTTTATAGAGAACAAATTTCTCTATTGCCTCATCTTTACTTTTGAGTAGATACACATAACAATATTTTGTGCTATCATCAACAAAAGTAATAAAATATTTATTTTCACCTCTAGTTTGTGTCATTTTTAAATCACATATATCACTATGAATTAACTCAAGAGGTTGAGTGTCTCTTTCAACACTTTGAAAAGATGATCTTGTTAGTTTTGCCTCAATACAAGTTTCACACTTATGTTTAGAATCGATTTGGAATGTCGGTATATGATTCATGTTAATTAATTTGCGCAAAGTATCGTAATTAACATGTCCTAGTCTACCATGCCACAAATTGGAAGACTCAAGCATATAAATAGAAGTGCTAGCTTTATTCTTATTATTTTCAACCATGGTCATTACATTCAATTTGAACATTCCATCACTCATATACCCCTTACCAACAAACATTCCACTCTTAGATAAAACAAATTTATCACTCTCAAAGACAAGACGAAAACCGTGCTTACTAAGCAACGAACCAGACACCAAGTTCTTGCGAATTTCGGGCACATAAAGCACGTTGTTGAGAGTTAATTCTTTGCCCGACGTCATCTTTAAGATCACCTTCCTTTGCCGCTTGACTTCCGAGGTAGCAGAATTTCCCATGTACATCTTCTCTCCATTTTCCACCGACTTAAATGAAGAAAACATCTTTTTATCAAAGCTCACATGACGGGTTGCACCCGTATCGATCCACCATTCCTTAGGATTTGCTCCTACCAAGTTCACTTCAGAAATAACCGCCGACAAATTAATGTCACCCACATCACGAGCTATGTTCTCCACCACATTAGCTTGATAATTCTTCTTCGGAAACCTGCAATCCGAAGACTTATGACCTGTTTTACCACAATTAAAACATTTGCCTTGAAATTTTGGCTGAAATTTAGGCTTAGAGATTCCTCCCTTAGGACCCATATGGATCCCTTTTCCCTTTTCCTTTTTCTTTGAGCTTTGGCCATATTCAACAACATTAGCCTTAGCCCCCAAACCATTACCATTATTACCATTGCCATTGCCATTACCATTGCCTTTTCCTACACCATTTCCAGCCTTTTTCTGTTTTAATTTATTTTCCTCTTCAATTCGAAGTTTAAGAATTATATCTTCAACTGACATTTCCTTTCGTTTATGTTTTAAATAATTTTTAAACTCATTCCATGATGGTGGCAATTTTTCGATAATAGACACTGTTTGAAAGCTTTCACTTAGATTCATTCCTTCAGAATGTATCTCATGTAAAATCAGTTGTAGCTCTTCAACTTGGCTCACAACAGTTTTAGAATCGACCATCTTAAAGTCAAGAAACCGGCCAACAATAAATTTCTTGACACCGACATCCTTAACTTTATATTTGTGGTCCAATGCTTCCCACAGTTCTTTGGCTGTTTTCTTGTCACGATACACATCATACAGTGAATCAGACAAGCCGTTCATGATCGTGTTTTTGGCCAAGTAATCAGAATGATTCCAAGCATCAGCTGCACTGACTGCTTGAATATCTTGGGAACCTTCCTCAACAACAGGTTTGTCCTCGGTCAAGAACCGAGCCAGATTCAGCGTGGTCAGATAGAACATCATCTTCTGCTGCCAACGCTTGAAATTCTGCCCAATGAATTTCTCAGGTTTTTCGCCCTTGACTGGAGCAGTAGGTGGTTTAGCAGCCACAGCGGGCACAGTAACAACATTGATTGGATCAGTCATCTTCTCTACAAAAAGCAGTACACAATAAGTTTCAACAAGAACACTAAATTACAAAATTTAATTTACAAATTAACTGTTTTAAGATTGTTATCAATATATGAAGTAATATAATACTGTTTTTTGTTGTTGATAATAATTAAAATTGAACCAACACCGAAACCGAGTCCTGTGATAACCACGGTCTCCTTAAAACAGTTACGCCGCCCCTCGGTAGTGCTTTGAGGTTGCCAGACGACGTCTGTTTCCCAGGATGAAACGGTATTTCAGTTTTACCGAAGCACCTCGGTACACTGAACGAACTGAGGTTGTTTGAATCTTACTACCGGAGAAGGAAAACCTACGAACTAGAGCAGAAGCAAAGTATGTTCAATGGAGAGAAGAGAATTCGAATTGTTGATTCTGGTTGTGTGTTTTGGAATGAGACGGAAATCTCCTTTTAATTCAACTGGGAATAATGGCCATTAACCCAAATTAAAACTAACAATTAATCATTATCAGTTTCTCAAAAACTGACCATTAAGTGGCTAATTAATCGAGATAAATGCATGATTTCAAAATTCAAATTGGAAAAAATTAAATTTTCGGGTGCAAAACTCAGCCCGCGCAAGGCTCGCTTTTCGGTCCAGCATTTGTGTCCGCAGGTGCGAGCACACATGAGCCGTAAAGGTTTCAGGCTTAATTCGGTCCATGATTTGCACCCCCCGTGCGCCTGTGTGCGCGAGAGAGAGCCTCTTATCTTGCATCATTCAATAAGGCATTCTCATGAGCTTAGTTATAAACCCATAGAATTTTTTCCACTTTTCCTACGTGGGACTTCCCACTTTCATTGCATTTTTCTATTTCAACTTGCTCACTTTGAGTGACAATTACTCATTCACCACTTAACCATTTTAGGCATGTAAATACACGATTTCAATGTACTCACGTAGGAGAACACGAATATATTAAGAACTTTCACATCCGAGTGCAAAGTCTTATTACAATTTTGCCCTCAAAATGGTAGAAAATGTGTTTTCTATTACCCATTTTCTAACACTATTATGTTAATTAAAATTATTTTCCGCATATTCCATAGAATAATAAACCTAGGTTAATTCACTATGCACGTGTTTATAGGTTTTCAAAGAATAAAACTATCAGTTTCGTCTCGGTTTGGTTCAGTCCGGTTCAATTTCTTGATTTATCATTTTTTTTTGCACACCCCTAATCATAATATTATGAAAGAAAGGAAAACTATAAAGCTAAGTTGTATGAAGAGATTTAAAAACTATGGTACTTGCTTTCGAAATGGCTCCAAGAAGAATGAAAAAAATAATTATAGTGACATGCTTTCACAATGGCTAGCTTTTAAGAAGAATGAAAAAAAAATTAACTATGGTAACTTAGTTTCGCAATGGCATCAAATTGACTAGAGCAATCATGTTGATAACGTTTTGAAATTATAGAAAGAGAAAGAAGAAAATAAGGGAGATCTTCATTATTCCACTGATATCATATATGGGTGAGGGTCAGCTATATTTATATTAAGAACCAACCTCCTTACTTCTGTACAAAACCAATATAGGACAAGTTACAACATATATAATATGATATGATCCGGTCTAGCTCCAGTTTCTATTCAACTATGGTAGCTCATAGCATTCTAAATGATGATCCACACATAATGAATTACAAAGATAGAGCATGGAAATTCAAAAGGAATTCCATAGAATTCCACATGCTAGATGCAAGAAGCTTAAACGATGATTATGCATTCCATAGGGTTCCTAAAGATTGGGCGTGGAAGTTCAAGTGGTTAAAACCGCAAGGAGGCCATTGGAATAATCTAGAAGATATTAATTTAAGTTGTTTCTAAATTAATATGGCTTCTTGAGTCTCATTATTCAATTAAGAATTAGATTAGTAGTTTTCTTTTTGAATAAGTTTCCTTATTATTTTATTATTATTAATTTTCTTATTGTGTTAGGAATATTCTAGGTGTTATTATTTTTCTTTTCTAAGTAGGAAATAGTTTCTTTTTTGAATTAGGATTCTAAGGCTTCGTTTACTCCTATTTAAAGGGGATGGATTCATTGTTTTATAAAAGAGTTTTTGATGATTAATAATATTGAGAGTTTTCTCTTTGTGTTTTCTAAGAACATGTTGAATTGATTAATTCAATTGTTCTTGACTTATCAATCAATTCCCCACCAATTGATTGTGGCGTCTTCGATTATACCGAGGTTCGCGCTTCTTTAAGCATTGAGTTGAGGTTTCTGCCTTCCATTTTTCAACGTATTCTAAGGTTCTTTTTACGTTTGTAGTTCAAGGATTGAGAATCCATTAGCCTGGTTAGGAAAGAAGATCTGGGTTCACGTCTCATTCATACCACAAGACCGATGTGTGACAAACTATATCACATTATATATGGACATCCACATATCGATATTTTAAAACAAATTTGATTCAAGTTAACTTCTTTTTTTTTTGTTATGAGATAGTGCGCACATGTAATGTGTGTGTACATTTTATTCTCATACACAAGTAAAATTAATTTAAAATTATTGTTGACTCAAAGATTAGAATATATTTATTTAATATTTTGGTCGCGAGTTTAAACCTAGTTATATCCATCCTTCTATTTTATAATAGTATCAAAAAGTAAGGTTTAATTATTTCCTTTACCATAAATAATTAAGAAATACTCCCCAATTTGAGCATGATTCAAACTCAGATCTCCCGAACTCAAGTGGTCTTCTTTACTACTAGAGTAACCAACTAGTTCAAGATTCTCACTTAAAAGTATTTACGCTGGGTATGGTAAATTAGCAAATTTACAATACTCAAGTCTACACCGCAAAAAATTTAAGGTACAAACTTATCTCATATGATAGCCAATGGGTATGGTAAATTAACAAATTTACCATACTCAAGTCTACACCACAAAAAAACTTAAGGTACAAACTTATCTCATATGATAGCTTAATATATAAACTTACCATATGCCTAAATTTTAGGCATATGGGTCAACATTACTCATTTGAACCAAAAGGGTGTGCCATACCCGTATCAAAAAAAATTATTTAGGGTGTAGCGTACTCATACAAGTCACACAGTGTACAAAGCTCGTATGACCCATAAGCTTATCTATCATATGCAGTGCGGATGTTTTGACAAACACTACAAAATTACGGAGAATTGACATACTAAACCCCAAAGTTTGGGGGGGTAGTTTTAATCATTTCCTCAAGTTTTTAAAAAGTTATGATGTTAATGCTGAAGTATAATTAGTGTAGTAACCTTAATCTTCCATCCATCCCAGTTAAAAGATATTAGCAGCTACTTACGTGGAATGCTAAGTTGGAACTAATGTGGTCCGGGGCACAAATTGGATGGGTAATTTTTCCTCCATTCTCACAATCAAAGACAAACGTTTATACATCTACATGAGCAGCAATATATATATACATATATTGTGAGAATAGAGACAAAATTACCCGCTAAATTGTGCCCTTGGCCACATCAGTTCCAACTCAATATTCCACATTAGCAGCCATCAATGCTTTTTAATGGATGATTTAAAATTTGGGTGCTTATTTGTTCTTGCATATTAGATGTTGAATGTTAAAGTTTTGCATAATAAGTACTCACCCAAATACCTATTATATAAAACTTTAGCACCCAACGTCTGATATGTAAAAACAAACGGCATTAAAAGTGTAAATCATCCTTTTATAATTGCAATGGAAAATGGACAAAATATTAAGATTGCTACACTAATTATACTACAGGTCAACATCGTAACTTTTGGAACTTTACGGGAATGATCAAAACTACCCCAAAACCTTTTTGTAAGGTTTATTATGTCAATTACCCAAAATTCTAAATTTGAAGCCTAACTATTAAATCTAAAGAGAGTGTAAAAGCATAATAAAAATACGATCAAAAGATTTATTTGATAACAAAATGGTATTATACAAATATTCAGATCTCATTAATCACATTAAAAATTAGGATAGATAATTAATAATCAAAAGCATATTAAAACTTTATATCTAAATTTTTAATCAAAACAAACATCTTAAATCATCTATAAGTCTAAATTTTTGAGATATTGAAAAACGGGACTTGTTTGAATTATTTTTTTGCCAAAAAAAAGGGAATAATATTTTTGTAAATTAAGGACTTATATTTGAACAACTCTAAAAGGAGTGCAAAGTTAATTTTGCAGTAGATTTTTAAATCGTAAATTTTTATGAAACTGTACAAAATTAAGTTTGTACTACATGTTTTTTAACATATTATTATAAATAAGTGTTTAATTGACAATGCTTTAAATTTCAAAAAAATATATATTTAAAACTCATTTATCGATAAAATACACATGATAATTTTTTCAGGTTCATGCAAAGTTAAGTTTGCACGATTTATTTTCTAAAACATCTATTTGGGTTTATTTTACGTTATTTTAAAGTTTCGTGAGTGAAACATAAGAATATATTTGTTAAAAAATATAAACACATCATGCAAAACAAATTTTTAAATATTTTAAATTGAAAAGTTAAATTTGCACAAAATATAATTTTAGTCAAAATTCTCATTTTAAAACATAATTAATAAATAGGCCCTTCTCTTAAAAAATAACAATAATAACTAGGTCTTTATTCCCAAAAAAAATTATTATTTAATGAATTTTTTACGATAAACATTATCGCACAAGATTTTTTTACCGCATTTCTAGATAAATTTTAACTTAAAGAGGTTTAAAACAAGGGTACATTAAAACTCCACTTGATAAATAAGGGTGTGGAACTAAAATTGTTTAAAAGTTGGGAATAACTAAAAAATAAACATAAAAAAATGGGGCGAAAGAAAGAATTATAATAAATTCTCATATTCCAGAGAGAGTGTAAAAGTCTGCGAACGAAATCTGGTCCTAAGATCAATCGCTCTTTTATCGGCTCCGGCTTAGGGTTTTGTGGCAACCGTCTATTTTCAGGTCAGTTCAGTTGAGTTATATCTATAGGTAGAGTAGATAAATAGATGCAATTAATCTTGGTTTTATATTAATAGGTGATTTTGCTTGTAATTTACTTTTTCTTTTTGCAACATGCGAATCACATTATGTTTTCGATGTTGTTGGTTATTTACTTTTGCTCTCAGTATACTGTTTTGAATTTGTAGCCTTTACCGTTTTGGACGAGTTTGTGTAATAATAGAAGTTTTGGGTATGTCCGAGTTTATAATTGTATTGTATACAGAAATATAGATGTGTGTAGATTACTTTCGGTTTCTTGGTTGTAAATCTTATGAAATCCACTGTCACGTATGCAATTTGGATTATTATTTTGTTGATTTATTCGTCTCTTTTTCTTGATTTAACAGGTTTGTAAATTGGTCATGAAAGGATTTCACATTATCTTTATTTATGCATCATTCACCATTCTCAAATAACTATATTCCTATCATATGAAAGACACAATAACTGCAACAAAGGTCAAATTGAGATGGACCCCTAATGCAAATTCTTAAAAATTGCATGCCAAGTGGAAAAGGGTTTTTGAATTGTCTCGAGGAAATAACAGCTCACTTCATTGCGATCTTGAGATTACCTTCTTTTCTTTTCTTTTCTTTTGTAATCAAATCAATTTTGTGCCAACTTTGGGTTCCTCAGTGTTTAATTGTAGAGAAAGGGAGGACCATGTTTAAAACAGTCAACATTTAAGACCATTTGACAAAAAGAAAGTTGAAAAATGATCGAAAACACTACTAATTTTTAAGAATAGTTGGAAGAAGAGATCAATGATTTGGTGAGATACTCTCCGTATTTTCCTCTTTTATCATGGAAAAAAAATTCTAAACCACTGCCCAACTTTGTGGAAAACTGAAAAAGTAATGGAAACATTTCGCCAAATCTCATCTCTTTACCAACTTCTCATAAATATTAGTAGTGTTTTCAATCATTTTCCAACTTCTTTCTCAAATGCAACCTAAATGTGTAGTGCAGCTTTATTTAAATGCAATATTCCATTTAGCTAGTTGAGTTATGAGTCATATATCAAGTAAGGCGAATCACCAAAATCCTTTATACATTAAAGAATGCGACTTAGGAATGTAAAATGCTAAACTTAATAGCAATTAGCTTTTGTGTGGGTGAGCCTTTTATCGTCGGTTATATGATTTGGTTCATTTCATTGTAGGAAATTTGTAACAATTCCGCATGGTGCTTAGCTGAAATTCTAATCTTGATGAAGCTTGTTGCAAATAAATGTGGAGTGTTATAACACTTCTATGTATGCATGTGAGACAGGCAATGCAGCATTACAAGTTTGTTGTGACAATGGCAAGATATCTGCGATTTGGCATTTACTACATATTTGATTTTCCTAAACTCCCTTGGACTCACATCAGTTTAAATTGCTTATTTGTCGATCAATCGATCAAATTGTAGTTTGAGCTGAGTTCATCTTTTTGTTGGAAACTTGGCATCTTCTCTTTTTACTGAAGATAGTATGTTTGTTGGTCTCTCTCTCAAAAACCTTGGAAGTTGGAACAGATAAGCTTGGAAGCCATGACCATTTAGTAATACTAGAATCATGGCAAACTTGCTGTGTGTGTAATAATATAAGATTGTTTAACAATATTCACAATACCACGAGCTCTTACAGGTGCTTACCGGTATAGATATGCGCTGTAGTTGCCTTGTTATAGTTTTCTTTAGAATATACATGGGTAGGTGAAACGAATTTAGCAAGTCAGAGAAGCTCATATTGAGGCATCTCTATAATCATTTGTAACAAGAAGAGCTTATCCAAGTTTATATAGTCTAGATTGAGATTTGATGCTTTTAACTTTGAATCGGTTACATGGCGCCTATAACAAAGTAAAAACTCCACCCCCCACCCCCAAACCAAACCCAGCTCTGAATTTATATGCATGTTATTACATCAGGATGTGCGGATAATAAACCTCCATACATACATTATACATATATAAAGATTTCTCAAGTGCACAGGAATTGAAAAGGATGTGGTGGTAGCAGGATTTACAGGCTTGTAACTAGGAAGCAGAATGGCTGGCCATAAGGTTGTTCACGCTACATTGACAGGACCAAGCGTGGTGAAGGAGTTGGTGATTGGAACCATGCTTGGCTTGGCTGCAGGAGGTCTATGGAAGATGCATCACTGGAATGAGCAAAGGAAAGTTAGGGCATTCTATGACCTGCTGGAGAAAGGTGAGATCAGCGTTGTTGCTGAGGAATAAGAATACCATTGGCTGCTTCTGCTGCTGCATTGATACTATTGATGACCTCTTCAGTATTGTCCTCATTGGTTTTATCCCCTTAATTGCCTCTTTAAGTAGACATGAGTATGCTTTCTTATGGTTTTAAAAATAAATTGTGTAAAGAATCGGTGCATGACTTTATTGTACCCCATTCTTGGTACCGCGCTAAATTTCATGGCTGACTGGACTAGATGCACAGTGTTCTTGATTGCCGCAGGCTACTTTGCTATTGTAAAGCGTATTTCTTATACTTGGACTTTATTAAAATAGCACCTATTTTTTATTATTTTACATTGTCCATAGTTTACCCTAGTAGCTGGTACAAAGCTTGTTGAGCTGTGGCGGGGATTGGAGCTTGTTCGATATAGAGAAAGAAGCATGTGATTTGTCAACAAAGTTGAATATGATTTTTTCTTTTGATAACCATGGGTATCTGGTACCCATCCCCACTAATCTCATGAGGCCATGGTTGCTCGACAGGGAGACATCCTCGGTGGCCTAAGAAAGGTTTCATACAGCGAGAAATTGAACATGAGACCATGTGCCTACCCACACAGTCTCAAGTTAGCCCTTACCCGCTGTGGCAACCCCTTGGGTTAACAAAGTTGAATATGATAGTAATTACTTGTTTAACTGGTTGCCTGTCCAATGGTTGTTAACTTGCTTTGCTACTTTTTTATCGCCAAAGTAATTTTCCAGTTGGAAGTGTTGGGTTTAGTTTGATAACAACTGCTAGTTCTTAGAGAAGACAAAACGAACTATTCCTTATTCCTGATAAAATAAAATAAAAATTACTTTTGTCAGTAGGCTTCCCCATCAACCAACACAATTATCACCTTCATTTAGGGCTGCCCATGGTTCAGTTACCTAATCGAATTAGTTAGTTTGTAAACCAAATTGACTTACTTGGTATACATATGAGCAGAATCGCTACCGAACTGATATGATCGGTAAACCGACTTTTGGTTTTACTGAGATAATTGGTCGGTTCAGTTATTAATCAATATAAACCAGCCATGATAAATACTCTGCTATAGTTAATGAGTTGTTGCAAAAACTTTGATATTTAAATAGGACCAAAGGCCAACCAAAGAAAGAAAATTAACAAATATGGTTAGCCTATTTACATTAAACAAAAAATGGATTCAACTTATCTAAAACTTCAAATATAGGGGATAGAACCAAAACAATGTACAACCACCTACACAAATAGCACCAAGATAAACCCCTAATGTCTAGCCCTAATTAAATTATCAGTATGGTTTCTGTTGGATCTGAGAGTTAGAGGGAGAATTCAGACGCCGCCGGAATGGTCTATCGGAACTGTGAGCGAGAGGGGGTTGAGATCAGTGAGGTGAGAGGAAGTGATAGTGCTAAAGTAATGTTTGATGACTATGGAGGTTTGGTGGTGGGAGAAAGGAAGGATGAGAGAGCTAATATGGAGATTTGGTGGTAGGAGAAGAAAATGTAAGAGGAGGTGGATGGTGTCGGAGGAATTAAGTTCGCTAGTGCGTGATTTGTGAATGAGATGAAACTTATTTTTGGGTTTCTCTCACTTCCTCGGTTCTTCCTGTGTGTCCTTTGTATGAATTAAAATGAGTATATATTTTTTATAAGTATTAAAATGAACTAATGACAATTGGGTTTCTCTCACTTTCTCACTTCAAGCTTAGTCTACATATATATATATATATATAGGGGAATTTTCAGGTGCGGATTACTGTTCACGGACCATCCGTACGGATTGGTCCGTTTGGCACGCTTTCCGATGAAATTTTTTGATGAAATTTTGTGGGGATGTTCTTCATCGTGTGTAGAACATCTCCACCAAATTTCATCAAAAAATTCAACCGGGAAGTAGGTTAACTACATAATTGAAAAATATTGGATTTTATATATCTATTTCTGGACCAGTTTTTTTCAATCATGTAGTTAACCTACTTTCCGATTGAATTTTTTGATGAAATTTGGTGGAGATGTTCTACACACGATGAAGAACATCCTCACAAAATTTCATCAAAAAATTCCATCGGGAAGCGTGCCAAACGGACCAATCCGTACAGATGGTCCATGAATAGTAATCCGTATAGGATAGGAACTCTATATATATATATATATTAAAATGAGTATTAAAAAATAGATTTGGTCTCAATTAAAATCAAACTTGTGCCAATTGAAAATCAATACTAATACTGATTATGGTCGGTTACCGTTTAATACGATTTGTCCGATATTTGATTTGCGGTTACAAAATGCCACCTCTACCTTCAACCAGACAAATTGTTTTATACTATCTGTTTAAATCAGAAGTTTAAAAATGAGAACAGGAAATTTTTTGATGCAGTAGAAAAGGTTATGTGGGCTGTTTGGATAATTATATTTAGTAGATTGACCTAAAATATTCTCATAAATAGATACAAATATATATATATATATATTTGTTTTACAAGAATTTGGAGATTGGAATATCCCCAAAGTATCTCCTAGAGAAATTTATAAATCAACCTTTATCAATTTACTTAAATCAGATTATAATATTAACACAGTAGAAAAATGTTACGCAATTAACAAAGAAAATGAAAATTGTTCTTTGTTCAGCAGAGAATTAATTAAAAAGCATATGGACAAAGGCAATAACTTTATTCATATTGGACTTATTCAAGTGGCTATAAAACCATTATCAATTAGAGGGGTTAATTCATCTATACTTTTGTGTCTTAGAGATGCAAGGTATCTTAATTTCACACTAAGTATATTAGGAATTATGGAATCTAGCCTCCATAATGGTCCTATTCATTTTAATTGCTTTCCGGATTTCACCTTAAGTTTAGGTGATCCTCATATCTTAAAAGCATTAACTTTAAATATAAAAACTGCAGGAGAAATTACCCAGATGATCGAAGGATCAAGGGCTCTTGCCTTAATTTACAGAATACATTATAAATGTATGAAATCAAATTTAAACGTTAAAGCAATTAATAAAAGTCCTAAAGATAAAACTGTTTTAATACAAAGTAGTACTAGTGATGCTAATATCCAAGTTCCCAAAACATTAATAAAAGTCCTAAAGATAAAACTGTTTTAATACAAAATAGTACTAGTGATACTAATATCCAAGTTCCCAAAACAATTTTGTGGAAAGATATTAACTTCCCTAGTCAATGAATTTTAGAAAATGAACTCCCTAGGCAACCAACTGTTAATAACATAATGAATTTAGATAATATAAGACAATACCTAGATGGAACTGTCAGAATAAGCTTTGATGAAAGAAGAATTAGGAAACCTCCACTAATCCTTAATGATGCAGCTAGTAGTTCATCTGTCCCTTCTAGGATAGATAATCTATCTAGAAAAGATCCCGATTTAATTAGTAAAACAAATATTAAACTAAAAAATATTACAACTGAAGGTCAGGTTACTCAACCTAGCTATTCAACTAAAAATGAATCCGAAGAAGATGATCAACAGTTATCACCTACTCAAAGTGATTTTGAGACAGGAACTGTTAACCACCAACTCTTCACTATTAACAAAGAATTTAAAATTAATTGGATGGAACTAACTCTAGATTTTAATTCAAAAGAAAATAAGCCAAAGAGACACCAATTTAGGATTGATGTTCCCACTGAAAAAAGGAGATTAAGAATCATAGATAAATGGGAAACATTTATGCATGAATTTAATCTAAATATAAAATTTTTTGAATGGTATGAAAAATACTACAAAAAATGCAACGTAATCACAAAAACTCAATGGGAAAAAGAAGACAACACTAAAGTAGAATTGTCCCACCCTCCATTACAAACCATAAATATATCAATAGGAACCACTAGAATAAAAGCGACACCTTTTAAAATTCCCAGTGGGGATGATGGTGCTAAAAAATTAATTGAACAAAATAATTTCACTAACCAATGCTTACATACTATAGGTAAACAATTAGATAAAATTGAGAATAAACTTGATGACAAATTAGATATTAATAAAAAACTTGATAAAAAAGTTGGAAAAAGAATTGAATCACCATTAATAAAACTCTCAGAGTTTAGGTTAGGTTTAGGATTGCCTATCCAACGAAAAGACAATGAAGTTGCTAGACAACTTGATAAGATATTCAAAAGAATTAATCAAAAAGATTCTAGTGAAGTGGTTGAAACTAGCACTAATAAAATTAATGTTGTTAACAAAGACTCTGAAGCTGAAGATTCGGATGAATCTAAAACTTCAGAAATATCTTTAATTAAAGATATAGAAAACCAATTTAATAAAATATCATTTAATAAACCAAATCCAACCAGCTTAACAAAAAATTGGTATTCAAAACCAACTCCTCCAGACTTACAGTTTGAAGAAAGAAATTTAAGTAATCAATTTTCAGTCTCATCTAATAAAATGTACGAATGGAATATTGATGGCTTAAGCGAAGCTGAGTTACTAAACAAATTAAATCATATGTCCATGGTTGCTAACAGTTATTTAAATAACTTCAACAATTTAACCCAACCTGATATTGTTGAATTATTAGCATCTGGATTTACTGGAATCCTTAGATCTTGGTGGGAAAAACATCTCACTCAAGAAACTAGAGATTCCATAATTAATGCAGTCCAACAAGATGAAGAAGGAAATCCCATATTTAATGAGGAAATAGGGATTGGTCATCCTGATGGAGTAAACACACTAATTTACACAATAGTCAAACATTTCATTGGAACTCCCAGTAATATTTCTGAAAGAATCCATGATCAATTAAGTAATTTAACATGTCCCACTTTAAGCGACTTTAGGTGGTATAAGGATGTATTTACCTCTAGGGTAATGATGAGAGACGATAGTAATAAACCATTTTGGAAGGAGAAATTTGTCAATGGTTTACCCAGTCTATTTGCCCACAAAATTAGAGAAGAATTAGCCAAAGATTTAGGTTTCATAGATTATGACAACCTAACTTATGGAGACATAATTAGTCAAATACAAAAAACTGGTCTTAAAATGTGTATAGATTTTAAGATTAGTAGCCAAGTTAATAAAAATAAACAAAAATATGAATTGGGTAATTTTTGCCAACAATATGGCCTTCCATCAATTGCCCCATCTAAAAGGAAAAAATCCAAAAAACATAATCATGAAAGAAAGAAAACTTTTAAAAGAAAAGTGGAAAAAAGCCACGAAGACTTTTATAACAAAGCCAAACCTAATAAAGCAAAGACCAAAAGTAATAGAAAGAAAAATAATAATTACAATAAAAAGGATGTAGTATGTCACAATTGTGGTAAGAAAGGACATTATAAAAATGAATGTAGAGTTAAAGAAAAACTTAATAAGTTAAATATTTCTAATGAAGATACAGAAGAGATATTAGAGTTAATGAGAATTGAAAATAATTTACAATCAGATAATAATTCACATTCAGATATTCCTGAAGAATCTTCTGAAAATAATCAGACAGAATATGAATCAAGTTCATCTTCTAAAGTAAAAATGTGTGGTGATAATTGCACCAAAGCATGTTGTAATAAATCACTAAATGTAATAACGAAAGATAATAATGATGAAAAAACATTATTAATTGAATTAATTGAAAAAATAAGTGATAATGATCTAAAAAATCAATATTTAAAACAATTAAAAGAATTATTGCTTAAAGAAAATAAAAGTAATAAACTACTAAAACATAAAGAGAAACCTATATTCAGTCTTAATAAGACTTTAGAGAGATTTAAAAATACTACTAAAGAAATTACACTTCCTGAATTAAATCAAGAAGTTAATAATTTAAAGAAAGAAATCTCTAAATTAAAAAAGGAAATCCCTGAGATAAGAAAAATAATTAATAGTGTAATTACTAAACAAAAATTAAGTATTAATAGTTCCTCTAATTCTTCTGAAGAAGAAAAAGAGGAAGACAAAATTGAAACCTCAAAAATAAATGATCCTGATGATAGTAATGATATACTTGAAACTAAGTCTTTAAGTGTATTAAAAGACATTACTATCCAAAAATGGTATATTAATATTACATTAGTAATTAATAAAACGTTTGTTATTGAATTACCAGCATTAGTAGATAGTGGAGCTGATTTGAATTGTATTCAAGAAGGCCTAGTTCCCACTATATACTATGAAAAAACAAATGAAAGACTAAGTTCTGCAAATGGTAGTAAAATGAGCATTAAATATAAACTACCTAAAGTTCATATCTGCCAAAACAATGTTTGTTTTAAGACATCCTTTGTCTTAGTAACTAACATGACAGACAGAATTATTTTAGGATTACCATTTATATACTTACTTTACCCATTTACTACCTCAACTAAAGGATTAATTAGCACACATTTAGGTCAAAAGGTAACATTTAAATTCATAACTGAACCTAAAGAAAGAGACCTAAGAATAATTAAGGAACAATCAATAAGTAAAAGTCTAAATTTAATAAATTCTAAAAGGAATCAATTAAAGTATTTAAAAGATGAAGTTAAATACAAAAAGATTGAAGAAAAACTTGAGGACAAGATTATTCAAGATAAAATTAAGGAATTTAATTCTAAATTAATTAAAGAAGTTTGTTCAGATATTCCTCATGCATTTTGGCATAGGAAAAAACATATTGTTAGTCTTCCTTATGCTAAGGAATTTAAGGAACATTTAATTCCTACTAAGGCCAGGCCAATACAAATGAATCATGAACAAATTGAATATTGTAAAACTGAGATAAATGATTTATTAAAAAAATGGAATAATTAGAAAAAGTAAATCACCTTGGTCCTGCCCAGCTTTCTATGTTAATAAGAATTCTGAAATAGAAAGAGGAGCACCCAGACTTGTAATAAATTACAAACCTTTAAACAAAGTATTAGAATGGATTAGGTATCCATTACCTAATAAGAAAGATTTAATTAATAGGCTAAATCAAGCCATTATATTCAGTAAATTTGACTTAAAAAGTGGATTTTGGCAAATCCAAATTAATGAAAAGGATAGGTATAAGACTGCTTTTACCACTCCATTTGGCCATTATAAATGGAATGTAATGCCATTTGGCCTTAAAAATGCCCCAAGTGAATTTCAAAATACAATGAATGATATATTAAACCCATTTAGTCATTTTACCATAGTCTACATTGATGATGTATTAATATTTTCCAAATCAATTGAAGAACATTGGAAACATTTCCATTCATTCTTTAAAACAATTAAATTAAATGGATTAGTTTTATCACCAACAAAATGTTGTTTGTTTAAAACTAAAATAAGATTTTTAGGTCATGACATCCAATATGGTCTAATTAAACCAATCAATAGAGCAATTCAGTTTGCTGATAAATTCCCGGATGAAATCTTAGATAAAAATCAATTACAAAGGTTTTTAGGATCCCTTAATTATATAGGAGAATTCTACAAAAACCTTAGGAAAGAGTGTAAACCCTTGTTTGAGAGGCTTAAGGATAACCCTCCTCCTTGGACAAAAGTTCATACTTCCATTGTCCAACAAATTAAAAAGCATGTCAAGGAATTGCCTTGCCTTGGCATATCTGATCCATCTGCTTTCAAGATTGTTGAAACAGATGCCTCTAATGAAGGTTTTGGAGGAATTCTAAAGCAGAAACTTACTCCCAATTCTCCAGAACAAATTATTTCTTTTCATTCAGGCGCATGGGATAATACCCAAATTAATTATTCTACTATTAAAAAAGAAATACTTTCTTTAATATTATGTATTAATAAATTTCAACATGATTTATTAAATAAAAATTTTTTGGTCAGAATTGACTGTCAATCAGCCAAATTTGTTTTAGAAAAAGATGTGAAAAATCTTGCCTCTAAACAGATTTTTGCAAGGTGGCAAGCCTTGTTAAGTATTTTCGAATTTGATATTGAATATATTAAAGGTTCTCAAAACTCTATTCCTGATTTTCTCACAAGAGAATTTCTTAATAAACAGGAGAAAAAATGAGTGTTCGCGGCAGAGGCCGCCGTGGCAGAGGACCTGGCGGGAGGCCAGAGACTACGGAGGAATATCATGCCAGCCTCCGTAAAAGTAATACCCCCCCGTTTGACCTATGCGGACCAAGTAACCCGCGTGATGGTCCAAATCCTTTTTACAAAGTTCAAAAGGATGAGTTACTTGAAGTTAAAGGAAAAGGTACAGCAATTATCCCTTTCCCATCCCAATTAACCCCTACTCCAGTTACTAATCAATTCACCGTTTTAGGCCAGATACCTAAACCTTTTAATCAAGCCTTAGCCAGCCAGCCCGCTGATAATAACCCTTTTGAAATTCAAAATATTCAAAAGCCTATTAAGCCCAATTACACCAAATCAAGCCCACATATACCTAAATGCCTAACAAACCTCTTCTATGTTGAACCCAGCATGTCTGACATAGATGATCCATTAATGTTAGCCCTCCAATATTTCCCTCCTGGTTGGCACTTCTTACCACAGGCTACCCATAAAACTCTAAAATTTTATAATAAGATTTTAGTATCTACCGAATCAATTTTTATTAAGCCCATTTATGATAAGGATGATTCTTCAAAGGTCATCTACCATTCCTTGTTCATAAAGAAATTAATTACCTTTGAAGAATGGGGGAGTAATCCTTACGATCTCTTCCAACTTTCTGGTACAGACCAATTCTTTAATTACCATGATTATATAGAAGCATGGATGAAAATCCTTTGCTACCAAAATGAAACTTTTAATCATTCCTGGTTCATACAGTTTGACCAGCATTTTAAGCCCAATTTCCCTAATTGGTTTATTCGCTGGTGGGAACAATTTGGCCCAGATCCTAATTACCTTCCTGAAACCCTCCGTGGATATATGGATTATTTTGGTAGAATTTCCCCCTTAATCACAGAAAGCCCAATGCCTTTGATTATCCTGTTCCTTTCAAAGTACAAGGTCCCTTGGATCCTTAAATGGCAGTATTACTTAAATAAAAGCCCAGTAGTTGACCAAACCCATTTGTCTACTGGATCATCCAGTTCTATAATCAAAACCCACGGCCAGTTCGATATTGTATCTCGCCAAACCTTTGTTAAATGGTGGGATAAATACACAATTGACCGTATAATTAATATTATTTTAAAAGAGTTTCCTCCACCTCAAGGCCCAATAGCCCAAGTGGAAACCCAACCTCTTTCCTCCCCATTAACCGTTCCCAAACCAGACAAAGCTTCAGGTAGTGGAACCAAAACACCTACTGAGCCCAATACTGTTAAAGAAGCAGAAGTCAGCCCATCTCCATCCTCTAAAACTTTGGATCTAGACAGCCTCTCTCCTGCTCAAATGAGAACAATTTTGGCAGCCCTCAATAACCCTCCTAAAGAAGTCCCTCACAAAGTTGAAGGATCTCCAAAGTCAGATGAAGGCTCAACTATTAGTCCCTCTCAACCCAAGAATTGGTACGAGATGACCCTTTTTGAAGATGCCCAAGACCCGTATGGTTAACATGGTACCTTCACTCACTATTTGGATCAAAGTATCCAAGAAAAGCTGTGTACCAATTTAATTATTCGGAAGAAAGCATAAAGTTCCAGCCGCCAGACATAATTATCACATTTTTGACACTTTCCTACAAAGTGAGTCAAAAGTCCTCTCCTCTACTGCTTAAAGAGGGATGCATTCAACAAAGTTTGAAGATTCCTACTTTCCCTGTTCAATCAGTACTGTTCAATCAAGGCCCGTGATTTCACAACTATAAATAAATGTGTAATTCATTGGTAGAGACAGGTTTTAATCCTTCTCTTCTTTGAGAACTTTATTTGTATTCAAAATTAATTTTCTTTACTTCTACCTCCCTTTCAGCAAAGTTTGAATTGTAAGTTTTCTTGTAATCATTCAACAAAGTTTGAATGTTTTGTAATTTTGTTTTATAATTCAACAAAGTTTGAATTTTATTTACTCTTTATTAATATTCTATAAGTATGCTCTGTGACTGCCTCTAATAGAGGATCTCTCACATCAGAAATTGTTTGTAATTATTTTAGCTATTATTCCGCGCTTACTCTCATTAACATTCTCATATTTGCTTCACTGATTCCGCTTCCCATTTTGGTATCAAAATAGCCAATAAATGTAGCATAAAGAAAGTCATCAAAAGTGATGTAAGTTGATTTTTTGAGAAAGTTAAAGAGAGTCCTTCGCGTAAATTGCTTTGAATGGGTAAATGCATTTTGGACGCTGTTATTAAAATAGTCTTTCTGGCTATATTTTCTATTACTCCACCTCAAGCAAGGCAGCCGATAAGTCATCGAAGGGTTTGTGTGGAATAGCAACTTGCCTTAACAAGACTTAGAGTGAATTCCCATTTAGTCCACTTATATCATAATCATACCCCCCCCCCCCCCCCCCAAATGAGGATTCGTTTTTCAGAAGCCGAGAATAAAAGATATTCTTAAAAAAGTTCCTCCTTCCAGCCGTAGAGAGAGCCGGAGTACCTACCTGTGAACACCCCAATCCACGACTCTCGTGTGAACACTGATTTTTTTATAAAACAAGCATTTCACATTAGGTCTTAAGTCGTCATGCATATAGAAGACTGTTAGGAAAAACTCTGACTTTGGATCCGCCGGAAGTCTGATTCGACCAATGTTACCACTTCGTTTACCATGACGAAAATCGACCTACCCAGTCAGGTCGAGGCAGCGCCCCGTTAGAAAAATTAAGTTTTTTAGGTGTTTTGAAGCATTTTTGAAATGCCAGCCACAGCCCCCAACCGCACGGTTACCTACCAACCGTATGACTGGGCCCCCCAACCGCAGGTCCCAGTCGCACCTCCTGCAATTACCCCTTACGACTATCCTCTTTCGGAGCATTTAGGTAAAAATTTTATTATAAATAGAACCCTTCGATTCTCATTTGGGATCATGAACACTCAATAGAATTTTTAGTAAGGAGAAACTCTGTCAAAATTATTAGAGAGTTTTTAAAGAGAGAAAGTTCTAGAAAGAGAAAAGTCTTAGAAAGCGAAAGTCTTGGAGGAAGAAAGTTCTAGAAAAGGGAAAGAGCAAGCAAGCAATCTTCGTTCCTCTTCAAGCGCATTAGGTATATTTCTTTACAACTCTCCTGAATTTCAATACCGCATTTAAATACAAATTTTAATACAGAAAGTTAGATAACTTGCAAAGAAGTTCACTGTTTTCAAAAAAAATCCTTTCTAATTTTTACAAGAAAACTAAAATCTATTTTGACAAATTTTCAAAACAAAACAAAAATACAAAAACAGTTTCCAAAAGAATGGAATTACAAGACTCTGATTTCATTCTACGAATGAATACGTAGGCGCTTGCAAAGCTCGAATCTGATTTCAAAATACAATTTTGAAAAACTAAATTTATCTGGAAAAGACTACTCTAAAAACAATTGAAACTACTTACAAGATATCTAAAATAGGAATTAAATACATAATCCATTAAGAGACCAAAAGGGCAAATTGGATGCCTAACACCTTTCCAATTCGTAACGTAGTTCCCGAACCCTAGCAAAATGAATTATCAATGAATCTCTGGTTTTAAACGTATGAAAGATAATTCGTTTTCGAATTACCCTTCGTACAATCTTTTGTTTGTTTTGACGACTCTACAAAACAAATTTTCATACAAAACAAAAAGAGAAAGAGGATTCTGAGAGTCGTGGGTACGGATTCTCACACTACCGTTTCTTTTTTGGGGTCAATCTAGCTCCAAATAGGTCATATATCAATTCTCTTTCTCAAAAAATATACACCCCCTTCTCGAGTCTAACGTGATGGATGCAAAACTGCTGTTTAAACGCGTTCTAGCTGCCTTGTAGCAGGTGCACGCTTCTATGGAAGGAGGCCAATTGATCATTTTACTGCAGGGTCCGAAGAAGAGGGAGTAGTAAGAACTAGCATTCTTATTGATACTAGAACTCATGGGGAAGAAATGGGTCCTACACCGAGGGTCCCCCTCCCCAATCTCAAGAACTCGAGCGGTCTTTATAGGTACCAGTAGTCGATTCAGATTGTATAGCTGCTTATGGCGTATGACAAATGATGAAAGATGGAAGTTCATGGTCGCTTCATGGTTTACAGTGGCTATGTGAAAATAAACTAGTAGTGTTTTTCTTATCATGTTTCCGGAAACTACTTCATGTCTTCATCACCGTGAAAAGTTCTTAGGAGTGATAAGAGAGGTATTGAGATCTATAGTTAGTAAACCACATGAAAGGACTACACTCAACGAAACCCCAAACGGGCAAATGCTATGTTACACTTTCCCCACATGCTTCAGATTGGTGAACTCATAAATTAAGGGGCTACATGCTTTTCTTTTCTTTTTCTTTTTTGTATTTTTGGGAGCAGAGTAATAAATTCTGAATAGTACACTTGTAAAGCAACGGAATTAATAACACCACTCCGCACTTTGTTCAAGGGGCAATAGTTCTTCCTTTTGAAACCCCACTGATTGTTTCACTTCAAAGCTTCAAATTATGTCCCTTTGTCAGCTTAGGATCGGTGAAATCTGAAAAGTAATACAATAAGAATGATAAATTCAACATATACAAATAGTTGATCAACTGCTCGCATGCAAATTCGGAGTTGCAATTTCTATTTTCTTTCTCTACTTTGGTGTGTGTGGAGAATGAAAACCCCTGGGGCTAAAGGATTAAAAGATTACCATAAGGATGACTTTAGGGTAGAGTGAAATCTATCGGTTTCAATATCCTCCTCTAGCTCAGGGGCGACTCCTCCAGCAGCAGCAGCAGCAGCTTTGCCATCTAAATCTATGTTTCCTTTGCTCACGTCATCTTTACCAAGATCTGCATTTTCATTGTTTGAAACACAATATTTCTGTAGCCATCGGTCAGTCTCCCAGAGGACGTGCATTATGCTTTCTCGTGCTGAATAACCATGGCTCTCGTAGGGAAGAATCACCAGCCGAGACAATGCACCATGACCTTTCAGCGCATTAAAGAAACGATCCGACTGTATTGTTTGCAACAGTAAAATAAGTACCAACTATTAGGAACAAAAACAACTACAAGTTGTTTGAGGAAGAGAACAAGCAACCAGGAAAGGAATATCAGCCCGAAGCTCAGATCAAGAACAGAGCCTTCATATTTACCTGCATTGTCAATGTTCCTGTATTATTGTCTTCTTCACCATGGATAAGCAAGATTGGTTTCTTTATTTTATTAGCAGACATGAAAGGGCTCATCTCAATATAAGTATTAGTAGCCTCCCAAAGTGTCCTGTCCTCATTCTACAAGAATAAATAGCATAGTCAGCCCACCAGACCACACAAAAGTCAACCATATGTAAACTGTGAAGAACCCAAAGCCCCTAAGAAGGGAAGGGGGGCAAATGAAAGGGGATTGTCAATTGTCATTCCATGTAGACCAATCAAATCTATCATACCTGAAATCCAAAAGGTGTGAGTGTTCTGTTGTAGGCTCCAGAGCGAGCAACTCCACAACAGAAAAGATGAGGCGCATGGGCCAGGAGGTTAGCAGTCATGAAAGCTCCATAGGAATGACCACCAACAGCAACTTTATTTGGATGAGCCACCTTTCAAAAAAATATCGCACAAAAGGAATCACTAATATTATTGTCAGGACCTAAGCTACTAAGATTCCAAGATGTTGAGATTATGAACTCAATTATATTATTTTCTGTTAAGCATGATATTCATTACGGTTCCCTCTCCTAATAGCGTAAGCTTTTGGGAGAAATGGTTTTTTACATGGTATCAAAGGTTGGTTTTCTGGGAGGTCCAAGGCAAGCCTTGGCACCTCCCTCCCCCATTTGTTAATCCGAAATTCGAAATTTGTCTGCTCTCCACGTGCAAGTATGGGGTCGCACGTGAGGGAGAGTGTTAAGCATGAGATTCATTACGGTTCCTTCTCCCAACACCTTAAGCTTTTGGGAGAGATGGTTCTTTACATTTTCTATTTTTATTAATTCTAGGTGTAAGATCTCCTTGATTGAAGGAATAATTTGATTAATGCAATCAATCTAGGATTCTTCCCATATTTTCTTTGTTTTGGATTGGCTATATTTTCAGTTGTAATATTATGTTTGGAACTCTCCTCTTCTCTCTATGAAATTCATCATGGTATCAAAGGTTTAAGATCCATTTTGTTGGGGTCTTAAGAAGACTTGCTTCTTGCCTGAGGGCAATGCATATTATCGCCCACTGGACCACCATAGCTGCTGCCTCGCAATTTCATTCACCAAACCCAAACTCACAATATTATAGCCTCCCATAAAAGCCATCTTACTGTCACTGCTGTCATTATCACCCTTGATTTTCCATCTCTATATCTCTCAAAACTTTGTTCTCATGGCAGCACTTTTATCTTGGAGCTTCACCATTTGGTTATCAACCCCGTGTTATAGGTGTTTAAAAGTACACCTCCTCTTCTAGATAGATGTTTAAAAGCAAATCTCCCCTTGATGGGTTTAAATGATTTGCAAAAGTTCATTGCTACTTGACTCGATGCTCCACCGGTTTTGATTGTGCCTCCGCTACTCATGATTTACTCACTCGTGCTATTGCCACTCATACAACCTTCACCAAAGTGCATCCATAGCATGTGACTGATTCTGCTTGCAGCAAGTTGGGAGTGATGACATCTACTCTCCAACTTGAGGGGGAGTGTTGAGATTACGAACTTGATTATATTATTTAGCATTGTTGTTAATTATAGGTATAAGATCTCCTTGAATGATGTAATCAGCTTGATTGAAGGAATCATTTGATTGATGCAGTCAATCTAGGATTCTCCCCACATTTTCTTTGTTTTGGTTTGGCTATAAATTCCGTTGTAATTTTATGTTGATATATGAAATAAAACTCTTCTCTTCTCTTCTCTTTACAGAATTCAACACAAGAGAAGGATATAAAAAGGCTTACTCCACGGCGGATAACTTCCTCTACAGCAGCCTCTGCACTAGCCACCAGTTGCTCCACGTACCTGTTAAACACAAGTACACAACATTTGGATTTAGGACCCAATCAAAAGTTTTGAGTTACTTCTAGATGACTATCTTAACTTTTTAATTAAATATATATACTAAACCAATTAAAGACTAAAAATCATTCCAAGAGCATAAAGACCCCTAACTAGATAATAAGCACAGAAGGATAAGTGCACAAATGGAGTATGGATATGGTTCAATTACTAATCCAATACTCCAATCAAGTATCTGTTGAGGCATTTGACTAATTTGATAAAATCAATTACAGGATACGACATTGATAGGACTTTGGATATTTTGCATTTTTCTCCCAAGAAAAAAGAAAGAGATACCAGGGCAATCTCAAAACTCAAATGCCAAAATTTAAAACAGCATATATTTAGGGATAAAGGCGTTGAAGCGCATTATGCATATACTAGGTAAGTTATTGTTTTTGTCTTCCATCCTTTTAGATTATTTCTATCATTTATCACCATATATTTTTAGGGCTTGTCTGGTTCAAGTTTTGAATCATTTCTTGAAATCCAGAAGGATTCTGATGTTCGGTTTGGGTTTTGGGTAAGGAATACATCATTCCAGGAATGGAGAATTCCTTCAAAGTTTTTCCTCTTAATTTCTTTCAGATCATCATCATCATCATCATCATCATCATTTTCTTTTATTGTTAACTACCGGTGTCTTGAATTGCGGTAGCGTAACGCGTAGCATTTTGGTTCCGGAATTGCGTAACGTACATAAATTGCATAATATCGTAAGCTATTTGGGACATGAATAGTGCAATAATAAATAATAAAAAAAGAATATTATTAAAAGCCCATTGAAAGACTTCAAATAACCAAAATATAAAAATCCAAGTAAATGAACAAGGGACAAGAATGAGCCAAGGGTACTAATTTACCGGTTCTGTAATTAATTTCACTATCTCTAATAGAAGAAAAACTAATCTTTATTACCCTCAGTCTTTAGAGGAGAGAAATGAGTAGGAGAGGATTGTAAAAAATGGCTAGGATTTCACCCTTCCATTATTCAGCTTCGTTCCAACAGAGAGAAGGAAAGGAACAGAGAAAATCGTCTTGTTGCTGTTGGTTAGTGTTTGTTTCAATTCGTTTATTATGTCCAGAGGCGAAGAGCGTTCAACAGCCAGAGGAGAAAAGGAGAATAGAGCGTTCAACGTCTAGAGGAGAAGAGAAAAGAAGGCTAGGGTTGGTTTGTTTCAAACGTCTTTTTTCCCCTTCTCTTTTTTTTTTTTAAAGTTGGTCTCGTGAGTAATTTACCAATTGCGTCTAATAGCGTGAGTTTAGCTCAGAATAGCGTGCTGTGTGCCAAATCATCAAATAGCGTAAGCAATTTGGGAAAGAATTAAATAGACCCAAGCTACATAGCGGTTTCTGGCCCAAAAACGCTATAGTGTGCCATGTGGCGCGCAAATGAAAACACTGTTAAATACATACAACTTTTCAAAGTTGTAAAACTGTTAGGGTTTGTCTTGTAATTTATAAAATGAAGAACATTTTGGTAATTCACACATCCCAGGAAAGAAGAATTCCTATCCGAACCACATATTGGAAAGGCATCCAAGATGCCAGGAGAATAGCTTTCCAGGAATATCGGATGGATGCCCATTCCATTCCCAAAACTTGAAACAAACGAACCCTTAAAGTTATAGAAAATCAAACATATCTTTTCAACAACTCAGATCTTCTGTTTTGAAAAAAATTGACCTGTTGAAGTATTGTGTCGTACTACATACTCTGTATCCATATCCGTGCAACTTAGAAGGCCAGGACCTTGTTCATTTCAAGTTAAACATCAATAAATTGAACTTCATCCAATTAACAGTGAAATTTATATTACTCGAAATAAACGAGCCCTTAAAGTTATAGAAAATGAAATATATCTTTTCAATGACTCAGATTTTCCTTTTTGAAAAAAAAATTGTCCTGTTGAAGTATTATGTCGTACTACATACTCTGTATATCCGTGCAACTTAGAAGGCCAGGACCTTATTCATTTCAAGTTAAACGTCAATTTGAACCTTCATCCAATTAACAGTGAAATTTATATTTACCATGGTATGAAATGCCTGTAAATTAAGAGTGGAAACAATTGATACATTGTAATCGGAAAAGATAAATGGCATCAATGGAAAAAAGGACATCAGATTACCTATCGTTTGCCTCTTCCTCACCCTCACCAATGATAGGAATGGTTGGCCCAGATAAGATAGCAAATCTGCAAGACTTTATCCAATCATAAGATGGTCCAACATATATATACATAATTAAATCAGATTCTGGGGAAAGGCAATATCAAGGAGAAAAAATAAAAAGAATCCCAGACACGTATGAAAGAGGAGAGAGAAATTCATGCCTCCTTGCAAGCCAAAGAAGGGCAGATGTTGGGCCTATGCCTGCAAACTCATTAGGAGAACCACGAACTTGTCCAGCTGCATCTTTGCTTTTAAACTCTCCTGGGTACGACCAAACTAGACAAGGAAGTGGGCCATCTCTTGAGGGATCATATCCTGGTGGAAGGTATAAGGTTGCAGTAAGTTGAACTCCATCCCTCCTCTCATACCTTATCATCTCCTTCTGTAATGTTGCCAGCTGAGGATATGGATGGGGAAAATTTGTAATCTGACATGCCTTCTTTTCTGGCCAACTCTGTATGTAATATTGGGTATTTTCAGTTTTTGATTCTTTGGAAGTCAGTACTTTTAACTGATTAATATACAATTCCCCTTCATTCTGATCAGACATTAAAGCAACTACACTTTCAAAATATTTCTCCTTCTGGCTCTCCCATATTCTTTCCTTACTCCCTGTATTTCTGAAATAACTCGTGTAAGACCCACTGTATTTCCATTATCAATTATGAAAACAAAGAAAGGAAGAAAGAAAGAAAGAAAGAAGAAAGAAACAATAAAAAAGACTTACATCTGAAACAAATCCAAGAATGGGACGTTCCCTTGTGGAGTAGCACCACTTCCATTCAGCAAGACATAAGTGCCTTCATCATTTTCCTTCTTTATCTTTGCAATCACATAAGTTCCGACAGGAGTTCTCCGCAACATAGGAGATCCAGGATCAGAGTAAACATCTTCTGACGATCTATCAAATAGTATGCGCGGACTGACGTCAGAAGATCCAGGAGAGATGACCCAGGTTCTTATTCGCCGCGTTTTATACCAAGATTCATAAACTAGAGCAAGTGAATCATCGCACCAAGAAATCCCTCTGAAGATATGAAAAAGGTTGAATGTGAATTAAATCCATTGAGATGAAAACAAAAGAGTGCAAAAAGATATACTGATCCCATATAAAATACGAGTATGAGACAAAATACATTAGCACGAAGATCTGCAGAAAAACAAGCATTTAAGGGATAACTTTTAAAAACTTAATCAATTAGCATATAACTGGTCACATAAAACTCAGAACTTGCAAATTATCTAAAGATGGAAAGTCCACTGGCAAGTCATAGAAACAAATGCTTTTTCAGAAAGTTGGGAGCATCCTTTATGATGTCATGGAAGGTCCAGTAAGTTCAGAATACTTCCAAGGCATTTGACAACAAGATTTCATATATAAAGGCGAATATATTTAGAAGGGACAGAGGTTAGTACATATCCATACCCGTAGCGAAGTTCAAGTTTGTGTAAAATAGTTGGCTGCTCAACTTCAAGCGGCTCAGCAGGTTGTGTGTAAATTATGTCACGTGGAGAAACTTCTACTTTAGCATCACCACCATCCTGCGTCTCCACCCTATAAACAATTCCCATGAAAAATGTTTTAACTACTGGATGCATGTATAGAAGGAATAAAACATTGCTGAATTCCTCAGATGTATTACCAATAGAGGGTTGAAGGCTTATCGGCACGCCAATTGATTGAGCGCATCCCTTTCCGCACACTATTAGAGGTAATGGGAATGTCCTCTGCAAGGGGCAAATCGCACAGTTCCCTCACAAATTTCCCGTCAGCTGTCCAAACATCAACCTTCTTCGGAAATCTTCCACATGGTACAGTAAAAGAGAACGGCCTGTGGGTTGAATAAATCAAAACATATTTCAGATCTGGAGAGGGCTCTATTGATGTATATAGAGCTGGAGGTCCAACTTCCTTCACCGTCCCATCCAACGAAGCCAAAACGAGTTGGGAAGTGGCATAGTATTCAAATAAATCCTCATCATACTCATCTTTGAGCAGATCTTGATAGGTTCTAGCTTGAATTACAGTTTTCTGCTCATTAGACTGAATCTTCGGACCCGATGGAACCAGAGGTTTCTTTGGTGGGTTTCCACGAGACAAGGGGATTGTACAAACTAATAGAGTTGAGTTATCAATCCAAACAAAACTGAAGCATCAAAACAAATCAAATTTGTTAGCAAAACAAATTGGAGCATTGCTTCTTTAATGATATAACCAGATATGAGAAACTGGGACATACCTGTCGAAAATTGCATTTATATAGATATCCGGTGACTGAAACAAGGGTCTAGCTTTTCCCGTTTCCACATCAGCAACCCATACTCTAAGCTTACTGCAACTACCATCCTCCTGTTCGAGGAAAGTATTTACAATTTAGGTTAAAAAAAGGAACCAAACAGTAATAAATGGTTTACTTGTGCAAGTGTGCAACTGAGACAAATTTGCAATCAGGAAACAGTTGGTGGCAGGTTAAAATCCAATGTGTCAAAAATAGTACACCACTGTATCAAGACTAAAGATGTATAAAGGGTTCAAGCAAGGCTTTCCTCACAGGCTGTAGCTTTTAGTACTGATATCCTATTTTCTTCTCGTAATTAAAAATAAGGGAGGCAACACATTTTTTTCTTTGTGCACTTCTTTGGGGTGTCATTTTAGTATCAATGCCTTTTCTTTCTAACATTAAAGGGAGAAATTGCCTCTATTTGTGCTAGTACATAGCTCTGCTTATGCGTGTATCTACCAAAACTTTTCATAGGAACCTGACGAGACTAAAATAACTGAAATGGATAAAAGGTTTATATGAATGTAAATTTTAATAGTCGCAAAAAAGCTGGAAGGAGACAGCCAAAGTAGTTGACCAAAAAACTTTGATATATTGCCTCAGATGTGAATGTCCAAGAAACATGACAAAAGTTCTACATTATCAGGGAAGTTCCATAAGTGGGATTACCTCGTCAACTCGGATGCTGAAGGATAAGTGCTGACCATCAATTGACCTAGTTGAAATGAAAAAATTTGAATGATAAGCATGACAGGATGTATCTAATTTGCAACAATAGATCAAGAAAGTAAGATCACAATAAACAGAGGGTATCATGCAGGCAAAGTTCAACCTAAAAGAGCTAGATTAATACAATGGAAAAGAAACATATTAAACATGAGAGGGAAAAGAGCGAAGTGGAAAGGCATCTGTAACAATGAAGAATCCCCACCAAACTGTAACCAGCAACATTTTCTAATAACCTGTACAATGTCTCTTAAAACCAGGTTGAAATTAGAGTGATTAACGTGGAGAGTAGCGAAATTCAATCAGAAGAGAGTAGCAAGCACAAGCTGCAAGGATTTACAGTTTCTTGGATATACTGATTCATCATCTCATTGTAAGCATCAGTGTCAAGGTGCTCAAAAACAATTAAAAAAAAAAGCAGGTCATATATAATGGTTACCATCTTTAGTAACAGTACATAAATTATATTCTTTTTAATAAGCAATCAGTGCTGCAAATGCCATTGAAATAGCGATTTCAAATTTCAATACCACGGGGGTGGTCAAAATGAGTTACACAAGTTAGCTACACTACCAGAACTAACAATCACTGCAGCCGCAAACCAGTAGCTGACGGAATACTTAAACAAAATAGTTCATTTCCAAGCTTTAAGGATAACATGGTTGCAAGGCAAAGCTTCTCAAAGGGACTTGCTTACTAACAGAGGGGGGATTATGGGACTTACCAGTTTACAAAATTGATTTTAGCTCCATCTGGGAGGCCATGTATCTCCATCTCTGGGCCTAGCGTACCATCATGTAACAAATTATGGATCCCAACACCAGTGTAGAATGACCTGTCGTCATCATGTAAAGCTTATTCATCATAAGAGTTGAGTTTAAGAGAACTGACAACAAAATAACACATCCGGGACAGTTTTGATTCCAGTATCTAGACATTATTAGAATGGACCGCATCATTATCCAATAAATCCTTGGAAACCTTGTATCAGTTAGTACATTTCTTAAAGTGAAACACAAAAATAGATGCAGAGTTAGTAGCACCTTGGATACAACAGATGTGTGGCATCTTTGAATGGATGGTGAGCGATATGGCTAACCATAATTTACTAGTTATTAGTTATTACATATAAACTGAAAAGGTACTAATAACTCACATCCGGCTCCGGGCATTACATTTTCCATCAATTCGAACACCAGCAAGTTTTTCCTCTGGTCTTGCTAATTCTGATAAAGGAGGTAAGGATCTCCGCTTAAGAAATAATATTTTGTCCCTTTGCGGAGAGAATGACAATGCCGGAAGGGGTGGCGCGTCAACAATATCTCTAATCTCTGCTGGAGGAAGACGATATCCACTGCCCAGTGCTGATTCTACATCATTTCAACAAGAATGTATTATTAAATGGAAATTTAATCATATTCAATATAATCTTCAGATATAAATGAAGTTGAGAATCAAGTATACTTAAACTTTATTGAGCTGTTACAGACTTAACACGACATAGGCACTACCTTCAGTTTTCATCTGCCTCATACAAATGAAAGCATGCTAAGTAATAACTAAATGTGAGTGTAGAGCGTATATACAAATGACACCCACCAAATAAGAATTAAATGTGGATATACAACTTCACATATAATCTAGACTGGCCCAAGTTAACCAAAAGTTTGACATAAATATGGAATGATTATAGAAACACATAAATACCCGCCAACAATCAATCCAAAATTCAGATTTTTACACTTGAAAAGACATATACCAAAATCCATTGGCACCCAGCAATAGGCAATCCTTAATTAAATATCACAATTGAAAATACACTCAAAAAAAAAAATCAAAATGAATTATGGTATCTCTAAACTAAACATACTCTACTTGTCATCCATTTGCATACGTCCATTGCACTCAAAACATTAAACTTTTTTTCCTTAAATCTAATTCCCCTAAATTCCAAAAATCAACTAAAATTAGAAGTTGAGAACCTAAAAAAAGTCAGCTTTATCTTGAAGAAGCTATAAAAGAAAAAGAACAGAAATGAAGATAATCAAAGGTAAACATATAGGTAGTACCTTGATCGTTAAGTGTGAGATTGGAAGAAACAGAAGCGTTAGGAGCACCTCCACCGTCTTCGGAGGAGACGACAGCATTGAGGGGGACAAGATTGTGAAACCTTGAAGTGGCCATGGTTTTGATGGGCTTATTTTTACGAAATCTGCAGTTTCTGGAATTCTTGGGGATTGAAAGAGATTTTGGAGGGAGAGTAGCAGAAGAAGAAGAGAGGGGTTTGTTTGGAAGAAAGAGGGATGGAGAGAGGAGAGAGAAACGATGATAGACTTTTTGAAGGCGCATGATGACGCTCGCTCGCTCGCTCTTTTGATCAATTGAATTTTTTTGATGATATGGCGTTACGGTGTTGACACCAAACACTACTAATCAATCAAATTGACGTGGGAATCTACTACTTCTTGAGATATTATTGGCTATTGTTAATTTTGCGTGGGGCTTTACGATAAAAAGATGTGCAATTTACAACCGCGCGTTTATAGAAATATTTAATGAAAATATTTTTATTTTTATTCAGTTGTTAAAAATTAAATATAAATTTAATAATATCTTATTCAATTGTTAACTACCGAATATATAAATTTATACTTGACTTTAAAAAAATCGAGTATTACACATTTTACTTAATTATAAAGAATTAAATAAAAGTAAAAATGTTACTAAATATTTTTGCATATGCCAATATCTCTGCGCCATAGAAATCATGTATGCACACTAATAACTTTCTCGGGTAGTCATCGTAAAATGGAAGCTTAGCTACTGAATTTAGTTACGATATTAAATTTTGGTGGATTAAAAAAATAATATATTTATCAATGGTGAGTTACTACTTTAATTGTTAAATATTTTATTTTAATTTATACATTATTGTATATTACGCATTTAGTGAGAGGAATTACAATCCTTTCTTATATTTTTCTATAATTTTAATTTGGAGAGAAATTTTATAATAAAGTCACTCTAACACACCTTTACTTCTTCGCCTATTTGAGACACGCTTTTACTTCTTCGCCTATTTAAGACTCTTTATAAATAAGCACATCAATTTCAATTAAAATGGATGGAGTTGGTTGAATGTTCTTTCAAAGTTTGTAGTTACTATTTTTTTTCGAAATTATTTTTATGCCTTCAAAGTTATTAACATATTTAATGAAAAATATGATGAAAGTACATTTCTTCCTAAAATTGTTCTCAAACATGAGAAAATTAAAGATTTTTATTGGAGACATCAAATATAATAACTTTTTTGCCTAAACTTTTGAAAAATATAGGAAAAAGATTGGGGATAGTCCAACACGTCTCTTATACTCAAGTGTTCCCTTCTCGTGCCCAAAAGACTCTTTCCTTCATTTTTTTTTTATTTGTATTTTATTTTTGCCCTGCAAATGTTCTTTGAGCATAAAGTAGCCTGGTTAGAAAAGGCACCCTCCTGAGCCTGATTTTACTCGGCTTTTAATCTCTCCCGCACCTATGATGCCCCTAGCTTAATTTCCACAATTATTCTTGGCATAATTTTATTTAATTGATATATGTTGCTTTAACTAGCCGTCAGAGCTGGCCCTAGGGCAGGGCTGGTAAGGCGACCGCCCAGGGCCCAAAAATTAAGAGGGACACCAATATTTTATTTCTCTATATATATATTAAAAAAGAAAAAAAACTATAATGCAAATTTTCCAGAAAATAACTCAAGTTTTCAAAACTCTAACATTGTATTGTATAGAGAAACAGCTTCTTTAGCACTTCTCTTATTCCTTCTTCCCAAATTCAATCACAATCTTTTCATGCTATAAGAGAAAATTAAAGGGGCACAAATATTTTTTCTTTCACTTATATCAATTTCAAAACAATAAGAGAAAATTAAATATTTAATCGTAATATTTTTGCAGGGTTCTTTGTAATGTGTTTTTGGTGACATTTGAACTCTTATCATTAAAACAAAATTAATTTATTTTTAATAAAAAATATTAATATATTTATTTATAAGAGGGCATATTTTAATATTTCGTCCAGGGTCTCAAAATACACAAGACCGGCTCTACTAGCCATACCATGATCCGAGTTGCATTCACGTGGTTTAACACCCCAAACATGTCCTAATAGCTTAATTAAGTTTGTACAGATAATCATTTCTTAATTCGGGTGGTTTGAATTGAAATTGGCATGCAAATCTTGTGTTTCAGTACAAATTTTAGCAATCTTAAAAAAGTCGTAACTTTTTCACTTCTTGTTCGAATGAGTCCCCATTAGCAGTTATAGTTCCGTCTTGTTCCCCTTTGGAACTTTTATGTTTGGCCCAAGACGAGATTCCAGCATCTCGGGGGTCTTAGGACTTATGCAGCAAATGTATTAAGTCTTGTAGTTCTAGGATCAATTCTAGTGAAATTTCTGGACAGTGTATTTCTGAGATCGATCCTAGAGCCCTAAAGACATGTTTGGCCAATTCTGACCCAATTTTTAGCTTCTTATCACCCCCAAACACACCATTTCGACCATAAGCCACCAAATAAAAACAAAGGTGTGAGACCTCTTGAGAGGTCTTTGGTAATTCTTCCTATTGATTCAAGATCTAGGGCTCTAATCACCTTTAGCTCCTCCATCACCATTCCTACCATTAGAGCCTGAAGCAAGTTTGAGGATTCTTATGTCCAGCCTTCTCGTCTTAATCTAACACATAGATTTTGTAATTAAAGTTTCATTGAGGTGGGAACTTAGTATTTAACCCTATTTCTCTACTGTTTTGTTGTTGCAGGTAGATTAATTAATACATTTATGTTTAAAGTGAAAGGACAACTAGGTGGGGTTACATGCATTTTGGGAGAATGGTTAAATCTTGCAATTGGTGGACTAATAAAAATGTATATACCCTTAAATACTTAATTCATCTAATAATCATACTTGCATATTAAAGATTTAGTGATTTTGGGAATAACCCACTTGGACGTATATTATTGCTGATAGTTTTGGAGTTATTGCTATATAATTGTTGTTAGTGATCCAAGTGGTGAGCTTATCGCTTAACATACATATTTATGATAATACACACCAAATTAGCTTTATACTACACAATGTTGTCTTGTTGGCTAGTTAATGGACTTTGAAATAAATTACATAAAAATATTGTTGGCACTGTAACGACCCGAATTTTCTAAAATTCTTATTTACTCAAAATTAATATATGCATATATTGTAAATTAATATTTGTTCTCTTATTTGTTTTGTGGTGCATTTATTTTGTGGCCAATTTATTATAGTGTGTTAAAAATTATAATTTAAAATATATATGATTAGTTTTGAAACCTAAAGTTTTGATATGTTCTCATTTAAAAATTCATATCTTTTATTATGTTGAGAATTTTTGTGTGAAACCAATTTTGTTTTAAACTAGACTTGATGAGCTTCAGTTTGAGCACAAATTTCACTACATTTAGACTTTTAATGAATTAGTTATGATTTTTGAAAGTTGACTTAACCATGCTGTAAGTTTGACCTGCAGGAATTAGAGAAAAAAGAAAATTTATTTGAGGTCTTGAGTAATTATAATTAGATGGGCCACTGGGTTAATTTATATGTATTCTTTTATTTGTTATAAGACTTATTTTAGTTGGTCTAATTGAGATGAGAAAACCCTAGTATGAATACAAGTAGGTTATTAGCACATATAGGGTTTCACGGGAGAGGAGAAAACTACGTATTGTCTATTGTCATATGGCCGCTTATAGAGAAGAAGAAGAGACGCAGGAGAGAGCCCGAGTAAACGCAGAATACTTTTGGTTATTCCCCTTTCGATTATCTAGTGAGTGTTTCTCACCTTTATTATGTGAATTTTGATACATGCATATATATATATATAACCTATTTGTTCTGAGTCAATTTATATTGGCGGCTTCTTTAGATTTCTTTTGGTTGATCAATTTAAGTTTTACTATTTATGGTGAGTGATTCTCACCCTCTTCTTGTGGTTTCTATTCGTACATATTGTTTTGATTTTCTTTTGACCTAATTTTTTGAGAAAGTAGTTTATTGTATTTTTATTCAATTGATTATAAGTTTCTTAACGACAAACCTCAATTATATGTCTTTATTAAAATCTCAGAAAAATACATAGACTAATATTATGAGTTACAAGTATTGTGGCTTTGGAATTGGAGTAATATGATTTTTAATTTGGGAGATATCAATTTTACAAAAACAGAGTGTTAAAAAACTTAATGTTGATCAGATTGCTGTCACACATCTGTAGTTTTGAGTTCGGTTTGGGTACTAAACTTTTGTGTAAAATTCTGGAAATATTTGGCAAGTTAATATCGTGTGTTAGGAGAATCTGGGATTTGGAATTGATCGAATATGATTTTTATGTTGAGAGTTATTGAAGTTACAAAAACAGTGCGCAGCAAAAATCTGATGCTGGACAGATTGTATACCTGTTAGCAAAACATTCATAACTCCTAGAATATAAATGATTTTTAGTTGAATCCAAGTGAATATGAAACTATACATGGCTGTCTATATTGTGTAATTTTTCTGGAATTTTTATATTGTTCGTTTATCCCTAGAATTTCTGTGAAATTGATGATTGTGCCGATTTAAGATGTTGTTTGTGCTCTTGCTTTATTTTTTTTGTGCAATGTAACTTATGTTTTAAAATAATTTTATTAATAGCCTTTAAAATTGGGATTATGAGGTTCTAAAAGGATTTGTGGTATGATTGTATTTAGTTTGTGAAATTGTTTACTTGATTGACGTTTGGAATACTATGAACAATTCATAATTGGTGGAATTATTTGTCTTAAGCTTCTAGACGTGATATTTAGTAAATGTGTGAGTATGATTTTGTTTTTGGGACAAATCTACATTCTTATTGAGGTTGATAGTAAAGTTTCTCTATATATTAAGTATTAGAGTTGTATCGACTATGAGTTGGTTTTATTAAAATTGACTAGAGAAGTCATAGGAAAATTCCTTAATTACACCACTACTCCCTTGTTATGATTTTATATTGGTTTTGATTCAACACTTGGGTGGATTTTCCATGATTTTTGTGAAAAGAAAACTTTAGTGATAGCCAATGGAATTTTATGATCTTGACTGTAAGCCAGATTGTGGCTTGTGATGTTTGTTGTACTCGTTCTATTGTTGAATAGACGAGTGGATTATATGTGATTTTACTCGCAGAAGGGCGAGTGTTTTGGCGCGCAAACATATAACTAGCCTTCCGAAGAAAGTCGAAACTTTAGA
Source organism: Lonicera japonica (assembly GCA_021464415.1). Taxonomy (NCBI): domain Eukaryota; kingdom Viridiplantae; phylum Streptophyta; class Magnoliopsida; order Dipsacales; family Caprifoliaceae; genus Lonicera; species Lonicera japonica. Next base: position 113,662,608 of record CM038464.1, on the reverse strand, counting down.
CGATATGCCCGTGCGGGTTCCGGTTCGGAGTGGCCGCTAGTTATACGGGGAGACACAGGGCACGATGATCTGTGTATGCCATGGGAGAGAATGGCGAGGTGGCATGTAATTAAGGTGCACACGCTAACTTAAGTGTCTAGTGGTTTCAAGTCTAGTGTTTTCAAGATGACATGCTTTAACTTATGTGATGCTTCGTTTGGACGCTAGACAATTTGTATTGTCGCGTTAATTTACTTTTGAAATCTTAGACACTGTTATGGAATATTGAATGGTAGAATTTAGTGATTTTTCGCGATATTTTCTTGGAAACGACATTCTGCATATTTTTCGTTCTTTGAATTTTCCGAGATTCTTAATGGTTTGAACACAAAATGGATATTTATGTTGCTGTATTTTTTTTATTTATTTTTGAGTAATTTAAGTTTAACATTTCTAATGCAGGATGGTAGGCCGTACTAATATTTTTGCAGGTCTTGGCCTACCGTATTATAATGGTATGTTATTAATAGTTTTGGTAAGTGTACGAGGTAAGAAACTTCTTGCTACTACTTTGTCGAGAAACTACTCTTTTTGTCTCGAAAAGTATGTGGAACTATTCGTCTTGCCACGTAGTGAGATTTGAGTTAATTGTATAAGATATGTACATATGAATTATATGTTTGCATCATGGACATATTGGGTGACACAGAATCAACTCATACCAGTATTTATATACTGACCCAAGTTGTCTCTATGCCTCTTGGGTACGTTTTCTTTATGAGCGTAGCCCAGTTTTGCAGGTATATATTAACGTGCTTCATTGATCGTGCTAGGAGTTTTACTTGAAGTTTATTTTCTTTTATTTTATAAATTGTATATAGTTGGTTGGACCTTGGGAACGGCACCGGTTTAGATACTCTGGCCAACTATTTTATAAAGTAATTATATTTCGTTTTTATTATGTAATTGAACTTTTTAAATAAAGTTTGGATATGAAAGTTTTGTTTATTCCGCAAATATTTATAAAGGATATTGATTTAAGATTAAATTTTAGTTTTTGAGAATGAGTTTTAAGTTAATTATTGTTTTTAATTTTCACCCCCGGTAGTTGGACGGGCGAGTACATGTGTTTTAATTAGGTATTCGGGGTCCAAAAATCGGGGTGTGACAGGCACAATAATTGTAAATCGATTATTATACATGTTCAGGTTGCCTTGAGTTTACTATTGCGCTTTATGCCAAGCCCATGGATTTGTCTCCTTTGGGGGCGGGTAACATGGGACAAAGGTCTCTTAAGTGAAAGGTCCGAAGCTGTGCATAGAAAGTAAGTGTAGGCCCTTATTGCTGTGTGACTGAAAGTCCACTAAAGACTAGACCTAGGGACGTATACTTGGGTAGTCACATGATTTAAACTACAAACCTAAATGATATAATTTAATGGTGCTAAAGCTTGAAAGAGCATCCACAACAGAATGAGTAACATTTAGGACAAATTTAGCATTCCAATACTTAAATTGCAAAGTAGAACATAGTGGGTAGGTTAAGAATATAATTATACGAATGAACCTCACTCGTATAGTTTTTGTGCAAAAAAAAATGGTCATACAAATGAAGCTCACTCGTATGCGCTTGAAAAAGAAATGGCCATACGAATGTGGTTCATCCGTATGACTTCATACGGAGTGACCCACATTTGTATGACTTTTTTTATTATTTTTGCACGAGTGACTTGAATTCGTATGAATGATACGAGTGAGCACATTCGTATGACTAAAATTTAGTGAGATAGTAAATTTACTCGTTCTCTACCCTACATGTCTAAATTTTACCCTACATTTATGTCCGATGTGAAGAGGAGTATCAATTTACCTTACCCGATGGGGATGCTCCAATATCATTTAGCCAACAAAAAGTTTAAATGGTGATTTTGGTTCCAATTAGTGTATTAACAACACCATTAGGACCCAAGGGAGTCATTAACCCATTTTAGACTAATTAAAATAAGTAAACCAAATATATATATATATATAATATAGCTTGATGACTAGTTCAATTAAAAACAACAAACATGGCAATTGTACATTTAACTTGCTAATTAAAATCAATCATCACATTTTAATTCAAATATGAGGATCATATATATTTTCTTCTAAAGAAGTTAAGCTAAAAATCTAAACATGCATCTCTTATATAATTAAATGTTTAACCAGTAAATATGCTTTACAATCTAACGGTTATTAAACACGTAAATAATACATTACACATAATTGAAATATCTAAATCATGATATTTCTATTTTCTATGTACATGCTTCACATCATATCAACTTGACACATTGTCATATGTCACCTAACATCATTAATATATTTACTCATAGCAAGTACACCAAGTATTTCACATATATAATTTAATATAATATTTCACAACCAATTAATGCAATAAAACCAATACATCATCAATATATCTCAAAATATATATCTTTTAACAATAATCAATACAAACTTATGCAACCTTTATAAAAATAGAACTAGATTACCTTAATTTTCATGGAGCACATAAGAGATGAAAGCCAAGTTGGTCCATAAAGTAAAAATTATGAAGAATATTTGATCCAAATTGAAGCATTTAATGCGTAAAACAATTTATGTGTAGAAACCTTAGATAAATATTAAGTATAAAAGCTTTGATTTAATTAAAACTAGAATGAGGTTTTATGAAATTTAGGAAAAAAAAGAGCCATTGAAGCACTCAGCCAGAAATGAAAAGAATAAATGAAAATTGGCAGGAATAGAATCCTTGAGCTCCTTAATCTCATTTTCCATAGCATAGACCTGGTTCCTCATGGCCCCATTCTGGTGAAGGGTGATAGACAAATCCTTTTTCTTAACAACCAACTCAGCTTGGAGCTCTTTGATGTTCTCGGTGGCCTTTTCCCTTCCTTCATGTTTGAGCTCCGCAAGCTTCTGAGCTTCCTCTCTTCCCTTCCGCTCAAGTTCCAATGCTGCCCTCAGACTAGCAGACTCCTATTAAGCCCTCTTAGCTTGGGTTTGAACTCCATTGTGATCAGTTCGCAGCTCCTTGAGGTGGCCGTGGAGAGCTTCTATGCTCAGGGACGGTCACTTGCGAAGATTAATGACGCATACGTGGTTGGTTTCTTCAAGTGTTAGGAGCTCGCACTGTCCCATCCAGACAATATCGAAGGGATCTAGCTCCCCACTGACATGGGCATGACTCCTGAGCTCTAGGCCAAGATCCTGGAGAGGAGGGGTAATGTCCTCGCAATGCTTCAGTTAATCAGTGAGGAAGAACCTGGCTTGTTGGAGAAGTGGGAGACTGGCAAGCCTTCACCCTCCAGAGATTTTATCCTTTTGGCCATCTTTTTATCCTCAAGGAGAGCTCCATTAGTAAGAAAATTTAAAATTGGGTCTATTCAACATTCGCAGACATGAACTAGCGCTATACCCACTTCCTCGGGCTCTTTAGGCCTTGCTTTCTAAGTATTCTAAATGAACTCCACTAGGTACCTCTGTTGACGATACTAGCTTGGCCAAATGATCTGCCTTGTTGTTTTGAGCTTGTGGGACCCTGATAAAGACTAAACTTGTAAGCCTCTGAGCTACTGCTTTAACCTTAGCTAAATAAGCAACCATGTAATCTTCTTTGGCCATGTTGTGGCCAAGTATTTGGCCAACCACGACTGGAGAGTTATTGTAGATCACCATCTACCTAGCCCCCAAGTTTCACCTATTCTCAGACCTGCTATGATAGTTTTATATTCAGCCTCGTCGTTTAAATCCTTGAAAAGGATTTTAGAGTTATCTCTAATGTGTTTGCCTCAGGGGTGATCAGTACTAAACCAGCACCAGAACTTTGCAAGTTGGAAACTCCATCGGTGTGAAGTATCCACATAGCAATTTTTGGCTATATGTTCATTGAAATGGTGGAGCTCGAGGTGCCAGGGTCTACCAGTGGCAACAGCTCCAGCTATTCAGGAATTTGTTCTTTAGTGTGAGTGAAGTCTACTATGAAGTCTGTCACAGCCTAACCCTTGATCGAAACTCATGGTTTATGTAATACCCCGTAATATAATTAGTGTAAATTAGACACATATTTCTTGGTTGAGTATGGACTAAATTGTAAAGTTGCAAAAGTTCAGGGTTAAAATAATAAAGTTATGAAACTTCAGGGTTAGTTATCGTAATTAAACATAAAGTTATATTTTTTCCTTTTAAGCCTAACCGGCTCCACCATCTGCATAATTCACCATTTTCATTCATTTTGCTTTCATTTTCTTAGCCGAGCGACAGTAAGCAAAATAAAATAGGTACGAAAATTACGTCTTAGTAATTGGTCATCCAAACTCCGCCGAATCAAGTCGAGCCTTAAGGAAAAGTTATTCTATACGTCGAGGGCTACGCAACGGTATAAGAATTGTAGAGTTGTGATGGTCGGGGTTCGGGTATCAACTTAAATTTCGGTCTTTGAGGTTAAATATTTTGAGATATGGGTTTAATTATTTTTAAAAGCCGATAGTATAATTTTATTATATATGAATCATCATATTTTAATTGCCTTTGTTTTAAGAAATTATTATATGAGGAGGATGATGATGTTTTGTGATTTATAAAGATGTGTATGTTATTTGAAGCAAGGTATGCCATTATACTTGATACATTTGTATTATTTGATATACATGAGATATCCCTTGGATGTATAAATATTGTATATTTATAAAATTAATTAATTGATGAATTATATACATTAAGGGACATGCATAAAGATTTGTTGTGGTTATATGGCATAAGTCGTTTTAAATATTCATTTATTAGCATGTTATGCATACAGTGCATCGTTATTATGTCAACCGGATTCTTGGAGACCTTTTGGCAAGCTCGGACTATTTTCATGGCCTATCATATGAGCATATATCATGTATTTATGGTGCCAATAGCTGCTTATATCTGCTGAATTATTCTAAGATATGATATGATCATGTGATGGGTTCGATATGATTGTTATTGTGGCCCATCGACGATAAAGAAAATATGTATTGACTAGTGCTTGCCGATGTGAAAATAAGTATGGCTCGGTGCCCTTGGGTTGAAAATCCCTAAACCCCCAGGGGACAGCAATGAGGTCGGCTGTCTAGAGTCAGCGGTGAGTAGTCCGAAAATTTAGGCCTCGACAAAGCACTGGTGATTCTGTGATATGATAGGGATGGACATGTGGTCCAATTATATTATGATATGATGATAATCTTTGATGGACTGGATGATATTATATGGTGATTATGTTCGACTTATTCTCTGGGGCGGTCAGGCCCGTTCTTCTTCTTATGATTATGATTCGGCCTAGATTCGGTATCTCTTGGGGGCGGTTAGGCCCATTGTTATTATCATTATTATGATTTGGTTTGGCCTTGGTATTCTTTCGGTATAATGTATGACACAAGGGAGGTAACCTGCATATGCACATGCATGCATTGTTTTACTGGTTGAGCCATGATTTATGATTAAATAGTTAATTACGTTTTGTACGTAATATTGTCTGTTATATCCCCCTACTGAGCTATGAGCTCACCCCTTTTTATGTAAACAAATTCAGGTATCCAGGAGACGGATACGGCAGAAGAAGCAACTGGGTCGAAAACAAAATAGAGGATCTCTGATACCAACTTATTTTTGTTGTATAGGTGTGTACATGGCAAGCCATGGTTAGCCTGAGTTATTGTTTACTCTGTAATACATGTTAACATAGTGTGTATGTCTTTTGAATTTCATGTCTATGTATAGATGTATATTGCACTCATGTTTTATATTATCGCCCGTAACATGAGTATCAGGGTTGTTTATTCTAGGTTATGTGATTTTCTTGGATTTATTGTTTTATTATTTATTTCAAACATACTTTAGCTCGTCTAAGATATGTTAGTAACGCTCCAGGTCTTAATTACATGTGTTATCCTACTAATTAAGACGAGAGTGTTACAGTTTATAACTAATCATAAATTGCTCGAGCTCCACAGCCCAGATGGCTAACCTTCTTTATTGTTCTGACTTGTCAAGAACTTTTCGCAGTGGCTGGTCTGTGAGCATATCAATAGCATGGGTATAGAAGTAGGGCCTCAGTTGTCTAGAAGTGATCAGAAAGGCGTATACCAACTTCTCTAGTCTAGGGTAATTGAGCTCAGCTGTGTGCAGAGCTCTACTCGTGTAGTAGACTAGGAATTGTGCCCATCCTTCATTCCTCATAAGGCCCAAGCTGACTGCCGTGCACGACACCACTAGATTTAAGCTCAAAATCTTCGCTTTCTTTGGCAAGCTAAGAAGATGATGAGCTCTTAGATACTGCTTAAGCTTTTGAAAAGCGAGTTCGGACTCTTCTGTCCATTTGAAAGCCTTTTTGAGAGCTTTGAATAATGGGTGGCACTTATATTTTTACCTTGAAAATGATCATGTTCAGAGCTGCCACCCTTCCGGCTAAACTTTGGACTTCTTTGGGTTTAGTAGAAGACCTCATGCCAATTAGGGCTTGTATTTTTTTAGGATTAGCCTCTATCCCCTCTGAGTCACCACGAAGCCCAAGAATTTTTCTCTTTTTACCCCAAAAGCATATTTGGCTGGATTGAAGGACATGCCATTTTGTCTGAGAATGGCGAATGCTTCATTGAGGTTTGCTACATGGCTGGATGTTTTAAGACTTTTGACTACCATATCATCGTCATAGACATCTATATTCCTGCTTATCTGATCCTTAAATAACGTGTTCTTGACCCTCTGATATGCAGCCCTAGGGTTTCTTAGACTAAACGACATAGCCTTATAGCAATATATCCCTTCATTAGTGATGAATGAGGTCTTTTCTTTATTTTCGGGAGCCATCATAACCTTATTGTAGCCAAAATACACGTCCATGAAGCTCAACATCTCATGGCCTATGGTGGCATCCATGAGCTAGTCAATCTTTGGCAGTGAAAAGTTATCTTTCAAACAGGTTTTGTTAAGGTCATTAAAATCCATGCACATTCTCCATTTTTCACTGTGTTTTTTTGTGAGCACCATGTTGGACAGCCACTTAAGGTAGTGGACCTCACAATTGAAACCAGCTCGAAGGAGCTTATGAACCTCTTCTTTGGCATCCTGATTCTTTTCTGCCGCGAAGTTCCTCTTTTTCTGCATCATAGGCTTGAAGGGAGGATCTATGTTGAGCCGATGCACCATGACTTTTAGATCAAGCCCTTTCATGTCGTCTTGGGACCACACGAAGATGTCGACATTGGCTAATAGGCATTTGGTGAGTTCTTCCCTAATCCCTGGGCTGAGTTGATTACTGATTTTAAGCACCCTATCAGGCTACGAGGGGTCTAAGAGTAAGTCCTCTAGGTCCTTGATTAGTTTGCCTATAAGCTCATTTTCTTCATCTTTGGGGTCCAAGGTGTCAATTTTCTGCCTTTCAAAGCTATAGGACCTTTTGTGTTAATCAGTTCCTCAGTGGTTGGAGCTTCGAGCTCCATCACTGCAATATTAGTACTTTTAACCTCTTTTAGAGCTCCAAAAAAAATAATACCTGGCTTCCACTTGGTTTTCTCTGACCTCCCCTACTCCGTGGTTGGGAACCTCATGGTTAGATTACAAGTAAATGTAGTGGCCCTGATCTCATTGAAAGTGTCCCTGCCGAGGATAACATTATAATGGGGGGCCTTGTCTAGAATCAGGAACTCTACGATGGTAATAACCTGTTTTGGAGCTGTTCCGAAAGTCATCGAGAGCTTAATAGTTCCCAAGGACTTTCTCTTTTCCCCTGAAAAGCCTATCAGCGTTATTGTCGATTGGGTTAGGTGCTCGATGGTAAGACCCATAGCCTTGAAAGCACTGTATTACATGAGGGTGGAGGTGGCTCCTCTAGTGTCTATAAGGATATGATGGACATTATGATTGCCCACCATAGCTGTTACCACTATGGGACCATCATGAGGGTATTTTATCACACTCATGTCTTCATCTGTGAACGTGATCTCCGCGACGTCATATTTTATTATCTTCGTGGGCCTGAAGATAAGAAATTCTGCCTCGAAGCTCGAGGACTTGGCCTGTCTGATATAGGCCTTTTTGGACCTATTATTGTTCTCGAAGAAGGGCGAGCCTCCTTTGATCGTGAAGATCTCGTTCGCATGTTCCTTTCCTTTAGCTTTCGGGGGAGCATCATTTTTTATGTCTACGTTTTGTCGGAGCTGTCCTCTATGGATAAGCTTCTCGATTTCTTTCTTCAGCTTGTAACAATCGTCGATCTCATGACCATGATCTTTGTGGTACTGGCAATACTTCATCGTATCTCTTTTATTCTCTAAAGTCTTCATTTTTTAGACTTTGGGAGCTACCCCGGATCTAATTAGGCATAAACCTCACCTAGGCATGTTTAATGGTGAAAAGGTAAGTGGAGGACTTGGACTACTTTCGAGTCCTAAGGAAATGAGCAATGAACCTAGTTTCAAGCTCTTGTGAACTCTGTATTGACCAGAGGAGCAGGTTGTTGCACCATATTCGTATTGCACCTTTAAGAGTTGTGACAATTGCTCTACATATATTTCCATCTGGGACATTCTAGAGCCTCATTATATTCCCGTATTGCTGCCAGTGGTCCATAAGATCTGTAGTGCCATTACACGATTCTAATGTTAGGAGTTTGAATTTCTCTGGGGACCTGGTAGCTCTGAATGTGCTTTGCAAATGGGGATTTGGAGTCCTTCACTAGAGCTGCGGACGAGCTCCCTCTCAGGTGGCCCATTGTCTTCATAATCTCGGCTAATTGAGCCCTCATCTCTGACTAGAGCCTTTTCTTTACCTCTTCCACGAATCCCTTGTGGGATATCCTGTCAAATACGAACCCTCGAGGTCTGGCACTTTCTTCTTATTTAGGTTCCCAGACTGGGGGAAGGGGTGGTCGAGCTCCTCTATTTGGCTTTGATGTCGAGAAGCTCTCTCATAGCGTCCTTCGCGGACCACATTCACATATGGGTTCCTTATTGGTGGTGGGGGGAAGTCTGGTTGAAATTTCTTTAATGGGGGATGTCGGTCGGATTTTAACCCTAGAAGAGGGTGAATAGGGTTTTAAAAACTTAATGCAGAATTAAAAACTTTCAAGTAAAGTTTTAAGAATAAAACTTGAACTATGTCTATATCAAGTAATACAAGTAAATAATCAATCAAACAATCTCAAAACAAGCAATAATAAATATAACAAGTAAATGAAGAGCTTGAGTTAGAAAGATTAAACCAATTGAAGTCCAAGACTTTTTGTCCACTCGGTTCGATTTGTTAGACTATACATCCGCGCTCAGTTAGTCCCCCGAGAATTTTCACTAACACCAATCTTCTTTCGAGTGAAAATCAAACATTTACAAGTGTTGTTGTCTCACACACTCTTGCAAATATTGTTTTATCACAATATTCCCACAAGATATACCTATTACTAACTTGTGAGATTTATCTCTCACAATCACTAAACAAGAATTGACATTCTTGTTATCCTATGAGATTTACCTTTCACAAATGAATAAAAATTGTTTGGTGATTCACACTAATGAAAAACAACTCTCAAGTATATGATAGATACAATTTGAAGTTCACACTAGAGTTATCTTGATTGATCAAAATGATAACTCAAAGATGATTAATAATGATAAATTCTAAAGCTTGAATCTTTGAATAATGAAGATAGATGAAAAATGAGTTTCTATGAGTGTTCAAGCATGTCAAAATATGTCTTAGATGGTGTATATATAGTCCCAAAATTGATATAGCCGTTTGAGAGGTTTGGTACCAAAAATGATAAAAAATCATAAATTCAACGGCTATATTCTGAAGCATCAATCGACTGAGCACAATCCATAAGTTGACTGATGGATTCCACTGTTCATCAGGCCATTAGGCCAAAAATTCCAATTTTTGCAGCTTTGCATATAAGCTCCAAAATCAATTCTAATGCTTTGGGGATTTCAAAAATAAGTTCCTAAGACACCTGTTTTTGGAAAAACTCAAAATATAATCGTTTGAATTTAATATGAATTTATTTCAAAACTGATTTTTGCAAGAATGATATTTTCAAAGGAAATTCGATTCAAGCTTGTTTTCAATCAATCTAATAATGATGTATGATCATGTTGAGCTATATAAATAATCAATTAAGAAACTTTATATTAATCCTAAGCACTCACTCAATTACTGAATAGTCAAGTCTTTGAATGCTTCGATTTGTTTATTCAAACTGATCTTCACTTGCACCTCTTGCCATGAAGCTTTTGCATACGATCCTTGATCTTGATCTCCATGAATTGCATAGTGATGAGGATGACCATCCTTGTCTAGTCCAATGCATTGTTGACTTGATCGGATAATATTTCGATGATCATTGTCATGCCTCCTTTGAGCAATCATGTTATTCTTGATATCCGAAGTAAGAGAACTATAAACTTATATCAAGAGACATGTTAAATTACACATGATTGATTTATTGTTATTATCAAAATAAGATTAAGACCTTTAGGTCAACAAAGGACTCTCGCCTAGAGCTGGATCGATCAGCTTAAAACTCATTAGTTCTGCTACAACTCCCCCTAAATTCTCTGCGATGGTCCCCAAGCCTTTGTATAGCTAGAACTCGTGCAGGAACTGGGTGAGCAGATGCAGACGTAGAGGCTGAAGCAGATTTATTTCTCGAGCTGGCTGGGGGAGTTTTTCTTTGAGCCATAAGCCTATCAATATGGACTTGAAGGGCGGTCTGTTATTCCCTCAGTACCACCAAAGGGTCTGGTTGGGTCTGTCCTGAAGAAGACATAGTGAGTTTTAGACATGTTTAGCTTTTTGGAAGGAAATGTGACTTGGAGAAAATGTCTTTCCCACAGATGGGGCCAAACTGTTGGTGCGAAAAAACTAGAAAATGTTAGCTTCAACCACACAGTAAAATGATTGGAATATCAAATAAATGAGCTATGGGAGTCAAGGATATACAAAGGATGTTCGCCTCATATTTTCATATAAAATATGGGTTAGTCATCCTCTTGTGAATAGAGCCAGGAGCTCGAGCTGCTCTGTATTATGATAACTGAGTTGGTATTACAAGCTTACAAAATTTCTCTAGCTATTCTATCATCTCAAAGTTACAACAAAAGTATTATTAAGCCACGTGAGTTCTCGACTCTCTATACTATGAGCTCTGTTGTGGATTTTTAACTCTCTCTTTGTCTCTCTTGTAATAAAAGCTTGTTTGCTCAAATCTTTCTTAGTTGCTCAATGTTTGCCTTTTGATTGCCTGGTTGTTCTTGGTTGTTAAGGGGAGTAAATGCCTCCCCTATATATATGGCATAAAGTAAACGCGTGAAGGGAGCTTTGTGGATCAGGTCCAAGGCCATTCATCTTCTCCACCAACTCTGACGTTGCTTCTCTATGGATTTCAGTGCATTAAATGTAGTTGTTATGCATTTAATGAAGTTAAGGGAGCTTCTGCAGCGTTGGTGAAGTTGGTACGTAGCAGTCGCCCATGCAGTTTGTACCTTTTCTGACACAGTGGTTAGTCAGGGAGCTTGGAGCTCGTTGGGAGAGCTCTAGCCTTCGAGCTCTATAATATGTCGTGTGAAGGTAACCTTTAAGTTGAATGTCCACATTCTCTGGAACTCTGGCTACTAAACAACGCCCGAGCAGAGCTCTTGAGCTCCACTTTTTGTGGCGGAAAATGTCTCTGCTCTCGAGCTCTTGAGCTCCACATGATTAATCTGCTCTATCACACCCAAAATATTTTTATGGTTTAGAAATAAATTATCTATATATCCTACCAAACGGTGATTTTCGGAATTGTCACCTTTGAACTTTAATTTCGGTGGGTATCTAAATAGATGCTAGCTTTCCGGCTTAGTCTTAAACAAATTATCAATGTTTCTGTTGTTGAACTTAATTTTATCCTTCAATAACTTAAAATATAATATCTTTATATATCCTATCAAACTTAACTGGTAAGCGTGTGTAAGATAAATTTATGTTACTTACTTGTATTGTTTGAAATGCTCTCAAATGACATTAAATAAAGTTGGCTCCTTTGAGACGAATTACTCCTTTCCTAACATCATAACACATAAGCCCTATCTTTTCCTCAAGCCTAACTCCCCAAATAACTACCCACAACAAAAGCAACCAACCCTAAATTCCCTTCTTTAATCATCCCCTCCAGCATATGCCCCAAAATATGTTCCAGTGTCCATAAGGATACCCTCCGAAAGGGTACCCTCAACATAAAGGGTTTCAAAGAAGCCTCATAATGAAGATATTATGGGAGCCTTTACATGTTTTGCTAGTCACAAAGCTCGCTTTGCTACTGCATTTCGCCCTCGCTTTGCTCTTTTGGCGGTCTTGGCCATATCCATGGCCTCGGTTCTTGCATTATGAACATGGACAGCTCTGATGTAGAAGAGATAGAGCTTTATGCACTCTTTCAATACACATATTAAGGTTCCGTAGCTCATGTCTAAACAGTTTGAAAATGTAAACCTCTCCACTCCACTCTTGGAAGAATGCTCTTCTCCAACCAGCTGACGGCATTTTTCAACTGCATCTCAGAATTTTTGTTAATTTAAGTAAACATGATTATTAATAAGAAAAAGTGTTGTCGTTATTTTGTGATGAAATGGGTAGATGATCAATCTTTTATTTTATCTTTGTTAATTAGATAGAGAAAGATTAGAGTAGTATTGGCAAAGGTATTGAGTTTACCTGTGAAGCTGAGAACAATGATTGACAGCCATGAAGAAAAGCTTTACCCTCATTATGTAAGACACTTAAAAAGTTCTTTTAATTTTTGGTTTTTAGCTTGTACATGCAAGAACGGATGGGAATCTTGATTTTAATATACATATATAGATAAATATATATATATATATATGCAATATTGGTTACTACAAGAAAGGTCGTCTTTGGATTTTGGAAAAGTATATACCATTAAAGAAAAAGGAAGAGGAAAGGAATCCATAATCCATGCACGCACCCTTGGAATATATAAAGGGTAAAGTACAAATTAGATCATCTACCAAAGTGTTCGAAATATCAAAGATAATGTTTGTACCACGCCAATTAAGACGAAACGTTGAAACCACCGACATAAATTTATTTATACTCAAATTACCAAACAGATTCAAGTTATATATACGCAAAAGGTAGTTAAATTCATTATTGTACAAGGTTGATCTGGTGTTGAACCATATGATAACCCAATTAAATTTTCACAGCTCCTTAGAAATTGAATAAGAGTTGATTCCCTTGCTGCTACCAAGATTAAGCAAATAATGCACTCCTTTGCTCACATCATAACACATTAACCCAATCCTTCCTCCAGCCCAACTCCCCAAATGACATCCTACAAGAAAACCAAGCCACCCCAATTTCCCTTCTCCAATCATCCCTCCTGCATATACCCCGATAAATGTTCCACTCCCCCTAACGATACCCTCTGATAAGGTACCCCCAACATAAAGGGTTTCAAAGAAGTCCCCTAGTGAAGATATTATAGGACCCATTACATGTTTTGCTTGTCTGGAGGCTCGTTTTGCTGCTGCATTTCCCTCTTCATTTGCCATTTTGGTGGCTTCTTCGTAGCTCCGCCCTTGAGAGAGCTCTTTTGTCTTGGCTGCATCGGTGGCCTCAGCTCTTGCCTTCTGAACATGGACGGCTCTAATGTAGTAGAGATAGAGCTTCACGCACTCTTTGAATACACATATCAAGGTTCCATAGCTCATGTCAAAACAATTGGAAAATGTGAACCTCTCTGTTTGGCTCTTGGAAGTATGCTCTTCTCCAACCAGCAGGCGGCATTTTTCAGCTGTCATTAAATTAGATCTAACTCATTTAATCATTACCAGAGATGTTTTGTTAGTTTATCGAAACGTGGTTTCTAACTTGAACACATTAAGAAAAAAATGTGGCACTGTTACTTTGAGACAAATGGGTAGATGGTCAATTTTCATTTTTCTTTTTTTTTTTTGAGCCAAACAGAGAAAGATACGATTAGTAGTAATTGCAAGGAATAAAATGTACCTGTGAAGCTGAGAACAATGATAGCAGCCATGAAGAACAACTCTACTCTCATTCTGTTAAAGTTTTTTGCTTAGCATTGTCTACGAGATCAAATAACACAGGGCAGTCTTGGTTTTAAATATATTTTGGTTAGAAAGGTCTTTGGATTATGGAAAAGTATACGTGCAATTTGAAAAAAGAGGTGGGGTGGGGGGAAGGAATCCGCGTACACTTGGAATAAAGGGCAACTAGAAATTGTGAAGCAAAGTAATTAAGTCTTGATGCTGATCAGCTGTAGTGGCAATTTGTAAGCATAAATCTTACGGTATAATGGAGAGTAATTAAGTCTTGATTCTGTTTAGCTGTAGCGTTGAAATGAAAATTGTAACTAAATGTTATGCAGTTACGGGTTTGAACTTACGACCTAAACTATAAGAGCTCATTCAACAATTACTAATTAAGCTAGGTGTAATTACATTTTTTTAATGGTAAAAATTGTTAATCAGTATCTATTCCACACTCGTAAAGTGTCTCTTTAAACTACGCTAATTTATGTATATGAGAATAATAAAGATAAAAATATCATTAGCAATAAAATTTGAATGTAGAGCTAAATAAATAATACTTAAAGGTTTATTTATACCAAAAAAAAAAAAGAAATTCTATCTCAGTTACTAAACATTTATAACGTAATCTTGTTTCTCTTTTATAAAATTGATTGATGGTTCTGAGTGACTTAAGAAGGGAATTGGGCGGGACCGCGGCTCCCATCTCAACTCCACTTAAGCTTTACACCCAAAATAATACTCCTTCCACTTAAATTTTATTATCTTTTAAAGTAATATTATTTTTAATATGATTAGTAGTCAAATTTTTTCTTCAATTTTTACATAACTTATTTTTCATTATTGTGAGATTAGTTACATTGCTTATGTCCCACACATATGTTTTCACAGTCATCAATCCTTAAAAAAACATAAGACTAGCTATTAGATTGAGACATAATGAGAAATACTAGCATATATGTTTTGGTACTGTGTGAAATATTACATTCTTAAGTATTGGAGTAAAGTCCGAATTTTAGTAAGACATAATTTTCAATACTTGTAAGTAGTTACTCTTTTTGTCAAATATTTGAATCACCAAAACATATATACACGTATTTCTCATTATGTCTCAATCTAATAGTTAGTTCTATGTTTTTTTAAGGATCGATGGAAGAAAACTAATTGATCAAACATACGTATGCATAGACGTGTTTAAGCAGCAACGAAATTGCCATCATCATCATCATCATCAAGTTTTGTGTTTGATTTTCCAGGAGTACATGATATAATCTCTACACAAAAGTGTTCGAATATCAAGATTTTTTTGGTAGGACGCCAATTAAACGAAACCACTGATATTTATCTATCTCTACTAAAATGACCAAACAACCCCTCCAACATACATTTACCAAACTTCGAATATTTTCATTTTCATTTAAACAAGCACGGAGAAACGAGATATTTTTTAACACAATATCTCTGAACTGGCCGGTATGTCGTGGAAGCCCATGATTGGGTGACAAATGATAAGAAACCTGTGTTCACAAATCAATGCAATTCCCAATTATATTGCTTCTCATCATCTATCCCATGCCCGGCCTCATAAGAATATCACCGCTGCTGCGCCCACACAAATTGAAAAAGAATTATACTTACAGATCGAATTAATTAATTTCCCAATGGCAAGCATAGTTGGTGTGAGCCTTTCAACCCCAACAATCTTGGCCAAGGCCACAGACTCCCCAAAACCCCAGACCATTAAGTTCCCATGGCTCAACCAGTCCGCCTGCAGCTGGAAGAGGTCCAACCAATTCGGGCCCGGTCGCATGATGGTCCGACCGGTGGCTGCCGCTCCTGAGGGTCTCTCTGAGAAGGTGGCTGACAGCATCAAGAAGGCCGAAGAAGTTTGCTCAGACGACCCCGTTAGCGGAGAGTGCGTGGCGTCGTGGGATGAGGTGGAGGAGCTGAGTGCCGCGGCTAGCCATGCCAGGGACAAGAAGAAGGAGAGTGACCCCTTGGAGGAGTACTGTAAGGATAACATGGACACAGAAGAGTGCCGCACTTACGAGGACTGATCGATTATGGTCACCGTTTTACTTGCATTTTCTAAATAAACTTTGTTAGTTAATGCTTCTGTTTTATGTTGAAATTGTTACTGTTATTAAATTAGACATGTTATATAATGATGATGATGATGATACTTGGTTTTATTATTCAAGTATATACAATACTTTGTTTAATCATGCACCATGTATAACTTAATTGTTTTTGTTAATTAGATTAAATTATTAGCCGAAATATATTGAGATATACCTATTGCTTTAATATTTCATATGTATGTAAATACCTATATATTGGTATTTGTAAATTGTAGTTGGTCATGAATTTTATTCTAGTAGCCCAAAGCCATTTGTTATCTCAATTAATTTCTACATCTCTAAATTAAATTCAATGAATGAGAGAATATTGTGGAAAGTGATCATTTCTATGTGGTCATTATTTGCAACGAATTAACATTATCTCAGGTGGAGAGTAGCATTTCCAGTAGTTGGAGGGTGGTCATGGCATGGTGTTTGAC
This sequence comes from Lonicera japonica, assembly GCA_021464415.1. Classification (NCBI taxonomy): domain Eukaryota; kingdom Viridiplantae; phylum Streptophyta; class Magnoliopsida; order Dipsacales; family Caprifoliaceae; genus Lonicera; species Lonicera japonica. The sequence continues at coordinate 113,645,950 of CM038464.1, read as the reverse complement.
TTTTGCTTCTGATTCAAATAACTGAATATTATGAATACGTGCAGGGTGTTAAAGATCCGTTTTTCCTTTGTTTAAACGGGAGTATTTAATTATGAAGATGTTAGGATTTATGGTTAAAGTGTATTGTTATAATAATTGTGTAATGTGTATGTGGGTTATAGGTACTGGGTGCATGAGTTATAGGTAGTTTTTTTAGTGGGTAGTTATTATAGTCTCTTATCTATAAATATCTCTTCATTGTAATGAAAATGTAGAGAATTGATTAATAGAATTTGTGATTTATTTCCACCTTAAAGAAACTCGTGGTGTGTTCTTACACGAAGTGGAACACTTTTTGTATTTTGTTCTTACCCGAAAGGAACAAGTTTCTATCATTTGGTATTATAGGGGTCTTAATTCTCCCATAAATGGAGATGAGAGATTTATTTTGCAAACTTCATGCTAGTATGCAGCGCTCCAACCTGAGGCTAGTGGATACTAAAAAGGCCATTCAAGACTTAACATAGGCAGTTTTAGATTCTATAGACCTTCAAGATACAATTGTTGCTGTGTCTTCTCAACAAACAACCCTTCCTAGGACTTCATAACAAGAGTTAGTTCACCCTCGCACCTGAAGGGAATTAGGGCAGTAATCATGCATCGCATACACTAATTTACGCACTAATCTTAAACCCTAGGATCTATTCTGTTCAATAAAATCGACAGAAGACATACCTTATGTGTGATTTGATGTTACTAAAACGAACCGGATGGATCGAATCCTTCTGTTGTTGTCGTCCTTAGCGTAGAAATTACGACGCCTCTACGGTATGCACACACGAACGGGATGAGATCCTTACTTGGTGTACTAGCGCCTTCTAGGGTTCTCACAATTATTTCGACTCTCTACCCTCTCAATAATTTCCCATGACGGCCAGGATGAACAAAGGTTCCCTTTTATAAGGGAACCCTAGTGAGAACCCTAAGCAACAAACGAACTGGGCCCAAGTCCAACTTGGCCCGTTTTAATTCGTTTTGATCCAACTCGTTTAGGTGTGCGACCCTGTAGGTTTTACACTCTTTGGCAGTATAATTAAAAGCCCGTTTTATTATACGAATAGTAAGCGGTCTCTAGTAAAACATTACTACTATCCAAAGGGTATAAAGGTCAAAAACGACACAACCTTAAATTGATATTCTACATATTAACTCCTTTTGTCAATCGATATTTAGATTGAACACAAGACTAGGCAAGTGTCATTCTTGTATAGTTCAATCTTTATTTCTTGATCTCTAAGTATAATTAATCTAAAACAAATGACATCTCATTTGTGCATGGCCATACAAATATTAATTACACTTATCAAGGGGCCCAACGATATCTCTCTCAATACATGAGAGTGACAAATCCCATCTTGATCAACCACATACCTCTACATAGTTCAAAGTATGCTTGGTCATCATCTTTATAATTACTCGATCAAGAGCAACGTTTGATAATGCCTGACATGCTGATCCCTATGTTGGTAACCATGGCGATCTCAGGTCTGAGGATAATACGATATCATAAATGGGGAACATCACTGATGACATTATGTAACACTCCTCGCAGTGTCCCCAAAGCGGGTCAGTCCAATACTTTGTTCCCTAACAAGTATCAGTATGTTCAGCTTGATATTTCCATATCCATGACTTGTGAAATATAATCATCAGCTGACCCATACTCTAATCATTATATCAATGTGATCCTAGGTTATTGACACATGATTAGGGACATCTAAATAATATTATTATAACATTACTAGCATCCCACAATCAAGTCACTTACTTGATGAACTAGTATTAATATATATTATTTATAAGATAATATAAAGTATAATAAATAAACTTTAATAATAACAATAAGCATAAAATATCCAAGTACAAATCATAATCTATGAATAGTCCTAGGACATATCTCTTTCAGCACCATCATGGCTAGCATGAATGATAACGTCCTGATCCAACCAAGTCAAACAAAGATGGAATTTCGATGCTGTGCAGGGGTATCCACTCACCCAACCTTCACTTTCGTGGATCCTTTTAGGAAGGAAGGGGATTCCAATATTATTAATAGTGAAGAGGCTGCACAACATGGACTGATTTTGGTACCTAAAAAATTTTGCGAGGCCTACAATTACATTGAAGACAATTTTATGAAGGCAGTAACTCACTGTGTAGGGTTTTGTGTGTGTGTTACATTGGTAAAGCAAGAATGGGTAACTTTGTAAGAATCGTGCATTATGAAAAAGAATATACTGACATGAAAGTTATGGCAGAGGAGCGTCCAAAACAATTTGATCAAACTATTTTCAGGTGCTAGAAGTTGGGTACGCATCATACTTGTTCGTTTTGTTTTGCAATATTTTGGGACATGACCTACTTGGGACCTCATTGGAGTTAAACGAGAAAGCGAACCTTGAGGACAAGGTTCTCTTTAGGAGTGAATTGAAAGAAAGTTAGGATTTATGGTTAAAAGTTAATTCCTATAATTACGTAATGTGTATGGATTATAGGTTGTGCGTGAGTGTGTTAAATAAATGTTGTTAGTGGGTAGTTATTGAGGATGTAATGGGGTTATGTGGGTTTATATATATATACAGAACATTTCTCGTACGCATAAGTGCGTACGCATTTCCCATTCTCCATTCCACGTGGGCCCACTGGTGTATAAAATATTAAAACAAAACAAACATCTCTCATCTCTCTCCACTATGTAAAGTAAAAAAAAAAACAACTAAGCAGGTGTTCCCCCTTCTCTCCCTAGCAACTTAGAACACAAACAACACAAAATCCCAATTTCAAACCCAATCTAATCTAACATAATCAACTCAAATCCCAATTTTGAATCACCTCAAATAACACAAAATTGAATCTAACATAATCACCTCAAATAAACAAGAATCAAACCAAATTAAAAACCAAACTTCGAAATTACACCAAGCATCAAACCCCAATAAAAACACCAATTTCGACTCCAGATCTTCAAAACCCATTTAGAACACTTATCTTCGTGGAAAAAAAATAAAAAAAAATAAAGAAAATGGAGGTCGAAAATGGCTTAAAATTTCAATGGAGGATAGAAGATAATGGAGGTTGAAGAAAGCTTTAGAGTAGAGAGATAGAGCAATCCGCAGGGTGAAGGAGAGAGAGACAGGCAGACAGCCCGTCTAGAGAGAGAAAGGGAAACACATGCTTGGTTGTTTTTTTTTACTTTACATAGTGGAGAGAGATGAGATATGTTTGTTTTTTTTTAATAATTTATACACCAGTGGGCCCCGCGCGGAATGGAGAATAGGAAGAGAAATTTTCTGTATATATATATTGTAATTGAAATGCAGAAAATTGATTAATATAAATTGCGGTTTGCTTCTACCTTTAAATAAACTTGTATGGTGTGTTCCTAACCGAAGTAGGAAACTCTTTGTGGTTCATTCCTACCGAAAGGAACAAGGTTATATCATTTGGTATTATAGGGGTCGTAATTCTCCCATAAATGGAGATGAGAGATATATTTTGCAAATTTCATGCTAGTATGCAACACAGAAACGAAAGGCTAGCAGACATCGAAAAAACTATTCGAGACCTAACAATAGCAATTGTGGATTTGTGGGTTCTCTAGGCCATCAAGATTCAATGACTACAACGTCTTCACAATAAATAACCATTGTTGTATCTTTCCAGCAAATGCTACTTAACCATTCCACTCCAAGGCTGAAATACGAAAGTGGAACTTCTGTCCAATAAATGTGTATTCATCAACCAAACTATCAAAATTATATACCTTGTAGAGAAAATAGATTCCAACATTGGTAAGGGGGTAAAGGGTGCTTAACATGGACTGTTCTTGGGTCTTAAAGGATCATTTATTACCTACAATTACACTTAAGGCAATTATATAACTAAGGCAGCTCATCTTCCGTGTGCAGTTATATACTTGAATTACGTTGGTCAAGCAAGAGATGTGACCTTGGGCAAAACAATTAATAATGAAATAAAATATGATGACGTAAAGGTGATGGTGAAAAGGCTTATCAAACTAAGTGATCAATATTTCAGTGGCTCATATCGCGTTCCATAAAAGGAAATTTGAATTCATTAAAAGACCTACTTGGGACTCTAGTGGAGTTAGATGTTTGTAACCAAACCTCAAGGACAAGGTTCATTTCAAAGGAGAAGGACCGTTAGGATTTATGGTTAAAGTGTATTGTGAAAGCTCGCAAAATGCCTTAACCCATTATGGGTTAGGCTGTATTTATATTGCATAGACTAAGATACAAAAGAGCTGTGTACATTCAAAAAATACAAAATATATGCACTGATACAAGAGTGATTTGTGGGATCTGCTGGAGTGATTTGTTAACAAAAATATGGCCACATTAAATGAATCTTCTTGGACAGCTGCAAATGGACAATTCTTGTATATTCCTTAATAAATATATTTGCTTGATTAGAGGGATCTGACAGATTCAATTTGTATATTCCTTAACACCCACCATCAAGTTGAACTAGGCTAAGAGCAAAGTGAAAGTTTGTCACATAGAAATCGAAACCGTGTTGAGGAAAGGCCTTTGGTAAACAAGTCAACAGTTTGATTTGTTGTGGAAGCATATTGCACAAGTAAAACCCCACGTGCGACACTCTCATGCACAAAATGATAGACAATTTCAATATGTTTTGTGCGTGAGTGAAGAATAGGATTGATGGCAGGATATATAACATTAACATTGTCATAAAAAATACGTGGAGTAGATTT